>CANTUT010000088.1:1217500-1901133 GCA_947687605.1 Reutealis trisperma
GTCAGACAGACAAATGCCTCCCTTCATTCTCCCACAAATCTTCCACGCCTCATATATGATTTCAATCTCTGCTATTTATCTTAGAAAAAAGGCATATGTTATTTAGAGATGGCAATATTAAATATGATACGATAACATAATATTAATCCAATACGAAATTAATAGATTTAAATTAAGGATTATCATATTCATATTAATTTTGTGTCAACCCGATTATGATATGAAAATAATCGTGTCGTGTTGCGAATTGACTCGTTAATTCGAAAACGACACATTTAATCCATTAACGTATTCAACCTAATATATTTTATGAATTTTAATATATATATATATATATATATATATATATATATATATATATATATATATATATATATATATATATATATATATATATAATCTTCTTTATAAATTTATATATAATTATATTTTATGTAATAATATAAATTAATAGGAATTAATTTAGTACATTTAATTTTTTTAAATATTAAAATAAAAATTATTTAATTTAAAATTTTAAACGTGTTATTCGCATAATATTGTGTTATCTATTAATTAAGTAAATCATATTCGTGTTTAAATTTTTAATATGATAAACTAATCGTATCGTGATCGTATTGATTATTATCATATAATAAAATATAGATCAACACAAATTGCCACCCCTAATTGTTCTTGTTTCCAATGTTATTCAAATGATAAACGATGACGTATTTGCGAAACTAATACACACTATCGTTCATCGACGACCATTAGTTGGATACGCAACGTTATTGAAATGATAACCGACCGGCGGTTATAACTTGCAATCCTACCGCGCGATGTCGTTCATCATCCACAAGACGTCGTTCGACTACGGCTCTATCATTGTTTGGATAAAGGTATGGGTTTAACATAACAATACGCTGTCGTAATGGATACCGACTCGGCTAGTCTCTACTCACCATCGAGTCGACGAACCCACCATTGGTGTCCCGTTAAGAAATTGACTATGTTGGTTGTGAAAATAACGGCAAAACTTTGAAAAATCAACGGAAAATTGCAGAATCAGAGAACCCTCAAAATTATTGCTTAGATTTCAACGAGTTCCACAATTTTTCTGCCTATTATATGTCACTAGCCACTTTCAAAGCCTTAAATGAAACCCTAAAGCCCTGTAAGAACCTCTCATCTTCAAGATGCACAGAGTCATTATCTCAAGAACAAACAGAACTCACGTTAGTAATCCCAAGAAAGCCTCCAAAATCCTCTCTTTCCAAGCAACTTCAACGCCTTGGAGATTGTTTTCCTTGTCCACTACAATCTCAATCCCAAAACTGTGAAACCCATCTGCCCCAGCAGCCACAGAGCACAAAAAATCAATCCCAAATTAAGAAAAATGAAGAAGAAGAAAAAGAGACAAGATTTTCAAATTTTGAGAGACCTGAATTGGGTCAGTTTCAGGTTGATTACACAGGACCTTTTGAACCATTGATCCTTTCCTTGCCTGGAGAGGTACCTACTATACAGGTATTAACTAATTTTGTATGACTTTGGTTCTTTTGGCCTTAGTTAGTTTGTTTCTTTGTTCATTCTTCTGTTTCATCTGTAATTATAGTTTTTGGGTTCAATCGGTTTTTTTTTTTTTTTTAATAAATAAGTTTACTCTTGATTGTAGGTTCCAGCATCTATCAACTGTAGACTGCTTGAACATCAAAGGGAAGGAGTAAAGTTCTTATATAAGCTATACAAAAGCAATCATGGAGGTGTTCTTGGTGATGACATGTGTGTGTGTAAATCCATATTAATTTTTATGATCAGTTAAATAGTTTTAGTTTTGTGCTTCAACTGTAACTATTTTTAACTGTTATGCATTTTAATTCATGTTTGGTGATTTAACAAGTGATTCGCACTATTGTGTTCATATTCTTGAAATAATATCTTATTAGTGTTTTCTTTTTATAACATTCGAATTTCCTTGTATGAGTTATTATAGGTTTATAGCTGATTTAATATAAAAGATTGCTCTTTTATGCTGCATCATGCCAATGTAGTAATGTACTGTTTTTAAGAGATTGATTTGTCATACATAAACTTGGGATTTCAGTGGTTCCAGGAAATAATACTATTCTTAACCAAGTGATTTTATTAGTTGTAATACTAGTATCTAAGAGCCACCTTCAGCATTGTTTCTTCATAAATGGTGATATTTATCCTTTTCACTCATATCATACATCTATGAAATTGATTAGGGTATGTTATGTCACTAAGTCAATGGCACATAAGCTTAGCTTTCCTGATTTAATGCGCATTATAGCTGAATTGCATTTTGTTAAAGAAGGATTTCTTTACTTCTTGGGTTGAAAATTTCATTAAATATTGAAGTATAGAAGTCAAAGATTGTTGTGCAGGATCTGCTAAGAGACTCATTGTCTGATTCTTATAAGTACTACTATCACTACTGTCTACTCTTGTGGCAGTATTGGTGATTTTTGTATTTAGAGAACATATAGCAATTGACTACTCTTCTACTGTACTGGTACTGTAGTAGTTCTTACTAAGCTTTTGGTTTGAATATATATAATTATGAATTTACGGGTGCATGCACCTATGAATCTGTGCTCACTTTCTCGTGATCTAATAGAGCTATTATTTATTATCAATACACATAACAGGGGACTAGGCAAGACCATTCAGACAATTGCATTCCTAGCAGCTGTTTTTGGGAAAGACGGAGAATCTGCCAATTCAACAATATTAAGAGATAATCGGGTAGCAAGAAAAGGTCCTGTGCTAATTATTAGCCCCTCTTCTGTCATCCAGAACTGGGAGATTGAATTCTCTAGGTGGGCAAGCTTTAGCGTCTCTCTTTACCATGGTGCAAACCGTGATTTGATTCTTGAGAAATTAGAAGCAGGTGGAGCTGAGATACTGATTACCAGTTTTGATACGTACAGAATTCATGGGGGCATTTTGTCTGGGTTTAAATGGGAGATTGTAATTGTTGATGAGGCGCACCGGCTTAAAAATGAGAAATCAAAACTATATGGAGCATGTTTAGAGATTAACACTCGAAAAAGAATTGGTCTCACAGGAACTATTATGCAAAATAAAATTATGGAACTTTTTAATCTCTTTGACTGGGTTGCACCTGGATCCTTAGGAACACGGGAACATTTTAGAGAGTTTTATGATGAACCTCTTAAGCATGGTCAGAGGGCAACTGCTCCTGAAAGCTTTACCCGGGTTGCTGTTGAGCGTAAAGAGCACCTGGTGGCAGTTCTTCGTAAATACATGCTTAGGAGGACAAAGGAGGAGACCATTGGGCATCTTATGTTGGGAAAGGAAGATAATGTCATATTCTGCGCCATGAGTGAATTACAGAAACGAGTTTATAGGAGAATGTTACAGATACCAGACATCCAGTGCCTTATAAACAAGGACCTTCCATGCAGTTGTGGTAGCCCCCTTAAACAAGTGGAATGCTGCAAAAGGATTGTTCCTGATGGAATTATATGGCCTTACCTTCACAGGGACAACCCTGAAGGCTGTGATTCTTGCCCCTTTTGCCTTGTCCTTCCTTGCCTTGTCAAGCTACAACAGGTAAATGTATTTTGCTATGTCTATTCGTTTTATTATGATTGTGACTGTATCATATACTCTACCATTATTTACTCAGGGGGAGGGTCAACTGTTTCTTTATTGTTTCGATAAAGAATTCCATTTTGCTTAAATCAAGATAATCTATTTAGTTTGTTTCTGTTTCTATGTGCTCACATGATATGACTAACAGATAAGCAATCACTTGGAGCTGATTAAGCCTAACCCTCGGGATGAACCAGACAAACAAAGGAAGGGTGCAGAGTTTGCTTCTGCTGTCTTTGGTCCTGACATAGATTTGGTGGGGGGGAATGCCCAGACTGAGAGTTTCATGGGCCTGAGTGATGTTAAACATTGTGGAAAAATGCAAGCACTGGAAAAGTTAATGTCCTCTTGGTTTTCAAGAGGAGACAAGCTTCTTCTATTTAGCTACTCTGTCAGGTATGTTTCCTAATTTGGCTCACCAGAACCTTGTTGCTATCATGTCTTCTTGCTATTCTAGTTGTTAGTGTCATGATGGGAAAATATAAGCAGTAAATTTTTTTTTTCCAGTAGCAGTTAAACTCTTTCCAGATGTATCAGTGTTATCAAATTAATAAAAACAGAACACATATAACTTCATTACATCTCCTCCCTCGAGTACTGGATATTGATGTCATCATGCAATTTGGATGAGGATAGCAGTATTTTTCTCCACTGCAATTTGGTCATAAATACTCTGCATTTTCTTCTCTTTTTTGCATTTTTCACTAATTGAGAGAGAGAGAGAGAGAGAGAGAGAGAGATGATGGTGGAACCTCTTTTTTTTTTTTTTTTTTTTTGGTTATCATTGATTATAACAGAATATCTTAACTGAATATCGGTAAAATGGATTGATTATGTTACATCTATTAAATTCAGTGTTTATGGGATACTATTAGGTTTCTCTCATAAGAACTAATTGTTTATATGGTTGTCAAATGAAGTTTATACAACATCTGTGTTGAGAATGACTTTCCTTTGGGTACTTTCTGTTCTTTGGATTGCCTCTTTTTTTTTTTTAGCTGCTGAAATTGAACTACTTTTTGCAGGATGCTGGACATACTGGAAAAGTTTCTCATACGCAAAGGGTATAGCTTTTCAAGACTTGATGGTTCCACTCCAACTAACTTGCGTCAATCTATGGTTGATGAATTCAATTCAAGCCCAAGCAAACAGGTAATTTTCTTTCAAGTGAAAAGCTGATAGTAAGTATGTGCTCCAAAATTTCTTCCTGACTCCCATCTCCTGTATCAGGTGTTCCTTATATCAACTCGAGCTGGTGGGCTTGGGTTGAATCTTGTAAGTGCAAATCGTGTGGTTATATTTGATCCAAACTGGAATCCTGCCTATGATTTACAGGCCCAGGACAGGTCATTTCGTTTTGGACAGAAACGGCATGTTGTAGTGTTCCGCCTTCTTGCTGCTGGGTCCTTTGAGGAGCTTGTCTATTCCCGTCAGGTCTACAAACAACAGTTATCAAATATTGCTGTTTCAGGGAAAATGGAAAAACGTTATTTTGAAGGTGTCCAGGTGCCTTTCTTTTCCTTGTGGAAGGAAGTTGGTTACGTACTGGGGTATGGTAGAAAAATGTCATCTCTTTATAATTCATTCTTTTGGCTTTTCAGGATTGTAAACAATTTCAGGGCGAGCTTTTTGGAGTATGCAATTTGTTCCGTGACCTATCTGATAAGCTTTTTACTAGCGAGATCATTGAATCACACGATAAACAGGGAAAAAATGATGGACGTTGCTCCACTACAAGGCAGGAACTATCTGCTATAGGGAGCTGTTTTCTTCCTCCGAAACAAGTAGGTGTGACAACTTTATCAGGGTCAGAGACCAATGGGCCAAGTGATGACAGTGCTATAACAAATAAACCTGTGCTTGACGAGTTAGGTAAGCTAATTGATTTTCCTCTGTTTTGTCCCCATCTTCTTCGATTATTTTATACATGTTTCCTGTGATTAGCTGATTTTCAACTACATGAAAGAAGGGCTGTAATTTATTTTTAGTTGTCGTCTTTTAAGATGCTTTACAGTTATCATCTTCATTTTCCATATAATTTTTTCTTGTGTGCAGTATGTTATCAAATCATGGATATCCCTGAAAGGGCTAAGGTTGAACTAGTTGAGATGGATGTGAATTTACTAAAGATTTCATCATGGATGAGCAATATTTATAATATTATGAGTGACCAATTAATTTATAACATTGACATAATACCTGGGAAGAAAGAAAGAAACTGTTGAAGAATCCTGGGGAAAAACCTGAATAAATGAGAATAAATATAGCTAAAATAAGCAACGGGAAAATTTAGGATTTTCATTTTCTTTTCTAGACAGTTCACAGTAGTATCTTTGTTTTTGGGGGTGGGTGTTGGTTTTGGTTGTGTGTGTACGAACATGAGCAAATGGAGTGGTTGAATTGACTGACACTTGATGTGTAGGTATTTTGTATGCTCACCGTAATGAGGACATCATCAATTTTGGGCCTGGCATCATGAATAAAAACGAAGAAAGCATCCCCAAGAATGTTAGCGTTGTTGCACCTGCTAAGCGGAGAAGAAAAGCAGATGATGTAGGTGAGAAAGAAAATGCCTTATCATCCAGGGCTAGGAAAAAGATCCAGTATAGCCTCCTTGCTCAATTCATGGGGATGGGAGAGATTGAATTTAGCAAGTGGGTACTATCTGCAACTCCTTCAGAAAGAGAGAATGTACTTAAAGAATTCAAGAAGAGAAAAGAGAAGGTGCCCAATGGTTGAAGGATAGTTGCCTTGCATACTGTTAACAAAAACTGTATGATTTGTATTGTTTTTCTTGCATAGTAGAGATTTCAATGTATATTTGTCAAAGCTAGCAAGTGTAATTGTTCGTCTAAAGAGCATAAAAAATATAATATATTAACTCTTTTTTTTTTTTTTTTAACTTGATGTACGTACTTCTATAAATATAAAAATTATTAAACTAAAATTCAATTGAATTGAATTGTTGCAAATTTTGAGTTTCTAAATGGAGACTGTAACGGATTTGATTTTTCCTACATATTCTGGTAATTTAAAATTGAAAATTACTTTATTTGGCTTATGATTATTAATTATAGGAACAAATTAAACATCGAATCAGTGAATTGCCAGATGAGATTCTTTACACCATTATTGGTCATTTGAATTTTTTTCATAAATTTAGTTCTGATTAAAATTCGGACAAGAAACCTTTTATTTTTATTATTATTTTTTTTTCTAAAACTAAAAATGGTTAGTATTTATGTTCTAAACTATTTTGGATAATTCATCACATTTTTAGTCTCATTTTATCATTAATTTTACAAAAAAAAAAAAACCATAAAATTGTTCTATTGTTATTAAATAATTAATTTGTGCACAACTATAATTTAACCACATAAATAAATTATAGAAGGATTAAATTAATATATTGCCAATGTTTGGAAAAATGTATATGATGATATATATATAATATGCTTAAGACAACAATTAAGTCAAGTATATAATTAAATATATAGTTTCACAAAAAAAAAATTAGAAATTATCTTGATAAATTATTTCAATCTTCATAAAGATCAAATTCTTCCTGTTTTATAAACCTAGTTTTCTTTCATTTCTTCCATTATACTAAATATATCCTTTTTAACCTCTTATATAAGAAAAAATATATATATAATAAATAGAAAAAAAAATATTTATTTCTAATTGTGAAGAGTATTTTAGAGAGAATTCACTAATTATTTGTTAATGGTTAATTATAATTCAATAATTTGTTAAAAAGCTAAAACGTTACCGTTTTAAACCAAACATCCAAAGTTTGTGACTTATGGTTAGGCAGGAACGTGATTTTCACCTCCCTTCTCGCGCGTATCCCGACCACCGCGCCAACAGATCTCTCTCTCTCTCTCTCTCTCGACCTTCATTTTACCAAAGAACCAAAGAGAAGCAGCAGCCATGTCAACATTCAACTACTAAAGAGCTCGTCTTTACTTCATCGTTCGTATCTACTCTCTCTTTTTTAACAATTTTTAATAATTAATTATAGTAATTAATCAAATTCATTATTAAATTGTGCGTGTTTTTATCTATCTGGGTATGATTTTCTGGTTCCAAAATCTTCTAGTGAAGGCTATCTATCTATGTTTGTTTGGTTTGGTTTAGTTTGGTGATTAACTTCCATTAATTAATCTCTTAATTTAGTCGTTGAGCTCTCATTTTCTCTTCAGGTCGTTAGTTCCAATTTGTTTGTTTGACTCTACTTCAAGCAACCTTTTCTCAGCCTTCTTCTTCTTCTTCATTATCTCTTTTACTTACCGTTTAATGGAGGGTTTTGTTTCTTTTTTCTATGTTCCTCTTAAAGACTGGTCCTTTTTGGAATCTAATTTGAGTTGAATTTCGGTTTTTCTGCTCGTGGTTGGGTAAAGGATTTTTTTTTTTTTTTTTTTTTTGATATGGTTGATTCTAAGAATTTGGGTCTTCATAGGAGAAGACGATTAGGGTTTGCTTTTCGAGTTGTTTTTGGGTTATGGTTTTTTGGGTTTGTGGTTCTGCGTCCGGTGGCAGGTGTTAGACCCTTGAAGGAGCGGACTCGGTCGTGGGGCGATGAGGTTAGTATTTGAATTTTTCATTTTTGTTTCTGTGTGTGTTCAATTTTGAATTAATTTATAGATTTTGATGTGAATCTATGGTAAAGATTGTAAATTTGTGATTAAAATGATGTTTCCTTTGATTGGGTATGTTTGTTGTTAGTTATGCCAATTTTAGTTTTTTTTTTTCTTTTGCCAGCTTTGAATGGCATTCTATGTTTAATGATGCCAAATTTACTTCAATTGTGGGTTTTGACTATTGAATTCTTAGGGGTTGTAATGTGTAAGGCATACTCGGATTCTATTTTTAGTAATGAGAATGGATCAAGTTTTTAGTAGTTCATAGTGTGATATCACTGTTTTGTCATCAAACTAATGCACTTTTATCTGGAAAGGAAAATGGTATAAGCTGCTTGAGTTTGATTGGCACAGGGATGTTAGATAATGAGAACAAATAGCAGTCTATTCCTGAATATGAACAAGCTATGAGTATTTTTTTTACGTTTTATGCCCAAACAATGGCCATGATCAATGCAGTAAAACTTAGAAAAGATAGGCACCAGATCTTTGGATGGAATTTTATTACTGTTGAGGAATTTTATAGAACTTGTAGACTCTTGTTGTGAGATCGTATTGATTTCACATCATTCTCACTGATATATTTAAGTTATTTTGACTCTAAATGGGGAAAGCCACTTATAGACTGGGTGAGGACTCTTAACAACTGTTTCATTGGAGTGAAATAGAAAATATTTAGAGGAGAGCCTTCACTTCTTGCAAAGGGTTCATTTCAATAGGGCACTTAGTTCTTTTTTCTCGCCTGCTTTTATTTTTTAAATTCCTGATTAATTGAAGGGAAAAAGGAGAAGAAAAAGCAACTATATTCATCATTTTTTTAGTTAGAAGAAGCAATGAAAAGTTTCAATAGAGCTTCACAACTGTATGCATTAAACTTTGAGTGTAGTTTGGATGCAATGAAAAACTTTTTACTGGATTCTCTCTTCTCTGTGACCTGCTGTTCCACATAGGACCAGACCTTATTGAGTAATTAAAAACCAATTGGTGACCAGAACTTTCTATATGTTTAACTTAATCTCTGAGCAGCATAATCATGTATAACATCGTAGGTTTTATTTGCTTCCATGCAATTAAAATGAGAATTTTTTTTTTTGAATATTCCATTTTTTGAATCTGTTGAGAAAATTGTTGTTTATACCAATTTATTTGGTATGATTTTTCAAATCACCTGTCTTAATTCCATTTATGTCAGCCAGGCTTAGTCTGAAACATGATTGATTTTTCAGTTGCTCTTTGCATTCTTGCTTTATTTCATTTGTGCAGCACAATGTTCTCCCATTTTTATCTGGAAGAATTTGTTTATCTCATGGTAGCTCAAAGCCAACATGTTCTTGTTGTTGCTCCCTGTGGACTCTAATTTTTCAATATCCATAACTTTTCAAGATATAATCTATTCAGGAAAAGTAATTTCGGTGCCTAGAACTTATGGTTACCTTGTAACACTTGATTTATTCAATTGTTTAACATTACATGTGACTATCTCAAAGAAATAGAGGAAGCTTAATATCATTGGATTTTGAACATTGCCTTTTTGTTTTTCAAGGGAAGAGGAATAGCTACCGTATTTCGTGACTAAAGTTTATGAGGAACTTGCAGCATTGATGTAATTGAACCTAATTTTTGTCCATTTGAATTCCTTCTTGCAGTGGCTATTCATCAGAAAAGATGAAAATGATTTGGGCCCATTTTCTGCATGGAACATAACAGGAACTTACCGAGGTTTGTGATTCATGTTCTTGGTCACATATTAAACACATTCATGTCTTTATTCCACTTATTAGTCACAAATTGCATTTTTATTTATAATACTGTGATAAGCTTTAGTGTTGGCTATTTCAAGCTTTCAACAGCCTTGATAGCTGGATCCAAAGGGTGGGACCATGCCCAATATTAGTAGAATTTTGGACTTCACGGGGATTCATGTTAAGATAATTATATTAGATAAGTATTAAAACATAATTTGTTGTGGCATTTGCAAGATGCTTGAAGTGGGTTAGAAAATTTGGACTGTTGTTCAACCTATTGCTTTTTGGTCAGTTTCAGGATTTGATTGAACAATGTTTGTTTGAGCTGTGGCCATGACTAACAATGCGCTATTCAAATCACTTGAGAGGACATGGCCCATAAATTCCGTTTGCTTTTACAATAGATTATTTGTTGCAAAGTGCACAAAGCTACTGCCTACATGATTTACACAACACAACAGAATACCAGATAGAAGCAACAGTTAGAATTCTTGGACATCAGAACTTCTAGTATGATCCAAATGGACTCTTTTTTTTTTCTTTTTTTTTCTTTTTTTGTCTTTGTGATAGAAGACTTTTAATCGCATTCAATCTATCCCTTGAGGTAGCTTGGCATCATGCAGTGTCAATGGCAGTTAGTTGCCAAATATCTTGTGATGTAGACATGAATTTGATTAATTGCTTGGCCTGTGATTCAGCCTGTGCATTATGACTTGTATTCTTTAGTGTAGTCTTACATGGACAGAGTAAAATTCGTAGCAAGCTTATAAATTGCTTGAGGCATTTGGAAACATAAGAACAGAACTATTAGTTAAGTGAATTGCATGCTTTGTATTTTCAAATTGTCTGCTCATTAATTTGCCTTGAGTTGTGTTAGGTCTTCTGAGCTTCTCTTATCCCATATATTTTGGACTTGTGAGTTGCAGGGACTTGGAAGTTTCTAGATTCCACAAATAGCTCTTCCAGGTTTCCAGATTTCAGGAAATCCAATGGAGAATCCGTCATTGAATTAGTCAGTACACCAACAAAAATAACTGGTGTACATTATGTCCAGGTGAGGGCTTTCCCCCTCATTTTGGATCTATCTTTTTACTAGTTCATGTATGGGTAGAAATAGTTTTTAATCCAATTCTCTTTGGATCTTTTTGTTCGTAACAGTGCACCACACTGCGTTGAAACTTTTTATGACAGTTGACTAATATGATTAATTGGTCTCTATGCCTTTTGTACTTGAGCGACCACCTAAACACAAAGTTTATAAGAGATAAGATGGACAGCCATAGTACCTTAAATTTCAATGAAATGAGCGGACATTACAGCTGCATGCAACCAATTGCAGGGAAAAATTATTGGTTCTATTAACCAATCTCATGGATGACAATTGTAATGTGAAAAAAGAAAATGATTTTTTAGATATGCCAAGTTTAATGATCATCACATTCATTTATAGTGCAGAAGTAACAGAATAATTTTAGGAAGATGCTTGCATGAATTTTTTATTGTGTTGCTGGATTGTTTTGCACATAGTACTTTGACTTTTTGCTTTGCTTTGAAACACTTGTATTGGATAAGTATAATCAAACATGTGTATTGTAACTCTTAGATTCAGTAGAAACTTCTATGCAAATATCAGACATATGCATTAAATTTTGTACCAAAACCCCAGAAACATAGAACTTTTCGCCTAGATATAAGGCTCAATCTGGCCTGGTGTGATAATTGGGTGTTCTACATTAGATGCTTTCTGTTCTCATTGCTGAAGCCCATGGTACTGCTGTATTATGACTTTTATGTTGTCATACAATTTAGGACCTTTGACATGTTCATTTTTTGAAATGGCCTACAACTAGAGCTCAAAATACTGACTTTATGGTGTAGTATATAAACTTCTTCACAAATTAGTTTTATCATATCAGTACTTACTTAAATATTTGATTATTCATGGTGTGGTCATATCTTTACTCAAACAATGCTATATTTCTTGTTTGTGGTGTTGACAACAGGGTGTTATTATTTTCCATGATGTATTTGATAATGCACATAATGTCGGTGGTGCTCAAATTCGGGTGGAAGGTGTATATATATGGCCCTTTAGACAACTTCGAATGGTAGCTAACAGGTGACTCTCATGGATGTTACCATATCACTGCAGATCGCAATTTCTTCCCAATGCATTTTTCAGTACATGTTCATTGAAAAATGTCGGCATGCATTTTGCAGTACATATTCAGTAAAAACTGTTTGCTTTGGCTCTTTATAACTGTGGATCTTTTTTTGGCTAAATTAAGGAAGAATTTTTTGGATTCAAAATGTAGTTTTTTTTTAATTCATCATGATGATTGAAAGGCAGGCAACTTCCATGTGCTTGGATTCAACTCTATATAATCATATTGCTATATTTCTTGCCTTCACTTTTGCATTCATATTTCTGACAATAACAATGTTTCTAGTGGCTATATATTTGTATTATTTTCCTTGTTGATAAATCTTATAATGTTGGTTGTTACTTCTATTTCAATACTAATGTTCCATTGATAATGCCCTTTGGCAGTAGGAAAGAGGGGGATTTGAGCCAAGAAGAAGATTATATTTTGTCTAATCCATATCATTTGGTAATACTTCCTTCTTAGCCTTTGTATGATGTACTCACAATATATTTTGATTCAAGATGCATCTAGGATGGCTTCTTATTGTTTTGTAATGCTTTCATCTTGGTGCATGGTTTCTTGTTGCTTAAAGGCCTTTCTATTCATTTTAACATGTGAACATTTCATCTGTTACCATAGGCTGAGTATTTTGTACATGTGTGAATTCATTCCCAGACTGATTAGGTATATCTTTGCATCATGAGTTTTACTGGAGAGTTCGGCCTTATTAGTCTGATTAATTTTAATGTTAATTGATTAGCTTTGGGATGGACTTGAGTGTATGATTTAGTTGGTGATATGTTGGTATTGCAAGAATCATTGTTTTATTTTGGTTCTGGTAGCTCTGAATGTAGCACCAGGCTGCTGGATTACCTCAAGTTTGTCCACTTGTTGACAAATACATGCATTAACAGATATCTGTGGTGTCCAAAAATTAGTGTTTATACATGTTAAATTGTTTTCTATTATTGATGGGTGATACTGAGTTCCAGCTTACACTTTTATTGAACAGCTTGGAGTTTTCTCATCTCAAGTGTTTCAAGAATCTCCACGGGACAAAATATGGAGGAGAAAAAATTGTAATTTTCTGCACTTGATTTAAATTTTAAATTAAAATTAAGAATACAGTGTACTTAATTTTACCTTGCCATTGCAGCACCAATTTATGAGATGGAGAAACATTGTAATATTGAAATTGCAGCCCAAATTACTCGTGCATCAATCAGCCAAAATGGTAATCAGGTTCTCTTAGCATATGATTTTCTTTTTCAAATTGATTTCTTCCCATTATTCTCAACTGATGTCTATCAGTATCTAAGACTTATTTCCTTTGTGTAAAGGCTGTTGATGATATGTAGCGTCTCCAGCAATTGTTAAAATTCACAAACAGTTCATTTTGAATTTTTATTATATTGAATAATTGGAATTGGAAGTTTGGTCTTGGACAGTAGCCAAATACTTATATGGACTTCTTTTTTAATTACGTATCTTTTTTTTAACCTAGGGAATCATGGAAATCATAAATGTGGATGTCCTATAGAAAATGGACCCAAACTTTTGAAACTAATGTATTTTTTTTCTTTCTCTGCATTGCTTTTGACATACAGTTAGGCAATGTTTGTTTGAATGGATGGAAAAATAGAAGGATATGAATTTTGTAAAAAAAATTGTGTAAACATTTCCATTCTATTTTGTATCTAGACGATATTATTTATAAAATTCACATCCCTCATCTTTTCCATCCTCTCAAACAAATATAGCCTTAGTTCTTTAGTTAGATTTTTTTCCCAAATCAAAGTGCTTCATGTTAGATGCATCACCATTTTTTTTTAAACTCTTTCCTCCCTTTTCCAATGAGGTGTGGTTCACTAGTATTTATTTTTTCTATATGAGGAAAAAGAAACAATTGGTTGTGAGGCTTGTGCATAATGGAATTACTGTCTCTAGCCTTATGTAAAATTTACTATGTTAAAGTATAACAAGAATTATGTACATGCCATACTTAGTTATTATATATTATTGTAGATGGAGATCATGACCGTTACCACATAGAAGGATTAATGGAGAGTCCTGCTGTGGATGATGATGGGGATTGCTTCTCACCTTTACTGCTAAACGCTACTTCTGTCAACATTGAAGTCTATTACAACAAAGCGGTTAACTATACCTTGATGGTCACCTTTGTATCCTTAATATATCATTCTTCTTTGGGATTCATGCTAACATTTTGTGAGCTAGAATTAGGTGGATTCCTTAACGTGTTTGCATCAGGTCTCTTTCCTCCAAGTTCTTCTATTGATCCGACAAATGGAACATAGCAACACTCAATCAGTAAGATTCAAACTTTGTACTTTATCATCATATATAACTCATTCCATGTTGTCAATGTTCAATATTCTTGATGTTTTATGATTGGAATTAAGTGGTTCTGATTTTCCTGAATCAGGGAGCTGCCAAAGTTTCAATCTTAATGATCGGGCAGCAGGCTATCATGGATGCTTATCTTTGCCTTTTACATCTCACAGCTGGAATTTTAGTTGGTAATCTTGGAAACTATAAGTGCCAACTTGCTTACATTTGCTTGAGATGTTTTGCTTTCCTGTGTGTTGAAATTTGTGTATATTATGTCTTATGATATAGTTATATGAAGGCATGGTCTGGGAAGATATTATAATGTCTCCCCTGCCCTTTTACTCATGTAGGCATGAATAGTATTAACATTTCTCATAATATCTATGGTTATTTGTCTCAAGTTACCTTAGTTCCTTCGATTGTTTCTGTATATGCCTATCATGTGGATTGGTATAACAACGTTTTTCTCTTATTTATTCATTATCCTGATTTTCTCCTTGTATTGTCTTGTTTTCTCACATATTGTTGCTCATTTCTGTGCAGAATCCTTATTTAATGCTTTTGCAACTGCTGCATTTTTCAAGTTTGTAGTCTTCTCAATTTTTGAGATGAGATACCTTCTTGCTATATGGAAGGCGAGCAGGCCTATGAATAGTGGTGAAGGTTGGGAGACAATGAGGCGTGAGCTCTCAGTTCTATACAGTCGTTTCTGTAAGTAACACTTAGGAAATGCAGCTCATCAGTATATTGGTGGAAATTCGTTTGGGATTACACATGTACATAGACACATGTGCGCCCATTTTTTTTAAGTTATGTCTGTTTTATGCATACACTTTGGTGTATTGCTTCTGATATTTGTTAAACACTTGTGTGTGAGTGTGTGTGTGTACACTAGCTGAAATCATGGAATTAATTTTCCATTGCAAATAATTTGATATAATTACTATGACCATTTGCAGATGGGATCCTTTTGGGTGGCATTCTGGTCATGTATGAGTTCCATAATTTTCTGCGACCAATTCTTCTCCTGATGTACTCCTTTTGGATACCTCAAATAATCACAAATATTATTCGTGATTCAAGAAAACCGTTGCACCCTCATTATATCTTTGGCATGACCATCACTCGTTTAGCAATCCCATTATATATGTTTGGATGCCCTAGCAACTTCATGCGCATCGAGCCTGACAAGACTTGGTGTATTTGTTTGAGTGTAATTATTGGACTGCAAGCATCAATTCTTCTTCTTCAACACTATCTTGGATCTCGGTGGTTCATTCCTCGGCAGGTTGGATGGAATTCTGATTGTTTTCTGTGTTTGTGTCAAATAATTTAGTCTTCTTTTCCCTTGGATTTTGACAACTACTTTCATGCGTTTCTGCTCATCCTTCCGCACATGCACATACACGTGCACAAGTTCAGAAACTAGAATTATATATTAAGAAGGTACAATAAGTTCATTGGATGATCAAGCCTCGTGGAACTGAGCAATGCATAGCGCATGTACCTGAACATTTCTAGCGCAATAACTTTTGAAGTTACATTCTTTGCTTGCAAAATTTTGATATTCAATATCTGGAAGTCTTTTGTGAAGCTTTGTTCATTAGTCCTCAAATTTTTATCTCATTTCTGCCTAATTCATGTATATGTATAATGAATTATTATATAGATTGTGTTCCTTATGATAGAGTAAAATGTGCGAACCTTGTCTATATGTTCACTTTTATGTTTATTCCACATACTTACTTCCAAACTAAAAAAAATTAAACTTCTTAATGTGCATATTACATACAACGGATTTTCTGGAATTTGTTGATGAAAACAATTGTGAAGGCTTAATTTCAACTTCAAATTGTGTTCCTGCTGGACTTTCTGTTTCCTAGTCACTGCTTGCTTAATCTATGTAACAGGATTCAGCAGTGCCTTTATCTTGTGCTTAAATTTGTGTAAAATCAGTATGATTGGTGTGGCACTCTCTGTGTTTCTATGGGTAGTAAAAAGCCTTGTTTTTTTGATCAAGATGAGGCAAGGTAAATGCAAGTGTGATTACATTGCCATGGTATTGGTTTCTCTTCCCCTAAAACCTGTTGTGACTTTGTTTACGGAGATGTCACTCTGTCTAGTTGTCTGCAGATACTACCTGAGAAATATAGCTACTATAGAAGGTTTGATCAGGATACAAGTCAGGCCATGGACTGTGTTATTTGCATGACTGCAATTGATCTCACTCAGCGATCTAACGATTGCATGGTATGCCATTGGGATTTTGAGTTCTTTTTTCTCCCTTTTCTGTTCATTTGTGACTCAAGTCACTTTAAAATGCAATTTTTTCTGGCAGGTGACTCCATGTGATCATTTTTTCCATTCCGGTTGTTTACAAAGGTGGATGGATATCAAGATGGAGTGCCCAACTTGCCGGCGTCCATTGCCACCAGCTTAGGGAGATTATTCCACTTGTGTTTATATTACATAGGATTGATTGACATTGCCCAACTGTTAATCACGGTAATGGCCTGATGCAAATCTTGAAGTACTTTCTACTTTTACTTTTAGGCTTAGTTTCTTGCAATGGGGTTTTGGTTAATCTGTGAAGCGTGATACATTTATTTCATTGCTTGGTCCATTTGGAGGCCAATTAGATGGGTCCTACCCATAGAGAGTAGTCCTCTCCTTTGCTTCCCACTTGAAATCAACTAGGACATTAACTCTCCTTATCTATCAGGGAGCTGCTGGTTTGTTGAATGTATTCCCCCCTTCTGTGCAGTCTCATTATTCAAAGGCTAATAAGGAACCTTAGAAACCACTAAAAAAAGGATTTTCAGATTCTCAGAAAATCTTTAACCAACAACTGCTCTCCGAACCAAGCTATTTTCACATAATTAAGCAAATAACGAATAATGACATCTGATTAATGGTTACTTTTATGTCATTTTCATCAAATTTCAAATTTTCATTAATCTTTTCTTGAGATCAATTTTTTTTTTTTTTCCATCTATATAAATTATCTATCAGTTGATTGGAGTGAAAAATAGTTCACTTGGAAGTTGATCTGCTACTGTATAATTTCATGGTGCTAAATTGCAATTGGCATGTACTTCAGATTCTATTCCTTTTATCTTGTAGTCATGTCTGTCTTTTTTTTTTTTTTTTTCATCCTCCAGGTTGGGAAAAGAACCCATATTTTGCTTAGGTACATCTTCAGAGGATAGGTGAGATAGGCATAAGCAACATGGAACTTTCGCGCAGCAAGTTGTACTTTGACATCTCTTGTATTAATTGTATAATATACATCTTTAGACCGGCTCATGGAAATTCACAAACGCAAATTATTTTCAATTTCAGCTGCTTACAACATTTTTTTTTTTCACTTTCGCAAATAAATTAACTTGTTAGGCAAGCATATGCAGCTGGGGGCTGAGTGTTTGATGGCTCTTATAGAAGGTGGATCCATACTCTCCCCCAAACCCATACCGCCTTCCAAATTGTTGTATTGGATTCAGTTGATTGATAATAATATTATAGCCTTCTTTTAGACACGAATCTAGTTTTTATGGAGCTTTTACATTGTTGATCATTGTTTTTTCACTTTCCAAGAAAACAGCAACACAGGTGAAGGAGCGATGACAAAATGAATTGTGACTCATACGACTCTGAGCAATTTTGTATCAATAATATGTATGCATTTCATTCACAAGCCTGTTTGGAAGAAACAAGGGAATAAGGTAACAAAGTTTGTGGATGGTAACAGATAACCTGGTTTTTCAAGCAGTATGTACATTCATGTTCCTAAATGCATATAAAACTTATTTACAAGGCAACTCGCAGACCGAAGATTGAAAATTATTTGATTTTATGGTGAGTGGTGACTATCTTTCAAGATTTATTACGTAGAACTAGGAGCAACAGAAGGTGGCAACGGAGAAGATGCTGCAGGCACTATTGCAGGACCAAAAGGAGCTGCACCCCCAAAAATTCTGCTACCTCTGCCGCCAGCAGCACACTGTTGCTCGTAGCAGTCAACTGGATGCTCGATCACTGGGTTACATTCTTCCTTGCTCCTTTGCAGTGGCTTGTCTGGCAAACAATTTCGACGATCATCAAAGGCAATGCCTTTAGATGTCAGGTTCATGCAAATGCCCTCTTCCTCACAAAAGAAGTTGTAAGAGAAGGTGAAATTAGACAAACTTGGCAGAACACAAACTCCAGAGGGAACAACTCCACTCATCATATTATGACCTAAATTTAGTGTTTCCATATGAGCTAATCCTGCAAGACTATAAGGTATGGGACCAACTATTTTGTTATGGCTAACATCCAAGAGCCTCAATTTGTAAAGGTAGCCAACTTCTGGTGGCAAGCACCCACTCAAATTGGTGTTGATCAATACCAACTCCTCTAGATTTTCTGCGAAATTTGCTATGCTTGGAGGCAAGCAGCCTCCAAAGTTATTGTTAGCTATTACAACAACACTGGCTGTGCTTCCACCTAGAAAAGCTGGAATCACTTTACTAAAGCGATTGTTATTAACAAATATCGCATCCAATTTTTTCTGGAAAAGTTGAGGAGGCAATGGCCCTTCGAACTCATTGTAACGAAGGTCTAGGTAGTTCAGCATAGGAAGAGAGAGCACAGCAGAAGGAAACCCACCAACGAATCTGTTATTACTAAGATCAAGCTCAAAGAGAAGTGTAAGGTTAGCTATAGTATGTGGGATAATACCACAAAAGCGATTGCTGTTTAAATGAATGAGTGCTAGATCACACAAAAGGCCTATTTCAACAGGAAGAAAACCTGCTATATCAGCAAAATTCAGGTCAATCCCAGCAACAACTTTTATTTTAGGATTATCAGGAGCATGTGAACAATAAACACCTCTGTATTTGCATACATTAGGACCGACCCAATTGGTTGTAAAGTTTTGAGGATCAGAATAGATTACTCTTTTCCATGCTTGAAGTGCAATAAAAGCTCGTTGGAGTCGTGGGTTTGAAGTAGTCGAAGAATGACTATGAGATCGATGGTGATGATGAGAGGCAGAGTAACTATGCTTTGCAGCTACATTGTTAAACAAGAAAGATAAGTGTAATAGCAAGAGAATCAAAAAGGCAAGAGAAGGTTTATTATGAGGCCAAAAAGAAGCCATTGTTATGAGTTTAAGATTGTAAGGTAGTTAAGGTAGTGAAGTAGTCCGCCTGTTTATTTAAGGAGCTATATCTATCCTTACCAAATTTGAATATTGTTAAGTCTTACTTATAATCATGTTGCTCATGTCCAATGGAAAACATTGATTTTCTTTTCTAGATGATAGATTTCAAAGAAAACTTTCAACGACCCATTATAGCGACAGTTAACCGTTACATATAACCTTAAACACATTCTTTTGGATGGTTTGGTCTTCATGGTTGAAGTGGTTTAAGTAGATAAGCATGGCCATTATAATGCGGCCAAATATTAGTGTCTCATTCCTTGCAGTTTCTGTTGTCTTTTGAAAGCTTCCTATGCTATTAGTACCAGACAAAGAATTGGTGGTGATGGTTACATTTTGTGCCAGAATCATGTTTTCACGCCATATGATTAACTTAAGATTAAATCTTGGCCTAACTCCAATAATTAACATAGCTGGAAATTAATGTAGGATTAGTTGCAGGAAATGGGTTTAGAAAAATGGGATTAAGGGAAGACGATGCGCACGATAGGGACTTACCTCCTTCCAAGGGTAGTTTTCACAGTTTGTTTGAAGTGGCTAAGGAGAATGACAGCTTCAGCCCCCTGAAGAAAAAAGAACAAAAATATTTCTTGAAATTGAAGGGATAAACATTTGATAGACCAGAGATTTTCTTCAAACTTGTTGGTCACAACTTTGAAGTTTTCCGTCAAAAAAAGGTTGTTTTGGCATGGAATATGTAAATACTAGATGATCAATTCATGACGACATCCATCATTTCTTATACAAAAAAGCACTAGCTTTTGAGATTTTTCTTTCTTAGGATGTCATTTCTAGGGAGTAAAGATTTTCAAGTGTAAATGAAACCATTCATAAGCATTTATAGGCTTTTTTTTTTTTTTTAAATCCTTAAATTCTTAATCATGTTAATCATAAATCCATTATTAAAAAATACAGAATAATGGAAAGAAAACAAAATTAAACACACCCTCAAAAACAGTAATCAATGCAAATAAAATTAAATAAATTTTACTTGAAAATAAACTATATGAGAGATAATAAACAATTTAAGGGATTGACATTTAATTACAATCTACATAATGAGTTAATCACTCCTCAACTAATGCCCTGAGGGCAATAAAAGGATAGATTTCACTACTGGTGATAACGGAAGGCTTGCTTATCTTTTTCTTTTTTTTTTTTTTTGAAGAAATACCTCCTAAATATTTTTTTTGCGCATACCTACAATATATGCAAAAATATATGAAAGATCACACAAACTTAGGCAACACTAACACTTCAAAATAAGCATTTGAAGGAACACTGTCTGAATATTCTCATACACAAGGCACTGATTAAAAAAAAAAAAAAAGGTACACTTTAACAGCACTCAAAATTGAAAGTGTTCAGGCAACTATACGCTTTATATTAACCCCTAAATACTGGGACCACTATCGTTTCTCCAAAAATTTTATTCAGACTTGAAAATATATCCTAGTCAAACATCATTCTTCATCATCATCATTCCAAAACACCAGTAATATATTATAATATATTAGCCGCCACCGCCAGATCCGTATTTTTTGCCAAAGATGATAAGCTGCAGTTTGTCATAACCAGCAAGCACACCAGCACCTGCCACAGCACGTAGGATGTTTGCACCAGCTCCCTTGAAGAGGGATTTTGCCCCTTCATTCTTGATGATCTGAGAAAACGCATCCAATGAGCTCTTGTACTTCACAGCCTCTCCTGACGTCATCATCATCCTTCTACGGACTGTATCAATGGGGTAAGAGGCCAATCCTGCACCTATTGTGATTCCCCATCCCAGTAAGAAACTAGCCAAGAAACTATCCTGTGAAGACCCCAAAATAGAAAATAAGTATTCAGCCCAAACAGCATATCTTCATATTAAATTCAAACATCAATACAACCTACTTTACAGGTATTGAGATGGCCTCAGTAAACATCAACAATGATGGAACGAGGAGGCAAATCATAAATTCATAATTCATTCAATTTATGTTGGATGATATTTGACACAAAAAGTCCTCCCAAGAATCATATTAAACGGAGCAGTAAAAAACTGAACTGAATTATGGGGTAAAGAAAAGAGGGAAAGTAGGAAAGAAGAGTCATAAGCACAAATCATACCTGTAAACTACCAACCAGAACCACAGGTTTCAGAGAATCATACATTCCAAAGTAAAGCCCACGGTACACAATAATTCCAACACAAGAGATGTTGAATCCACGATATAGTCCAGCAATGCCATCAGATTTGATTGTTTTTCTATAAACATCAACCAAACCATTAAACTGCCTCTCACCACCCTTTTTAGCTGCCTTTGCGTCATTGGCCAAACGTGTCCGAGCATAATCCAAGGAGTAAACAAATAGAAGAGATGAAGCACCAGCTGCTCCACCAGATGCCAAATTTCCAGCAAACCACTTCCAGTAGCCATCTCTATCCTTCTTAAAGTTGAACAACCTCTTAAAGTAATCTTTAAACGCAAAGTTCAGGGCCTGAAATACAAAGGAGTAGGTTAGAATCATTAGATAAGCAACAGAATAGGCAGTCAGACAGAGAAGTTGGAAGATAACAGGAGGGTTGTATCCTTCTTCATTACAAAATTACAGCCTTCAATACATATATTTAAGACACTATCAACTGCCATGTCTATTATTTTCTTTCCAAGTAAAAAAAATGAATCACGAGAAAAAATTGCACTGTTAGTCAAGAAAAACAAGAGATGTAGAACGAATAAAAATAAATCAGCAAATGTAAAATGACCTGGGTGGGGAAGTATCTGATAACATTAGCAGTGTTGCCTCTCCAAAGTGCAAGTACACCCTCATCTTTGATTGTTCTCGCAAAGCAGTCAGTGATTCCCTTGTACGGTTCAGACAGTCGACCAGCCTTGATCATTTCATCCTGATTTTGAATCAAGAGTTTAACACGCTCAATTGGAGCAGCTGCAGTCTTAGAGACAGCTGCTGAGACTCCCCCCATAAGGAAGTCGATCAAAAAGCCAGTAGCACCTTTCTCAGACGGTGCGTGTACAAATACAGGCGAGTGTGGCAACATAAGTGCCAGATCAGTTCCTTGAAGTGCAGGATGCAAACAGTTTTGGAGACCAGTGCCATACACTCCATTCACACTGTAATTCTGGGAATGCAAGTTGGGTGAAAGTTTAGAAATGAGACAGGACTGCCCACTTATTTTCTGAAACACCGATGGATTCCATGATCCATCCGCCATGGTTGCAACTCAAGATGGTGACCTGAAAAGAAAAAATACAGATTAAATAGGAAAAACTGCACAAAATTCATTCAGAGAAACTGCTTTAAAAATTTGTATTAATCGAGAACATTCAGAAACATAATAACATTTTTGTTGCTATGCTTAGTGTTTAAAAGTTCCAAGTACAATCCAAATTGTATGTCTTTTCCTTCTTGGTAGGGTCTCTGCAGTTTCATAGTTAGTCAAATTTGTTATCTTGGTTCACAAGCTTTTTTGCAGTGGAACGATCATGTTATTTTGTGGATTAGGTACTCTTTTTCTGTCCATATCACTTACAAAATATAATGCAGTGATAATTAAATAGTCAATAATCATTAGATGCGCTTATAGTGCAGGTAATCAGCTCTCTACCAAGAAATCTTATATCCGCTCCGACATGTACAAAATCTTCTTCATTTAAAATCTCCAAAATCAGGTTTGATTAAATGGAACAATTATCACACACATAAAAACAGCACACCCCGAAAATTCACTCGGTCATTATAATTAAACAACAATGAAATTCACTATCACGTGATAGCAATTTCAGCAAAACTTTGTTGAGAAGTTTTTTTTCGAAGAGCAAATTCAAATTAAAAAACATATCCTTCAGTTATTAAAAAGATTCCAAACTAAATCAACGTACATTAACCTACCAAGCTTTGTACAGAATCCATGCAATTAACCTTCCAAGATCATAACTCTCTTTAACCCAAATTATTCAGCAAACAAATAAAAAAACCACTGTTAATATAATTTAACGAAATATATAATGCCAAGGCCAACATCATTTTTCATCAATTTTTTCTGATTTCTGGTCAACGGACATCAACTTTCATCAATAAAAGAAAATTTAAAAAAAAAGCAGTAAGATCTTGAAAACAAAATAATTAAGATCCACACTCATAACAATAGGCTATCTACAGTATAAAACGATTCTACATATTCTCAATTTCTAAAGTGAAACAAAATTAAAATGAATCACAGCAATTTTGAAAAGTCACGCTCATTTTCTACGCAGCCAAACACCGCTAAGAAAATATACAGCCCAAAGAAGCAAAACAGAGCATAGATCTCAATATATATATAGAGAGAGAGAGAGAGGGCAGTTACCTGAGAGGCCGCCGTCTGTTAAGAGACCGCCAATTACAATCGCGACCTCCTAATTGTAAGGAAATAAGAAAGAAATGATAGAGACAATCTCTACTTATATACCTGTAACCCTCTAGGGTTTCGCTTCTTTTTAAAATGACCATTTTGGCCTTACTTTCCATCTCCAAGTTTGACTAGAGTGGCAGCTTTTTGAACTTTGTGCTGAATTTTATTTCTATTTTAGGCTTTTTTTTTTTTTTTCTGGCCCAAAATACTGCTATTTTGCGGCTCCTTCTTTAAATAGGTTAGCCCACAACCGACTCGACCTGACCCGACCCATTTTCATCATTGCCCACTCAATTGCCATTAGCACACTTTAATTATTCAATTAATTGGTATAATAAAAAGTAAAATGAACTTTAGTATCTGTTTCAGTTTAAAAAAATCAACTTTAGTTTATTAACCATACAACGTTTGATTTTTTCCAAACCAAAACAAAAATTATCATTTTATGCAATGTTTTTTTAATCTTTTAAATGGCTAAACATTTATAGTTTCACTTAAAAAATGAGAAAATATCAACATGTAGAAGAGAATATACTCTTGTTTTACCTAATATTTTCACTTGAAATACACATTGAAATATGGCCTAAAGGTAAATATATATTTTTTAGGGTTATAAACCCATGATCAATTCTCCCTTCCCCAATACTCAAAAGAATAATAATAATAATAATAATTTTAATAATAATAATAATAATTTCACTCGAAGTAAAACGAAAACCTAATTCAGAAGTGGGAAAGAAAATGTGGCTTCATATGGAATAAATGATTTGTTGGGAAAGAAGCATTTACACATATCCAAGAATTTTTGGTGGACAACTGTATACAAGCTTACAACACTGTTTACATCTGTGCATTCATCACATCTTTACATATAAGGGGGCAGACAATGCCTCCAATTGTGCTAGTGAAAGCTCCTCTTCTACACACTCTACTGATTTCTGCAGGAAATAAAATGTTATTAACAATCAAGAAAAAATTTGAAAACAAGATTCAAGAATGTACATACTTCAAAGTGAGGCTCAAGTGAGAGATTTCACCTTCTAACATGTATTTGGCTGAACTACAAGATAGTTCTAACAATTCTGGAGAAAAATATGCTAAGCAGAGCACAAGGTAAGTCTTTGCTTTGCCAGTAAGTCCTTTAGTTTTTTTAACAGTTGATGATTAGACAACAAGTAATTCTGGAACTGTTTCCTTAAGTTCTGCAATAACTTCTCGTCACTGTGAGTGCTACTGTTAAGCAGCTGTGTAAATAGTTCCTTCCATAGATCAACATTCCAATATCTAAGGCAATTTTACAAGTGAATTGAAAATTAGATAGGAACAGGAGAAGAATAAGAAGTTAAAGCTAAAATAAGCTGGGGGGAAAAAAAAAAGAATATTGCTATTTTAATGTAATATAATTTTTCATTTTTATTCATTCAAATCTACGAAAGTAAGAAAATTGGCAGACTGCACTGCACAAACTATAGAGTTTGGCACAGTTAAGAAATTTCTGAGAGTATGCAGATGTCAAAAATACCGTCTAAAAGATGTTTTTGGTAGATTAATGTAGCCACCATTGGATGTTGCTTTCTTTTCAATATCCAGATAAGAATTATGCAGCATCATATGGGCAGCAACACAGAGGCCATATGTGTCCACCTGATGATGAAAAAAGAGATATTTCATTAAGGGTTAGTCTAATAAACATAGCAACTTCACTTTAAATGCTTCACTGGCTGGATACTGGCCTGAAATCTCCACCGCTTGTTTTCTTGCATTTCAATACAGCGAAAGCCAGATGTCCGGTGATCTCCCTCAAATTCTATGTCATCAGGAAAGAGATGTAGGTCTATTCCCTTCCCCCAGTCAACAAGGCACAGGCCCTGCATAGAAAATTCTGATTACATTTGCAAATTGTAAACAATTCAACTGAAATTAATCTCTGAAAGACAAATTAAACCTGATCAATCCAAGGGCCAGTTCTGTCCTGAAACCCATCTTCAGTAAGGTCATCCCTATCAAAAGTCAGGTCACAATATCACAAAATACCATATACCAAAGCACACCATTTGTAAAGGTTGATGCATCTTTACAGATCACATCACCTTCAAAATGACAAGACTCTTTGAGAACCTAAAAAACCAAGTTGTTTTAACGAAATTGAAAATCATCCATTGGTGTCCTGAGCATGAGAACTTTTTGGTGCATGTTCTTATGCTAGACAAATCGCTTGCTAACCCGCCAATAATTCCATGGCTCAAGAGCTGGGTTCTAATAGACAAACAGCAATGAAATCAACAAAAAATTCACCATTTTCATGTAAGATTAATGAGATAATGAAGGCTAGCTGGCCAGATCCAGTGGAAGAAAGAGAGATTAATGAGATAATGAAGGCTAGCTGGCCAGATCCAGTGAAAGAAAGAGAGATTACAAGAATGAGAATTTGGAAAAAGGAAAGGGTACAGTGGATGGATTCCGTGAAACACATGAGAAGTGAATCTGTGCAATCTGTTGATGATGGAGATGCAATTCCTCGCGCTGATGATGAGATGAATAAAAATCCATTTTCTGAGAAACATCTAAATATGGTTCTAGGTCTGATAACCAGGGAACTAATGTCTGTGAGAAGAACAGGCATAGAGATGGTGAAAAGAATCACAATAATAAGAGATTTTGGTGAGTAAGTGCAACTTGTGGAGAAGGAAAGAAGATGCTGCAATATTAATGAGGAATAATGCTGTGGGTTTCATTTCTGAATCTAAGGCACAATTTCCTATCACGAGGAGATATGCTGACGCCAGATGTAGGAATTTAATGAAGGTGAAAACTTAGTTCCTTGAAGGAGTGCGATATCAGTTGGGCAGATATGGACCAGGACAGTCATCTGAACCATGGACATTTTTGTATAACATAATTTTCCAACCCCTCTAGAATTTTGCTAGTAAGGTAACAGTTTGAAAAACAGCCAAACTACCCTTATATCCTATGGTGCAATGGATTAGGTGCAAATGTCCAGATTTTCCAAGTTACAATAATGTCTAGAATCCAAAGGATCCAACAAATTACAATGTAAACTGTCACAAGACTCACAATCCATGATGCAAAACAAATTTTACCTGGAGTAGCGAACAAGCAGATTATCTGGCTTGAAATCACCGTGAATTATGCCAACACCATGTATAGTTTCCAGCATGTAGAGCATCTCTATGGTGTAATAAATGCATAAAACCTCCTCCATGGACTTGCCAATGACAACATAAGAATTTATGACATCCTACAAAAGATTACGCGCAAGCACTTGAGATCAATATGGCTTGCCTGATAAGAAAGAAGATACATATTTAAGCAAACTTACATGAAGCGTCCCATGGGACAGATAATCACAGACAAGTATGCTGTAGTCAGAGTAGACATGCATTCCGTGTGCAAAACCAAAGCTTGATCTCTGATAGAATTGCAATATCAAGACCAGTAGCCTTCTTTAAACCAAAAGATGCTTAAAAAAAATGAAAACATCAAGAAAGCATACTTGCTTTTTTGAAATCCGTTGATCAAGTTGGCGATACATGTAAAATTCCCAAGGAAAAGCAGGCTTTTGTATCTGCAAGACGATCATATATCATTATGCAACCCAAAAGTGAAATTGATAATCCTTAATTCCTTATTGAGGAGAGGGGAATGAAATCATGATTACCTTCAATGCAACGACGTCATCAGGATTACAGTCGACATATGCTTTAAATACTTTTGCAAAACCACCCTGACCGGCACAACCCTTGATTTGGTACTGCTTTCCACCTTTAAATATCACAAAGCAGATAATTAAGAGTAACAGAAAATTGAACCCCAAGTACTAAATCCATGACTCCTATCAGTGCCCAAAAATTATAATACTGCAAATCACTCTCTTTATTAGGATACAACAAACAATTGCACTCAATATCAAGTGCAAGTTTGCATGATATGAATATATGTTCCCGTTGTGTGTCTACAACAACTTCAAAAGGTCATACATATGTAGATGTGGTAAGTCCTTTTTCCACCATTAAATTCTCAGTGGTACAAAACAATTAGCAGTACACTAATCATTTTCAAGCAAGCTAAGTACGAAATAGACTTCTCAAACTCCGTGTATAGCGATAACAAGCAATGCAGTTCTGCATATTGATGTTTAAACTTGTAGCTAATACTTAAAAAAAAAAAAAAAAAGGTGCTAAGAACACAATATAATAGGGAAAATTTTGACAATATTTGGCTTCAAAATCAAATAAATCATTATCTTGCACTCATCTTCACACTAATTCTCCAAAATCATTAAGTAGTTGTTCACTTTTACTCACATTTAGAGCTTAAGAGTTGCCCACACCTCCAAGCAGTTTTAGGACTAAAAATGGCTAAAAACTCAAAGCAGTTTTAGGATATCCATGAAGATATAAAAATGAGAGTCACCTATCTTAACAATCTTATTTCTCGATGCATTTCCTAGAGAAGATAAGTCCACTTTCCCAGAGTATGCTTTGTTACTTGAATGGTATCCCTAAAACAAAAGCACAGAAAAATCACCATGCTAACTACTGATCAGATGGATTGATCAAGAATTACGGAAATAATAGTAACCGAATTGTCTTACATCATATCTCTTGATTTGAGGGTTTATCTTCTTCCATAGCTCTTCCTTGGTGGACAGAGACCATGGATTAACACAGTTTTTCCCCAATTCAATAGATTTATCACCATCTATCTGCAAAAATAGAGATGCAAATACAAATTTGAACAAACCAGTGGTTCAAACAAAGATATATTGTCCAAAGGAAAAGAGAAGTGAAAATATGAACTGAACTCAGGGCTTGTCGATTTCTGAGGGAAAGCCACGCTATAATATTAGACTATTTGAAAAACATGCCTCCAGCACAAAGTTGGATATTCAAAAAAGAAAAGATGTCCATAAAGCAAGAGTAGCAGAAATGCAGAATGATGAGAAGGAAGGAAGAAGAAGAATTCGCAGATATTAATATCTAAAAATTACACCCAAGATAAGAAAAGAAGAACAATGAAAAAAATGACTTTTCACTAACTTAAGGTTCAAACAATCAGGCATTATATATATGCACACACACATTCCCATTATACAGAGTTAGCATCTACTCCTTATCAAAATGTGCCATGTGCATTAGCGTGTCCAAAACAACCAACCCTGCACAAAATATTAGTTTTGACTTGATTACTTGAACTTGGTAAAATTTTACGCGAGTTAAAGGCCTTCAGCTCATTAAATTAAATCTATAAAAATACCAATCAGAACAGCCTGTTCCCCCCAGGGTCAGACAGCATACCTTTTCAAGAGAACAGGCATTTACCCTGTGAGACATTCTGTCAAGAAATAAAGCATGTGCACCCTTCAACCTTTCAAATGGTTTGGCTTTCCTGTTATGCCAATATAATTATCACGTATTAAATTAGAGAAGGCTAATCACCCAAATAAACCAAAATTCTTCTATTTCCTTTAAGCAAAAATCCATTCAAACGGACGCAGGCAAACTAGAGGGAGAGACCTTGAAATACCAATCTGATAAACCATATGTGCTTGCTGCCAATTCTCTTTCGCTTCAAGGAGACCCGCATACAGTTCATAAAGCAAAGAATGATCGGTGCATATATTGTTCTCCTCCATTTCTTTGAAATCATTTTCAGAGTCATTGCTACCTTCCAGCTAGATTACCCAGCAAAAATAAATTAACCCATCAAATAATCCAGCTCCACGGCAGAGTAAATCAATAACGAAACTAAACCATCATCACAAACACAATCTTCACACCCAATTGAAACTATTAAATATCAAGCAAATTGCAGAAAATAGTGGCCTTTGCATATCTTGCTCACTCCACATCTGCAAAAATCTTATCAAAATTCGCTACTATATTTGACTATAAAAACCTAAAATGGCCCTGTCATTTCATCAAAAAGCCATTCAAAGCACCACCATTCAAAAAAGAAAAATCCAAAATGAAAGTTTGAAACAGAAATTGAGCTGTTAAAGTGAGGAAAATTGAAGAGGATCAGTGGTTAGTCAAAACTTCTTTCTTTTTCATAGCTCTCAAACAAATATGAAAAATTAATAATAAACAAGCAAACGAATAAATAAAAACCCATCAAAGCTACAAAAATCTAGGAGTAATATTCAAACAAAAATTGCAGTGAAATTTACATAGAGGAGCCAAATCTTGAGAAATCTGGGATCGTTCCGGTATTGGATATTGTGCTTGAAAGTCCTAATACAATCTACTATAAGCTTGTTTATATCATCACCAAAGGCTTTGTTATCAAGCGCCTTCTTGATTGACCTGAAATCACCAGTTCACCAACAATTTCGTCAAATCTGGAATTACCACCAAAAAATAAAATGGAAAGAGAGAAGCATGTACAGTAGCCACGGAAAGAGAGGATCGTGAGCAGAGGAGATGTCACCGGAATCCGTGAACATGGTGAACAATTCACTACAAACTGGATAGAGTATCGAGAGAGAGCGGAAAATGAAGCGGGGAAATGGTAGGTTTCAAAATTTTCAAAAAAAAATATTTTTTTATTTTATTCATAGATCAATCCATAATTTCAATAATTTTTTTCTCAAAGAAAACAAATTAAAAAAATAATAATATATTAAATATAAAAATTTTAGTAAAAAATATTTCAAAATATAAACATATTTTAACATAAATTTAATAAAATTACTCCAACTCTATTAATCAAATTAACTTTAAAACTATAATTTGATTTCTAATATTTAACTTTTAAATTTTTTATTTTTTTATTTTATTCATAAATCAGTTCCAAATTTTCAATAATTTTTTTATCAAAGAAAATAAATTAAAAAAATAATAATATATTAAATATAAAAATTTTAGTAAAAAATATTTGAAAATATAAACATATTTTAACATAAATTTAATAAAATTACTCCACCTCTATTAATCAAATTAACTTTAAAACTATATATTTGATTTCTAATATTTAACTTTTAATTTTTTTATTTTTTTATTTTATTCATAGATCAGTCCTAGAATTTCAATAATTTTTTTTTTCAAAGAAAACAAATTAAAAAAAATAATATATTAAATATAAAAATTTTAGTAAAAAATCTTTGAAAATATAAACATATTTTAACATAAATTTAATAAAATTACTCCACCTCTATTAATCAAATTAACTTTAAAACTATAAGTTTGATTTCTAATATTTAACTTTCTAATATGAATATATATATAGAGAGAGATATGGTCCAACGAGGCCAGACCCATTATCAAATCTATTTGCATTTTGCAAATATAGGCCCGACATAATAACTTAATTATTCCAAGTAAAAATAACCATTCATGGTTCCTTCTCATTTAACTACAAATTTTTTTTTGCCCAAGAAAGAAAATTGTCCAGTGTTTATAAGGACAAAAGCCAAGTTACAACAAATGTTCCACATGAAAGAGGCTCGCTTACAATCAAAGGTTTACAACTACTATAAAAAGGTTTATATAAATGGGTTTTAAGTCCATAACTACAACCACAATCCTAAAAACTGTTAGAATACAAAAATCCTAACTTGACCACAGGCTAAATCCCATAATTGCCCCTGATGCACCTGTCCTCTTCCAAATTCATCCATTGCCATAGATTCTAGAGCCGCCGCTTGAGACTGAAAGCATAGTGTCACTACTACTAAAAGAGGAATTACTACTAGACCATCTCCAAAAATAAGCACCAACTAGCCTTTCATTAAACTTTTGCCTTACAATATAAACTTATAAACAGTTACCCACAAAACAAAGCGTCAAAACCCTTTTACTGTAAGGCCATCGTCTCAAGGGTTTCAGACTATTGTCAAGGGATAAGAAACGTAATCCAAAGCTCATTTCAGAATGGAAAAGCGTTGACTGTGAATTCCTTAAGCCAAATCTAATCTATTCTTCTTTCTTCTAATTGCCACAGCACCCAAGTACAACAAAGATAACAATGGTCTAGCGAAAGAATCCAACAGAGCCGTTGGAGACTAGAGCTGCAGCGCCGCTATAGGTAAAGCCTTAAAAAAAAACATCAAGCCTAATACGGCCAGACAACAAAAAGCTACAATCCTAAAGGAAAAACAATAAAAACAAACAAAAATAAGAAATAAAATGCAACTAAAAGTGAAGAAATAGAAAGGATTTCCTAGTCGGTGGCCTACAATTGACTCCAATGAATATTGACCTATAAGTGGATTAAAGATAATTTTTTTTCTTAATAATATTTTTCAAAAAAACTATTTTTTAAAAAATATTTTTCAAACAATGAATTTTTATTATTTGATTACCATATTAAAAATTAATTAAAAAATTAAAATTTTCAATTTATAATATTATAAAAATATTTAAACTTATAAAAATTCCATTTTTTTAATTTTATTGTTAAGTACAAGAAAATTACAAAAAAAAAACTATAATTGTTGTGGGTAATAACCATTAATAAATCAATGGATTAATAAATAGTATTCTCCTTCCTTGCCATCACCTCACCTAGATCCAGGGGCTTTATACCCTAAAGTTGCAAAGGCAAGTTTCAACCTAGGTAGGAGATCCATCATATCCATACAAACAAACCAGCGCAGGTAGCAATGGTTGCCTTTACGTTTATAAGGGGCTCAAGTTTCCCTTTTGTCACTATCTCTCCCAGCATATCTGTCGGGAGCAAGAGCATATCCAAGTCCCATATTCAATTAAATCAAATCTAGTAACGCTCACTACTGAGGCAAAAGAAAGGAGCAAGATATGGCCAAAGATTCTCACGTAGGAACAAGCGTAGACCCATAGCGTGCCTTTCACTCAGTAAGAAGTGCTTTTTGTGGCAAAGCGAGGAAGCACAATTGCACACTTCTCCATAGCCCCTCTATACTCTATAGGCTATTAATACCAAGCGCAAGCACCTGACTTGGAAGCTTGCTGTGTAATTCATAAAGAAACAAAAGTGTGTGAACCTCAACGAGTCCGAGTTTCAAACTAGCCTCCTGGACTGAACCAACCTCCTTAATATTAGGCAAGTAAGGGCATAAACTTTTGTAAATAAAATAGAAAGACAAAGTAATTGTTTCTAATCTTTAACATACTAAATTTTCTTTAGGTGTCATTAGATGTTGAGTTTGAAAAAAAAAAAAATTTCATAAAATTTTTTATATATTTTTTTTTAAAAACTACTTTAAAAAAATAGATAAATTGATACTTTTTCAAAAAATATATTTTAAAAAACAATTCACAAAAAATAATAAAATTAAATCAAAAAATTCTAAAAACATTTTTTAATTCTTAATAATAAGTGACAGCGACCCTAAACATACATTAGCATGTGCATGATTCAAATTGTAAAACTCAATTTATGTAGTGACGAGTTAAAGTTTCAAAAATTTAACATTTTTAAAATTCGATCCCGCCCATAAACGTCTTTAATGCATAAATTGTACAAATATTTACTATCCTTCAATGAGACAAAAACACTACTCTTTTCACAATTAGAATTAGAATGAGAAATATGATATCAAAAACATAAAAAAAATCAAACTAAACGTGATCCATTCCATTACAATTAAGCAATTGAAAATATTAATTTATTTTAGAAAGTTAAAAATAAATAGATCATAAAGTTTTGTGCAACGCATTAGTATTGACCTAGTGTTACATATATAGTAGGTTTGGTAGACTTAAACAATACATTAAAAATATCAAATTTATACTACTAGTAGAAGTTTGGATGTCATTGTGCCCTGGCTAGCTTATTTTTATCAACCTATATTAACCTATTGATAAATATCCAGGGCTTTCAAATACTTGAATTTACAAATGCACTTAATTAATGTTACTTAACTTCAATGATGGCCAAAAATAGTATGAGACAAAGAAGTTTTTTTTGGTTTTTTTTTCCTTAAATCCCTTGCATTACTTGAAACGCTTGTGAATTAAACTTTTTATGATGCAGAGATCAAATGTTTAAATATAAAAGGAAAAAAGAAAAAATATGAACAAATTAATACATACTTTGTATTTGTAAACATGTTGTCCAGAAGATGTTAATGTAGAAAAGATAAAGTTTGGTGAATATGTCCCTAAACATTTGATAGAAGTTGTAACTTATGGATTTTATAATACTCCAAACCAAATGGAGTTTGCCATCTACTTGTTGAAAAGTGCTTATGTTCTAAGACAGATGGTCATCAAGCAAGAAGTGAAACCATATGTTTCGAAGAGGCAATCATGGGATGAAGGAGAATGCAAAATGGTTTATGAAATATTACAGGAATTTGCCAAAGATGGAGTGCTTGCTATCTAATGAATGTTCAACTGTATTTTAGTTTTTTCTTGCCTTTTTTATTTATTATTTATGTTCAACAATGACTTGCTTAAAACCATGTGTATAAATATATCATTAAATTATTAAATTCATATCCAACTTGACACAATTCAATAGTTAAATCATAACAACATCATGGTTTTGTTACTTATACTTGCCTATCAGAATTCTTATGAGGGAAACATTGTGAAATGACAATTTTATAGGGACAAGCAAATATTGTCATTTTATAGTATCATGTTGTCTTTATTTTCAAAGCATACACAGATGATTATATTCAATGGGTGAGATTGATGACTTCATTTTTGTAAAAAAAACTTATCGAAAATTCACTATTACTTTGGACTGCTAGAAGAATTTGTTGTTTCACTGGTCCCACTGTAAGTCACATTTGCCGCAATGCTATAATCAAGTCTAAATTATAATAATCCTCATTGTATCCTATCAATTTTCTTTTCCCCTCAAGCCATTATCAGTAATAGCATCATGGTCATCATACTCATTTTCACCATACATTGGCATTTTGCTGAAATTGAAAATACATTCAATTGCAATTTTTAACTCGCAGGATGTGTCTTATTACTTAAAAAGTTGAATATAATATATCCATCAAACTACTTCAAACAGATGTATTAAGTTAAAATTGAGGAAAGAAGTATCTAAAATATAAAAGAGAGGAAGTAGGTTAGGATAACAAAGATTTCTTCATTTTATTGGGAGCCAAACAAAACTTAGAGAGATTTAGAAAAAAAAAAAAAGTATGTCTAATTAATCTATTTGAATTTCATAGAAACTCAACACCTAAAAAATAGATTTATACTCTAAAATTCAAGATATATCCAATATGACATAGATATTCATCATTAGGCAAACAAATTTTATTGAGTTTTTCTCTCTTTTCTACTCCTACTCTCTTGTTTTATTTCTTTATTCTCTATATATGATATTTTCTCTACACTTTTTCTTACTTTTTGAGCTTCTAAACACACTTATTATTAGGATTGTAAATAACGATAACGTGAATCGTATTGGTATCGAAAACAAACGATCTTAGACTAAATCATATTGTATCAGACTTAATCATATTGAATTATCCGCTATTATTATAAATTTTCAAAAATGGTTAGCAAAATAATTCAAATTAATAAGAAATAGACTATAATATCCAAAATATAATATATTAGTCTGGATTGGAAAAACTTAAATTACATAATATATAACAGTGCATAATAATATTTTAAGTTATATAAATTCCTAATAGGATATTATCTTGACTCAATCTTTTTGTCTTACTAGGGGGGTCAAATTATTTGGAAGGATTTATTTGCTCCTTTAATAGAGCTGCCTCAGCTGCTTTCCTCTTTGAAACCTCCATTGGTTTGAATTTAGGTACTCTTGGCTTGTTATCATCAGCTAGTTGGACTATTGAAAGAACTTGTTGTTCCACTAGTTCGCACTTGTCGCATTGCAAGTCGCACTTGTCATAGTGCTGAAATCAAGTATGAATTATAATAACCATCATCGATATGTTATCCTTCTTCTTTTCCCCTCAAGCCATTATCAGTATCATCATCATGGCCATCATACTCATTTTCACCTTACATTGGCATTTTGTTGAAATTGAAAATACAATCAATTATAATTTTTAGCTCGTATGGTGTGTCTAATATTACTTAAAAAAAATTGAACATAATATCTATCAAACTACGTCAAATAGATATATTAAGTAAAAATTGAGAGAAAAAAGTATCTAAAACTAAAAAGAGAGACAACAGTATAACAAATATTTCTTCATTTTCTCTGGGGCTACACAAAACTTAGAGAGGTTTCTAGAAAAAAGTATGTCTAATTAATCTAGCTAAATTTTAGAGAAATTCAATGCCTAAAAAATAGTTTTATACTCTAAAATTCAAGATATATTCAATATGACATAAATATTCATCATTAGGCAAACAAATTTTACCGAGTTTCTCTCTCTTCTGCTGTCACTCTCTTATTTTCTTTCTCTATTCTTTATATTTGATATTTTCTCCACATTTTTCCTTACTTTCTTAGCTTCCAAACACACATATTATTAGGATTTTAAATAACGGCAATGTGAATCGTATTAGCATCGAAAACGAACGATATTGGACTGAATCATATCTAGTCAAACTGAATCACATTAAATTAAACTAAATCAGACTAACTTATCCGCCATTATCATGAATTTTAAAAAATAATTAGCAAACTGATTCAATCAATAAGAAATATATTGTAACATCCAAAATATAATACATTAGTATAAACTAGAAAAAATTAAATTACATAATAATAATTAAATTATATAAATTCCTAATAGAATATTGTCTTAACTTAAAAAATATAATTTTTTAATAAATCAAGTTTCTTTTATTAATTCATTATGGGAAAAACCATATTATTCAAAATGAATAAGGTGATAAAGAAATCACTCCTTATTCTAAACAAATAAGGCAAGATTAAAATAAAAAAAAAAATAAACCACAAAATTCACCACAAAAAAGAGTATCATGGAGATGTTGATTGTGTAAAGACTATCAATAATGTTTTAACTATATTGAAAACAAAAAGAAAAAATATTATATACACAATGTAAAAAATAATATACACATAATATATAGTAATAAAAATAGAAAAATTTAAAGAATATAAAATAATAGTCTTTTTGGATAATATATTTATAATTTACATTAATAAAATAACAAACTTTAAAATACAAAACCATAATTTTTTAGATTGATATATCATGATCGTATTGCTTTATATTAGTCGTATTAATATATCTTAGTGATATAATTATGATTCACGACTAATTTCCATTAGTCTATATATAACATCTGTGGAATATAATGATCCCAAAAAAAAGTTGCATAATGTATTGTGTGTTTTTTAAAACAATGCCTGTTATAACTTATGGCAGAAGGTTATAACATATAGTTTATTGTCCTATCATATTAAGCTTCATCCTTTATTATTTGACCCATTTAACTTTTTTTTTTATTCTATTAAGTCTTTTTTTAACATGCCATTAGTTCAATTATTTAGAAAAAAATTAGTTCATGTCATTTCCGCACTGTTGATTGAAATGCCAGATGGGATGATGAGGAATGTTGAATAGGCTAATCAACGCTACTTTATATTTGATTTTACAAATATTGAGCTCTCAATTCCTAATTTTTCATGAAAATATCAGTTATTTATATTATCTTGAAAATAGAAGATAAAAATTTAAAATGTTTCAATTATAAATAAATAATACTGTGAGGTATACAATTGTGACTAATCTCTCAGTTCAATAATTTTTACTAAATTACAAAAAAATTCTCACTATATTAACAAAAAAAAATTAAATTTAAAATCTTACACTCTCTACCCCATTAATGGAAGTAGATAAATTAGCTAACCAAACCAACTTAATTGGCAAAAATAAATTATTATTAGATAATAGTGTAAATTATATATTATAAGTACATTTTTTTATTATAGATATCTCCTTGCTGATTTATAGTATATTAAAATTATATTTTTCTTTCTAAACAAGTTGACTATTGCACTGTTTGGAAAAAAAAAAAAAAAAGACTATTGCACTTCCTCAAGGAAACACTTGCTCGGCTTAGCGTCTTAAGCGAAGACCAAATAATCCATCCCGTAATTATGTCGAAAATTTTCAATACTACACATCAATTCTTACATCTAAATTTAAAGAGATTCTATATAAATTGTTGGTACAGGTTAATTGTTATTAGTTTTTAAAATTTAACTTATAATAAGTTAAAATTTCTTTTTTTTTTTTGAAAAGAATTAAGTTAAAATTTCTTAAAAAGTAAATTAATGAATTTCTAATATTTCAAAATTTCTTAAAAAGTAAATTAATTAATTTCTAATATTTCCTTTCATCGACTATTTAATTTTCCCATTAAAATTTTTATTAAGTTAAATTGTGAATTATTTTATTTAAAATTATTTAATCCTTCATATTTATTATATTATATATATTTCTATTTAGTAATCTATTAATATATATATATAGCGCAATGCAAGTTTCAATGTAGATGAACAGTGAATCTTGTAATTGATTTTGGCATATGAAATGTCCAATTTGACCCTTTCTCGTTGAAAATCCTTTACCAAAACAATGTTGTTCTATTTTCTCATAAAATGACCAATACGCCTCTAAATGCTTTTATTCACACTGTTCTTATCATTCCATTTGATACTACTATGCGTCTGATCCCTTCCCTTTAGTTGATCTTTGATAATAGAGATAGGAGAGGGGGTCTGAGCAAAGCATAACCTCTAGAATGCAGTGATTTCAACAAAAGCTTTTGAGTGGAAAAAATTCAAAATGCCAGCCTCGTTAAGAAATCGATGGCTGTCGATGAAACTCGTCACTTCTTCTTCCCACTTTTATTTCTTATTAACTTAATTTTGTTTTACTTTACTTTTTTATTATTATCATGAAGTGTATGATTTTCATGTTGGTAGAGCTTAAGAAGGTGATTTGCATCGTACAATTACCTCCATTCAAGGCCAAAAGATTACTACTGCAATGAGCTTATTCAACGGTAAAGCAATGTTGTCAAATACTGTTTAACTCGAAATCCCTCCCTTTTCTAGTCATAAGAAACACAAAGATGATATCTGATTATGATAAAATCATTTGGATCTTAAAGAATCTGAGATGGCAGTTCAAGCTTCTACCTTTTTTTTTTTTTTTTTTGTATCTATTTTTTGGTTGAAATAGGAACATTATAGAACTAAGGGGAGTAGGTGAGGACAATCATTGATCGGATTATAGCTAATTTTGGCAAAGCTGCTGATAGAATTCATAATTTTGGTGAAGTTGTTGATAGATGGAGGTTCAGATTGATGTCCGTAATTGAGAAGTGGCAAATAAGAGGTCCAAATAAAAGCTTATTTAACATGAAGAAAATATTAGTTTATTCAGTTAGGAAACGATAACCATAACCATAACCAGGCAAAAGAACTTATTTCTTTATACAAGTTTTTAGTGTTGGTTGAGTGGACATCATGGATATGAACTCATAACTTTTTAATGGAAATATCAAATATCAATTCATTTGACAATTCATATATTGTAAATTGTGTGAATGAACTTACTGAAATTGTTATAATAATTAATTTTATAAAAATAAAAAGAACCACTTATATGGCCACTCAATACAATGAAGGAAAATAATAAAAAGTAGTGAGCTGAAGCAGTGGACAATCCCCAACAATCACCAACCAACTGCTCGCTCCCAATTTTGACCATATCAAAAAACTTAGCATTCTAGTTTTAGTACTATTACTAGGTTAATCTTGTGCATTGCACGGTTGTAATAGCAAATCCGCAAATCAAACTAAAAATTTATATTGTCACTCTAGAAAAATGTGGTCTTTCTTTAAGTAATGTGTTGAAAACGGCCACTATTTTTCAAGGTTACACATACTTTTTATAAGCCATTCTACAAAAATATGCAATGGGTCATTCTAAAAAAATTAACACCACTCTGGAAGAATCTTATCAACATTTGATAGCTTGATGAATTACATTTAGACAATAAACAAATTAAGGACAGGTTGCCACCTGTACAATTAGAGAGAAATTATAATCTCAGCAATTTTTGTTTTAGCTATATTTAATAGATGTACTCGCACGCATAATCTTGTACTAATAATTAACCATTTTATCTTAATAAAAAATTTAGATTTCTTAATATTCAAAAAAAAAAAATAAACTTTTGAGATCATTATATGGTTACAATTCTACTATGAATGTCTTTTTTATTACGTGGAAAATTAATTTTATGGTATAAATGTTCATGACCTTCCTCTTTATATTTTCTGACTTTCAATAATGATTCCTCTAGTATAATAGTTTTTACCACAATAATGTTATCCATAGATTAATTATTTTATGCATTGGATTTCACTTGAATGTCTATGACTCTATTGCTTATTCTCGGAATAATCGCCTTCTGGTTTATGATAATGATTCCTTTGGTATTATAACTTTTACTAGAATAATGCAGTTTATAGATCAAATTATTTTAATGTATTATATTTTACTTGAATGTCTATGGATCTATTGCTTGTGTCTGGAATAAAAGTTTTTTAAGCCGGAATCTTATTGAAAATGGAAGGCATGGTTAGTTGGACTCAATATGGGATTATTATGTCACGCCACTGATTTATGTTATTCAAAGTTTTAAATTCAAACATTGAAGTTAAATTAAAAAATAATTAAATAAACGACAAGAAAAAAAAAATTGTTGTCAAATAAAGTGAGGTAGCAACCCAATTGACATTGTAATTTGCAAATGCTTTAGCCCAATTGGCATGCCTCTCTAAAGCTTTAGCCCATGGTGAATTGGTACGTTGCAAATTTAAATGCTACTAATTGCCTGGTAATCAATAATGTTGGATAAGTCAATAATATTCTAGGAAAGCATGTTTTCATTTTGTGGATGGCAACTTTTATAATTAGCACATGTCTTTTCCACCAAAAAATTTTTAATAAAATATTTCCATCTAATGATGTTATTTAAAATCAAATTTTATTCTAATTAACATCTATTTTCTGATGTATTTTATAAAATTATTTAATTATCAATCAATGTTTTAAAATCAGACTAAAGATCTTAATAAAAAAATATGGGGTTGGGCTGGAAAAAAAACAAAAACTAACATTTTAACAGACTAAATATGATCTTTATATAATATAAATCTCTCAACTTTTTATGGTTATCTTGAATTATTTCAATGATGTTTTGTATGAATTATTAGTTATTTTTGTGAGTGATTTAATTGAATTATTAGTTACTTATTATGTTTATATTTAACGTCATAATTTTTTTTAACAAAAGATATTATAAATAAGTCATATTACCAAATGAATTTTTATAATTCATTTTTAAGCAGGGAATCAATCGAAATTGTCACGCCCCGAATCCGATGGCACGTGACCGGCACTAGGACACGGGAAATGCACGTGGCTACCAGTGCCCGTAGTAAGCCTAACCCAAACCACAAGATAAAAAGCCCAAAACACACAACTGAAAAGCCCAATTGAAAAGGGCTATGGGCCCAAATAAGGTAAACAGAACCAAAAGATTCACAACATAACACAATTATCAAATTGGCCCAACATCAATTATTCCATATATTCCAGAAAGTAATAAATTACAGAAAGGTTCTGCTTAACCCAAAGATTACAGCTCTTTAAAATATATAACTGAAATAAAACACAAAGCACAATTACAAAGTGTAACATTGCGGAGTTCTAGAGTTACAATTACAAATGTACTTCTATTATATACATTTCTGAATACTCAATAATACAAACTACTGCCGAAAAGAGACTGGCAGTCTACTCAATTACAATTCCTTCACCAGCTCATTCTCTGACCTAAAAGCAACAAGATGAACAAGAATGAGCGTTCGACTCAGTGAATGATACCAGCTAATATATTAAACTGGTATCCCCCAAAAAGACTACAATTCACATGATATGCAGTATGTTATAAAGACAAATAAATCATCCAATCAAGCAAGGATGAGGTGTGGTCCACAGTACCACGCTAATACTCAGTACTCAATATGGGGAGTCGATCCCCCTACCCTGGCTCTCTGAATCTAAATAATCTGTCTCTTATATCCAAGGGGCCCGGCCATCACTAGTCTGTACCACGCAGCCCTGACCCGACTGACAGCGGCCTTGGCGATGAGCAGGCCCGGCCAGCATCCATCAGTCATAGCTCATCTTCTAAATCCATCATAATCCAAATCATATCCATAACAATCCCATAATCCTAGGTGGTACTGTATTCTCCCGACCTCCATCCATCAATCACAACCATAGTATGGCACAGAATACAAAATATCAATTCATCATTCACAGTCAAATGTTACATGCTTATAGATGCAGTAGTAGTGCATAATATACATATATATATACACACAACAATGCATATGAAGTGGAAACAGGATAATATATCAGTGAGTATCACTCACCTAACTGTCGACGCTTCCGACCGGCTTCCCTCAAAAGAGTAGCCTTGGAACCAGAAAGACGTCAGACACCAACACCTCGCAACAGAGAACATCATGATAAGAATTACACTCAACCCCAGAACAGACTAGATAAATATATATATATAGTAAATCTGTGTTTAAGTAAATTAAAAAGAAGAAGAAAAGGAAAGGAAGTTTGTGATTGGTGGGAGTAGTGAAACGGTGAGTTTTGAGAGCAGAACGGGACAGCAGCAGGAACGGGAAGTAGAGGAGAGAGGAGAGAGAAAGAGAGAGGCCGAGAGAGAGAGAGAGAGAGTTGGCGGCATTCCGGCGGGCGGTGGCAAGCACCGCCACAACCGCTGGACAGAGGAAGGTCCGGCGACCTCGAGGGAGGTGGCAGCTCGGTGATTGGCGGCGTACGCGAGGAGAGAAGTACCGCCGGCCATCGCAACTTCAAATCAATTTTCTGGCCGATTCCGGCAGCGAAATCTGGCGATCTTGGTGCCTTTTACTCCTGGAGATGAGAGCTTCATTTTGGTATCTGCCTTGCCCCCTGAGGACCATCGGAGGAAGAGATCGAAAAATGTAAAATCGTGACTTTGGAGGCATTTTTCGGTGGCTGGAGGGCTAGTGATGGCGAGTGGTGACCGTTTTTGTGCTCTTGGGGTTGAGGTGAACCTGCTGGTGTGGAGTTTCCCCTGATCCGCCACCACCGGCGGCAGCGTGTGGCCGGCCGGTGGTAGCGCATGGCGGCGGCGCGTGGGGAGGTCCAGTGGTTCTGTTTTGATGTTCTGGCACGATTCTCAATGTCTGTATGTTCGAAATTTGTGAAGGTGAACCCGAAACCCTTGTATTTCAGTTGTTATATGAGTTAATCTATGTTTAGTAGTTCTTAGAGTATTTGTTAGGTTGTCGAGTCTGTTCTGGAGTTGAGTGTAATTCTTATCATGATGTTCTCTGTTGCGAGGTGTCGGTGTCTAACGTCTTCCTGGTTCCAAGGCTACTCTTCTGAGGGAAGCCGGTCGGAAGCGTTGACAGTTAGGTGAGTGATACTCACTGATATATTATCCTGTTTCCACTTCATATGCATTGTTGTGTGTATATATATATATATGTATATTACGCACTACTACTGCATCTATAAGTATGTAACATTTGACTGTGAATGATGAATTGATATTATGTATTCTGTGCCATACTATGGTTGTGATTGATGGATGGAGGTCGGGAGGATACAGTACCACCTAGGATTATGGGATTGTTATGGATAGGATTTGGATTATGATGGATTTAGAAAATGAGCTATGACTGATGGATGCTGGCCGGGCCTGCTCATTGCCAAGGTCACTGTTAGTCAGGTCAGGGCTGCGTGGTACAGACTAGTGACAGCCAGGCCCCTTGGATATAAGAGACAAATTATTTGGATTCAGAGAGCCAGGGTAGGGGGATCGGCTCCCCATATTGAGTACTGAGTATCAGCGTGGTACTGTGGACCACACCCCATCCTTGCTTGATTGGATGATTTGTTTGTCTCTATGACATACTGCATATCATGTGAATTACAGTCTTTTTGGGGGATACCAGTTTAATATATTAGTTGGTATCATTCACTGAGTCGAACGCTCATTCCTGTTCATCTTGTTACTTTCAGGTCAGGGAATGAGCTGGTGAAGGAATTGTAATTGAGTAGACTATCAATCTCTCTTCGGCAGTAGTTTGTATTATTGAGTATTCAGAAATGTATATAATAGAAGTACATTTGTAATTGTAACTCTAGAACTCTGCAATATTACACTTTGTAATTGTGTTTTGTGTTTTATTTCAGTTATGTATTTTAAAGAGCTGTAATCTTTGGGTTAAGCAGAATCTTTCTATAATTTATTACTTTCTGGAATATATGGAATAATTGATGTTGGGCCAATTTGATAATTGTGTTATGTTGTAATTCTCTTGGTTCTGTTTACCTCATTTGGGCCTATAGCCATTTCCAGTTGGGCTTTCAGTTGGGTATGTTTTGGGTCAGGCTTACTACGGGCACTGGTAGCCACGTGCATTTTCCGTGTCCTAGTGCCGGTCACGTGCCTTCGGGTGGGGGCGTGACAGAAATAATCATTATTTTTCGTGAGATTAAAAAATGAAAATATAAAATTTTATCTTTTAATTATTACTATTTTATTTTTCCAGCGAGGGAATAGACTTTAACTAATTAACTTAATATGTATATTAAATTTATAGAAATGCTTTAGACTGTTTGTGATTAGTTATCTTAACGTGTTTTTATGGAGTTTTAGTGTAAGCTCAAACTCAAGTTTGACTTGAAAGTAAAAATTTTGGTAAAAAAAAATCATTTTTCTTATATATGTTTGATAAAACTAAAAATTAAATGTTGAATAATATAAATAATATAATTTTTGAATTATTAAAATTTAATTACTAATATTCAATGTAAATTTTAAATTAAAAAATTTGACTTATCATCTTATATAATTTTTAATTTAATTAAAAATTTTAAAAGAAATATTAATAAATAAATTAAAATAATTAATTACTAAAAATTTTAATTTTAAATATTAAACAGGATAATTAAAGATCACCTTAAATTTTTACATCGAAAGCATTTATTTTTTTACTTCATAAATTTTTGTATTTTTTTTACCTCTCTAAAAAAATATTGTAGCAATCCTTTTTTCACATGCTTATATATTTAATTCTCATGAATCTAGTAACAAAAATGTGGACTAATAATATTGTAATAAAGTTTTAAACTATCATTAAGTAGGAAGTTATTTGAATTTCATTAATGATAGTCCTCTCCTTGCTGCAAATATATATATATATATATATTGCGAATACAATAATAACCATGTAGTATTGATATATATATATATATATATATATATATATATATATATATATATATATATATATATATATATATATATATATATGTATATTTAAATAGAAGCCTAACTCTTTTAACATGTCTCGTCAAAAAGTTGATAACTTGATCTTAGACCTCATGGTTCTACATCCTTAAAGAAAATGAAAAAATCAATTATATTATATCTAATTGGTGTAATATTTGTTTGCATCATAATATTTTTTGAGTTATAATTGTAAAAGCTCATTGAAATTCAAACCAAAGTTAAGTAGTGAAGTCTTTAGAGAGTTGCAAGTTAAGCCCAGTGATAATTATTATTCCAGACACCTATAAACAATTTCAAAGAAATAGTAGATAAGAGAGGTTGCAAGTAGTTGAGTTGTTATAGGAAGTAGAGCAGTGGTTACTGAAACTATCATAATGGAGAAACAGTTATTTTCTAGAGAATATTTAAGCTAAATTATATTTCCTGTATAAGCCCTCCAACCAATCAACCACTCATCATATCCTGTAACTTTTTATCAGTCTTATTGGACATAGTTTTTTTTTTTTTTTTTTATGCTTTATGTTTCTAAGTTTCTGTAATTACAATAATCACATCAATAAAAATTCATTTTGTTACATTACTATTTACTTTATTTACATAGTCACTATCGCCATTAAAAATCCTGACGTACTGTGGTAAAGAAATTTTTGTATCCACAGTCATTTGATAGGAAGTCAGAGAGGCGCAATCTATAAACTTGTACATTTTCATCCGCACGTGACGCGCCCAATGCAATTACTAATTTACTTTTGTGTCAAATTTCAACACCAACAATATTATATTGATTAAATATTATAAATGTAATCCATAAAAGTGAATTCAATATTTTTTTAAGAATACATTTGATTTTTTATTCTAAATTACAATAAAATTATATTATTTAATTATTTTATATTTTTATATTCATTTTCAATACCTAATTATATTTTTCAATATTTGTATACAAATTACAAAATATTAATGAAATTTATTTCCCTATATATTCAAACAAAGACACATTAAAATTAAAATATATATCTAATTATTTTTTTAAGTAATGAGAGTCTAAATAGGAAAGAATTTGTGAAAATTTTTACTAGAATAATAAAAACTTCAAAGAATATTATTTATTAAAAAAATAAATAAGGGAAAATTTGACCGATTAATCAATAAAATAAAAAGAGAGAGAGAGAGAGTGAGAGACATAAGGCTGCCCATTTGACTCTTATCTCTCCTTTCTCCTCCTTACCTTACAAGGGTGTATTTAATTATGATTTTTAAAGATATTTATAGATTTTTTTTAAATGAATGACTTTTGTAGAGTTTGTAAATTTTTAATAACTTTTATAGAGTTTATAAATTTGTCAATAACTTTTATAGATTTTATTTTAAAAAACTTTTATAGATATTTATGAACTTTTATAAACATTGATCAACTTTTATTAATTTTGTTTTAATTAATAAATACATATGTTGATATAATAAATTTATATTTATCATATGATAAAATTGATTTTTAAAATAATTAATTTTTGCACTATATGTAAAAGCAACTTTGATATTTATTGAATATGCAATAGAGATTGACCTTATGTAATATTTAGAAATATTACCTTCATTAAATACTATACAATGGATATAAAGTCTTAACTATATTTTTGTTTTTTTTTCTGCTTTGTGTATGATGATTTTTCTCAAAGCATTGACGATACATAATTCTATTTTTAAGTAAATTTAATCATTCGGTATCATAATATATAAAAAAAATTGTAAAATTCAATAATAAAAAACATAGAATACGAGATATTTATTGTTATAAGAAAAACTAAATTAAGAAGATAATATTAAGTTGACAAAATACCAGTCGTTATTTTTCAAAATTCAAAGTCGCTTTCTTCTTCTTTTCTTTTTTTCTCTGCGATTGAAGGTCCAATATTTAAAAAAGAAAGTTTGTTGAAATCTTAAGAGGGAGTGAAAGAAAATATTGGAGGCTTTATATTTATACTATCACACAAAAAATTATAAAAAATATTCAAAACTCCATTATCTATAAAAGTCTATAACTTTTTAAATACCATTTTACTTTTATAAAATCTGTGAAAATTATAATTGAATATTTACTAAATTTTAAAAACTTTTTTAATATATTTAAAAATCATTATTAAATATATTTAAAAATCATTATTAAATATCTTCTCACTTTTATAAAATTTTTAAAAATTTTTATTAAATATTATCTAACTTTTCAAATATATCAAAGTCTTTAAAAATCATAATCCAATGCTACATTTCTTAGTAAAAATTATTTATTTATTTAATTTATCAACAATAAAAAAATAAAAAAAATAAAAAGCCAAATCACTTGTCCTTCGTCTTCTACTACTTCCCTCCTCGTCCTTTTTCTTCTTCTTTCTCATTCTTGTTCGTCTCTCTCTCTCTCTCTCTCTCTCTCTCTCAGAGACAAACACACTCTCTCTTGATCTGCATCAAAACCAATAAGAGAGAGAAAATTAAGTAAAAAGCTTATCTGTAAAAGAGAATAGGCTTCTATCAATGCCTGCACAGAAGCGTTCTTTACCAGACAGTTTCAATAACGATGGCCAACAACAAGATGATTCCTCTTCTTCTCTTCAAAACGGCCACCAATATCCCCCCGAGCAATCTCGCCTCGACCCATTTCCTCTTGATGACCATCTCCAACCTCACCATCAACACCACCATCAACACCACCACCTCCACCATCACCAACAACAACAACTAGTCGACGACGAAGACGAAGAAGAAGAAGATGAAGAAGAAGAGGAAGAGGAAGAAGAAGAAGAAGAAGAGGAGGAGGAGGAGGAGGCAACCCAGAAGCCAGACGATGATGATGATGAAGAAGAAGAAGAAGAAGAACAACAACAAGGTAACTCCTTTTTTCTTCTTTTATTCATAGTTTCATACCATGTTCGTTTATACATGGTGGGTATATGTGTATAGTATTGTACGTATATTTTTGGGTAGTGAGTGTAGTTTAGAAATTGATTTTGATGTTTACGATTTGAATCTATTGCTTATTATTCGTCTTTCTCTTTTCTCAGATTCCGAGGAAAGCCAATCTTCCAGCTGTGAAGATGAAAAACCCGAGTACTCTTTCTCTCTCTTTTAATCTCATTCGCACACATTTCTTGTTATAGTACATTAGTTGGAGATTGGTGCTGCGGGGGTAGTGCTAGCTCGGTTTTACTCGTCTTTAGTATTTTTTAGTAGAAGGGGCTATGAGTTTTTTAAAATGGTCAGTAAATTCTTCTGGCATTGTATTTAAAATTTCCCAGTTTGTCTCTAGATTGATTCCTTCTGGATAGTGTTGAGGAAGCTAAATCTTGAATTTATTTAAAGAGGAGTTCACAATTAACTTGTTTGATTTTAAGTGTTGTTGCTTGACTAATGCCTGTTTAGTCGTAGATTGTGTATGTAAAGTCTTACTGTTTTTTTGGGTACATAAGTTGGCGACTGAACCTTGAAAAATGTTGCCACTTATTGACACTGCTGTTTTGCTAGCAATTCAGCTGAGATTGCAGTTACCATAATGTGCGAGTGTTTATTTATTTATTTATTATTTTTTATTATTATAGAACTCCCCTGGAAATGTTGAAAAGTTAAAATTTACTTCTCTGACTGTAACTTTTTTTTTTTTTTATTTGGTCTTCCATAAGCTTCTCTGTTTTAGACTCAGTGGCATGAACTTAAATCAGTGACCATAGCATGTATACCATGATGTGCTGTGATGTATGAACAAACTGACAAAATAAGAGAGTACAAAGAGAAGTTGAAGGATAGTCTGCTGGAGTATTAATGTGACTTTTTTAAATGTTTCTAGCCTAAGCAATTTGAGCTGAAGGTTGGAAGGAACTTAGCTTATGGAGACTCCATACTATGGAATGGTGTCTAATTTAGAATTACTAAGAATTAGAAATACCAGTGGGCTAATCACCTAAAATGCCCTACATTTAGGCAATTAAAAATTACTACTTGAACTGCAGAGCTAGTTAGAATCTGTTCTTTAATTATGAGTTGCAATTGTGACCAACTCTTGGCAGCCTTTGTCTACAATTACAAATTGATATCATGATACGATTGGCTTTTTTAGCAGTCTAGGCCATAGTTGCAAATTGGCATAAAGTGGAGGATTTTAGGGTGATTCACCAGTTACTAATTCATTAATGAGTTGCATCTTGTGAATCATTTATTCAAAAGCGTGTTTGTAATTTTCATTTGCTAATTTAGAAAGTAGCATCCAGAGGCGATATCAATGTGAGAGAGAGAGAGAGAGATCTTTCTTCTCTCCTTTAATTTTTCTTTATGAATGCAAAAACAGCATATGCTATCTTCTTCTCTTTAATCCCTGCAAAATATTATTGAATGATAGTGGAAGGAAGAGAATAAAAGAACTTTATCTTCTTAGGAATGTGATTAAAGATAATCGAGAAACAAAATTGCTGCTAAGGCTGTTTCGTGTAAGGTTCTTATTTTCTAAGTAATGTTATTATTTTAATATGCGGTCTTAAAAGAAAAATAAAATTCAGTGATATGCGAATTGAATTGGAAAAAACATGAAAAATAAAATTAGCGCATTATTCTTACAAGTTCTGTGAACTCATAGTTACTTAGAATGATGGGACAGAGGTTATAAACACTTGAAGTTTAATGTGTCCTCATATGTTGGTCAGAACTAGCAATGTTCTTAGTAGCTTTATCCTCCATAGACAGCTGACTTTTAGAGAACTTACCAGCATGATAAAGATTGTTGATTTCCCCTCTGCCAAGAACCATTGAATGAATAACTGCTGCAATTTGGAGCTATTCACTCTATGGGGAAACTGTAGATTCAATCTTTCTATCTTACAGGAGACATACACAAATCTACACGCTCAATGAATATTTTTTTTTATTTATTTTTTTCTGATATTTGTTCAATAAAGTTAGTAAACATATGAGCGCAAATTTACTGCACATGGATATACCACAGAGTTCAAATCTTTTGAAAGAGGAGGTATTTTCTTCTTTACACTATCACGTAACTTAGGAAACATGAATTGCCTTGGTGGCTGTAGATCATATGTGCTTTATTCCGACAATTGGTAGTGGCACTTATATTTATCATTGAGGAGCTGCAGAGGGTTAATTAATATCTGGTTTCATTTGCAGATATGTCTCTGTGGAGCTGCCTGACATTCGTAAAGATGTGCAGTGCCCAATATGTCTGGGTACTTCTTGTTTGAAAATTTTCTTCTCTTTTCCTTTTCTCTAAACAAGTGTGAAGCTTTTATTTTCTATATGTGATTTATATAGTTGGATCTGGTTGCCAGGCAGACAAGTATTTGGAATAGAAGAACTTCAAAATGAGCATGGGAATCAGAATGCAATATGTTTGACTTGATCATTTGGAGACCTAAAAACTAGTTTTAGTTCAGGATATCATTTCTTTCTGCTACTCTGTGATCCAAAGAAATTCCAACTTTTGAAAATGAGTCAATGTGATGAATAGTTGTTTGGTGTATTTGATGTAAGAAATATAGTGTTAGGTCAGGATATAATTTTTCTTCTACTAGTTGATCTCAGAAAATCCAATTCCTCAGAAATGAGAGTCAATTGTGATGAATTTATGTACAATTCTACTCCTTCCTCTTCGAGTTGCACGCTACAGGACCTTGAGGAAGATAGGCAAAGAACCACCTCACCTGAAAACTTAAGTTGTTGTTCAAGGACCCAAGAATTTGACTGACACTCCTTGAATGTTCTTATTGTAGTTAGAAATTGTAAAAGGCATCATAATTTTCTCTTTAGGCAAAATTACTTTATTCCCCACTTCACCAGCCAAACTTATTCATATATGCTTTCATTGGTTACTATGCTAGCAACTGATTGCACATATTATTTCACCCAAGAAGATGGGAGTGTTTCATCCATGTCAGTTCATATAATTCAATTGATTTACTTAAAAATTTGGTATGTTGCAACCATGTATCCAGTGCTTGCCATCTGAATTGTGAGGTGGTTAACCATTCAATAGTTAACCAGCTTCTTCTGTTGGCTAAGAATGACCTAGGTATGCAATTTCTAGTTGGCCAATGCGAAAAAGCTTGGGAAATTTGACAGGAGAAGTGTTGTTGTCATTACTGAATTGTCTCAAGGATCTTTGAACTGACTGTTGATAGTTTGGAATAAGATAGTCTGTGTGAGAGATGCTCTATAATTTGATAGGAAACTGTTTTTAATTTTGAACAATAGCTAACTTACTAGAAAAATTGCATCTTCCATTTGATTAATTACTTTTTGCTAGGCTTCCTTCCCTTCCATAATTTAATTGCGGTTACCTTAAAAGCTTGTCTCTTTTTCCTTTTTCCCAGTTGAATGTTGCTTTTGCTGGTTGTGATTGAAGAATGCCTCAGTTGCTATGATAATGATGTAATATTATGAGCAACGTTGGGCTCATTTATTTTGTAATGCCAACTCAGGGCCACATAAGTGACAGGAGATTTTGAGAACTACAAATGCAAGTATCGTACTTTGTGCAAGATATGATAAGCTAACAAGCTTTCTGCTGTGATAGGATCATAGGAAACATGATTAGATCCTCTTGCCATGTGAGAAGTTCTTAAAATGAGAGGATTTGAAACAAGTACATGAAAACCATGTATTAGATGTACTCTTAACCAATGAAAGCATGCTTCATGAAGAGTGGTGTTTGTTTTTCTATTATCTGCAGCAATCTGCTGCTATAGCTTTATGCCAAGTGCTATCTATATTATATTTTGGTTCACTATCTTGTTCTGATTCAGATTATGAAACTGTACACCTGCACTCGTTGCACATGGGTTACTATTGTTCTCAGATGGGCTAAGTTTTAATCAAATATAAGTCTTAACCATGAATTATAACTGTGCTGTGCAGGTATCATAAAGAAAACACGAACTGTAATGGATTGCTTGCATCGTTTTTGTAGGGAATGCATTGACAAATCAATTAGACTTGGGTATGTCCAAAAAAAAAATAAAAAATCAATGATTTTATTTTTTTCAAATTTTGCTTCTATACTGGCTTCCTGGTTCAGTAACTTGCCGTCGTCTTGTTAATTCTTGGGATAGTTTCCAATGACTATGAACCAATCAAATTTTCTTGCTTGAATTAGTAAATATATTGCAGGAATAGTGAGTGTCCTGCTTGCCGCACACACTGTGCAAGTCGGCGTTCTTTGAGAGACGATCTAAATTATGATGCCTTGATTGCTGCTTTATATCCAAACATTGATAAGTACAAGGAAGAGGTATAAGTTATTTGTCTTATCTAAGTCTTTTTCTAAATTGTTTTATGTTATTTCTTCAAATCAACCATGCTTCTGTGTGGGTACATGGTCCCAGGAATTAGCTTCTTATGAGGAGGAAAGGACACGAAACAAGCAGGTGTGCATTTCTGTTTTATTTTCCTGCTTGGATTCATTTGTGTTGCCTCTGTTATTAGCAATTAATAATAACATCAAGAGAAGTGTGCAAAAATAATAAATTCAAGAAAGTAGCCGTTGGAGATAGCAATTATAATGTATTTCATTTGAGGCCTTGACCATCAGGGTTGAAAAAACCCATATCTCATCAAAATTTTACTTGGTGCTGCCATGTTGACCTAAGTGCCCATGATCCTTGAATTCTAAAGAGTTCTAATTCTTCTGAAATGGACACTATTGGCCTAGTTTGAACTTCAATGCCTAACTATGAGGTTCAGTATCTAAGGAATGATATATAGGCTAAAACTCCAAAAGCCCTGTTTCAAGATATGGAATTAAACTGTATATTCTCTTTCCTTTTTGGTTTGTTATTTGATTGTTTTGTTGGACAGATCCAAGCTTCAATTGCCCAAACATTTCAATTACAATATGAAGCACTTGTTAAGAGATGCATGATGGGTAAAGAAGCTACTCCATTCATGCCAAGATCACAACCCAATCATCGGACAATACATTCAAGAAGGAAGCGAAACAGCCGAGGCACTGAATTTCAAGGATCTGAAAACATTGGGGAAGAAAATGATGCTAATGGAGGTAAGGATTCATCTTCTACTGATGAGCGTTCCACAAAAGTGAGGCAGTGCAGGCGCAAAAGAAGATCAGGAATTCGGCCATCTCAGCCTTCTTCATGAGCTTCAAATCCAAAGGGTGGAACTATTGACATTGATTTGGAAGCAAGCAGGGAGAATAGAGGAATATCTCCTGGACTTGTTTGGAATAAAGAAATGCTTGTCTGGGGCAGGGGTGGTACTCGAAGTCACACAAGGCATGGTAATGCTAGTGGTTGCAACATCAAAAATCCTCGAAGCACTGTTTCAAGATAGGGAATTAAATTGTATATACTCTTTCCTTTTTGGTTTGTTATTTGATTGTTTTGTTGGACAGATCCAAGCTTCAATTGCCCAAATAATTCAACGACAATGTGAAGCACTTTCTAGGAGACTGAGACACATTTCCATACTACTAACACAAGCCCAAGAGCAAGCTAAGGGCTAGATTAAGATGCAACCAGCAGAAAATGAAGATGTGCTCACCACTCAACAAGAAAATGAAGACCCAAGTAAAAAGAAGAAGATGACATGTGTACGTAAAGTACCAAAATGGATGGATGACTATGTGGTTGCCTGAATTCGGTTATGTGATGCATTATGCTTTTCTGAATATGAAATTATATATATGCTGCATTAGAGGTCCAACAGTATATATGAAATAACTCAGCAATTATCTCTCTTCTCTTCCTTCTTTTTCCTTTTCTTTTCTCTGTCTCTGATTTCATTAAATCTCAGGAGCTCACCCTAGCTCAAATAGGGATTATCAGTAACAATTGGTGCTTTCATTGATTTCTTTACCCAATATGGAAGAACAACTACAACAACAAGCTTCACAAATTGATTATATCACCAAAATCCTTGCCTATTGAAACACGCCTCGACAATTTATGCAAGCAACCTTCAAATCCCAATAATCAACCTACCTATAACAGCACCCTTGGCCCTTAACCAATACCTAGCTCAACAATCTCCATCTTAGACCAAACAAACCAAACAGAAATCAATTACCTTAAAATAATTAAACTGGAATTACCTCGTTTTGATGGCACAAATCCAGGAGAATGGACTTTTTGTGCGGATCAATTCTTCAATCTTCATAATACTCCTTACTATCTCCATCTTTAGGTTGTTGCTGTTTATTGTGAAGGAATTGCATCAACATGGTACCAGTGGATGCAAGTTAATGGATTACTGAGATCTTGGAAAGAATTTTTGGTGCAAGTCAAAGAACAGTTTGAGCCTTCTGTCTATGAAGATTACTAAGGGTAATTAGCCAAATTAATGCAAACTTCATCTGTGGCGGACGATCAAGCATCCTTCTAATACTTGGCCAATAAGGTAACCGGTATTCAAGAATCTCTGCTCATCAATTTTTACATTAATGGCCTGAAAACTGAATTTTGACGAGAGTTGCTGGTCGCTTGCCCTTCTACTCTCTTATAAGTAATGGCTCTTTTTCGCTTATATGAGCAAAAGTATGACGACCTCCATTCATATACTAACCACCCTTCCTAAAAATTCCTAAATCCTCCACCTAAACCACCTTACCAATCCAATCTCCAAATTCCTTCCCCTTCGCCTCCACCACTCCACAGCTCAAACACAAAAAACCCCAATACCCACAAACCAAACCTAGTTACCACTGCAACCTCCTTACCTATCAAACGCCTTACCCCTACAAAATTACAAGAAAAGAGAACAAAAGGGCTATGCTACAATTGTGATGCCCTAACCATTTGTTAGAAACATCGGGCCCAATTTTGCATGATTATAAAACATTACTTATGGAGTTCAATTGGAAAGGCCACCAAGTCCAGCTCAATGGGTCAACTAACCTGGACCCCCAACCCATCTCATTTCATCAATTGACTGCTTCTTTCTCTCACAACACCATTTTGGAGTTGTACATTTTTTCCTCCACTCCTAACCCTACCACAACCCACGATACACCTACTGCTATCTCACTTCCAGTCACAGACCACTGCTCACCATCTCTCAAAAACCTCATCACTAATTATGCTTCCATTTTCTACTCACCAACTACTCTTCCATTGGTGTGATTAGTCGATCATCGCTTTTTTTTGGAACCAGGAGTGAAGCCTATAAATGTCCGCCCATATAGATATCTGCATTTTCAAAAAAATGAGATGGAGAAATTAGTTCAGGAAATGCTTGAACAAGGCATTATCAGACCAAGCACTAGCTCTTTCTCTTCCCCAGTTCTGTTGGTTAAGAAGGACGGTTCTTGGCGGGTTTGTGTCGATTATAGAGCACTAAATACTGTGACAATTAAAGATTGCTTTCCCATTCCAATTGTAGATGAACTTCTTGATGAATTATGCAGTGCTACTATCTTCACAAAATTGGATTTGCGATCCGGTTACCCTCAAATCAAAGTTCATCATAAGGATATTTCAAAGACTGCTTTTTGCACTCATTATGGGTCCTATGAATTCCTTGTCATGCACTTTGGCTTGACCAACGCTCCTTCAACATTCCAAGCTGCTATGAATTAGGTTTTTAGGCCTCACATTCATCATTTCGTTATTGTTTTTTTTTTTTAAAAGATATTTTAGTTTATAGTGCTATAGAGATTAAGCATGTGAGACACCTTCAAATTGCATTAGAATGTCTCTAGTAGAATCAATTTTTTGTAAAAGCCAGTAAATGTATAATGGGTCAGTCTTCAATTGAGTATTTGGGGCACATTGTTGTTAATGGTACTGTCAAGGCAGATCCCAGTAAATTAGAGGCCATGTCAAGCTGGCCAGTGCCCAATAATGTTAAGCAACTTCGAGGTTTTTTGGGTCTTACGGGTATTACCGCAAATTCATCAAATCATATGCCTCCATAGCAGCACCACTAACCAATTTGTTGCACACCAACAACTTTATTTGGACTTTTGTTGCCACTGAAGCTTTTCACACATTCAAAACAGCTATGCTGTCAGCCCCTGTCCTTTGATTACCAAATTTTTCTAAGACATTTGTTGTCGAGACTGATGCCTCTACTGTTGAGTTGGTGTAGTGCTGATGCAAGAGGATCATCCTGTATCTTACTTCAACAAGAAATTTGGGCATAGACTATCTTCAGCTTTAGCTTATTTGAGGGAACTTCATGCAGTTATTGAGGCAGTTTTAAAGTGGCGCCAGTACTTATTGGGCCACATTTTTATTGTTCGCACTGACCATAAGAGTTTACGTGACTTACTCAATCAAGTTATTCAGACACCAGAACAATAGTATCTTCGCAAATTACTAGGCTACTGATTCTTTATTGAATATAAGGCCGGTCCTCAAAATAAGGCAGCTGATGCTTTATCTTGTGTCATGGATGATGAGGCAGTTTCCGCACAATTCTTTGCAATTACAGAGCCTATTTTTTCAATACTTGATGACATATGAGCTGAAGCTCTATCAAATGCAGATTATCACACCATGAATAACAAATTTCATCAAGGCCTCCTTCCCAAGTCAGATTATGATCTTTATGATGGTCTGCTATTCTACAAAGGGAAAATATGGCTTCCCTCTTCATCCACACTCTGCCACAAACTTATTAAAGAATTTCATGATTACCCTATGGGAAGGCATATTGGAATCTTACGCACCATTGCTCGCCTACAGTGTAATTTCTATTGGTCTACATTGAGAATCGATGTCAAGACCTTTGTTAATGATTGCTCCATATGTCAGAAGATTAAATACTCAATAGCTCCCCCTTTGGGCCTTTTGCAGCCTCTACCAATTCCCTCACAAGTATGGGAAGATCTCTCCTTAGATTTTATCACCGGCTTACCTAACTCCATGGACTCACTGTCATATTGGTGGTTGTTGATCGTTTAACAAAGTATGCCACTTTGGAAATCTCCCATCTAATTACATTGCCTCGTCTATTGCTACACTATTCTCTCATATGGTGGTATGATTACATGGACTACCAAAGTCCTTACTTTCTGATAGAGATTCAATATTTCTTAGCAAATTTTGGAAGCATCTGTTTAAACTCAATGGTACAACTCTACGAATGTCGTCTGCCTACCATCCAGCCACTAATGGTCAAACGGAAGTATTAAATCGATGTTTGGAGGACTATTTACGAGCATTTGTGTCAGAGAAACCACATTCTTGGACTAAATTCCTTGACTATGCTATAAACATGTCCCATTTCAAGGCTCTCTATGGCTGAGAGCCCCTTCAATCCCATCTTATATCAAAGGTAGTACCCCAGTAGAGGCACTAGAAACAACATTGCTTAAACGAGATGAAACTCTGCATCTCTTGAAAGCTTTCCTTCTTTGCGCACAAACAAAAATGAAAAATCAAGCTGACAAACACAGAACTGATTTTTAGTTTGAGATTGATTCTTTGGCCCTTATTAAGTTACAACCATACCACTAGACTGTCACTACCCACTCGTTAAGCAATGATGGTCCTATAAAGTCACCTAAACTCATAGAACCCCATTTAACTTATAATCCTTTACCACTCATCAAGTAGGACCTTATCCCAAGATTGTAATTTGATTACCTTTCCTTGTTATCCATAATCTGTTTATCATTTCCTAGTTAACTTATAATACTATTTACAAACACAACTTGTAAAGTTTATAAGCTTTCATTTCATATCCTTACTTTTCTTATTGTTCTCGTCTATAAGGTAGCATCTAGGCCATAAATTCGATAATACTTTCTTTAGTCCATCTCACATATATCTCTGTATTATCTTTCGTTTTATAATCTCAATGGATTCATAACCTCTAACAACTTCATATGGACATATCATTCAACAATAGTACATATCATTTAATCGTTTGATTACACATGTTATAAACCAAGTCATTATCTTCTAGATACCTTTCATAACATAGTCAAGGAAACATATAATACTAGGATCCAATTTACATTCCTAACGATTCTATTACAAGAACACAAATGAGGAAATTCATGGAAGCACTAAGTAGAAACTTACACTGCTGGATCCATGGTTGGGGTTTCAGTCGTGCTAATCCAGGGTTAAAAACCTAACTTCCCACGAGCAAAACCTTAGCTGTGCCTTCACCTGTGGGAGGCTACTGGATGAATTTCTAATTTGCTCTTATCACATGGCTGGAATCCCACCCGTGTGTTCACTCGTGCCTTCCTATCTTCCTCTAATGTTTTTGGACTCATTCATGAATGATAAGTCTTCCGCGCAGTCCAACTTCAAGAAGCCATAACTCTCAGCTATGGATGAGTTACAAGGCTTATAATATATCAAATCGAAACTCGTTTAGAGATCTACAATCGTGTCTAGGTTTACCTGACACTACCCACTTTTGGGCTCAAATTCCATCATTTTAAGTTGTTTCGGAAGCTCTAAAGTTTTTCATTCAACTTTTTATGCACTTTTATGGGCTATTCCTTTTTTTATCTTATTATAGGGCTTGTATCACTTATCTTCCAATTTAAATTTCTTACTATGTGTACATACATAACATTTTCTATATTCAAAATCTATCTGTTCATAAACCAATCTTATAGGTTCCAAAAGTCTCTCTCACAACCATTATATAACTTGCCTAAGGATATCTCATATCCTAAACATTGCACATACTCTAGTATATGCAAGGATAAACATATTCACATCACTATTCACATTTCCTGAACTTTTCATGAAATCATATTTAAGTTTTCACTTAATAACATTTAGCTAATAGTTGTTGTGCGTATACATTATAAAGACATAAACGCAATGATTTAGTATACCTTTATCATTATTCACTTTATGTAAATATTTTTCAGAACATTAATTGCACTAAACCATATCAATAATCAACAGTCAATTATACTAGGAAATTTACTCTTAGTAAGACACATACACATGTTTACTTACACACTTTCAAGCATATACTGTCATTTTCTCATTTATATAATTTGTCCTTATCATCCCATTTCTATATAGCACATAGCTTAGTTACATATATCAATTATATCACTTTATTGTTTCTTTTTCCACAGTCATGATGCACATATCATACATTATACTAAGAACTTAAACTTTTATAGATAACGCCGATCTAGACTTAGTGATATACTTCAAATGACAAGAAGCAATTCCTATGCTCCATGGTTTAACCTATAACCTATAGTATTTATAAAGTCTAAAGTAGACTTAAACCTTTGCTCTAATACCACTTCTGTTATGACCCATTCATTAAACTGTGATGATCCTAGAGCATAGGGAGACATAAAGTCACCTAAACTCATAGAATCCCATTTAACTTATAATCCTTTATCACTCATCAAGTAGGATCTTATCCTAAGATCGTAACCTGATTACCTTTCCTTGTTACCAATAGTCTGTTTATCATTTCCTAATTAACTTATAATACTATTTTCAAACACAACTTGTAAAGTTTATAAACTTTCATTTCATATCCTTAGCTAAATATACATTATTTCATACATTATTGTAATAGTAATTTCACTATAATTTACAATACATGTAAACCCGGTAACATTTTTGTACTAAACTTTCAACTACCATAGAGCTCTAAAACAATGGTCTTCACAGACAAGAATCACAACGTTTACAATTAGTCAAGCAACTTCCAAGCAAAAGAATATGGCTTGGATTTTACCTTACTGACTCGTCGACTTTGCTTGAAATATTTAAACTACTAAAGAGTGAGACAAAATTCAGTGAATACATAATAATACAATATATAAATATAGTGAGTACAAGGACCATTTTCAAAAAGGTCTCTTTATAGCAATGAAACGATTTCAATCAATATTATCATTATAGATCAATTTCTCATTTGAGATGGAAGCAGTATTTTAGCAGAAATAACATTTTTTTAGGAGTATGATGCTTACCACACATATAAATTTAACAGAGGTGGCCTAAACTTTGCTCACTCATATGTATCATATTACGTAAGACTGATAAGGTTTTACGGTTAGGCGTTTCCCCCTAACAGAGGTTGGATACTCTCGACTTACCCTCTAGCTTATACCAAGTGCATATGGTCTGATGTATTAACCCATATCAGAAGAGGATTTCTACTTATCAATGGGCATTCAATAGGATAGTTCATATAAGGTTCACGTTGAGGAATCTAATGATCACATTATGAATTGAACATGTTAGGTTCACAATAGTCAATTGCCATCAAGAAGTATCATATCAAATGGTTCACTATTCAATAGGCAATTCAAGCTCATCAAGGAATTGAAATACTTCAATGATTATGGTTTGAACAATAAAGGTTCAAAGCATATAGTACAAGTCATATTATATTATTAAATATTCACCTTAGACTCTTTTACTCCTATTTACATTTAACTCTGATGCTAGTAATGCTCCTTGCCCTTTTCGACCATATCCTTATCCTTGTCTTTAAACTCTACACATTTGCAATTTAGTTGCACATGACTCATTTTCTTGTTATAATATTTGTTTAATTTAGCTTAACTTGTTAATATTTCTATCTCGTTCATTAATGCACAATTTATCACTTTTAAAGTCAAGATATACTATACATATACTTGTTACTAAATTTAACATTTTTCTTATTTGTTCTTCAAATGGCCAATAGTTGTTCTTTAAATGGCCAAAGCTATTCATTTTAGGAAGAATTTCTTTCCTCTCAATTTCACATTTCAACTTTGAGTAAAATCAATTTAAACAATTTCTAATATTCAATGGAAGTAATTCTACTTCCACCATCAAATTCCATAAATGAATCTAGTTCATTAATTTTAGGGAAAATCACTTTTACTAATTGAATTTCAAAATTAACATTATACAAATCATGTAATTCCATTTTTAAGCTTGATTTTCCCTTTAATTTCATGAATTCAAATTCAATACTAAAATCTCCAATTTTTCTATAAACCCTAGAATTTAGGGAAAACTATTAATTCCTCATCCAATCTTCAAATTGATCATGGAACTATGTAATTAGCATAACATGAAACCTATATGATCATTCAATTGTTAATATCTAGCATTAGAATATCAAGTTCTCCTTTCCAACTATATTATGCATCTAAGATGCTCAAATCTCTAGCTAAGTTTCTAAAATTCATTTCAACACTTCTAAACTATTATTCTTCATCAAAAGTAACCATAGATATATTCAAATAGAATTTAAAACACCTTCTTGATCATTCACCATTATAGCCAAATTGCTCCTTATGGTATAAGAAGGATTTTATACAACCAAAACATTAAAATCAACCTTAGAACATAGATAAGAAGAGATGGACATGATTCCTTATCTTGGTTAGCTTTGATTTGCTAAAGTTCTTGTTCTAATTGGGATGGAGAGAGTTTCTTCCCTTGGTACAGAATTTTGGTGTAGAGAAAGCTAAATGGAATTTCTCAACATAATCTTGCTTATATATATAATGGATTGGATGGTGTCATACCTAATGGTTAGGAGTTAACCTTAATGAATGGTTAAGATGATGTCAAGATGGATGGCTAGGATTCTCTCTACAAAGGTGAGGGTTATCATGAAATGTTGGGGTGTCCCAATTGAACCTTGACTCTTGTGTAGGGAAAGCAAGAGTTTCATTTGGTTTAGAATTTGACTTAGTCAATTTTAGTGACTAAGGAGCTAAACATCAATGACTCATTCTCTACACATCTATTGTTTATTATCTTGGGCCAACCATTTCTTGTTCACAATTTAGATGTTGTATCATTCTTAAGCCTAATGGCCGGCCTTTTTATGTTGGGTTTTGGCCCCCATTGCATTAAGACCCATTAACAAATTCGTATATGCACGTTTCAAGTTTGATACTTAATACATTTTCCTTTTCCTATCTTTCACTTCAACATACATACATATTTCTATCTTCTAATATTACTACACACTCTAGACATTGCTTGATAAATCTTACTCACTCCATAGTATACATTTTCTAGTCTTTCATTAATGTTGTTCAAGTATGTATATCATGCAAGCTCATTGGGTCAAACTAAGTTTGACTTTCACTATACCCTTATAATTTTGATTGAAATCAACTTTTCATGTCACCACTATTATCTCCTAATGATTTCGGAGATGCTAGCGCCCAATCACTAGTATTTTAGATTCATATTTCAAACAAATTATTAACATAGTCACATTAAGTCAAACTCGGTTTGACTTTCACTTTATTATAAGAGTGCTTATTAAAATTGATTACATTCTTTACTTGTTATCACATTACCTATTAAAATTACCTTTAATGGTATTCTTATGGTTCCTGTGGTGTCAGAAATGCCTTGAATGGCATAATATATGGACATTATAGTGTTTCCATTGCTAACTCTAATAAGTTAGGGAAGGCTTGGGTATTACACAGACTTCTGCGACATTGAGGATAAATCAGAAGCTCAGCTCTAGGTATTTTGGTCCCTTCTGTGTTATGGAATGTATAGGCCCATTGGCTTATCGCCTACAATTACCAAAAGGCTGCATAATCCATCCATTTGTCCATGTCTCCAAACTCAAACCATTTCGTGGAAGTACCAACCAGCAAGAGCCTTCAATCCTTACTTTCACCAAGGGCAACCAATACTTATTGGTTCCATTGGTAATCCTTACCTAGAGATATGTTCTCCACCATAACAAATAGTATCCACAAGTCCTGGTGCAGTAGTCAGATCAACCACTAGAAGAAGCCACTTGGGAAGACTTTCAAACACTTAAAGTAGCTTATCCTATGCTTGACCTTGAGGACAAGGTCCCCTTTAAAGAGGGAGTGATACACATTTCACCGAGCCCATAAAACTAGCACAAGCCCAAGAACAAGCAAAGGGCTAGACTGAGATGCAATTAGTAGAAAATGAAGATGTGCTTACCACTCAATAAGAAAATGAAGACCTAAGTAAAAAGAAGAAGGTGACACGTGTACGTAAAGCACCAAAATGGATGGATGACTTTGTGGTCCCTTGAATTCGATTATGTGATGCATTTTGCTTTTCTGAATTTGAAATTATATATATGCTGTATTGGAGATCCAACAATATATATGAAATAACTCAGCAATTATCTCTCTTCTCTGCCTTCTTTTTCCTTTTCTTTTCTGTCTCTGATTTCATTAAATCTCAGGATCTCACCCTAGCTCAAATAGGGATTATTAGTAACAGAGACACATAATGGGTAAAGAAACAACTCCATTCATGCCAAGATCGCAATGCAATCATCGGATAATACATTTAGGAAGGAAGCGAAATAGCTGAGGCACTGAATTTCAAAGATCTAAAGCCATTGTGGAAGAAAATGATGATAATGGAGGTAAGTATTTGTCTTCTACTGATGAGAGTTCCACAGAAGTGAGGCAGGGTAGGCGCAAAAGAAGATTAGGAATTCGGCCATCTCAGCCTTCTTCATTAGCTTCAAATCCAGAGGGTGGAACTATTGACATTGATTTGGAAGCAAGTAGGGAGAACAAATATTTCTTCATTTTCTCCGGAGCTACACAAAACTTAGAGAGCTTTCTAGAAAAAAGTATGTCTAATTAATCTAGCTAAATTTTAGAGAAATTCAACACCTAAAAAAAAATTATACTCTAAAATTCAAGATATATTCAATGTGACATAAATATTCATCATTAGGCAAATAAATTTTACCGAGTTTTCTCTCTCTTATCCTCTTACTCTCTTATTTTATTTCTCTATTCTCTATATCTAATATTTTCTCCACACTTTTCCTTACTTTCTTAGCTTCTAAACACACATATTATTAGGATTTTAAATAACGGCAACGTGAATTGTAGTACTATTGAAAATGAACGATATTGGAATAAATCATATTTAATCAGACTGAATTAGATTAAATTAGATTGAATTAAACTAACTTATCTGCCATTATCATAAAATTTAAAAAATGATTGGCAAACTTATCCAATTAATAAGAAATAGATTGTAACGTCTAAAATGTAATACATTAGTATAAACTAGAAAAACTTAAATTACATAATAATAATTAAATTTATAAATTCCTAATAGAATATTGTCTTGACTTAAAAAAATATAAGTTTTTATAAATCAAGTTTATTTTATTAATTCATGATGGGAAAAATCGTATTATTCAAAATGAATAAAGTGATTAAAAAAATCACTCTTTATTCTAAATAAATAAGGCAAGATTAAAAAAAAAAAACCACAAAATTCACCAAAAAAATTACCAAGAAGATATTGATTGTTTAAAAACTATCAATAATGTTTTAACTGCATTGAAAACAAAAAGGAAAAATATTATATACATAATATAAAAAATAATATACACATAATATATATTAATAAAAATAGAAAAATTTAAAGAATATAAAATAATAGTCTTTTTGAATAATATATACATCATTTACATTAATAAAATAACAAATTTTAAAAATATAAAATTATAATTTTTTAGACTGACATGTCATGATTATGTTTGTATTACTTTGTATCGATTGTATCAATATATCTCAGTGATACAATTCCGATTTACCACTAATTTCCACTAGTCCATATATATCGTTTGTGAAACATAACGATCCAAAAAAAAAAGTTGCATGATGTATTGGGTGTTATTTAAAACCCTGCTTGCACTAACTTATGGCAGAAGGTTATAATATATATTTTATTGTCCTATCATATTAAGCTTCATCCTCCGTTATTTGAGCCATTTAACTTTTATTTTTTATTCTACTATGTCTTTTTTTTAAGAAAAAAATTAATTCATGTTATTTTCGCACCGGTAATTGAAGTGCCAGGTGAGATTATGAGGAATGCTGACTAGGCTAATCGGTGCTGCTTTATATTTGCTTTTACAAATTTTGAGCTATCAATTCCTAATTTTTTCCTGAAAATATCAATTATTCTTATTATCTTGAAAATAGAAGATAAAAATTTAAAATGTTTCAATTATAAACAAAATAATACCGTGAGTTATACAATTATGATTAATCTCGCACTTTAATAATTTTTACTAAATTACTAAAAAATTCTCACTATATAATAAAAAAAATTGAACTTAAAATCTTACACTCTTTACACCATTAATAGAAGTAGATAAACTAGCTAAGCAAACCAAGTTAATTGGCAAAAATAAATTATTATTAGATAATAATGTAAATTATATATTATAAATACTTTGTTTTTTATTATAGGTATCTCCTTGCTGATTCTTAGTCTATTAAAATTATATTTTTCTTTCTAAACAAGTTGACTATTGCACTTCCTCAAGGAAACACTCGCTCGGCTAAGCATCATAAGCTAAGACCAAATGATCCATTCTCGTAATTAAGTCGAAAAATTTCAATACTGCACATCAATTCTTACATCTAAATATAAAGAGATTCTATGTAAATTGTTGGTACAAGTTAATTATTATTAGTTTTTAAAATTTGACTTATAATAAGTTAAAATTTCTTTTTTTTTTAAAGAATAAGTTAAAATTTCTTAAAAAGTAAATTAATGAATTTCTAATATTTCCTTTCACCGACTATTTAATTTTTCAATTAATTTTTTTATTAAGTTAAATGGTGAATTATTATATTTAAAATTATTTAATCCTTCATATTTATTATATTATGTATATTTCTAATTAGTAATCTATTAACATATATGTAGCGCGATTCGATATTCACTGTGAATGAATAATGAATCTTGCAATTGATTTTGACCTGTGAAATACCCAATTCGACCATTTCTCGATGAAAATCCTTTACCAAAATGATATTATTCTGCTTCCGCGTGAAATGACAGATGCGCCTCTGAATGCTCTTCTTCAGAGGCACAAACTACTCTCATCATTTCATTTGATACTACTATGCATCTAATCCCTTCCCTGTAGTTGATCTTTAATATTAGAGATAGGAGAGGGGGTATGAGCAAAGCATAACATTTAGAATGCAGTGATTTCAACAAAAGCTTTTGAGTGGAGAGATTCGAAATAATAGCCTCCTCAAGAAAATCGATGGCTATTGGTGAAACTAATCTCTTCTTCTTCCCACTTTTATTTCTTATTAACTTAATTTTGTATACTTAACTTTTTATGATTCATGAAGTGTATGATTTTAATGATGGTAGAGCTTAAAGAGGTGATTTACATCGTACAATTACCTCCATTCAATTGTCATCGGACTGTGATCAATCAAGGCTAAAAGATTACTACTGCAATGAGCTCATTCAACGGTAAAGCGACGTTGTCAAATACCGTTTAACTTGAAATCTCCCCTTTTCCAATCATGAGAAACACAAAGCTATGTTTGATTATGATAAAATCTTTTGGATCTTAAAGAATCAGATATGGTAGTTCAAGCTTCTACTTTTTTTTTTTTTTTTTTTTTGTATCTATTTTTTGGTTGAAATAGGAATATTATGGAGCTAAAGGGAGCATGTGAGGATATGCATTGATCATATTACAGCTAATTTTAGCGAAGCTGCTGATAAAACCCATAATTTTGGTGAAGTTGCTGATAGATGGAGATTTAGATTGATGTCCATATTTGAGAAGTGGCAAATAAGAGGTTCAAATAAAAGCTTATTTAACATGAAGAAAATATTAGCCTATTCAGTTAGGAAACAATAATCATAACCAGGCAAAAGAACTTATTTCTTTATACAAGCTTTTAGTGTTGATTGAGTGGGCATCATGCATATGAACTCATAACTTTTTAATGGAAATATCAAATATCAATTTAATTGTCTGGAAATAATAACCATAACCAGGTAAAAGAATTTATTTCTTTATGCAAGCTTTTAGTGTTGATTGAGTGGACATCATGCATATGAACTCATAACTTTTTAATGGAAATATCAAATATCAATTTAATTGACAATTTGTATATTGTAAACTGTGTGAATGAACTTACTGAAATTGTTATAATAATTAATTTTATAAAAATAAAAAGAACCACTTCTATGGCCACTCAATACAATGAAGGAAAATAATAAAAAGTAGTGAGCTGAAGCAGTGGACAATCCCCAACAATCACCAACCAACTGCTGGCTACCAATTTTGACCATATCAACTCCAACTATAGTTCACTTTGTTTGTTTGTTTTCTTTTTTTTTTTTTTTTTTTTTTTTTAAATTTAGCATTCCAGTTTTAGTACTATTACTAGGTTAATCCCATGCGTTGCATGGTTGTAATGGCAAATCCGCAAATCAAACCAAAAATTAATATTGCCACTCTAGAAAAATGTGTTGTTTCTTTAAATAATGTGTTGAAAATGGCCACTATTTTTCAAGGTTATACATACTTTTTATAGGCCATTCTAAAAAAATTAACACCGCTTTAGAAGAATCTTATCAATATTTGACTACTTGATGCATTACATTCAGGTAGGAAACAAACTAAGGACAGGCTGCCACCTGTACAATTAGAGGGAAATTATAACCTCAGCATTTTTTGTTTTAGCTAAATTTAATAGATGAACTCGCACGCATAATCTTGTAATAATTAACCATTTTATCTTAGTAAAAAATCTGGATTGAGATTTTCTCATATTTAATTTGAACATGATATATCATGTTTGTATAATTTTTATCATTGAATTTAAAATTAATGATTAACAATGGTTGAGATTTATTATCCAATAAATAACTACTCATTTCCTAAATTTTAAATTATAATTTTTAATAAAATTTCAACCATTTGATTTAAAATTAAAGATGAAAATTATAAACATAACATATCATTTTCACATTGAATATGAGATAATCTTAATCCAAAACATTTAGATTTCTTAATATTCAAAAAAAATTGAAATCAATCAATAAATTTTTGGGATCATTCTATGGTTATAATTTTACCATATATGTCTTTTTCATTCCGTTGAAAATCGATATTATGGTATAAATACTCATGACCTTCCTCTTTATATTTTTTGACTTTCGATAATGATTTCTTTAGCATAACGGTTTTTACAATAATAATATTGTCAATAGATCAAATTATTTTGTACATTGAATTTCACTTGAATGTCTATGAAACTATTGCTTATTCTCCGAAAAATTACCTTCTAGTTTCTGATAATAATTCCTTTATACGACGACTTTTACTAAAATAATACAGTTTATAAATCAAATTATTTAATGTATTAGATTTTACTTGAATGTCTATGAATCTATTGCGCGTGTTTGGAATAAAAGTTTTTTAAGCCGGAATCTTATTGAAAATGGAAGGTATGGGTTAGTTGGACTCAATATGGAATTATTATGTCACGGCACTGATTTATGTTATTCAAAGTTCTAAATTCAAACATTGAAGTTAAATTAAAAAATAATTAAATAAACGACAAGAAAAAAAAAAATTGTTGTCAAATAAAGTGACGTAGCGGCCCACTTGACATTGTAATTTGCAATTGCTTTAGCCCAATTGGCATGCCTCTCTAAAGCTTTAGCCCATAGTGAATTGGTACTATGCAAATTCGGTCTTTTTATTAGTTCGTGATCCGACTGGCCGATCCAATTTAATCGCTCGGCCTTTTTTGTTTTAAATTTTTTAATTTTTTAAATTTAAAATGGCATAATTTTATGCAAATTCTGATTCAATTGATTTAATAATTTTTTCAATTTTTTTAGTTCAAATCGATTTTTTTGGTTTATAAATTATTCAGTTTTTTTAACTTAAAAATCAAATAAGTGAATGGTTCTCAGTTTAATTGGTTCACCGATCGATCTGTATGATTTCAATATCACTGTTATCAATAAGGACATGTTGGGTTAGGCCGGAAAAAAATAAAACAAAAACTAGCATTTTAATAGACTGAATATAATATTTTATAATATAAATCACTCAACTTTTGATGGTTTTCTTGAATTATTTCAACGATGTTTTATATGAATTATTAGTTATTTTTGTGAGTGATTTAATTATTAGTTACTTATTGTGTTTATAATTTTTTTTAAACAAAAGATATTATAAATAATTCATATATTAATTACAATATCAAAACATATTACCTGATGAATTTTTATAATTCATTTATAGCAGGGAATCAATCGAAATAATCACTATTCTTCATGAGATTCAAACATGAAAATATAAAATTTTATTTTTTAATTATTACTATTTTATTTTTCCAGTGAGGGGAAACTAACAACTTAATTAACTTGATATGCATATTAAATTTATAGAAATGCTTTAGACTGCTTGTGATTAATTATCTTAGTGTGTTTTTATGGAATTTTAGTGTAAGCTCAAACTCTTGAAAGTAAAAATTTTGGTAAAAATAATCATTTGTTTTAAATAAAATAGAGAAGAGTATGAACAAAAAATATAGAGAAGAAAATAGTTTTTCTAATTATTCTATTCAATAGTATTAAACCCTTTATATAGAGTACAAAAGGGTGAGAAATATGAAACTTTTATAATAAAAAAAATACAATCAATACTAATATGGAAACTAAAATATTTATGTATATGGAAAAATATCAATAAAATCTTATAATATATTATAACACTCCCCATTGATATCTTTTATAAAAAATATGTCTCGTTAAAACCTTACTAAAAAAAAACCCTATGAAAAAAAATCTTAGTGAAGGAACAAGAGTACGTTAATTTTATAGAGATTTACGCTATAATACTGCTTCGTTAAAAACCTTGCCAGAAAAACCCAATGGGACAAAACCTAGGCTAAGAAAAAAAGAGTACAGTGTACCAAAATCTCCCCCTTATAAAAATATGATTTTTATCAAACATTTCTTAATCAGCGCATGCCAATTTTGTTGACTAACTTTTCAAATGTGATTAAATCTATCAAGTTGTCAAACCATATACTTAATGATGTTTAAGTAATATTCAAATATAATAATCTATTTATAATACTCTTTTAGGATATTACTTGCGCTATGAATATGCCTTGTTAAGAATCTTTCTAGAAAATCCAGTGGAAAAAACATAGCTAAGGAAAAAAGTACATTTTATGTGCTATTTTGTCATTGTATAAATTGGCTCATTAAAACTTTTATCCAAAAAAGTTCTGTGGGATAAAAACTTGATTAAGGAAAAAGAGTACAATCATATACTAATTCGCTCCCCCTGATGATGACAGATTTTAACACGGTGTATACTAATTGATAAAATAATGCCGTTTAAATACCACATTAGATAAAAACTTAGTACATAAGTTTGTTAAATTGTCACTTAAGCGAATTTAATGGATATCTCTTTTGGAACTTATATATATACAAGAATTTGGGTAAAATTTATATCTACTTCATTACCCTTGATATAACCACCTTTAATTTGTGCAATGCAAATTGCATTATTTTCAAAATATAATGGGAGTATCTTTTAGTGAGATATTTCAGTACCATAAAAATCTTTATAAAATTGCAGTACCACCATGAGTGAATATATAGCCTGTCTAAAATCTACTATCATGGAGACTAAGCAAATAACCAATATTCACATGTAGACCAATTTCAAATATGAATTATAATATTAATAGTATATTGAAGATAACTTTTTACACCACTCTAATATTTCTTTGTAGATGCAGAGCTATACCTAGTTAGGAATTTTTTCTTGCAAATGCAATATAAGGCTTGATGCAATTTGCAATATACAAGAGTGCTCTATAGTACTTATATATGGTACTTCAAGACCAAATAGCTCTTTATTATCTTCTTTAGGTCTAAAATGGTCTCTCTTCACTTATAGTGAGTGGACCACCTATTGGTGTGCTTGAAGGAGAAAATTTATACATGAAAAAATTGCTTAAATATCTTTTCTACATAAGTATACTGGTGTATTAGGACTTTTTAATAATCGGTTTGCAGACTAATATAAAATTTTATTTCTTTTAAATTTTTCATCTTAAACTCACTTTTCAGATAGGTACATACTTATTTGAGTTCATTAGGAGTCACATTGATATTTAAGTCAACTTATACTACAATAATAATATATACCATTCTATGGTTTTTTATGAATACAAATGGATATAGTGTATTATTCACATATCTTTTTTCAATAAGAATTTACTCAAAAAATCATACCACATGTCCATATTACTTTAATCCATATATAGATTTTTGCAATTTGATGAAATATATGTCACATATTTAATGTGTATTTATTTATGATATACTTAGTTATTCTGGAACTCTTATTACTTTCATAAGGCGTACAATAAACCTTTTATTAACTATCATATTAATTAAGTATCGGAACATGATCATTTTCATAATAAGAGAATTATTTTTCTCATAGTCAATGATAGAACGAGTCTAACTCTACTTTAATTGCCTCATTCCATGATGATCAATCATGTTTATGCTAATATTCAGTTATACTTATAGATTCTAAATTCATATTTCTCTTGTAACAGCAAGAGCTACTATTAAGGCAAATTCATCGTCGACGATAATTAAATTTCTATCAACTCTTTCTTATATCACAAAAATAATTGAGATCTTATAGTTTTCATTTATATGATCATCAACTTCAGAAGCCATATCTGGAGGATCTAATTGTTCCGTTGTCTTAGTCTGTGTCTCAAATTGGCTATAACTCTTTGACTGAGATCTTCCTCTTCAGGAGATTTTATAAGTGGCACTGCTTTTTTTTTCTGTGAATTTTTGTCTTTAGTTCCAATTTACTATCTACGCTTCTAGCATGTAGTGAGATTGATTGATTTTCTATTTGCAATTGGAATCACAACCCTTGCTAGGGTATTAGCAGCTCTAATACGAGACTTTGTCACTCTTTTAGCATTTATAGATACATTTGACAGTTAAGTTGCAATTTATTGCAACTTTATTATTTTGTAAATTTCTGGTTTACTCTAACTTGTACATGGACTAAAATTATTTAAAGGGTTTTTCTTCCAATAAATTTCTTAATATTTTTTAGCACTGCAGGTGATTTTCCTCCCTGAATGTCGAGAAAAATGTCTCATCAAAATAAATTCTTAGTCTCTTTTATAGACCCATTATCGCACATTGAGATAGTGATATTAATATATTAATGGCGTAAAAAAAATTTACAGCTCATATCTTTATACAAATTTCAAGAGAGAGTATATATGATGTACACAATGGCATTCATGCCAAACATTCAAGGTTTAATTATTGAACTATAAGTTCAATGCTTAAACTGCATGTTCAACGCAATATATTGTGCATGTATAGTGGGGATAAAACAGTAATGAAATAACTCATTATAATACACAACTTGTAAAATCCTTGCAAATTACTCCTTCAAGGAGTTTACATAAAATCGTAAATATTGAATTGAGTTGTGTCCTCTATATGAGCGGTTTCTCTTTCAGAATCTCATGATTTACCAAATGATTTATAGCATTCATTTCAGGAAATACAGTTGCACTAATGGGCATTATTTGATGATTTCTCATTAGCAATTATTCTTTCAGAATTCTCATTATCTACCCAATAATTTATAATATTCACTTTAGGGAATGCAGTTGTACTAGTAGGCATTATTTGATAATTTCTTATTAACAATTATTCTTTGCAACCACTAGAAAAATAATATTTATAAATTTTCACTTTTTATACTGCTATTATAGGAGCATGTAACTTTATTACTGCATAATTTTAGCTATGAATTAATTTTAAACATGGTTGAATTATATTCTTAAATAGATTTCAAGTCTTGTAAGTATAGATTTAGCCAATCATATTGAGTTTATGGTAATACCACATATTTCAAGTGATTATATCTATCTTTAAAACTATTATAGAAAATATAAAAATCATTAATAGTGAGATATTCAATCTTTAAATCCTCACTTAAATGAGGTTTAAGTAGATAATAACTTTTGTTTTTGCTAGCATCTAAATGCATTTCATTATCAATAACTCACGTTAAAAATTATTCCCATTGAATTCAAGAGCATATAAAAATTATTAACCAAACTTTAATTCACTATACTTCACTTTATTTAAATAACTTAATTTGCATATATTTAAATATTAATTTTAACAAATATTAAATTCATAATTTATCCTATCAAGAAAAGGTAAACACTAATTATGCTTCTCTATACTAACATAAATCCAATAATATATGCAATCTGAAAATAAATTCATCAATTCATAAATTAACAAAATCATGTCGCTTATATAATTTATATTTATCTCATCTCACATTTAAATCTCTAATTGTTTTCACATCTAATACATATTGACATAAGCAAATTCAAAACAGATATAACATACACAACTTTCTTGTAGGCTATTCAACTAACAAATATATATATATATATATATATATATATATATATATATATATATATATATATATATATATATATATATATATATATATATATATATATATATATATATATATATATATATATATATATATATATGAGATGTGTATTGTCCATAAAACAAATTTTGAGTTGAGATGTTAAGACCAAAAGATATGTAATAATATATACACTAGTAGAATAGATCTCAATTTAATGAATCAAATAAACCTATTAATATGAACGCAAGATCAACCTTTCTCCACAAAGCAAGTCATTCAATCAATAAATGAATAATTTAGGGTCGGATTTCATGCAAAAAAAAAAAAAAATTTTGTAAGCCATGACTTTAAAACTATGTATAAAATGTGTTATTATAATTGATAACCAATTAAAAGTTGCAATTTGGTTGGTTAATCAAATAGGCCATACCCATCATTTCAATACATATAAACAACAATGAAACACCCAAAATAAAAAAATCAAAGCAAAAGGGTTTACCTTAATATTATGGCCATACACAGGTACTTTATTGACATCCAATTTATTCAATGCGTGTAGCTTAAATCAAATTTATTAGTTATTCAGGAACATAAAATATCAATTTTTCAGGAATGTTTATTTTATTTATTTCAATATCCAAAGGAGTGACACCAGTATAAATAATTCTTACTCGTGATGTCGATGGCCATCAATTACTAGTATTATTTATAGTTCGTAAAGAACTAATTAAATAAATAACTAAGTTATGAGTTCCTAAAGAACTAGTATTATATTTTAAATTCTAGTTCCTGAAGAACTAGTATTATTTATAATTCCTGAAGAACTAATTAAATAAATAACTAAGCAATGAGTTCTTGAAAAACTAATAATAATTACAGTTCCTGAAAAACTAGTATTCCTTACAGTTCTTGAATAACTGATATTCTATATAGTTCATGAAAAAGTAATCAAAATAAACAAATATAAATTTATTAAAGAATTATTAAATATTTCTGAAAAACTAAATGCATTGTCTACAAGTTTTTAAAAAACTGATATTTGTTTATTTTGATTAGTTTTTCAAGAACTATATAGAATATCAGTTTTTCAGGAACTGTAGAGAATATTAGTTTTTCAGAAAATGTAGAAAATACCAGTTCTTCAAGAACTGTAGGGAATACCAGTTTTTCAGGAACTGTAATTATTATCAGTTCTTCAGGAACTCATAGTTTAGTTATTTATTTAATTAGTTCTTTAGCAATTATAAATAATACTAGTTCTTCAGGAACTAGAATTTAAAATATAATACTAGTTCTTTAGGAACTCATAGCTTAGTTATTTATTTAATTAGTTTTTTAAGAACTATAAATAATACTAGTTATTCAGGAACTAGTATTTAAAATATAATGTTAGTTTTTGAGGAACTATAATTTAATTGATTAATCATTAAATAGTATATTAAATCTTTATAAATCTAAAAGAAACAATTTGAGATAAATGAATGTAAGAGAGAAGAAAAAAAATAATTTTTTCAAATTAATTAGCCTAATATGTTCAAATGATTTAAAAAAAAAAACGATTTAGTTTTTTTTCTTAAAAAAATGTATTTGATACATAAATATTAATAATAATAGTAATTAATTAGATAAAAATTATTTACCATAAATCTTGAATTTTATTTTTTTAAATTTTTCGCCTTAGCTGGGCTGTAGCAAACCACAAGCTATTCAAAATTATGAACAATATTATAGAACGATTCGTGCTGATAACGTGTTATAAATAAAATGGAAAAGAATATGAACAAAGAATATAGAGAAGAGAATAATTTTTATAGTTATTATACTCAATAGTATTAAAACCTTTATATAGAGTACATAAGGGAGAGAAATAAAAAACTTTTTTAATAAGAAAAATACAATCAATACTAATATGAAAACTAAAATATTTATGTACATGGAAAGATATTAATCAAATCCTATAATATATTATAATATCATTTTTCTTATATATGTTTGATAAAACTAAAAATTAAGTGTTGAATAATATAAATAATATAATTTTTAAATTAGTAAAATTTTAATGACTAATATTCAATAAAAATTTTAAATTAAAAAATTTGACTTACCATCTTATATAAATTTTAATTCAATTAAAAATTTTAAAAAAATATTAATAAATAAATTAAAATAATTAATTGCTGAAAATTTTAATTTTAAATACTAAACAAGATAATTAAAGATCACTTTAGATTTTTACATTGAAAGCTTATATTTTTTTACTTCATAAATTTTAATTTTTTTTTTTACATCTCTAAAAAATGAATGTAGCAATCCTTTTTTCACATGCATATATATTTAATTCTCATGAATCTAATAACAAAAATATGGAATCATAATATTGTAATAAAGTTTTAAACTATTATTAAGTAGGAAGTTATTTGAATTTCATTAATGATAATTCTCTCCTTGCTGCAAAATAAATAATATATATATATATATATATATATATATATTGCTAATACAATACTTACCATGTAGTATTGATTTTTTTTTTTTTGCCAATAGAAGCCTAACTTTTTTAATATTTCTCATTGAAAAATTAATAATTCAACTTTAAATTTCGTGGTTTTACATTCTCAAAGGAGATGAAAAAATAATTATATTATTTCTAATTGGTACAATATTATATTAATTAAATATTATAAATGTAATCCATAAAAGTGAATTCAATATTTTTTTTAAGAATACATTTGATTTTTTATTCTAAATTACAATAAAATAAAATAATTTAATTATTTAATATTTTTATATTCGTTTTCAATACCTAGTTATATTTTTTAATATTTGTATACAAATTACAAAATATTAATGAAATTTATTTCCCTATATAGTCAAACAAAGACACATTAAAAATAAAATATATATCAGATTATTTCTTTTAAATACTGAGAGTCTAAATAGGAAAAAATTAGGGAAAATTTTTGCTAGAATAATAAAAACTTTAAAGAATATTATTTATTAAAAAAATAAATAAGGGAAAATTTGACCGATTAATCAATAAAAAAAAAAAAAAAAAAAAGAGAGAGAGAGAGTGATAGACATAAGGCCGCCCATCGAGCCACCATGTGCTGCTTTTGGTTACCGTAACATCCGATTCTGATCTCTCCTTTCTCCTCATTACCTTAGTAAAAATTATTTATTTATTTAATTAATCAATAATTAAAAAAATAAAAAGCCAAATCTCTCCCAGGAAATCAGTTCTCTTTTTCTTCTTCTTCTACTACTGCCTTGCTCGTTCTTCTTCTTCTTCTTCGTCATTCTTGTTCGCCTCTCCCTCTCTCTCTCAGACAAACACACTCTCTCTTGCTCTGCATCAAAACCAGTAAGAGAGAGAAAATTAAGTAAAAAGCTTATCTGTAAAAGAGAATAGGCTTCTATCAATGCCTGCACAGAAGTGTTCTTTACCAGACAATTTCAATAACGATGGCCAACAACAAGATGATTCCTCTTCTTCTCTTCAAAACGGCCACCAATATCCCCCCAAGCAATCTCGCCTCGACCCATTTCCTCTTGATGACCATCTGCAACCTCACAACCACCACCACCACCAACAACAACAACTAGTCGACGACGAAGACGAAGAAGATGAAGAAGAAGAGGAAGAGGAAGAAGAAGAAGAAGAAGAAGAGGAGGAGGCAAACCAGAAACCAGAAGAAGAAGAGGGAGATGATGATGATGATGAAGAAGAAGAAGAAAAACAAGGTAACTCCTTTTTTCTTCTTTTATTCATAGTTTCATACCATGTTCGTTTATGCATGGTGGGTATATGTGTATAGTATTGTACGTATATTTTTGGGTAGTGGGTGTAGTTTAGAAACTGATTTTGATGTTTACGATTTGAATCCATTGCTTATTATTGGTCTTTCTCTTTTCTCAGATTCCGAGGAAAGCCAATCATCCAGCTCTGAAGATGAAAAACCCGAGTACGCTTTCTCTCTCATTTAATCTCATTCGCACACATTTCTTGTTATGGTACATTAGTTGGAGATTGGTGCTGCGGGGGTAGTGTTAGCTCGGTTTTACTCGTCTTTAGTGTTTTTTAGTAGAAGGGGCTATGAGTTTTTTAAAATGGTCAGTAAATTCTTCTGGCATTGTATTTAAAATTTTGATTCTGCTCAAAGGGGTTGTTGCATTTCCCAGTTTGTCTCTAGATTGATTCCTTCTGGATACTGTTGAGGAAGCTAAATCTTGAATTTATGTAAAGAGGAGTTCACAATTAACTTGTTTGATTTGAAGTGTTGTTGCTTGACTAATGCCTGTTTAGTCGTAGGTTGTGTATGCAAAGTCTTACTGTTTTTTTTTTGGTACATAAGTTGGTAACTGAACCTTGAAAAATGTTGCCACTTATTGACACTGCTGTTTTGCTAGCAATTCAGCTGAGATTGCAGTATCCATAATGTGCGAGTGTGTTTTTTTATTTATTATTTTTTATTATTATAGAACTCCCCTGGAAATGTTGAAAAGCTAAAAATTTACTTCTCTGACAGTGCCTTTTTTTTTGGTCTTCCATAAGCTTCTCTGTTTTAGATTCAGTGGCATGACCTTGAATCATTGACCATAGGATTTATACCATGATGTTGTGATGTATGAACAAACTGACAAAATAAGAGAGTACAAAGAGAAGTTGAAGGATAGTCTGCTGGAGTATTAATGTGACTTTTTTAAATGTTTCTAGCCTAAGCAATTTGAGCTGAAGGTTGGAAGGAACTTAGCTGATGGAGACTCCATACTATGGAATGCTGTGGTGTCTAATTTAGAATTGCTAAGAATTAGAAATGCCAGTGGGCTAATCACCTAAAATGCCCTACATTTAGGCAATTAAAAATTACTACTTGAACTGCAGAGCTAGTTAGAATCTGTTCTTTAATTATGAGTTGCAATTGTGACCAACTCTTGGTAGCCTTTGGCTATAATTACAAATTGATATCATGATACAATTGGCTTATTTTTGCCGTCTAGGCCATAGTTACAAATTGGCATAAAGTGTAGGTTTTTAGGGTGATTCACCATTTACTAATTCATTAATGAGTTGCTCCTTGTGAATCATTTATTCAAGAGTGTGCTTGTAATTTTCATTCACTAATTTAGAAAGTAGCACCCAAAGGCAATATCAACGTGTGTGTGTGTGAGAGAGAGAGAGGGAGAGAGATCTTTCTTCTCTCCTTTAATTTTTCTTTGTGAATGCAAAAACAGCATATGTTATCTTCTTCTCTTTAATTCCAGCAAAATATTATTGAATGATAGTGGAAGAAAGAGAATAAAAGAACTCTATCTTCTTATGAATGTGATTAAAGATAATGGAGAAACAAAATTGCTGGTAAGGCTGTTTCGTGTAAGGTTCTTATTTTCTAAGTAATGTTATTATTTTAATATGCTGTCTTAAAAGAAAAAATAAAATTCAATGATATGCGAATTGAATTGGAAAAAACATGAAAAATAAAATTAGCACATTATTCTTACAAGATCAGAGAACTCGTAGTTACTTAGAATGATGGGACAGAGGTTATAAACACTTGAAGTTTAATGTGTCCTCATATGTTGATCAGAACTAGCAATGTTCTTAGTGGCTCTATCCTCCATAGACAGCTGACTTTTAGAGAACTTACCAGCATGATAAAGATTGTTGATTTCCCCGCTGCTAAGAATAATTGAATGAATAACTGCTGCAATTTGGAGCTATTCACTCTATGGGGAAACTGTAGATTCAATCTTTCTATCTTATGGGAGACATACACAAATCTACACTCTCAATGAATTTTTTTTTATTTATTTTTTTCTGATATTTGCTCAATAAAGTTAGTAAACATATGAGCACAAATTTACTGCACATGGATATACCACAGAGTTCAAATCTTTTGAAAAAGGAGGTATTTTCTTCTTTACACTATCACGTAACTTAGGAAACATGAATTGCCTCGGTGGCTGTAGATCATGTGTGCTCTATTCCGACAATTGGTAGTGGCACTTATATTTATCATTGAGGAGCTGCAGAGGGTTAATTAATATCTGGTTTCATTTGCAGATATGTCTCTGTGAAGCTGCCTGACATTCGTAAAGATGTGCAGTGCCCAATATGTCTAGGTACTTCTTGTTTGAAATTTTTCTTCTCTTTTCCTTTTCTCTAAACTAGTGTGATGCTTTTATTTTCTATATGTGTTTTATATAGTTTGATCTGGTTGCTAGGCAGACAAGTATTTGGAATAGAACTCCAAAATGAGCATGGGAATTATAATGCAATATGTTTGACTTGATCATTTGGAGACCTAAAAACTAGTTCTAGTTCAGGATATCATTTCTTTCTGCTACTCTGTGATCCAAAGAAATTCCAACTCTTGAAAATGAGTCAATGTGATGAATAGTTGTTTGGTGTATTTGATGTAAGAAATATAGTGTTAGGTCAGGATATAATTTTTCTTCTACTAGTTGATCTCTGAAAATCCAATTCCTCAGAAATGAGAGTCAATTGTGATGAATAATTTTATGTACAATTCTACTCCTTCCTCTTCGAGTTGTTCATTACAGCACTTTGAGGAAGATAGGCAAAGAACCACCTCATCTGAAAACTTAAGTTGTTGTTCAATGACCCAAGAATTTGATTGACACTCCTTGAATGTTCTTATTGTAGTTAGAAATTATAAAAGGCATCTTAATTTTCTCTTTAGGCAAAATTACTTTATTCCCCACTTCACCAGCCAAACTTATTCATATATGCTTTCATTGGTTATTATGCTAGCAACTGATTGCACATATTATTTCACCCAAGAAGTTGGGAGTGTTTCATCCATGTCAGTTCATATAATTCAATTGATTTACTTAAAATTTGGTATGTTGCAACCATGTATCCAGTGCTCACCATCTGAATTGTGAGGTGATTAACCATTCAATAGTTAACCAGCTTCTTCTGTTGGCTAAGAATGACCTAGGTATGCAATTTCTAGTTGGCCAATGTGAAAAAGCTTGGGAAATTTGACAGGAGATGTGTTGTTGTCATTACTGAATTGTCTCAAACTGACTGTAGATAGTTTGGAATAAGATAGTCTGTGTGAGAGATGCTCTATAATTTGATATGAAACTGTTTTTAATTTTGAACTGTAGCTAACTTACTAGAAAAATTGCATCTTCCATTTTATTAATTACTTTTTGCCAGGCGTCTTCCCTTCCATAATTTAATTGTGGTTATCTTAAAAGCTTATCTCCTTTTCCTTTTTCCCAGTTGAATGTTGCTTTTGCTGGTTGTGATTGAAGAATACCTCAGTTGCTATGAGCAACATTGGGCTCATTAATTTTGTAATGCCAACTCAGGTCCACATAAGTGAGAGGAGATTTTGAAAACTACCAATGCAAGTATTGTACTTTGTTTAAGATACGATAAGCTAACAAGCTTTCTGCTGTGATAGGATCATATGAACCATGATTAGACCCTTATGCTATGTGAGAAGTTCTTAAAATGTGAGGATTTGAAACAAGTAAATGAAAACCATGTATTAGATGTACTCTTAACCAATGAAAGCATGCTTCATGAAGAGTGGTGTTTGTTTTTCTATTATCCAGCAGCAATCTTCTGGTATAGCTTTATGCCAAGTGCTATCTATATTATATTTTGGTTCACTATCTTGTTCTGGATTCAAATTATGAAACTGTACAACTGCACTCATTGCACATGGGTTACTTGCTCATATTGTTGTCAGATAGGCTAAGTTTTAATCAAATAAGTCTTAACCATGAATTATAACTGTGCTGTGCAGGTATCATAAAGAAAACACGAACTGTGATGGAATGCTTGCATCGTTTTTGTAGGGAATGCATTGACAAATCAATGAGACTTGGGTATGTCCAAAAAAAAAAAAAGAAATTCAATGATTTTTTTTTTTTTTTCAAATTTTGCTTCTATACTGGCATCCTGGTTCAGTAACTTGCCTTCTTCTGGGTAATTCTTGGGATAGTTTGCAATGACTACGAGCCAATCAAATTTTATTACTTGAATTAGTAATATATTGCAGGAATAATGAGTGCCCTGCTTGCCGCACACACTGTGCAAGTCGGCGTTCTTTGAGAGACGATCCAAATTATGATGCCTTGATTGCTGCTTTATATCCAAACATTGATAAGTACGAGGAGGAGGTATAAGTTATTTGTCTTATCTAAGTCTTTTTTCCAAATTGTTTTATAGCATTTCTTCAAATCAACCATGCTTCTGAGTGGGTACATGGTCCCAGGAATTAGCTTTTCATGAGGAGGAAAGGACACGAAACAAGCAGGTGTGCATTTCTGTTTTATTTGCCTGTTTGGATTCATTTGTGTTGCCTCTGTTATTAGTAATAAATAATAACATCAAGGGAAGTGTGCAAAAGTAATAAATTCAAGAAAGTAGCCGTTGGAGATAGCATTTATTTCATTTGAGGCCTTCACCATCAGGGTTGAAAAAACCCATATCTCATCTAAATTTTACTGGGTGCTTCCATGTTGACCTTTCGCTTATATTTTAAAGTTGATGGTAAGTGCCCATGACCCCTGAATTCTGAAAGAGTTCTAATTCTTCTGAAATGGACACTGTTGGCCTACTTTGAACATCCATGCCTAATAATGAGGTTCAGTATCTAAGGAATGATATATAGGCTAAAACTCCAAAAGCCCTGTTTCAGGATTGGGAATTAAACTGTATATACTCTTTCCTTTTTGGTTTGTTGTTTGATTGTTTTGTTGGACAGATCCAAGCTTCAATTGCCCAAATATTTCAAAAACAATCTGAAGCACTTGTTAGGAGACGCACAATGGGTAAAGAAGCAACTCCATTCATGCCAAGATCGCAACGCAATCATCGGACAATACATTCAAGAAGGAAGCGAAACAGCCGAGGCACTGAATTTCACGGATCTGAAGACATTGAGGAAGAAAATGATGATAATGGAGGTAAGGATTCGTCTTCTACTGATGAGCGTTCCACAGAAGTGAGGCAGCGCAGGCGCAAAAGAAGATCAGGAATTCGGCCATCTCAGCCTTCTTCATCAGCTTCAAATCCAGAGGGTGGAACTATTGACGTTGATTTGGAAGCAAGCAGGGAGAACAGAGGAATATCTCCTGGGCTTGTTTGGAATAAAGAAATGCTTGTCTGGGGCGGGGGTGGTACTCGAAGTCACACAAGGCATGGTAACGCTAGTGGTTGCAACAGCAAGAATCCTCGAAGCACTCGGTTATGCAAGCTGGTTGAATATCTCAGAAGCCTAGAAGAAAAAAATGATGAGGTATGTACAGATGCAACTATTTGTTGAGCTGCAAAAAAATGATGAGGTATGTGCAGATGCAACTATTTGTTGAGCTGCAGTTAGGTTACCCAAATACTGATGCATATGCCATGGTATGGGTTTAATTTTCTTGTTTAATAATTGATAACAAGGAAAAGTTAAATTGTCTGTCTTCGTGTACTATTATAATGGGATAGAGCTTCAGAAGTTGGGGTTTTAGGGGTTGGAATTCATCGCAAGAGTCCAGAGCAGCAGGGCTTGTAGCTAAAATAGTGTCTGAACTATCAGAGCATGATGCAAAGGAAGGTTGGATTTGAAGGACTTAATTGCTAGAATTTTCTGGAAGTAGGGGAATGAGGATTTGAAGGACACTTGTTTCAATGGTTAGTCTTATGGGTAAGGCAATATTGGTGGGATAGGGACAATACATGATCAGAGCAAGTATGTAATGGAACTTGATGTCTGTAGTGTTGCTGATAATCTGAGGCAGTATAGCAGTAGAACTTTGTGGAAAAAGGTGGAGGAGGAGTGCTAATTGCGCACAACACTAGGTATCATGTGCTAGGCATAGATATCTTTTTTTTTTATTTTTTATTTTTTTTTGGCCAAAGAGGCATGTATATCTTCACATGCAAAATTTTATCCAAGAAAAAAATGAAGATTCCATGGTCATAAGAAACATAAATAAGAAAACACCAAAAAAGAATAACTTAGACCCAAACAAAATGAACCTTAAAATTTTGTAACTCCAAGTACTAGGAAGAATAACTCTAGCTGAAGTTACCAAAATACCCTGTGAAAGAAAATTCTTAGCTCAAATTACCAAAATACCCTGAAATACACAGGAATATAACATATACTAATAGACTCAATTAGACTTTGAGTCATTACTTAGCTAAGAAGGATTTAAGGTGCAAAATCACAATAATTCTTTTGTTGAACAATGTGTATAAATTAATGGGATAGAATTTTCCTAAATTACCACAACTGAACATTGAGTGGAAGTACCTACAGCTGAAAAAAAAAAAAAATACCTTCTGCAATTGGTGCAATTGAAAGTAACTGTACTTTCATTTTGTGTCATGGTCTCCTCTCCCTCCCTCCTCTCCTTGTTTTTTTATTTTATTTCTTCCATTGTTAATTGTACATTATGTCTGATTAAAGCCTATTTCTCATTTGCAGTTAGATGTTCACCTCATGCTTATTTCTCTGGACAAACAAAGTACACTGAATTTGCAACAGCCGTACCTTTGTTGTCGCCCCAGTTTGTCGGTTAAACACCTATGTGAGGTGAGTTTTTCTTCCCTGCAACCATAATTCTTAGCATGTGTTATTGTAGAGATATTTCCATGATGTTTTTTCTTTGTAAGGACAATGGAGTTATAATTCTAGAACAGGGAATTATCATTCTAGAAGGGGGATGGTGGCTTAATTTGGGAAGAAGCCTCATTTCATTTATTTTTCATACACGTGTAGAACATGATGAAATTTTATGGCTGGAAATATTTCACCTTGATTTCTACACCATGAAGGTTAGCTGGAACATGATAACATATTAGATGGCTGTTTACTCAGATCCATTGGCTCAAATTTTGCCGCATAAAAGCATGTATTATATGCATGTTTTAAAAGAATTACTTCTTATATTCAGGAATTGATGGTATGGGCATTTTCTATGTATTGAAACCTTAAACTGATATCTGCGAAGCTTTGTTTCTTTGTGAGAATGCTGCAATTATAATTCTAGCACTGGAGATGATGGCTTAATCAGTTTGCAAAGGTGGTTTTATTTTGATGGCATGGACATTACATTGAATTGATATGGGGTCTGCTGGGACAAGTAATATAAAGTGTCAATCTCTGATGTCATTTGAATCTCTGTGGATTTATTGTATGGATCATCTGAGCCTATTGTTTATTGCCCCCCTTGGTTTTGACTGTAAAGTTCACTTTCCTAATTGTACCTGACATATATCATGCAGTATGTTGCTCACCAAACGCCTTTGCAAGCCGAAGAAGTTGAAATATTATTAGTTAAAGGGCAGCACAAGCCTGATGGCAACTTACCATCTCTGCATCCTCCGATTTCAATGGATGAGCTGCAAATTTTGAAAGGACAAGAAACTTTAGCAGGTCTTAAAGCCAATGGCACTTCCAGTAGAGATCATTTGGTATGTTCATTTAATTGGTTATGCTAACTATAATTTGGTATATATCTGAAGTTAATTTTTTTTTTTTCATTTCCTTGATTTTTTTTTGTTTCCCTGTTGCAGATTCTAGCTTATCGGCAGAAGGAGACTAGTTAACAAATGTATGATGTTTTTTAACAGCAGGAAGAAAGGTCCATTAACAGTTTGTAAAAGCAGCTGTAAATACGTAACGGGGATTTCAGAGTGAAATTTGAACTCTTTTAACAATGAAAGCTTTCTTAAAAGCCCAGATATTATTGTTTTTATACGCACGCGAAGAAAAATTGCAAAAGAAGAAAAAGTTCTTTCATAAGTTCAATTTCGGTATTTCTTTGGAGGGCAAGTATTTCACAAGATCTTATTGCACAGAAAAGTTATGTATATTCAGAGCATATTGCAGTTAAACTGATTAGTGTTTTTCCGCACTGAAACAAATGATACAGCAAAATCTGATCGTTTCTCTTCCGAAAGAAATGATATACAACAAAATCTTATTGTTTTACAAGAGACTCTCTATATTTTAGCAGTACAAAAATTCTGAAAGATTCTTCACAATATCTTATTGCACAGAAAGTTGGGCACCATTTTTTCCTTACAGTAGAGAGCAAATTTTGCGTTACTCAAACTGCTCAGTACTTTACATTCTGAAAGAAATGCTACAACAAAAAATCTGATTGTGTACAGAGATGATGATCTATATTCCGGAATAGGGTTCAAGAGTTCTTGAACAGCAGCCGCCTCCCCTCACATACTGGAGAAATCACCTCATACATGAAGCAGGGCTGGAAACTGCATTCATCATCATCCTTTGCTGTTCTTTCCTTCGGAGCACCCGTAAATTAGGTGACTTTGCTTTTGTCGTTCCCTTGGAAGATCTGTTCATGAATCACACATTGGTTGATAAGAAGAGTAAGGTAGCAGAGAAAGCACAAAGTATCAAGTTTTAGTTTTCTTACTTCTTAGGGCAGAATGGATGATTAAAGTTTGGCACTGGTCTTGCGTGAGGAACCATTGTTCTCCTCATTTGTTTTAATGCCTTCTCTTCCTCAATCTGCAATTAAAAAGTTTATTTAATCTCTAGTATCACAAGTCAGTAACACGGCAAGAAAATTCTAAGATTCTCTTACCATTCTTGCAGCTTCACTCTCCTCTCTATATCTCTTGTATAATTGCTCTTTCTCTTTTATCTGAAAAAGAGACAAATAGTTAGTTGGAAATGAAGAAAGCGTGCACTTTTCGTTAAATATAACCTCATTTCAAATTTAATAAACTTACCTTCTGATCAAATTCTGCCCTATCCACAGCTCTGTGATCCACATGGAGATTGAATTGCTCAACTTGTGTGAGGGGTTTCCGCACTTTCTCTGGTAGTGGAATTGGGTCCCTGCAACACACCGACAGTGGAAAAGAATGATTTACTTGTACAGAAAGTCCAGAAAACAAAAAAAAAAAACACACACACTAAATAAAAAATCTTGCTTACTCTTTCAGGATTGGCTGTGCTTTGAACATCCTCATCTCAGCCTCTTCCTTATCAATTCTCTGCCTTTCTTCCATTTCCCTTTTCATTTCCTCCTCATGCCTCACTAGACTCTCCAACTGGAAAGGTTCTGGTTTTGTGCATGGTTTGGGCTCTGGTCTTGGAGGAATCTGCATTCAAAATTGCCCTTGATTAAAGCCAACATTTTGTGAATGTTATATCTAAAGTGAAGTAAATACATATTGATAAAATGTGTACCACAGGATAGTCAGTAGTGTAAGGATATGGATTAGCCTTTGGAACCCTGGCTCTTTCCTCTTCCAGCTGCTTCTGCACAAGGTCCATCACAAATTTCCTCTCTTTTTCAGATCCTCTTTCCTGAAAGCAACAGCCAGGGATAATTTAAGCAGAATGCTTTCCTTAACATTAACATCCCATGACTAACGGGAAAAAATTATACCTCTGTGTGGAGATGGAATGGATTTGGCACTGTGTTTCTTGGAACTGGATTGTCATGGCGAGGTTCTGAATTTAATGAAAGCTAGAAAAAAGATACAATATGATAAGTTCTGTAATTACAAATCTTATCGTTAGTTGTAAAATCAAGAAAGTGCGCATCCATTAAGTTACCTTGTCGAACAAATCAGCAACAGCAGCTGGTGGGGGAATCCTCTCATTTGTGGCGAAGTGAAATTCTTGAGGTATGGTGACATGTTTCTTTACATTGCAAAACATCCCTAATTCTCCTTTACTTTCAAATATCTACACAGGAGAAGATACTGAATTAGTTCAGAAAACTATAGTTGTAAAGTATGATTCAGCAACATTTGAGAAATTTGGTTTTACCTTTTTATTCAAAGGCCTAGCCTTAAATTTAGGGATCTTTTCAAGTTCTTCTTTCTCAAGCTCTAAAGAACTTTTCACCTTTGGTGGACGGGCCCTCAAAGTAGTATGAAGAAGAGGAGTTTTAGGTTCAGTAAGATGATGGGGCTTCCACTGGTTACTCTGTCATGACAAGTAAATGAGTGAGTAATTCTGAACTTTCTGTTAGGACAAAGAATAAGAAAAACAAATGAGGATGCTCTAAAGACCTGATGAGATACTTCTGTTGAGGCCACTGAAGCTGAATCTGCATTCTGATGGGCTCTTGCTGTTGTCTCAAAATGAAATTCCTGTAGAAATTGAGAAAAGTCTGCTTAATTATATAATTCTGTATGTGTATATATATATATATATATACACATATATATGAAAAATGCGGATAACTATCATAACTGTTCCAGAGGGCTTACCCGAAATTCAGGCAGTTGTGGTGTACTTCTAGGCAATGCAGGTAGCGTTGGTGCTTCCAATATCTTTAAAAAAAAAAAAAGAAAATTGGCGGAAAGGAACCAATACAACGTATGGACATCATGGAAGGCAAGAGGAGGAAAAAACATACCTTCTTGTTTAGTGGTCTAGCTTTGAACTTTGGAATTTTGGCCATCATCTCTTCTTCAAGCTCGGCAGTACTCTTTACTCTGACTGAACGAACCCGCTGAGATGTTTCAAGCTCAGGCTCCTTGGGCTTAGTCAATGTGAGTTGAGATTTACTCTGGACAACAGAAGCAGAATGAGAGGAATTTGGACAAAAATGAAGGAAAGAGTGAAAAGGAAAACCTAACAACTATCAGAAAACAAATTTAACTAAGTCGGAAACAGGCTTTCATTTATTACATGTGAAAGAGAACTGTTTTTAATGTGCGGCAGTGACAAGTCTCTAGTACTTGACTGGAACTTTTTCATCATCTCTGCCATTGAAACAAATGGTGTTGCTATAGCTGTTTCCCGAACATAAACCTTGAATAAAGATAAAATGTCAAATGAATCAGTTCCCACTGTCACAAGAGAAACGCATTATTAGAAGATTTTGCAAAAACAACTAACCTTTCTCTCTTCCTTCTGCATTTTGTTAGCAACAGATGTCTTGGAATTGCTACTACTTAGACCCAGTTTGGATTTGTGGTGTAATGGTTGTGGGGGTTTAACATTAAGAATCTGGAGTTTTGATAAAAAGTATAAAGTGCTTAAGTAAGACAAACCAAGCCAAAAATTAGTTGAAAAGGAGAAGCATGGCAGCAATCAATCACCTGTCTGGATCTCCCTCCTTCCAGCTTCTGCCGCTTAATGGCCTGGTTCTCCTGGGCTAAATTGGGAGTTCCAGCTGTATTTTTTATATTTGTGTCTCTGTAATGAAAAGGAACAGGTTACAACACCTCATCAATATGGCGCTAAACATACAAATTTCAACACAGAAGATTAACTGAAAGAACCTTTTGACACTTGATGTTTTGGAGCCTTTAACTTGTGAGGACTGTGATTGACTCTTCGGCTTCAGCGCTGATGGATTCCTAACTAAACTAGCTATGTGTTTTGCTGATTGATGCTTTTTGGAATTGGTCAATAGGCCTTTCTTCTGAGAAGTCCCTTGTGGCTTAGGCGTGCAGCATGTTTCAGCTTTATCCTTCTCTCTACTATCCACAGATTCAGTTTTGACACCAAAACTTCTGGTGAAAACAATGAAGCAAGGAGAAGCGATGCAATAAAGAGAACTAAAATTATGAGTATTTATATACTACCAATTATCTTCTCCACAACTAGTACCTATACCATTCTTTCTTTATCCATTTTAAAGTTGCTGCCAAAACTTTCCAATTAATTTAAGCCCTCACAAATAGTAGAGACCAGAGTATCCAAAAAACAAACCTTTTGGTTTCTTCGGCGCAAATGGTCTCCTTATCTCTTTCACAAGATCCATTGACAAGGTTTGCATTATTTTCTTTGTTTGCCTCATGAATGGTTGTTACTTCATCCCTATTTTCAGCAGGCGGCATGACCTCCAATTGAGAGACAGCTTCTGAGGTTGTTGAATCTGATGATTCTGTGACCTGCTATTCAATACAGTGAAGGCATGTTAGATCGAGTGATTACTTCTTTTAAGTTGTTCAGAAAAAGAGTATACAGAGAACAATATCATCACCTTCTGCATTTGGTCTGCTTCACTGAAATCACATAAAGTCTCAACCTTAAATGATCTTCCAGTCTTAATTCTAGGCATAAAAGCTGCATAAATAAGAGTTAAAAACGATTAAGACTATACACAACTAAAATAGAAATTTAACCTCAAGAACAGTATAGAATTAATTATGCCATTATGTTTAATCTCCAAAGGATAAAAATAAAAATGCCATTATTGTTAATTGGTGTCTTCACATGCCTTCTGCTTTTCTAATAAATGACCCCAAACGATGACCTATCTAACAAGGAACCTATTTTCTATTACCGAAGAAGAAATAAACAAGCAAAACCAAGTTGTATTCTTGTATTTTCCTACATTTTCTCTGCAACCAAACAGAGTGAGCATTAATCAAATTCACAATGCAAGTTCGCAAAATTGTTTAAAATTCCGCTCTTTCGCTCTCAATTTCGATTAAATAATAGAATTTAACGCGAGATCATGAAAGGGTAGTAAAAAACCCTAATGTTTCATTTCAACGTAGCAAACGATTCAATCTAAACTACGCATAGATGAGAACAAACCTTAAGCAAAAACACAAAAATAAAGAAATGTGTTGCATAAATTAAATAAAAAAGTTAATCAAATTAAGAAGAAGAAGAAGAAGAAGAATGGGAGCTTACGAGAAGGAGCATAGCTTAGCGCAGTCTCAAACCAGAGTTCAGCTTCACGAGCATCTTCCTCTGATTCTCCCTTTATGAAATCGAAGAATCGAGGGGCTGAAAACTCATAGATCTCATCTATCATCGTCATCGGCATGACACCTCCGTTGCTGGATTCATCAGCAACCGCCATAAGAGAGTTCAGTTCAATTCCAGATTAGACAGAGAGAGAGAGAGAGAGAGAGAGAGAGAGAGGTGAAATCGGAAATTTTGGGAATTGGGAGTGATTGGTTCCTTGTCTTTGATGAATTTCGTTTGGATATGAGAAGAGAAAGTATCTTTTAGTGATAAATGAAGGTGGAGAGACGAGTATAACGTTAGGGGAAGAGAGGATCTCTAACGGTCGAAATTTTTGAATTTGGGTGCCAGATCAACCAACGGCAAGGCTGCCACTCTCCGGAAATGAAGCTTCTTTCTAACGGATATATTTCAGTCTGGACGCGTCTCAACGGTGTCGTTTTGATTTACCTTTTAATATCAACAATGCATCATCCAACTATATATGTATATATAATAATAATACATATTTAGTTGTATTATATACACATGATATTTAGGAGTAAGGGATATAGAACTGAAAAAATAAAATAAAATAATATTAGAGAAATTTAGTGATTAAGTGGTTGATTAGGTACTACACGCCAAGGTCAAGGCTTGGCCTTTTAGTAGTAAGTATATATATACCCTGAATAATAGATTTAAATTCAAATTTTTCTTTAATAAAAAAAAAAAAAGAAAAATATGTAGATTTTTTTTTGGCAAAAAATGATTGATCAAGTGCAAGAGGGCAGGATTTGAACCCCCTTGGCAGCCCCATCTCCATAAAGAATTTTTTGATGTTTAAAAAAAAAAAAAAAAGTAAAAACTTTAGAACAATGTTACACATCTTGGCATTTTTGTACCGTCTAGTTATTTTATTTATTAAATTAATGTGTATCATATTAACGAGAAATTTTTAGGTGAAGGTTTATCTCGTCAGATCATGGTCTACCAATAATTATATTAGATGTTGTATTTTAATTATAATACACAACTTACAATTCATATAGTTAATTACTATATTCACTTTATGATTATTATTTAAAATGAAAGATCATAATTGGATAATCAATAATCTAACGTGTTGAACTAAATTCACTTAAAATTTTTTTCATATCATATGTTTTGTATCAGTAATTCATTTTTAGGTAGAGATTGGGATAAAAATATGATACTAGAGAATTATTGTGTTAAATAGCATGTTTTTAATTTCAAAAAAAGAAATATTGTGACATTCTTTTTTTAAATATTGAGGGAAGGATTTCAAATCCAAGTCTTTTATTTAGATGAGATATATGAACATATATATATATATAATGATGGACCTACGAGACCGAGGAAAGCTATCAAAAACAAAAAATTTTAAGTGTAAAATAATAAAAATTTAGTTATATATTGTATTTGACCTTTGAAAATTTTCTTGACGTAATCATGGTTTAAGAAATTTGGCCCCATAACAAAAATTTCTGAGTGCGTCACTGTGAATATATACTGTTAGTTTCAACACTCCTGTTTTAGATTCATTCACAATCTATTGTACATTTTGATTTTGTTTCCAAGTAATAATACTGCTTAAAAGTAAATTCAGATTGAAAATGATTTAATTACGTTTTATTGAATTTCTTAACAATTAGCAGTAATTTACGGAGCATGATATGTACATGCTAATGAACCAAATAACTGTTTTTTAGTTCACAAAGAAAGGCTGGAATTGAAATTGAAAAAGAAAAAGAAAAATACTCTTGCTTTATCCGCAAAAACTCCATTATTGATTAAAGCATATACCATAAAAATGAATCGTTTGGTTGAATTTCTGATAGTTATTACAGTTATTGTTTATATACCAATCATGACTTATCAGAAGGCATGGGACTTCACATTTTGTACAGATGTAACCAAGAACTTTCTTCAATGCTTAGGATTTGTTGAGGGACTAATGGATGAACCAACACAGGATTGTTGTTTTGGAGTTATGGAACTCAATAGTATAGCTAAACAGAATTACAGTGCTCCGCAGAAGATTTGTAAATGCATTGAAGAAATTGCAGCAACAGATGATCCTCCTTTCCTTGTTCCTTCTATTAATGCCCTTCCAAGCAAGTGCCAAACACATCTTAGTTTCCCCATTTCTGTCCGAATGGATTGCTCCAAGTAAGAAAATCATTTCTTAATTTCTACTTCTTTAAGCAAAAATTCTGAGTAAGCAATTGACTTTAATTGTATTTTTCTTTCTTGGTTTGCAGGGTTTAATACCTGTTGATTGAGGGTGTAATAGCAAAGCAACGAAGATTTGTCGTTTAGATAGAAAGGACTTGAAAGATGTCATACAAATCCCACTTCTTGCCCAACAATACCCTTCTCATGGTTAATTTCATGATTTACCAGTTCAGATTGTTAAAGGAAATGAAATTATATTTTATATATAACATAAGTAATGAGCTTTTCATGAATATAAATGAACAATAGTCTTTCGTTTAGTTTATGGAGCATGATAATTACATGCAGGTTAGCCAACTATAAGCCAACTAACGGCTTTTGGGTTCATTATAAGAATGGATACAGATTTGATTTTTGAAGCCAACCTATCACATATAGAACTTATCTTGTATAGCTATATACAACAAATGGCTCGCCTTATCGCATTTCTAATAGTTATGGTCTTAGTTTCTGGTTCTGTTATGCCTCATAGGTTACCTGATTTAACTGATTGTTTGAATGTGATCACGTACTTCAGCTCATGTGTAGCATTTATTAATGGTAAGGTGCGCGAACCAACGTGGAACTGTTGTATGGGAATCCAAGAACTCAATAGGTTAGCAAAGAGGAGCGGTGATGCAGAAAGGATTTGTCAATGCATTGAGCTTATTGCAAGAAAAGAAGAACGTCCTTTCCTTCTTCCCAACATTCATGCTCTTCCAATCAAGTGCCATACGCATCTCAGCTTCCCCATTTCTATTAAAAAGGATTGCTCCAAGTAAATTGCTCATTATCTATTTCTTTAGCAAAAATTCTATTAATTGAAAATTTGACTAAATCTTTTTTTTTTTTTTTTCTCCTCTTTCTTATTTGCAGAATTCAGTAGAATGATGAACTATGCAGAAGACTTTTCGTCCAAGACTGCAATGTGAAGCTAATATATGGATATTCTAGTTTTAATAAGATACCAAAAAGGATTGTGTTATGAAATTATGTTAATGGTCTATATTCCTGTTATGGTTCCATTCTGCTACTTCATAATGTTTGATAATTAAAAGAATTTAGAACTACTGCATAATCTTATCAAGTCAGCTTCCTGTTATGTTTCCATTCTCTTCGGGAAAGAAAAAAATCTTCTATTGAGCAAGTTATAAATGCTCTCAACATGTTAAATTTCCCATTTACAAATACTAATTATCTTCAAAGAACATAATTAGGCCATTTATCAAGTGTATTCCGGCAAGTATCAGTAATTCATGAAGAATGATAATTGCATTGTTATGAAACCAAATAAAACTTCTTTTGTTGTTACTTGTAAAAATGGATTGCTAGAATTAATCTCCATGGAGATTTGTTATATATTTAAACTGATGCATCTTCACTAGTATCAATAATATTAACACCTACAATAAAATCTCTGCAATGACTTGCTTTCTTGGATATCTAATACTCACCCTACTAGTTTCAGGATTAAATGTGGTTGAGCTTCAGTCACCTAACACCATGTGTGACCCCGTGTACGAAAACTTCCCTTATTGCTTGCCTTATCTCACAGGCAAGTACTACAAACCAATTATGGCATGTTGTGACACAATTAACAAACTAAACGAAGAAGCCAAGACTGTGTCGACAGCAGCAGTTGCAGGCTTTGATGCAAAGTGCTGTTAACTTAGACTTTTGCATAGATATTTTGCATTTTGTAATAATTTATTTTGTGTAAGAATGCTCCAGAATTTTGTAGAAGTTAGTGTTCTGTGATGGAGCTTAAAATTAGGTAAACAAACTTCCTTAATTTAAGGGAAGTTAGTAACCTGCAGCAGATTATATTTTGCTGTATAAATATTGATGTGAAGAAATAAAATTTAAGCCTATTCTCCAACAATAAAACTTATCTTTCTTCTCTAAACTAAGTCCATAAAACACCAACAATTGGTCTCAGAGCCGAGAAAGTTTTTTTCTCAGATCTTGTGGGACTGTGTGTGAGAGAAAACAAGCAAGAAAACTCACCATAAAACCTTAAACACCTCAATATCTTTCCAAAATTCAGTCATGGCAACCAGCAGTAATGCATCAGTCATATCACCTCCAATTTTCACAGTTGAAAATTATCATGTTTGGTCAGTCAAAATGCAAGCTTACCTCAAGGGTATGCTGCTATGGGAAGCTGTGGAAAAGGAGCTGGAAATTGACTTGCTTGATAACCCAACAATAAATCAATTAAAAAATTATGAAGAAAGGGTCTCCAAAAAGTTCAAAGCTCTTAGCATAATTCATGCAGCTGTAGATGAGACAATTTTCACAAGAATTATGGCTTGTGAAACTGCAAAACAAGCTTGGGACAAGCTGAAATCAGAGTTCCAAGGCAGTGACAAGACAAAACAGATGCAGATTTTCAACTTAAGAAAAGAGTTTGAGCTTTTGAGAATGAAGGAGATTGAGAAAGTGAAGGAGTACATTGATAGAGTTATAAAAGTTGTCAATCAAATCAGGTTGTTGGGTGAAGAGTTGCCTGAGAAGAGGATTGTAGAGAAAGTGATGGTGACACTTCCTGAGAGATTTGAGTCAAAAATCTCATCTCTTGAGGATACTTGGGATATGTCACAGCTCACATTGACTGAGCTTGTGAATGCTCTTCAAGCAGTAGAGCAAAGAAAGGCATTTAGAGAGGAAGAAAAGGTAGCAGAAAAGGCACTACTTGCAGCTCAAAAACCAAGTTCTCAGTCTGAGAATAACAAGAAGAAAATTTATAATGGAAGAAAAAGCAAAGGGAGAAGAGACCAACAAGGTTATGGAGGAAGATACAGAAAAGGAAAATTTCCTCTATGTTCTCATTGCAAGAAGACAAATCACACTGAAAATCAGTGTTGGTTTAGGCCAGGTGGTCAGTGCAAGGCCTGCAAACAATTTGGACACATTGAAAGAGTATGTCCAAACCATGGGAATCAATCGCAACCTCAAGCTCAACCAGCACAAGCTAGTGAAGGAGCTGAAGCACAAGAAGAGAATGTCTTTGTTGCAACAATAGCAGAAGAATGTAATGCAGCAGTTGAAAAATCTGATGTTTGGCTGATAGATAGTGGCTGCACTCATCATATGACCTCCAATTTGCAAAGCTTCAAGACAATCAATAGTGATTACTTCTCCAAAGTGAAGATTGGTGATGGAAGATGGCTTGAAGTGCATGGTAAAGGTGCTGTTGTGATCCAAACTCCATCAGGTACTAAATTAATTTATGATGTGCTTTATGTACCTGAAATAAGTCACAACCTCTTGAGTGTGGGACAGTTGCTTGACAAAGGTTATTCATTGTCTTTTAAAAATAAAAGTTGTGAAATCTTTGATCCAACTAGTGAGAAGCTTTTTTCTGTTAAAATGCACAATAGAAGTTTTTTTCTTGAATGGAAGCTCACTAAAGCTCAAGCTCTCACTAGTTTGGAAGATGAATCCAACCTTTGGCATAAGAGGTTTGGACATATAAATTATGTTTCCCTAAGGCAGCTTCACAGCAGGCAAATGGTTCTTAATATGCCTAGTGTTTGCAGTCAACATGATGTATGTAGCATATGCCAAATAGGGAAGCTTAGTCAATCTCCATTTCCAGCTAATCAAGCTTTTAGAGCTGCTGAGAAGCTACAGCTACTACACACAGATTTGTGTGGTCCTATGAGCATTCCTTCTTATAATGGCAGCAGATATTTTCTCTTATTCATTGATGATCTCACTAGATTTTGCTGGATTTACTTTATGAAGAAGAAGTCAGAAGTGTTTTCTATTTTCCAAAAGTTTAAAGTTACTATAGAAAATCAATGTGCTCATGCTATTAAAACTCTAAGATCTGATAATGGCACTGAGTATACATCTCATCAATTTGAAGAGTTTCTCCAGCAAGCAGGGATTCATCATCAGCTCACTGTCACTTACACTCCTCAACAGAATGGTGTAAGTGAGAGGAAGAACAGATCAATTATGGATATGGCAAGATGCTTGATGTTTGAGAAGGGTCTTCCAAAGCAATTTTGGGCTGAAGCAACCAACACTGCAGTATATTTGCAAAACAGGCTGCCAAGTAAAGCCCTTGGTGATAAAACACCTTATGAAGCCTGTTTGGTGTTAAGCCTTCAGTGGCTCATCTCAGAATCTTTGGGAGCATATGTTATGCTTTGGTACCAGAAATTAAAAGAGATAAACTAGATAAAAGAGCTGATGTTGGAATTCTAGTGGGTTACAGTAGTGCTTCAAAGGGCTACAGAATTTTTAATCCTGCAACTCAACAGGTGTTTGTAAGTAGAAGCGTTAAGATTGATGAAGGTAGCAGCTGGAATTGGGAAAAGATGACTGTGAACACTTTCAAGCAGCCAATGAATGTGGAAAAATTGCCTCATGATCAAATTGAAGAAGGGGAAGACTCTAATGATGAAGATTATGTTGTTAGAGGCACAAGAACATTAGAAGATATATATAACAGATGCAATGTAGCCTTGATAGAACCTGCAGATCCAGTTGAAGCTCTCCAAATTCCTGAATGGAAGGCAGCAATGGAGGAGGAGCTCAAGATGATAGAGAAAAACCAGACTTGGGTGCTTGTAGATAAACCCATTGACAAACAGGTGATTGGTGTAAAATGGGTATTCAAATTAAAACTTAATGCTAATGGGAGCATCAACAAGCATAAAGCAAGGCTGGTTGTGAAAGGCTATGCACAACAGTTTGGTGTTGATTTTTCAGAAACATTTGCACCTGTGGCAAGGTTTGATACAGTAAGAATTCTTTTTGCACTCTCTGCTCAATTGAATTGGGAAGTATTTCAACTAGATGTGAAATCAGCCTTCTTGAATGGAGTGCTTCAAGAAGAAATTTACGTTGCTCAACCTGATGGTTTTATTAATGAAAAAGCACCTGAGAAAGTTTATTTGTTGAAGAAGGCCTTGTATGGCTTAAAACAGGCTCCAAGAGCCTGGTATGCAAGAGTTAATGAATTCTTGCTGAATTTGGGATTTTCAAAAAGCTACAATGAAGCTACATTGTATGTCAAGTTTGATCATGGAGAGATTCTTATTGTATCTATCTATGTTGATGATATACTTGTGACTGGAAGTAACTCCAAATCTGTTAATGAGTTCAGGACGCAAATGAAGGAAGTATTTGAGATGAATGACTTAGGGAAGATGGTATATTTTCTTGGAATGCAGGTTCAGCAATATCAACATGGAATATTTATTTCGCAAAAGAAATATGCAGGTGAAATGCTCCAGAAATTTGGTCTCTTAAAATGCAAAGCAGTGAGTACACCTGCAGTGCAAGGAGACAAGCTGAAGAAGGAAGATGATTCTGCTCCAGTTGATGCATCTATATACAGAAGCTTGTTCTTATGTGCAACTAGACCTGACATTATGTACATAACTAGTGTATTGTCAAGGTTTATGAATGCACCAACTGAATTGCATTTCCAAGCAGCAAAGAGAGTCCTAAGATACATCCAGGGTACTCTTGATTTTGGCATATTTTACAGGAGGAGCACTGCAATAAAGCTACTTGGCTTCACAGACAGTGATTGGGCTGGAGCAGTAGATGATATGAAAAGCACTACAGGGTATTGTTTCACATTTGGTTCAGGTGTTGTATGCTGGAGTTCAAGGAAGCAGAATACAGTTGCTCAATCAACTGCAGAAATAGAATACGTTGTTGCTTCTACAACAGTCAACCAAGCTCTATGGATGAGGAAGATTTTGGAAGATTTGAAGCTCAAGCAGGACAAAGCAATAGAAGTCTTATGTGACAACAAGTCAGCAATTGCAATGGTCAAGAATCCTGTCTTCCATGGAAAAACAAAGCATATCAAAGTCAAATATCATGCTATTAGAGAAGCAGAAAAAGAAGGAGCAGTCAAGTTGCTGCATTGTAGAACTGAAGATCAATTAGCTGATATATTTACCAAGGCATTGCAGAAAGGAAGGTTTGAAATGTTAAGAGAAAGATTAGGAGTCATTGACAGCACCTGCATCAAGGAGGAGTGTTGACAGCAGCAGTTGCAGGCTTTGATGCAAAGTTCTGTTAACTTAGACTTTTGCATAGATATTTTGCATTTTGTAATAATTTATTTTGTGTAAGAATGCTCCAGAATTTTGTAGAAGTTAGTGTTATGTGATGGAGCTTAAAATTAGGTAAACAAACTTCCTTAATTTAAGGGAAGTTAGTAACCTGCAGCAGATTATATTTTGCTGTATAAATATTGATGTGAAGAAATAAAATTTAAGCCTATTCTCCAACAATAAAACTTATCTTTCTTCTCTAAACTAAGTCCATAAAACACCAACAGACTGGAATTGGGCCAAGGTGGATCTGTAGGTGCATTGAATCCATTTCCAAAGCTATTCCAAATCATTTCAATGGTACTCGCATCAGTAAACTTCCAATCCTGTGTAATGCACATCTTAGTTTCCCCATTTCTGAGGATATGGACTGCAATAGGTAATTAATCAAAAAAAAAATTCTTAATAAAATTGACTCTTATTATAAAAAAAAAAAAAAAAAAAAAGGTAATTAATCAATTCTCAACTCTTTCATTCTCAAAGAGTACATATTATCTAAGTACTTTTTTTTTTTTTGGCTTGCTGCAGTGTTTAAAAGGTTGGAATTTGCCAGAACAAGCTGAAGCAGCCTTATTGAGATGCCGTAATTAGTGATTTATGTGAAGCTATGTGTGGACCAGAAGAGAATTAAAATTTGTTGTGTTGATATAAATGAACTTTAATAGAAACATTCTGCTAATAAATGTAGTATCTTCTATTTTTCAGCTGCATATTACTCTGTTCATCATGAAATATATAGTTTTGTGAACTCGTAATAACTTTCAAAGGAAAGCACAAGATCAGAAATTGTAACAATAGACTTATTTGTTTACATCTACCATTCAAAGTAGCAACTTAAGATTGTTACTAGATCAACCCTGGTCAGTTTTCAGGCTATGGAAGGACAAAATTATGCATATTATTTACTTCGAAGTACATAATTAGACCATTTATCAAGTTTATTAATTCCAACAAATTATTAGTAATTCATGGAGCATGATAATTGCATGGAATGAAGCCAACTAAAACTTCTCTACAGGACTCTTAGCTCTTTATATATGTCATCTCATGCCTTTTCAGAAGCATCACTACTTACACCACATAACAATAAACTCTCTTCAAAAAAAACTGGCAAAATGAGTCACTTCGTTGGATATCTAACACTCACCCTCCTAGTTTCAGGATTAGATATGGTTCAGCTTCAGCCAGTGAACCATTCGTATCCCCAGCGTTTGAGAACTTCCCTTGTTGCTTGCCTTATCTCACAGGCTATTACCATAAACCAATGGAGGAATGTTGTGACAGGATTATCAAAATCAATGAAATAGCTAAGAATGGAATGGGATCAAGGGGGATTTGCAGGTGCATTCAAGTTTTTATGAAGGCTGTTCCCTCTCCATTTAGATTGAATGCTACTTATATTAGTAAACTTTCAATCCTGTGTATACGAGTCTTAATTTCACCGTTTCTGGGAATATAGACTGCAACAGGTAATTAATCAATTCCATCTCTCTAACTCTCTCTCTCTTTCTAAAGGGCCTACACAATTGTCTAATTGTTCCTGGCTTGCTGCTGGGTCTAAAAGCATGGAGTTTGTAGGAACTCGCCGGAGCTTCCTTATTGAAATGCTAAGCTATATGGATCAGAAAAGGAATAAAATTTGTTCTATGAAGATAAATGTGATGCATATACCTTAAAAAAAGTTTGGTAGCATTATGTATGGTGATTTTCCATTTTTTCTTTTCCTTGAGGAGAATCTGAGTCATCGATGAATTTGTAATAGAAACATTCTGCTAATAAATAGTAGTTTCTATTTTTCAGCTGCATATTACTGTGTTCATCACACAACAGTGTTAGAATTTGTGAAACGAGAGCAGGAATTGACATCTCTTAAGCAATTACTATATTGAACTATCAGTCTATGATTAACAATATCTACTAAATTGCAGAGACCAACTAGTAGTAAGGCCTTGGTCAGTGAGGACTTGAAAACAAGGAACTCGCCATCTAAGCACCAATGAAATAGTAGAACCAGAAAACACCAACATGTGTCAATGATAGCTGTAAATATTCTTGTATTAAATGTCTGCACTATTCTTGGGATACGTTTGTTGTATACTTGGAAAGTAGATATAGGAGATAATGCTGTAATTATGAGACACAAATCATGGGATTAATTTGCTGTAAATATGGTCTTTTGTTGACCATTGCTGGCCAATATAATGGAGGGAAAGCTCATAGTTTTGGAATCGAAAATATTCACAGCTCATAGTTTTGGAATTGAAAATATTCACAGATTATTGATCTTTTCTCTGTTTCAATTTTGTCATGGTATCAGAGCCTTCTAAGGGTTTTTGCGAATATCTTTCTTTGTAATTTTTTTGTGGTACAAGGCTTCTTAGATTATTTCTTTACTGCTTCGACAAAATAGCCTTCATGGAAAAATCCGAAATTGCTTGCATCAAGTTTACTGGCAAAAACTACTTTGCTTGGGAATTTCAATTCCAGATTTATGTTCAAGGAAAAGAGTTATGGGGAATTATTGATGGTACGGAAAGCAAGCCTACGGATCCGGCCAAAGCTGCTGAGTGGGCAGCCAAAGACGCTCGTGTCAAAACTTGGTTACTGCAGACTATGGACTCCTCCATTGTTGTCAATTTGCGACCTTATCCGCTTGCAAAAGCTATGTGGGATTATCTCAAGAAAGTATATGATCAAAATAGTTCAGCTAGACGCTTTCAACTGGAATACGAGATTTCAAATTACAGTCAAGGGAATCTGTCCATTCAGGATTATTATTCTGGTTTTATCAATTTATGGACTGAATACACTAATATCGTTTATGCTTCTATTCCAGCTACATCTTTAGAAGCTGTTCAGACACTTCATCAAACTAGTCAGCGGGATCAATTCTTGATGAAACTTCGATCTGAATTTGAATCAGTTCATTCAAATTTGTTGTCGCGGACTCCTTCTCCATCATTAGATGTTTGTCTTAATGAACTTCTCAGAGAAGAGCAGCGCCATCTAACTCAGGCCACTTTGGAACAGCAAGGCGGTTCTGGTAATGTTCTTAATGTTGCATTTGCTGCTCAAGGGAAACCCCGAGTTCGTGATATGACCACCACTCAGTGTTATAGTTGTAAGGCCTTTGGACACATTGCTAGCCAGTGAACTCAAAAATTTTGCAACTACTGCAAAATAAAGGGACATATCATTTCTGAATGTCGAAAGCGACCTCAAAATCGCAACCATCGAGCCTTTCATACCTCTGTTGTCAATGTTGCTGCAGATGCTCCAACCTCAATCAATGCTTCTACTGTCCAACCAGCAACCTTCTCTCTTACTCAAGAAAATGTCCAACAGATGATTGTTTCAGCTCTCTCCGCTCTTGGCCTTACTGGTAAAAATACATCTCTGTCTAGATCTTGGTTTTTTGATTCAGCTGCCTCAAACCACATGACCCCTTATTCTACGAATCTTATTAATACAAAACAATATAATGGTAACTTGCAAATTGAGACAGCCAATGGGGATGAACTTCCCATTATAGAAATTGGTGACATATCTTCTTCTCCATCTATGCAAAATGTTTTTGTTTCTCCTGAACTCTCAACTAATCTTCTTTCTGTTGGACAAATAGTTGAAAATAATTGCCAAGTTGTTTTTTCTCCTTCTGGTTGTATTATGCAGGAGCTGGTGTCAGGGAAGACGGTAGCGGAGGGACCTAAATGGGGCAGACTCTTTCCTCTTCATTCTAGTACACTTTCCAGGCCTATGAGTGTGTTTTCTTTATTTTGCAATTCTGTTCAGCATGACTGCAAGTTGTGGCATGTCAAATTAGGTCATCCAAATAATAGAACTCTTTTATCCATGTTAAATTCAGGATTGTTGGGAAATAAAATTAAATTTTCTTCTAAAGATGTTGATTTTGATTGTTCTAGTTGTAAAATGGGCAAAAGTAAAACACTCCCTTTTTCGTCTAATGATACTCTTTCATCTGATTGTTTCAATTTAATCCATAGTGATGTATGGGGAATTTCTCCAATAATTTCTCACGCTCATTATAAATATTTTGTGACTTTCATTGATGATCACAGCCGGTTTATTTGGATATATTTTTTACGGCGCAAATCTGAAGTTTTTGATGCTTTTAAAAATTTCTTAGCCTTAATTGAAAATCAATTTTCTAAAAGCATCAAAATCTTACGCTCTGACTCAGGGGGGGAATATATGTCCAAAACATTCCAAGATTTTCTTCAACAAAGGGGAATTATTTCTCAACGAAGTTGTCCTTATACTCCTTAGCAAAATGGAGTTGCTGAACGGAAAAACCGTCATCTTCTTGATGTGGTACGGTCCTTACTTCTTGAATCTTCTGTACCTTCACATTTTTGGGTTGAAGCTCTTTCTACTGCTGTGCATTTAATTAATCGAATTCCTTCACCAAATCTTAACAATGAATCTCCATACTTTCGCCTTCATCATCAACAACCAGAATATAACCACCTTCATCCTTTTGGTTGTGTTTCTTTTGTTCTTCTTCCTCCTCATGAGCGAACAAAATTATCTGCTCAATCTGTATGATGTGTTTTTCTTGGTTATGCCCCGCATCAAAAAGGTTATATATGTTATGATAATAGTAATCAAAAAATTCGTATTTCTAGGAATGTAGTGTTTCTTGACAAACAATATTTTTTCCCTTTGTATGGTGCAAATACTACTTCCCCTTCTCAATGTCTTCTTTCTGCTTTTGAAAATGAGTTCTCTTCTCACATTGAGGCACATCAATCTGCTGCTCCTATCACTCGTTTTAAGCCTAGTATAATGTATGAAAGACGAAACAGGAATGAGGAACCTCCCAATGGACCTCCAAACGAGTCATCTCTGCCACCAGCCACTGACACAGTGCCGCCACCACCTCGTCGATCCAATCGAATTTCTCGACCTCCAAACAGGTTTGGTTATTCATTTGAAGATTTTAATACACATACATCTTTAGTCACCACACTTTCCTCTATTTCTATACCTAACTCTTACTCACAAGCTGTGAAGCATAATTGTTGGAAACAAGCTATGCAGGATGAACTTGATGCTTTACAACAGAATGATACTTGGGATATAGTCCCTTGTCCACCATCAATTGCTCCACTCGGCTGTAAATGGGTGTTTTCTGTCAAACTTAAATCTGATGGCTCTTTGGATTGATATAAGGCTCGGTTTGTGGTCCTTGGCAATCGTCAAGAATATGGAGTAGACTATGAAGAAACCTTTGCTCCAGTTGCAAAGATGACTACTGTTCGAACAATTTTGGCTATTGCAGTTTCTCAGAATTAGTGTATCCATCAGATGGATGTTAAAAATGCCTTCCTTCATGGTGACCTTAAAGAAGATATTTATATGCGTCCTCCTCCAGGACTGACTAACTAATGCCACAGATGTTTGTCTCTTGAAGCGATCACTCTATGGGCTCAAGCAAGCCCCTCGTGCTTGGTTTGACAAGTTTCGACAAAGACTTCTTCAACTCTCTTTTGTGCAAAGTCAATATGATCCATCTTTGTTTTTACGGAAGACTTCCTTGGGTATTGTTCTCTTACTTGTGTATGTGGATGATATTCTTATTTCTGGATCTGACATGGCAGAGATCAAGTCACTTAAAGCCTCTCTTAATGCTTCTTTTCATATGAAAGATCTTGGGTCTATGTCATATTTTTTGGGGCTTGAAATTCACAAGAGCAACAAAGGATTATTTTTAAATCAGCAGAAATATATTCATGATATCATTCACTTAGCTGGGTTACAAGATTCTACTTCAGTTGATACTCCAATGGAACTCAATGTCAAATATCGGCAAGATGATGGTGACCCCATTCAGGATCCAACATTATATCGCCGACTAGTTGGGAGTCTTGTTTATTTGACTATTAGTCGACCAGATATCTCATTTGCTGTCAACTTAGTAAGCCAATTCATGACTTCACCAAGACATCTACACATGGTAGCTGTTAAAAGGATTATCCGCTATCTACTTGGTACTCCTACTCGAGGCCTTTTCTTTCCGTCCAATTCTTCTCTGCAACTTGCTGCCTACAGTGATGCGGATTGGGCTGGTTGCCCGGATACACGACGCTCAACCACAGGTTGGTGTGTATATTTGGGTGAAGCACTAATTTCATGGAAGTGCAAAAAACAAGATCGTGTCTCCAAGTCCTCCACAGAGGCAGAATATCGTGCAATGTCAGCAGCATGTTCTGAAATTACATGGTTACGTGGACTACTCTCTGAATTGGGTTTTCCTCCAACTAGTCCTACATCCCTACATGCTGATAATACCAGCGCTATTCAGATTACAGCAAATCCTGTGTTCCACGAACGCACTAAGCATATTGAGGTTGACTGCCATTCCATTCGTGAGGCTTTTGATAAAGGTTTTATTACTCTTCCACATATCTCTTCTGATCTCCAAATAGCAGACATTCTCACCAAGCCGCTTAGTCGCAACCGTCATCAGTTTTTTGTTAACAAATTGATGCTCCTTGACTCTCCAGCATCAATTTGAGGGGGGTGTCAATGATAGCTGTAAATATTCTTGTATTAAATGTCTGCACTATTCTTGGGATACGTTTGTTGTATACTTGGAAAGTAGATATAGGAGATAATGCTGTAATTATGAGACACAAATCATGGGATTAATTTGCTGTAAATATGGTCTTTTGTTGACCATTGCTGGCCAATATAATGGAGGGAAAGCTCATAGTTTTGGAATCGAAAATATTCACAGCTCATAGTTTTGGAATTGAAAATATTCACAGATTATTGATCTTTTCTCTGTTTCAATTTTGTCAACATGCACCCTCATCACTCTAATATATTAAGCTCAAACTCAAAGCAAAAACTATTGAACCATCACTTAAGGTAAACGCATCAAGAAAAAAGCAGTATCTGAGTTGATGGAGAGGTCATATGCTATCAAACCAAAGTAGGAAAGGTAAAATTTTCAAGCAATGAACTATTAAAAAGTTTACCCTTTTGATAAATATATTCATACCTTTGATCTTTACTCACAGTCATTTATTTGTAACTATAGAGTATTAAGAAGTTATGTATACAAAGTGAAAGTACTTTATGATCCGAATTATTTTCATTGTTTAAGGAACATGAACAGATTTATTATCAGTAATTCATGGAGCATAAAATTTTCATGAAGTCCACTACAACTTTCCTTCATAATCTCCTTGGTGATTCAATCTACACAAGTATCACTTGATAAACTCCACTCAAAAACTAGCAATGGTTCAGTTTATTGAGTACTGCATGATACTTATCCTCCTGATTTCAGGGCTAAATATGATTCAGAGAGTCAGACACGAAAATGATGGCTCCCAGGAATTGTATGTGCGCCTGTGTACGGGTACCTCCCTACCTGCTTGGATTTTCTCACCAGCTTTCACTATGAAAACCATCTTTTCAATGTTGTGTTTATGTTGCTGAACTCAATGCAGTCGCTAAGTATGGAATTGGGCCACTGTGGATCTGCTGGTGCATTGAATTCTCGGTGATGGGTATGGAGCCTCAGTTAAATGCTACCATATCAGTGAACTTCCAATCTAATGTCAAACACATCTTAATTAGTTTCCCCATTTCTGAGGCCATGGATTGTGAGAAGTAAAATATCCATCTCTCCTCTCTCTTCCTTTTTCTCCAAGTTTATAATTGACTGATCAACTATTCTTGACTTGTTACAGGATTTAAAAGTTTGAAGTTAACCAGCTTGAGCAGCCTTATCTGTTGAGTTATATATGTTGTTTAAGTTATTTACCTCATGTGATGATTGAAATTTGTTAGTATTATCATTTCTGAGAAAATGGACTTCCATAAGTATATCAGTACATGTTGAATGTAATTTTTCAAAAATTTCAGCATTAGCAATTGAATCACACATGAAAAAGCAAACATTTAAAATTGAATAGAATACAAAGCTTTCAAGTCCTAAGCGTGTGAAGGACTCATTTCTTGCCCCAGTTGTACCCCTCTCGCGGCTAATGGCTTGCCAGTGCAGATAGCCTTAACAATCAAAGTTGTAATTTATATCTAACATAAGAAATGAGCTTTCTTTAAAAAAAAAAAAAAAAAAATCAACAGTGATCAATGTGCATTAATTTTACAGAGCATGCTAAGTACATGTTGTTTAGCCAACTGCAAGCCAACTAACTGCTTTTAGGTGCACAAATAAGAATGGCTTAGAAGTTACAATTTCTGAATCCAACCTATCAGATATAAAACTTCATCATCTTGACAGGACTTGAAAAATTTTTCATAGCCATAATATAACATAAATGACCCGCCTCATAGCATTTCTAACAATTATTCTCTTAGTTTCTGGATTAGCCACTCCTCAGAAACTACAAGATTTCATTGATTGTTGGAATGTGCTAGTTTATTTTAGCTCTTGCATAGCATTTATCAATGGACGAATGGGCGAACCAACATTCAACTATTGTATAGGAGTCCATGAACTCAATAAGTTAGCAAAGCAGAATCATGGTGCACAAAAGATTTGTCATTGTATTGAGCTTATTTCAAGAAAGGAGGAACCTCCTTTCCTTGTTGCCAACATCAATGATCTTCCAATCAAGTGCAAGACACATCTTAGCTTCCCCATTTCTGTTAATAAAGATTGCTCCAAGTAAATCATTCCATTATCTACTTCTTTAGCCATTTTTCTAAGTGAAAAATCGACTAAATCTTTTGTTTCCCCTTTCTTGTTTGCAGAGTTCAGTAGAATGGACTATGCAGAAGAGCTCTTGTTCAAGACTGCAATATGAAGCTGATAAGATGGATAAAACAATCTCCAAGAAACTGCATTAGAGTACAAAGACAAAAAATAAAAAATAAAAAAATAGAATCAGATTTATTTTGTAATTACGTATGCATGTTAATGATGTTAATTCTTGTTATGATTTGCTTCTGCTATGGAATTTATTAAAAGAAATTGACAAAACTATTGCACAATCCGATGAACATACAAAAGATTTAATTTCTTCAATTAATCATTTTATAAAAGCTCTCAACAGCTTAAATTTCCCATTTAAAATTTGACTAGAGGAGCTCTTATGGTATGCAAATAAGCCTATTCTTAAAGAAAATTCTTCCATATTAAGATAATTACCAGTGAAAACAGCATATTATGTGAAAAACCTGAAGAAAGATTACAATTTTCATGCAATAAAAACGAAGTTTACCACCCTTATATGGTTACATTTATACCTATTAATTAATTACCCTTCAAAGAACAGAATTAGACCATTTATCAAGTATGTTGTAACAAATTTTCAGTAATTTGAGGAGCATTTTAATTGCATTGAATGAAACCAACTAAAACTTCTCTTCTGTTACATATATATGCAATGAAACCACATTCTATCTTCACAAGCATCAAGAAAGATAATAGCTGCTTAATAGCAATGGCTCGCTTTGTTGGAATTCTGATATTCACCCTACTACTATTTTCAGAGTCGAAACTTGTTAAGCCTCATTCATATTATGTATGTGGGCCTGTTTTCATGCAATTTCCTTTTTGCTTGGATTTTCTCACAGGATTCACTCAAAGTCCTAGTTCTCTATGTTGTGAAACTGTCAGTAGACTCAATTCATTAGCCAACTTTGGAATTGGAGCACGGAACATCTGCTGGTGTATTGAGTATATGGCAAAGGGTATAGCATTAAGATCTGGAGCAAGATTGAATGCTACTCAAATTAGTAAACTTCCTAAAATCTGTAAGACAGGTCTTAGTTTCCCAATTTCTGAAGCTATGGACTGCAACAAGTAATTAATCATTTCCATTTTCTCTTTATTTCTCTCTCAAATTAATTTATAACTAACTAATTAATTAACTGCATTTTCTTGGTTTTCTGCAGGATATAATCATAGACCAGCCTAATTGATTTCGTTTGTAATAATGTAATTCGATTGAGGATTTGTTTATAAATATATATAAATGTATGAATAAGGAGAGATCATTTAAATATGGGATGCATTCAGAACTAGTACTGTAGAAAAAGTATGGAATAATTTATCTATGAGTTCAATAAAAGGTTAAGGTTATGGTTATGGTTATGCTTATAGTATTTTCTTTTTGTTTCATTTTTATTTTTTATTTTTTTAAGTTTATTTACGAAAATGAACAATTCATGACTAAGTCTTGCCTACTTAGTACATGCACTAGTCAAATGACAAAATAATATTCGGGGCAAAAAAGATATGGGTGTCTGTTCACTTGGCAAACATACAATGGTTTAGGTAATAATTTTCCACATTAAGTTTTGGAAGTTGCACTATTACATGAAGAAATGAAAAACTATATATTAATGAATATAACGAGTAATTAATTCTTGGAACATGTCATTTACATGTTAACAAATCCTATCAACAAAACAGCTACTTATCCAATGACAGGAATCAAGGTTATTCATTAAATATTTTATGGTCCAGGAGCCACAAATCAATTATTAATTAAAAAATGGATAACAAGCCATTTTCATTTGCTAAAGTGGAAAATATAATCAAGAAGGGAGTGAGGGAAATCTCTTTTGTGCATAATCATGGTGCACAAAAAGATTTGTCATTGTATTGAGCTTATTTCAAGAAAGGAAGATCCTTCTTTCCTTCTTGCCAACATCAGTGATCTTCCAATCAAAGTGCAAGACACATCTAAGCTTCCCCATTTCTGTTGATAACGATTACTCCAAGTAAATCATTCCATTATCTACTTCTTTAGCAAAATTGACTATATATTTTTTTTCTCCCCTTTCTTGTTTGCAGAGTTCAGTAAAATGCTGAACTATGCAAAAGACCTCTTGTTCATGACTGCAATATGAAGTTGATAAGATAGATAAAGTACTCTCCAAGAAACTGCATTAGAGTACGAAGACACAGAAAAAGAATCATATATATTTTGTAATTATGTATTCATGTTAATGATTTTAATGATTCCTCTTCTGCTATGGAATGTATTCAAAAAATTATAGAACTATTTCATAATCCGATGAAAATACAAAAGATTTAATTTCTTCAATTAAACATTTTATAAAATCTCTCAACAGTTTAAATTTCCCATTTAAAATTTGACTACAGGAGCTCTTATCTTAAAGAAAAATCTTCCATATAATTAAGACATTTACTAGTGAAAACAGCATGGCATGTGAAAAAAAAAAAATCCTATGGGAACCCATATCGTTGGTGTATTGAGTATATTGCAAAGGATATACTCAAATTAGTAAACTTCCCAAAATCTGTAATACTGAGTCTTAGTTTCCCCATTTCTGAAGCTATGGACTGCTACAAATCACTAGTCATTTCCCATTTCTCCTTATTTCTATTTCTCAAATTAGTTTATATCTAACTAATTAAGTGTATTTTCTGCAAGGCATAATTATAGAGCAGCCTGATTGATTTAGTCATATAATAATATAACTCAATTGAGGACTTACTTATAATATATGTAAGTTTACGAATGAGGAGTTAACATTTAAATATGTGCATGCATATGGAAATAAAACCTTAGAAAAAGTATGGAATACTGTATCAGTGACTTCAGACTTCAGTAAAAGGTTATGGTTATGTTTATAGCATTGCCTCTTTTGTTTCATTTTTATTTTATTAAGTTAATTTACAAAAATTAACAATTTATTTTTTGAAAGTTGCACTATTACATGAAGAAATGCAAAACCATATATTATGATATGAATCTAATGAGAGATTATGCTATTTACATGTTAACAAATCCTTACATGAAGAAATGCAGAACCATATATTATGAATGAATATAATGAGAGATTATGCTATTCACATGTTAACAAATCCTATCAACAAACCAACTGTATTAAGAATCAATCCACGTTGACCCAAACTCTTTCAATTCAATTTTTATCAAACTGCTTATCCAGTGACATGAATCAAGGTTATTGTTATTCATTAAACATTTTCTGGTACAAGTCCCACTAATCAATTGAATTATAAATTTTGTATTTATAATTATTATTAATTAATAAATAGTTAACAAGCTATTTTCTATGTTTTGAAACTCGGACTGATTCAGCTGATTCAATTAAGAAAATTGAAAACCAATCCACAGATCGGTCTGAATTACTTATAAATCTGATACCTTCTATAATAGACGTTAACAATATGTAATGCTTGTTATTTTGACATATATCGAGGTTATCAATGTGTAATCTTGTTATAATATGTAATATTTATTATTTAACATATCAAAAAAATTAAATATATGATATTATTTAAAATTTTAATTTGATTCTAGTTGAATCTTTGATCTTTAACCATTTATCTTCATCGATTCAAAGACTAGACCAAATTTCAAAACATAGGATATTTGCTAGAGTGGAAAATGTAATCAAGAAGGAAGCAAAAGAAATCCCTGTTGTATCTGGTCCAATAGAGAGTTATGATTAAATTAACAAATTTAGGTTTCACATATATTTGGGCCTTATTTAATTAATGAGCTTTCCATAGTTAGGATATGGAGATTGTTTTGGCCCATTAGGATATTGAGCTATAACATTAGTAGTTGCCTTAGGGCCGGGACAATTATAATTAAACTAATAAAATTATGCTTCACATTAATTTTCATCTATCTTTAATTTTTTTTTCCCCAATAAGATAAACTTTATTAATAAATCTTTAAGCTCATGTAAGTACAAAAAGTCTATACAACTAGAATATATGACCAGCAGAATAAACTATCCAATAACCAACAATAAGTTTTCACAAAGGGCTTCAAGTCTGTGAATTCAGCTCAATAGCTTACAGAAATTGTAAAAAGACTAAAACAATCCTAACCTAATCCTAATAGTCCCAAACCTGAAATCCATTATGTTGTCACTGGCAAAAGAGTCAAGGAAGAGGCCATCCAAAAATCAGAGTTGTTGCTTGCCATAGCAAAGTTATCTTGAACCAATAAAGTCTAAAACTTTTCCATATTTGAAGAACAGATAAAAGTATCAAGCCAAAAGAAGGTCTGCATGTCATTTTTTCAACTAGATCTATATTCACTGACCATAAGACTACACAAAGAAGGAGATTTCCTTGAAACCCAACCACAAACATCACAAAATCACTCTTTCTCCTGCCAACCCTTTTCAAGAAACAAATTGTTGAGGTGGTGATGAGAAGAGAAAAGCCAAAGAAGGAAGGCCACTGAATGGCCACAAAAACCATTAATAGATGCAGATTCAAGGAGGACCAACTTGAAAATATAGGAGACAATAAGGATTCTAGCAAGACCTTAGTCATTTTATTTGATAAACTAAACCAAAAAAAGAGAAATCATGGAAAAAAAAAAACAAGGAAAATCCCCTTTCGTGGTCAAAGCTATTAAAAAAAAGATACATTCATGATATCGAATCTCGGATTTTGATTTATGAAAAAAATATGGTTTAAACAATTTAAATTTTAAAAAATTTTAATTTTTTTTACATTCAAACTCGATTTGTAAATAAATCTACTTATGTTTGTTTGTTTTTAACCTTTTGCCTCTACAATGTCTTACGAAAACTAAGAAATTATTTATCTTCCTCATTAATAAACTTCAAAAGAAAAGTATTGTATGATTTAACTAATATCTCAGTCATCAAACACTCATATTATAATATAAAATGACATATAAAGTTTTTGTATTATAATTATTTATCGGTTCCTTCTTAAAATTAGACATACATAAAATAATTGAAATCCAACAAGGATCTATAATAAAACTCAACAATAATCACATATATAATATGCAAGAAGCCAACCAACCTGATTGGCAAAAATCCTTTTCTTTTCCTTTTCCGATCTTAAGCTTAGCCACCTCATTTGTACAGATCATTTTATTTTTATTAATATAGACTATGACATCTCCAACATTGCTGCCTTTATATCATACCTTTTTCAAAAGCAATTTAATCATTGCTTCAAAATGTGGTCATTTTTTAAGGGATCATACCATCCTATGATTTTAGCTGGGGCTGAGCCCCTTTTCTTTGTTCACATTCAGTAATATCCTAGCTCTTTTTTGGAAGCAATGATATTAATTATTTGCCTTTTTAATTTTCCCTTGTGATTGTTGATTGCTATAGACTTCTAATCCATATATACAAAAACCCTTTACATGAAAACCTTTGCTTTTATGTCATTTCAATGAATTGATGTAGATGTCCATTGTGCGGTGGTTAATTAAATCCAAATCATCCAATAATAATAATAATAATAAATAAAAGTATAATTAATAAAGTAAATTTCACCTAATAAATCACTAAAGCAAAAATCAAAATTAGCAAAAAATACAGATTTATAACAATAAATTGATAGTATTATTAAATATCACATATATTAAATTATTGATAACGTATATGCTAATGGTATTATCAAATATTTATAAGAGTATTATAAAAAAAATTTATTGGGAAATTTTATATATTAAGTAATAGTCTCATTCATTTTATTAATATCAATTTTTTTTATTTTATTATTAAAATAAATTAATACTTTTAAAAAGAATTAGTAATAATAGCAATTCAACTTTAAGTACAATGTGAAATTAGAAAATATAAAAGACTTATTTTACTTTAATAAAGTAAACATGTTTCATTGATGTGTATTTTAGTGAACTAAATCTTTGATAGTACACAATCCTTGAAATATGCAATGCTTGAAATCTTGTAGGACCTTTTTATTTTTATGCTAGTGTAATTTCGCTAAACAATGCACTGCATATCCTAAATGTTTGTTTACTATCATATTATGTTGCCCATAAACTCTCAAAATGTCGTATTTTTATATTTCAAAAATGTTTTTTAGATAAAAATTTATGAAAATTTACTCAAAACGTTTTAAACATATTTTCATAATTAGAAAAGTTAGAAATTTATTTTCGTAAATAAAGTCCAGTTGACTTGCTTAGATCAATTACTAAATAAAAATATCTACTCTCGATATCATTTTTCTTTATATATATAAGAATAATTATTTTATATATATATATATATATATATATATATATATATATATATATATATATATATATATATATATATAAATTATTATTACAATATTTATAAATATATCTTTATATTTTTATATTTATGCATTTTTTTTTTCATGTTTTGTATCCTATATTTTTAAAAATTATCGTTTTCATATTTTCGTCTTCCCATTTCCTCGTTTTTCGTTTTCATTTCTATGCAATCTAGCTATTATATCTATTGTGATCAATCTCATCAAAAAGCCATTTATTTGGAAAATAAAAAAAAAAATAGGTAAATATTTGTATAAAAAATCATGCATGTAAATTATCCACAAATAATTGAGTTGTCTAAGTGCATTCCTGATTTTTAGCCTCTGATCTTTTATTTAAAAAAAAAATGTGCACAAACAGCTTCCTCCACTTATAATGTTTTCTCCAAATAATCCCACTTTTACTTTTTACTTTTTTATAAAAAAAATTATAAGAGAGCAAATGAATCAAAATAATATAAATTATACAATACAATAATCTTATTTTTTATAATTATCTCAGTAATCAACAGTTATTTAAATTTAAAATTTTTACTTCACTATTTTAAAACAAAAAAATTAAACAAATTAAATTTGATAGGATAATTTTATTTATTATTAACCTCTTGCTGAATTATACTGTGAGTCTCAAATTATTAAAAAAAATATAATTTAAAATTTTTAAAAAGTTAAATTTTTTTTATATTTAGAATTAATTTCGAAACAAATCTAATTATAATACAAATTAATTAGATTAATTTTCACTGACGGTTCCTGAATTATTGACCAATTAATATCATGGTGTTGAATTTCAATTTATAATAATAAACCCTTTTGAACTTCAATTTTAGTAATACTATGATCCCTAAAATTCAAGTTTAGTAATAGAAAATCTCATTATGTCATCTCTCGTTAAATACCCAAATAGAATGCTGACATGCGATGTCACATGTAAAATTAAAAAGAAAAAAACTAGTTCATTAAATGTATACTGAGATGCCATGTCAGCAAATTTTGGTAATTAATTTTCAATAGTAAAATAAATTTTCATTATGATTTTAACTTCTCTCTTTCTCTTTCTGTCTCTATCTTTTTCATTGAGCTGAACTTTTATGGCAAGCTAAATCACCTTTTAAAACTTTTTTAAATCTTGCAACTGATCAAATTTGTTGATTATTTAAATTTAATGACCTAACTTTTTTCTTTTTTTCTTTTTTAATTTTATACATAATATACGATGTCAGTATTTTGTTAAGGTATTTAATGAAAGATGACGTAAAAGGATTTTTTGTTATTAAAATTAAAGTTCATATAGTTTATTATTATAAGTTAAAATTTAGAGATTATTGTGCTATTAAAATTAAAATTCATGAAATTTATTATTATAAATTAATGTTTAAAGATTATAATATTATTCAAACAATAACTACGAGACTGTTAGTAAAAATTGGCCAATTAATTAAGATAAAGAAACTCCACATGCAATAAATAGCCAAGCAATCCACTTGCCAAATTCTTTGGCAAAAATTTAAAAAAAAAAAAAATTCCACTTGCAAAATTGACTACATTGACTATAAATATCTTAGACAGAAAATTATATTTTTGTACTCTTCAAGAACAGAGAATGACAGATGCTCTGTTTTTAATTCCAAATTTAACGGTGCTAATGGTATTTGGAAAAGTCAATTGAGGCATGTCATTAATAAATCTATTATTTTTGGTAGAAAAGTGTTAAATATTTTTTTATTATAATAATATGTAAGTTAAATTTATAAATGATATATATTTATAAAATTTAATATAATTTATGTGTTATTATAAAAATAAAAAAAATAAAAAAATAAAAAAGATAAAGCATTTAATACTTTTCTTATTATTATTAAAGTATTATTTGAAAATTTAAAATTTAATACGAATGAAATTTTATTTGTTGGATTGTCACTATGTTCATATGGTCCAATAATTAATAAGTTCTTCAGTTGTTACATAACAGTTGTCATTTGTCTTCACATTTTATTTTATTGTTGACTTTTTTTTTTGTTTTTACCAATTTTGAGTTAAAGGTAAATTTTTGATATATCATATAAAATTTTATAATTCAATTTTCTCAAAATTATAAATATAAAAATAAGTTAACTTTTGATTTAGAAAACCATTTAGATCAATAATGAGAAATCAATGTTTGATATTTATACTAATTTAATGAATTTTAAATTACAAATAATTTTATATTAAGAGTCAGTTTACAATGAATCAACTCCAAATTTTTATGTTTGAAAGATGTATTATAATTTTAATAATTCAATTTATAAAATTGTTGCAATTAAAACCAAATTTTAATAAAATAGTTGAAACTTAGAAATGAATTCGGCATATGTAAATTTTATTGAACAAAATACTTTAAAATATAACTTTATTTTTTTCTCTTCCTTCTCCTTCTTATTTCACAAATATAATACAACTCCTTCACTCTCTATTGTTTTTCTTTCTCCTACTCTCATCTTCTTTCCATATAAATAATATCTATAATTTTATTTTTATATTTTTCCTTAAGTTTTATAAGTATAATACAGGAAACAACATGTAAATATCTAATTCTAAATTTGTTTCAAACACAATCAAATAAAATTTAATTAAGAGAAAAATAGTTGTAAAAAAAACCTAGTAGTTTCTATTTTTTTCTTTTCTCTCTAGTTTTTCTTTAAGTTTTATTTCTTTAACCACTGTTGTTCTTCTCTTTTAATCGGCGATGATTTTCCAATTTTTCTATTAAATTTGATATAAATAATATCATTCATACTGTTATTATCACATCTATCACCGACTCCACTCATTTATTCTCTGCCAACGCTTGACGCTCTTTCTATTTGATCTCGTTCTCTATCTCCTTGCTTTCACCTTCGCTTCCTCATCTCTATTTTTACCATATGCTTGTGGGTAGATTTGTGTTTACTACTGCTAGGGTGATACTTTTCTTTTTTTATTATTTTGTATTAGATTTTACTTTATTTTTATGTTATTTTATCTTCCTATGTTGAACGTTTTATTATGTCTTCCCTGATTAGAAATTATTTTTTATTGTGAATCTGGTGCTATGTCTGTGCACTGTTACATTTCAGATATTAATAAAGAGGATAATTGTCACGACCCACCTTTTTGAGCCGTGACGGTCCTAGAGCATAGGTAGCCATAAGGGCACCGAAAACCCGTAAAACCCATTTCACTCATAATCAATTGACATTCATCACATTGAACCATATCCCAAGACCGTAACCTAATCACATTTCCTTGTTACCCATTACCTGCCATCATTTCCACTTATAATATTATTTATACATATAACTTGTAAAACCTTTAAAATTTCATTTCATGTCATTAACTCTATGTTCAATAGTTCATACATCATTACAATACCGGTTATGATACAAATCATCTTATACAAACATCCTATAACATATTAATGCTAAACCCTTTAATAACCATTCATATTACATATAGATCTTATAACTTTCAATAACCATGGAGCTCTACTTACAACACCGGAACTTAACAAAACAGTTTCCAAGCGAAGGATGGGCTTGGGACTTTTACTTTGCTAACTCATTAACTGTACCTGAAAAGTTTAAACCACTAAAATATGAGACAGAGCTCAGTGAGTACAAAATAATACTATATAAAATAAACAAATGGTAGGTGTTTAATGATAATTTCTTATAGCAAAGAAGTAAAACGGATTAAGAGTTATTGTTATGGAATAGTTTTTCATATACAGTAAATATTGCATTTTTAGCAGAATATTTTCTTTATTGGAAACAGTGTGTTTCCCAAATTATCACTCGAGTGGCGGTTTACGCCTTGCTCACTCCTATTTCAGTCACACGTACAACTAATCGGATCGCACGTACTGGGGACCATAAACCCTTCCCAGCTAGGGTTCGGATACTCTTTACCCTATCCGCGAATTCATTACCATTGTGCACAAGGCTGATGTATTGCCCCACATCAGAGGGTATTCTACTTATCACAGTATCATTAAAATATTTTTCCTTTCCATCCATGAAATAATTCAATGGATAATATATCAATAAATAATCAAAATTCCCATCATTGATCATATTATGAGATGAAGCAATAAGGCTCATTTGGCCAAGTGCCATAAAGAAATGTTTGATTCACTTTGGCTCAATAATCAAGGAAGTATCATATCAACGGTTCAATATTCAATAAGCGGATTAAGCTTATCAAGAAATCAAGATTGTGGAATATCAATGAGACATTCAACTTTTCAAGGCATAGAAATAATTCAACCATTAGGGTTGGAACAATAAAGGTTCAAGTATATGAAACAAGGTATATTATATTATTAAGTACTCACCTTGGACTCCTTTGCTCCCATTAACATTGACTTTGGTATAAGTGGTGCTTCTTATACTCATAGACATTACCCTTGACCTTGTTATTAGACTCTACACATTGCATTCCAATCACATGTCAATTACTTCCTCATTATCACATTACTTAATTTAGCTTATTTTATTAACACTTTTATTTTATTCACAACTTATCACTTTAGGTCAAGATATAATATACTATACATATACCTATCATCAACTTAACATTTTCTTCTCAAAGCTATTAATTTTAGGAAAGATAATTCCTTTCCTCTCAATTTTACTTTTCCACTTTCATGCTAGTCAATTCCAATCAACTAAGAAATTTCCAATATTCACTAGAGTCAATACTATTCCCATCATCAATTTCATAAATGAATCTAAGTCACTAATTTTAGAGTAAATCATTTCTACCTATTGGATTTCAAAATTGACATTATATAATTCATATGACACCATTCCTAAATCTTGATTTTCCCTTTAATTTTATAAATCCAAGTCAAATTTCCAAAATTCTAAATTTTCCATAAACCCTAGAATTTAGGGAAAATCTATAATTCCATTTCAAATCCTCAAATTAATCATAGAAATATGAAACTAGTATAACATAAAACTCATATGATCAATCAAACATCAAAACTAACATCATAATACATAGTTCTACTTTTTAGCTAGGTTTATGCTTCCATGAATTGTTTAGAGTGAACCAAGCCTCTTTAATCCAATTTGATACTTCCAAATCACTATTCCATATCCAAAATAACCTAGAAAATTGCCAAATAAATTTTTATACCCTCCTTTCAATAATTCCTATTTAGACCGAACCTAGATTCCTAATTCCTTCTTTGTGTACTTTTGCTTTCCTTGCAAATTTTCACTTATTTAACCCTTCAAATTTTCAATTCCAATGCTCATCTTTCAATATGGGACATGTAAAATTAATTCCCCCTTGAATTTCTTTAACTTGGTAGAACCATAAAGATGGAAAAGGAGAGAAACCAATTCAATCAATACCAAAGGTACAAGTTAGAAACAATAAAAGAAACAAATAAACACAAATTCTCACCTTGGAAAGCCATAGTTGGTATCCTTGAGTGATGAATAAGTTGAGAGGTTTTTCTTTTGATGGGAGTTGTATTTTTGGTGATGAGTTTGCCAAATGAGAAGAAATTGACATCTTTTTACTTATATGAAAGGAAATAGATGGTTGTGATTTAATCTCACAACTTCAATGGCTATGATTCAATCAAGATGGATGGCTATGATAAATCAAAGTGAATGGCTAAGATCATTGTTAGGTGGATGGTGACTTAGCATAAATAATGATGAAGAATAATGAACTTGGACAATGATGATGGTGAGATGAGATTTCCACCATTATTAAGAAGTGGACTTAGTCAAATATGGTGGCTTTATAATCATTTTTGATGTCTAACCCAATTACTCACCATTTTAACCATAGTTAATCTATTCTAACCCTAGTAGAGTTAAGCTCCACCAATTTATGAACTCTAATGGGCCATCCATACTTGGGCTTGGGCCTTGGGTTCAAGAGCCCAAATAATAAACCCATATACGCACATTTCAACTTGGTGACTTCATGCATTTTTCAATTTATTTCTTTCACTGTAGTATGCATATCTCTACATTCTAATATCACTACACACTCTAAACATTATTAGATAAATTCTATATATATCATAATGCCCATTTACTAACTCTTTACTAGCATTGATCAAGTATGTGTATCACATAAGTTTATTGGGTCAAACTAAGTTTGATCTCCATTATACTATTGGAATTTAATTGAATTCAATTTCTCATATCACTATCATCACCTCGCAATATCTTAGGAGATGTGAACACCCATTTACTAGCACTTTAGATTCATATTTCATATAACTAGCTAACACAGTCCCATTAGGTCAAACTTGGTTTGACTTTCATTTTGTCATGAAAGCATGTATCAAATGTTGACTCATTTCCTTACTTATTGTCATATTATTCATTACATTCACTTCTAGTGATGTTCTTAAGGTTCTTAGTATAGTAAGAGGACCTTAAATGATACGGTATATGGACATTATCATGTCATCTTTACTGTTTATAGTCAGCTAAAAAAATTCTGGGTATTACAATAATAGTTTATCACATTATTCTACTATTGCAGTCATAATTTTTTAAAACTAACTATATATCAGTTGGATGTTCTGTTGAACGTTTGCAATTTGTAAATCGGTTTACTTTTATTAGAGTAGTTGATTTTATATCAGATTTTTTTCTATTGAAATTTATATTCAGTCATTGATTATTAATGTTTATTTCAAAAAAATGAAATTTAATTAAATTCTAAATAGAATTTATTTGCAAATGAATTTCACAATCTAAATCGATTTGTTTTAAATAGGTTTGATTTCAACTATTCTGACATTTAGTCAATTTTTCAAATCTACTATGACTTTTAAAACTTATCAAATTAATATTTAATATTTTCATTCTGAATTAAATATACCACAGCCCCATCAGGCACGTAATTCCTTTGACATGACTTGCACAAAAAATATCATATTGCCACAATTTTTGGTGATTTGGGTTTTAATTAGGGTTTTGAAACTTATTTTGTATTTATAGTTAGGAATTTATTTGTTATATCTACAAGTCACGTCAGAGAAATCACATGTTTGATAAAATTATGGTAGATTTAATTCAAAATGAAAATATCAAGTATTAATTTGATAAATTGAATAATTTGGATCATTAACCTTTTAAATATAACTTAAGTTTAAATATGATATCTCACGATCCCACTCTTTTAAGATAATTTCAATATTATTTAATTAAATACTCATTAATAGTGATTATTACTTTTTAATTGTATCTACCTGACCAAATTAATTGAAAAGAAATTAAATTTTGAATAAAAAATAAAAATTATATATAAAAAAAAAATGCTAAGCAAACAAAGTAATGGTGAAGATAAAGAAAGGTCGTCGGCAAGAACGCGTACGAGGGCGATGTGTGTAAAGTCACCGGCAGGTCACGTGTTCTTTAGTCAAAATCCACCTATATTGTACATATTTTAATTTCATTTCTTCCAACTTGGTCTCTCTCTCTCTCTCTAACTTCACTTTCTCTCTCTAGAAAATAAGATTATTGGAAGAAAACCATGACTGGCACTGGCAGAGAAATTTTGCACAAGATGAAGGTTGGTTGATTTTCTTATGCCAAAACTTAATTAATGTTCGTTTCTATACTTTCTTTCTTATATAAAGGCTCTTTGGTCAAATCTTGAAGTAGAGTTGTTTTTTTTTTTTGGTATGATTTTCAACTGTATATGGTTACTATTTTCTTGATCAGAGTTTACTTTTTCTATTTCAATGATTGTAAGAGTTTATGATTTTAAAGAAAGAATGCAAAATAGAAAGGCTACTATCATTGAGTATACATAAACTTTTCTTTATTTCAAAGTTCAAGAAAATATAACAAAATTTCAGAATTGATGATTTGTAACTGTTTATTGGTTGCAACTCAGATTGGATTTGGAATTTGAGTATTTAACAGAAAATCTGGTTTTCTATTACCCCTGTTTGGAATAGATTTTTCAAGAAGTTAATTTCAATGAATTCTGTTTTGTCAATTTTCATGTTTAGAATGAGGTTATTTGTAGAATTCAATTCTTCCAGTGTAAAAAAGAAATGATTTTAAAATAAACAAAAATCATGTCATTTTGCCAGAATTTAATTTAATTAGACTTGATTCATTTTCAAATTATACAAAGATTCTTATATTTTGTGTCCTAATTTCATTAAGTTCTGATCCTATTAGTTATTTTTAAATAAATAAGAGTAATGAAAAAAATAAATAAATAACTTGAATTCATTACATATTGACACCGTGTTCAGAATAATTCTTGTACAAGAATTCATATTATTTTATTGATGGAATTGAATTCAAATGAGTTTTTCTAACAGAGAGTTAGAGTTCTACTTCCTGAGTTTAATAATCATTGTCTTCTTGATTGACCTTCCAATAGTGCAGTATAGTTAAGCCAGGTGTTTTTGTTTCCGATTTAAAATTTATAATTATTAGTTGAAATTGGATTTGATTTTGTAGCAGTTGCATAATTTATTAATGCCAGGTTTTAAATTTATAGCAGGCTACAAGACTGTAGTTTGAATTAGTTCAATAGTAACACTTCCATGATGAAACAGCTTAGGTCCTTACATCAAACGTCTATTGGAAAGTTTATCGTAATTGCGAATGGCATGATGCGACTGCATAAGAATAGTGGATATCTGTGTCTTTGAAGGATGAAATTTTATAAAATTCTGGAAATTTAAAGTTTCTGGAAACAATGCAAAGGAAAGGTTGTTTTAACAAGTGACCCCTACAAGATATAATGGAATTGCCATAGTTATACTTATTCTATTGCCTACTTGCTATTCCAACATTAAACTATGAAATAGAGTATTTTTTACTGTTAAGTTTGTTAAAGAGACAGAAATAGTAAAATCACCAATGTAATTTTGGAAAGTGTTGACTGGTGAATGTTTGTGGTGCCCCATATTGGTGGGAGTGGGACTGGTAGGTCACCTTTTGTATGGCTGTAGCGAGTGGAAAGTCACTTTGCTTCAAGGTCAATATTGTATGGATGCCCATTCATGCATGCCAACTTTAATGTGTTGACTTAAAACTTGTATCTTTCACTCTCCTAAGTTTATGTACTTTTGCAGCATAAATTGATGAGATATGCATGACTTTAACTGTCACCATATGGAAAAAACTGCTGTATCTGTCCAACTATATTCTAAAATGTTAGATTTCCTTCTTCTTATTTAACATTTGATAAATGGATTGCTAATAATGTTGCTAAATGGAAAGCTAAAGAAAAAGTTGAAAACGTGACTTTGGAATCTGTAAATTCGTGGACTTGAATATCTTATCTTGAATATCTACTAGTGACACTTGACATTTCTCTAAATAAACAACAAGAATTTTGTGCTTGTCAATGTAGACTTCAGTTTTGAGTGTATACAATTTGATCACTCATCTTTGCAGTGCTTAAAAATTGAAGGAGGCTGTTAAACTGCCCTTTCAATTTAAGTTCTTAACCACTGAATTTCTGAATACTTTCTTATATATGAATTACCAAGCCCTCTTTGATGAATTGATTATATTCTTTTTCAGGTAAAGGCTGGATTTGGTTCTACATCTGAGACTGGAAAAGGCAAAAGCAAAATGTCAAAACATATTACACATGGTTATCACTTGGTGAAGGGAAAATCAAATCATGCCATGGAAGATTATGTAGTTTCCAATTTTAAGCAAGTGAACAATAATGAGTTGGGTTTATTTGCAATATTCGACGGTCATTTGGGACATGACGTTGCGAATTACTTGCAGACCCATTTGTTTGACAATATTTTGAAAGAGGTACTTATATCAATTATACTTGATATCAATTGCATTTTCTTGTATTTGGTTCCTTAGCAATATTATGTCTATTCTTATTAACTTACTCAAAAGAGAAATTCTTTCTTTTTTATTATTTATTTTCTTTCTCTCTTGCAAGCAGCATGACTTCTGGACTGATACAGAGAGTGCAATAAGGAGAGCATATCATACAACAGATGCTGAAATTTTGGAAAAAGCTTTTGTCTTGGGAAAAGGAGGATCAACTGCTGTTACAGCAATCCTTATTAATGGTCAGAAGTTGGTAGTAGCAAATGTTGGAGATTCCCGGGCTGTTATATGCAAGAATGGCGTGGCCAAACAATTATCTGTTGATCATGAGCCAAGCAAGGAAAAGCCCTTGATTGAGAGCCGCGGTGGTTTCGTATCAAATCTTCCTGGTAGGTAAATGTTCATAATTTGGTATTGTCTGTTTTAAACACCAAAATTTTTCTTCTTCTTTTTTTTTTTTTTTTTTTCCTTTTCTTTTCTGATTATGGTTGTTTTTTCATGTAAGCCTGTCATTTTGTGAATTTCATTTCTATAATTCAAGCATGTATCTTTTTGGTAGAGATAAACTTGTTTGCCAGGTTTCTAGATCTTGTATAACCTTGGCTGAAAGCACAACTAGGAACAAGAATAAACTAATATATATCATAACTGGAAACAACTCTTAGAATAAATATCATAAGTAATGTTGCTTGTAGGAGATGTTCCACGTGTTGATGGACAGCTAGCTGTAGCAAGGGCTTTTGGTGATAAGAGCTTGAAGATACACCTTAGTTCTGAACCCGATGTGACAGAAGAGACGATTGAAGATGATGTAGAGTTCGTCATTCTGGCAAGTGATGGGGTATGGAAGGTGAGTAAAAAAATCTTCTTGTTGTCTACTTCAATGTTGTTGCTATTTTACTTTGTTAAAGAGATGAGAAGATAAACTTGTAAATGATGTTGAGGGGGAAATCAACATGATGAAAACTCACAACTGATCTTAGTTTCCAACCTTTGTTTTTCATAGTTGATAAGTCACAGGATCAAATCTGGTTTCTGTATTCTAATATATCCAATAAAATCTGGTCAGGTGATGTCAAACCAAGATGCAGTGGACTCTATCAAAGACATAAAAGATGCTCATTCAGCTGCAAAGCACTTGATAGAGGAGGCAGTTTCTAGAAAAAGTAAGGATGACATATCTTGCATAGTTGTAAGATTTCAATGATAATATCTATGGACATTTGGAGTTTGGAATCCTCTAAAATTGTGGAAAATCACTCGTAATATGTGTGTATACATAACTTTGTTTTCTTTATAGTGGTAGATATCATCGGAACTTGAAACATTTTGTTGCATGTACAATAGAGCAAATAAAAAAAATGCACGTTTTACTTGAATTTCTTTCTTATTTGTTAGAGTTATGAAATTATGTAAATTGCTTGCCTGGTGCAAAAGATAGCTAGATTATCTTTCAGTGAGTTTGAAAAATAACTGTTGTCATATCAAGTTTCTCACTAGTTAAGACCCTGTTAGCTACAAATCCTATGTTGCCCTTTTTTAACTTGTCAGAGCTGCAGTTGCCACAATAGTGATCTTGGGTTGTGGTGGGCTATTACAGTGCAGAAAGAAAATGAAATGAAGTGAATGTGGAAACCATTCTCATTTTTGCAGGATGCCATATATAAACGACGGCAACATATGAACTTTTCTTCTTTTTTGTCGTCCTTTTACTTTTCAATCTAGATTATTTCCTTAAACCAAATTAAGAGAACCACAGAAGAACAGTTCTTTATTCTACCAAATTAAGGGAACTGCAGAAGAATAGTTCTTTATTCTCCTGTTTAAGCCCTGACTCAGGTGGGACTGAGCTTTGGACCCTGTCTTGTACGGGGGAATGTTATTTTCTGTGTCAACCGTTTAGGAAATCATGATTTGTACTGCTTACATAAACTATGTTGATGTGTTAGTGAAAACATTGGAAATGTTAATGGATTCCCATGTTTTTTGTTCTTGTTCTTACAAGATTACACACAGGACACACACGTGCATGAGTGCACATATACAAGTGGTTAATGTTTCTCTTAGCTGAAGGTGCTTATTATTGCAGAAAGTATTAACGCCCACTGGTCGTTATCCACACTTGAATTAGCTAATTCTACAGAAGTAAAGAAAAAGAAGGATATCAGCAGCGTTCATGACTTTTATGTGTGTGTGTGTGTTTGTTCTGTATGAGAGAGGGAAAGAGTAGCTTACATTTTACAGTTCATGTCATTAGAAATGGGGAATTCAGGTTTGACACCACACTTGCTAGAAAGCAAGGCAATACGAGAAGTAATTAGCTTGCCTTCTTCAAAGACCAGGTCTTGAATACACTGGCAAATCCTCTGTTTACCTTTCTTTTCTTTAGCAATTTCTTTGAGGTCGTTGAGCTGGCTGCAACATCCCCATGAAGGTGTTTCTTGAATCCCCTTTAGGAAGTTCAGGCATGGAAGAAAGTCCCATACCACATCTGCACATTTGGGATCTGCCCATGTCTGAGCCTTTATCGATTCAGAAACTAGAGAAAAAACTATGAGAAACAGAACATTATGCCTCATTGCCAACTTTATATTTAAAAACCTTTTGAATGAGTATGATCTGTGCTCGTTTCTAATGTTCTGTCCTTAGTTTCTTTAATAGTAGTTGTTTTTGTTAACCAGATTCTGCCAAATTCATATCATTCATATTTCATGCTTCCATGAATCACTGAGACTAGAGTTCTGATTTCGTGAAAAAGATTACAATGTGAGTCATTGGGCCTTGGCTCTGTTCTGATTAGTCATGTAAGTAAATTCTAAAGAACACTTTGCAAAGGAGACGCCCATGAAAGACCCAAAATCAACAAGATTCTTGGCTTATTGACAATGTGGAAGTGTGATGGATATCACGCCTCGTCCAAGCAAATTGAATTCTGACCAATACTTGAGAATGGAAATAGCAAAATTTACTTTCTCACCACTCTCCAACCAACTATGGTATGGTTTGATAGATAATAATAATATATAATATAATATAATTAAATGTATTTTTAATATAAATTTATATTAAAAATATATTTTATTATATTATATTTTATTACGGTTTATTAAACACACTATATGAGTTTTTATTTTGTGATAGTGTTAATTTTAGAATTATAAATTTAAATTTTGGATTTCAATTGAAGCTAAAATAATTGAAAAAAAAAATCTAAAATTTTTCATGTTATTGTCATAATTATAAAATAATTGATAAAAAAAATATTTTTTTACATATATTTTTAAATAAAAATGATTAATAATTACACTTCCTTTATTATATTTTAAAATTATTGATTTTATTTTAGACACTATTTTTATTTATTATATTGCCTTATTTTATAAGTCATTCTAAATATTTCATTAATTGTAAATTTTGTTAATAATTATTTAAAAAATAAATTATAGGCATAGGAAATCGAATACAAAGCCTATAAAGTCTTCCAATATATTTTTAAGAATACAAATTAAATATTTTTGCGATTTCCTTTTAAAATTTATACTTAATTATGACAAAATAATTAATATTTTTTTACATATATTTTTAAATAAAAATGGTTAATAATTACAGTTCCTTATATTTTAAAATTATTGATTTTATTTGTCACTATTTTATTTTTAATTACCAATTACAAGCTATGTTGAGTTCTGACCAATACTAGAGAATGGAAATAGCAAAATTTACTTTCTCACCACTTTTCAAACTATTATATCATGAACCTAGATCCACCTTGTACTATAAATCTGAGTTCAAAATGCACAGTTTTATTAAATTAAAAATACACTGTCTTTTTTTTTTAATTTTTTAATTAAAACATAAAATTTCAAAAATCAAAATCATTCTTCCACCATCATCTTTTTTGCACAATTAATTTCCCTTAAACCTTAATCTCTCCGGTTCCTGCTCCTGTTCTTCTTCTTCTTCTTCTTTTTTTTTTTTTGGTTAGTGTTAGGTAATGTAAATGTTCTACTACTTTTCATTTGTGTTCTTCTTCTTCTTTTTTATATTAGTGTTAGGTCATGCAAATGATCTACTACTTTTCATTTGTCTAAATCTCCTGTTTTTAGTTCTTTTTTGTATCTATCTCTTACTTGTTGGATAATTTAATATGATATTATTAGGAACTGTCTTTTAATCAATCCCCTTTGTTTGAATTTTACTTTGTTTGAATTTTACTCGATTAGATAATAGAGCTAGTTGTTGATTAATAAAAAAAAATAAAATACATAATTTAATATTGATTTATAATCATGAATCTGATAGTAAAAATATAATGAATTTGTATATATTATATGATAAACTTAAATTTTATATTTAATAAATCTAATAGTTATCTGTGATGACTTTAAACTTTAAATCTAATGAACCTTATAATTATATATGAAATATTAAACTTAAATTATAGAAAAATTAAATCATGGATTTCACAATAAAAAATAATGAATCTACATATAATATATAATGAATCTAAATTTTATATCTAATGAACCTGATAGTTATATGTGATGAATCTAAATTTTAAATTTAATGAACCTCATAATTAAATGTGAAATATTAAATATGAAAATTTTATATATGATAAATGGATGAAATTAAATTATAGAATAATTAAAACATAAATATGGCAGTAAAAAAAATAATGAATTTGCATGTGATGTATGATAAATCTCTATTTTATATCTAATGAATTTGACAGTTATATGTCATAAATCTAAACTTTAAATTTAATGAACTTGATAATTTAAAATTAAATATCAAATAATGAAAATACCAAGCAATCAAACTCCAAATAAAAAAAAAACTCAAAATATTCAAACAAATAGTAGAAAAACTCAAAAAAAAATGAAGATAATGAAAGAAATATAAAGAAGAAGACAATTTAAAAAAAAAAACAAAAAAACAAAAAAATCAAAGCAATTTCAAAGAAAAAGATCACGCTTCACTATTTAAAAAAAAAAAAAAGAGATCGCGCATCCACAAGAAAAAGAAAAAGAAGATAAAGCTCTCAAAAGAAAAAATCTTGTTGAGATCCATATATCATTATGATCTTTTTTTTTTTTTTTTTAAATAGAACGGTACTTTTTAGTTTGGGACCATGATACTACATAGTTCCGGATCTATGATATAAATTGCCGTTGTAATGACTTAACGGTTGAATTGTGTCAAATTGGATAATAATTTAATAATACATTTATCCACATGGTTTTCAAAGATAGTCATTATTAAATATAAATAACATTTAAAGGGCAAAAAGGCAAGAAAAAACTTAAATGCAGCTGAAAAACATTCATTGGACAACTAGCACTCCATCTTTGGCAAATTCCTGTAATCTTTCATAAACCATTTCTCGTTCTCCTTCATCCCATGACTGCCTCTTTGGAACAAGTGGCTTTGCCTCTTGCTTGATGACCAACCGTCTTAGAACGTAAGCACTTTTCAACAAGTAAATGGCAAACTCCATCTGGATTGGAGTACTATAAAATCCAGAAATTACATCTTTTCTCAAATGTCTGGGGACATATTCACCGGGCTTTAGCTTGTCTTCATCATCTTCTGGACATGACGTCCGCAAATACAACAATATGCATTAATGTGTTCACATCATTCCTTTTTCCTTTTCTATTCAAACATTTGATTTCCGCATCATAAAAAGTTCAATTCACAAGTGTTTTAAGTGATGCAAGGGAGTCATTCAAGGAAAAAATATATATATATATATTTCTGTCTCATGCTATTTTCATCCATCATTGAGTTCAATAACATTAACTAAGTGCATTTGTGAATTCAAGGATTTGAAAGCCAGATACATTTTTCAACAGGTTAATCTACGTTCATAAAAATAAACTTGTTAGACACAATGACATCCAAACTTCCACTATAATATATATTTGACTTTTTATTAAACCTATTTTTTTTTAAGTCTACCAAACTTATTATGTAGCGTGTTTCTATTTCTGGTGTAGCTGGTTGGAGAACAGTATTAATTAACTATGGGCCTCTTTTTACATAGCTCGACATCTTCTACTAGGTTTGCCTATTGACACTGGTTAACTAGTTTTACCATATATTGAAGCAAAAAAAGAAATGTCAAACTAGCAGCCTTACAGTTTGTATAAATGTATCCAAATATGTGAAGATAAATGTATGTATATACATATAAGAACATATGTATATGCATATGCACGCGCACCCATTCATACATTTATGCAGTGGTATATCCATTATATAAGTTGCTGGTAATGAACAGCATATAGATTTTAACCAACTTTCAGTAAAGATACTTAGCAATTAATTGACCAGAAATTAACTGTATTGAGCTTGAATTTTATCAGCTTAAAAAATTTACTTCCTACAGTATGAAATTTGACTTTCATGACAACAAGGCAGAAGGCAGAGGAGGCTTAGATCTTAAAACCATGTAAGCAACTTTTCAAAAAAAAAAATGCAAGCAAAATTTATTCAAGTAACCAAGAACAGATTTTAATCCAAAAGCTGAACTTGCATGGAATCTGAAAAAATAGATCATCTAAAGGATAATTATGTTACTTACAGCCAAAGCAAGAATACAAAGACAAGGAAAGGCGCCAAGGATTGAAATTATCTTCAATATACTAAATTTTAGATATTTAAATAAATTCAGCTCCAATTTTGTAACCTGGCTGAAGATGGAGATGGGTTTAGGTACCCATTCTATCTGCACAGAGAAGTGTACATTGTTGTTAAAAAAGCTTTCAGTAGAAGATCAGAAAATAAAAGATGGGAACCCAATCATCCAACTTTAATTCACATACCCAATTGGACCAAGAGTAAACTATTAACTCCCTCAGCCTAGGAAAATGTTGTGGAAGACGAGTGAAAAGATACTGGCCTGTCTGCTCATTTGCCTGGTACCAAAGTTCCATCAAGTTGGGAGCTCCTCTTAAATCACATGTAACACGATGATAACTCAACCATTTAAAAGTTAGGAGATTGTCATTTGACAGATCAACTACTTCCAATCCAAAAGACTTCAAAACTACAAATTCCTTTAAACTAGTTAATGCAGCAAAGCATAACTTAATAGGAAGGCTGCACTCGAAGAAGTACAATTTTTTAAGGTTCACCAAACAAGAAAACAGACCATGCAGGTCATAGAGGGATAAAGGTAATTTATACAAGTAAAGGGCCTCTAAGCAACTGAATTGGTAGGTGAAATTGGGTTCCATGATGCAAGCATATAAATGAAGTCTCTTCAAATTAGTTGTTGCACCTTCAAAAAGCTCCTTACCCAGAACATATTTGCCCTCAATTAGTTGAGCATTATCTTTGATACCTTTGGAACAGTATTTGTCACAATAGAGGTTAAGCCAGAGCTTTTCAGCACCCCTGCTAAGAGCAAATCTTAGCCATTTATCAATATCATTAGAGCATTCAAACCAAGACAGCAAAACACTTTAAACGAGTATATTTGTTTGCCCTGATAAAATTGTAAGAACTGATTGACTTCCCTAACAAATTTATCCTTGAACATAGTACAAGGAGGATTTTCACTAAATTCCCATGAATCAGTCACAAACATATTATCCCAATCAAACTGTAAGTGAGTTATGGATGAGCAAATATGTTTGAATCTACTTGATAATACACTTAATTTCACAATATCCCTCAATTTTAAACATGAGATGTGGAATAAAGAATCTCATCAGGCAATTTGCTGATTAGATCCATTGTTGTTGTGCCGCAAGCTCCTGTTTTTGATGACTTACACGGCCTCAACATTATTATGGGGGGAAATCTAACCTCAGATTAACTACGAAGGCGGCTTCACCCGTTCAGAAGAGGGGCAGCGACCGGTGATCGGAGGAGTAGAGAACACACCAAAGCCTATAATCAATAAACAGAGTTTCATAGGCCAGGCTAACTTAAGGCCCAATTTTTTTGTTAGGCCCAAGCCTACTAACTTCTTAGTTCGTCTTTAGACCCAATTAAGCGAGAAAAACAAAAATCCCTTTGCTCTGGCCCATTTCCATTATTGAAAATTTCCAAATCTCCAATGATAATTTTTTTTTCTTAATTGGTCTCTTGTGCATTTAATTTTCTTCTTTTTTTTTTTTTTTTTTAAACTAAGCTAGATTTAAATAATTAATAAAATTAAAAGAAATAATAAATCTTATAAGTGATTTTTGAAAAATATTATATTTGATTATATCACCTTTATATCATCCTAATTAAAATAATAGAAATTAAAGGACACATGCATTAGAAAAATCTTTATAAAACATTAACTTAATTAATTATTGGACTAGCGTAGATAATGGTATACCAATACCATATACAGTCCTTATAACAGTTCATCATTACTCAAAGATAAAGCCAAAATTTATAGAATTGTAATTTAATGTTCTCAAGTAATTAACAAAGCCAAAGCTATTTGCATACCCATATCAATGCATTGTGTGCTATGAGTTGTGAGAAGTTGCCACCTATTCCTTTTTGCATGTTCATCCCGAATGCTCTTATGCCACGCATCTCTTTCTTTCCATACCTTGCCTCCATTCTCTGTCATTATCTTCATTTCTCTCTCTAACCCACCTATATATCTTACCCCATCCATTGTTCCCTTCTCCATCAACATCATCTTCATGCCCTCATTCCCCTTCTTTATCTTCAAATTCAATCTTTGATTTTTTTAATCTCTCTCTCTCTCTCTTTTCAATTAATATCAATATTTATAATTAACAATGAGCACCATTTATGCTCAGCAACACAAGCCCTACCCCTCTCACCAACTCTTCTCTCCCAAGAAACACTTTAAAGATCTTGAAATCCCTCCAAGAAAACTCCTCCTTTCCAAGAAAACCCTTCAAGAAAACCTCGATATGTCTCCTTATGAGTCCAATCTCCCAAAGTTTCTTCCTTTTAATGACTCCAACAATAGCGACCCTAATACTAATAATACCTATGATGATGACTTGTTGGATTTGGATCCATACTCTTCTGATCATTTTCGTATGTATGAGTTCAAAATTCGCCGTTGTACTCGCAGCCGCAGCCATGACTGGACAGACTGCCCTTTTGCCCATCCTGGGGAAAAGGCTCGCCGGAGAGACCCGAGGAAATATCATTATTCAGGTGCAGTCTGTCCAGAGTATAGACGTGGTGGTTGCAGCCGTGGAGACGCTTGTGAGTTTGCACACGGAGTGTTTGAGTGTTGGCTTCACCCTTCTCGATATAGAACTGAGGCTTGCAAAGACGGCAAGAATTGCAACAGAAAGGTTTGTTTCTTCGCTCACTCTCCTCGCCAACTCCGTATTCTGCCAGAGATTTCTTGTGGTTCTGCAAAATTTGATAAGAGTTTGACCTCGCCTTGTTCTTCTCTTGACCTTGCACATTGTTGCTGCTTGGCATGTCATTCTGTGATTTCTTCTCCTACTTCTACTTTATTGGGTATGTCTCATATGTCACCGCCATTGTCTCCTTCGCTGTCACCGCCCCTATCACCAGTGAAACACCGTGGATTTTCTCCGATTTCTCCAGTTTCTCGATTCAATGATAGATTGAGCAAGCTGAGGTCTGGATGCACAGGCTATAAAGATGTACTAACAGAGTTGATGACTTCTTTAGATGCTATAAATTTCAATAATGAAACGGCTATTTCTGTTTCTTCGCCTCCATCAATATCATCACCAATTTCTACTAATACTCCATGGATAGAAGCTTCTTTCAATTGCGGGGAAGATCATCAGCAACAGTTCATTCTTTCACCTACAACTCCAAATTACCCATCTGGGTTATCTAGGAATTCATTCAACAATAGAGACAGTTCAAGAAATGGATTAATTAACAATAATAGTAATAATTATAATGGAGGTGGACAAATGGGTGGTTCGGATCCTGATCTTGGATGGGTGAATGAGCTCTTGATGTAGATGATGACGAAGCTAAAGTAGATGATGAATTAATGGATGGTTGGACGTGTACATAAAAAGATCCTGCACCAACCGTATATGTATTACCACTATATATACATATATATGAGATTTGGTGTAAATTATTGGGAATATTGTTTTTATTTTTCAAGTTGTCAAATTTTCAATTTTTTTTGGTTCTGTAATTTTCTTGTTAAATGATGTTGTTGGTTTAGTAATTTGATTAGTTTTTGCTTGTTCTTTCAAGTTAATTAAGTTGGTTATGAATTCTCTTGAATGAGAGAATTTGTTTATCCATAACTTGTATTTTGATGAAGTTAATTAATGAAATGAAATGATTTTCCAAGTTTGTTGAGCCTTTACTTAAAGAATGAGAAATCTTTGATTAATTCTCATATTCACACCAGAATTTAGATTTTATGAAAATGGTAAATGATATTTTTATTTTTATTTTTTATTTTTCTTAGAGTAAAGTCGCGTTTTTGCTCGAATGAATTTTTGTTGCATTCAATCTGATTTAGCATTAATGAATGAATTCTAGTGTTCATATTAGAAAAAATTTTAAAATTTAATGACTTTCAATCATACTTTTTTACTCTTTGATTTTTTTTTTTAATTATTTTTACATTCAAAATATTTTTTCATTTGAATTTTATTTAATTTTCATGAATTCAAACAATAAATCTTTCTTAAAAATCAATCTACAAATTTAAAATTATTTTGTTTCTTTAACAAATTGAATCATTTAATAGGTCTAATAATTATTATTTTATTTAAAAATATCTTTTAATTTAGTAAGTTTAAATTATAGCAATACTTTGATTTAAAAAATTAAAAGAATATTATGAATAAAAAAAAATTTTTAGCAAAAAATAAAAAATCATTAATTATTTTGAATTTGTTCTTAACGAAAATTTATTGTTTAAATTTGTAAAATTAAATAAAATTTAAATTAAAAATATTTCACTTAAAAAAGTATTTTGATGAAGAATTATAAAATAATTAAAGGGATATTTTAAAGGAAATAGAATTAAAAGAATTAAAAAAGAAAAAAATATATATCTTTAAAAATTACTAAGCTTTGTAAATTTTTTAACGTGGTAACTAAAGTTCATTTCATAATGAAATGCTGAGTTAGATAATTAAGATGAGATTATATACATTCATACATTTCAATGGAGTTTTAACGAAAGTTCTCAAGTAATTAAAAAAAATAAAACTTTTGTGAATTTTTAGTGACCGCATAAAAAATCAAAGTTTTGTGATTTTTAATACTCTTTCATTTCATAATAACATGTGTATGGTTAATTTTACACAGATTAAAAAAATGTAGTTTTTATAATTAAAATAGTGTATTATATAATAATCCTAATTAATATTCTTTCAATTTCAAAAAAATTATTCACTATTTATTTTAGAATATTTCAAAAATATTTGCTCACTCTAAAATATAAATTTGTCTATTTTATTCTTGTCAATTAAAAGGTGTATTTTCAAAATTAATAATAAAAGTAGTAATAAATAAATATGTACAATAGTATAAGTGAAAAAATATAATAATAAAATTTATAAATTGACAAATAATTAATGACATTTTCTTAAACTATATGATAAAAAAAAGTAAATAACTTTTTTTAGAACAGATGGAGTATTAGATAGCTCTTTTCATTGTAGTTTTCCAATAACCACATTTAATAATATTTGTTTCATAATAATGTAAAATAAATAGGGGTATAATAAAAAAAATTAACAAATAAATTATAATCTTAAAAAATAAACTATTTTTTGTGGTGGACGACAAAAAAAAAACAAATTTATTATTACATAATGAAGGGGTATCACTTACCGATCTATGAATATATTATTTTACTTTTGAAAAATATTAAAAAAATTTAATTAAATTGAGTTTGAGATGAGAGATGATTAATTGTGGATATGATTAATTAGAGATTTTAATTTTAATTAGATGTGAATAATGTATAAGGTGGCAAAGTACAAGTGTGTTGCGTGGCAAGCATGCATCAGGTTAATATTAGTTTTGCTGATTTGAGGATTCTGATCTGTCAATAGTGCTAAGGGGATGATCTCATTCTCATCTCCCTATCAGATTTTTTTTTTTTTTTTGGGGCTTTTGCTTTCTCTATGCAAATATCAATAAATCTCTCATTAATTCTGGTCAATTATTTATTTGAAAATAAATTTAGAATTTTATTGTTCAATTTTCATTTTTTATCAACTGTATCATAAATTTGTGTTAAAATTTTCTAGTAACTTGAGAATTAAAGAAAAATACTGAATTATCACTAAATTGTAACTATATCTATTATGAAAAAAATGATCATTAAAAAAAATTATCATTTTTAAAATAATAATAATTTTATTATAAGTTGTCAAAAAAAACTCTTATTAATTGCAATATAAATTAGAGAAACATCTCTCATATTTGAAAAATAGAATGATAAATTAACTATTTTACCATATTTTTTTTATTGAGTTCCTAAATAGTAACAAAACTAATTTTTTTAATGATCACTTTTTACATAATAGAGAAAATATTCAGTAATTGAATTTTGAAATCTTTGCCATTAAATTGAATTGAAATTACTAGATGGTAATTACGAAATTGAATTGAGGAGACGATTCAGTAATTTCATTGTAATATTACTCAACTCACCTGATTACTTTAATATGACTATTGAATTACTTTAATATGATTAATGGTAATTAAAAAACTGATTTAATTTTAATATCATTAAATGCTAGTTACTTAAGTGATCTGAATGCTAATAATTAGTAAACTATGCATAAGCTTATTTTAATTAATTTAATTTTTTATCTATTTTTACACAATGAAAAAAATATCAATACATTATTTCTTATTATATTTTTATTTTATTAAATTATTGTATATAGTCAGTGCTAACAAAATTTACTCTATTCGATATTAGGATTGTTAAATGATAATTCTAATATCAGATAATGTAGAAGATTCAATCATTTGATTTGAAAATCAATGAATAAAAATTCATATCAAATAAAATAAGATTTTAAGATCACTTAATGGAGGACATTTGTAGGTTTTATACATAAATAAGGCAACTCATATATGACATTTGTGTCTTTAATACATGAATAAGGCATAGACAATTCCAACTACTTAAGATAATTTTTGTGAAAAAATCCATAAGTTTGCATAGAGCTAATTAAATTAAATTTGATGAAAGATAAGAGACATTTATTTTGATGAGTAAGACATTGATGTGCATTTATCCATGAGCCAACAACTCCTACTCATTAAGGAGCATGAAAATTAATTGAAGCACATAAATAATTTAATAATGTATTTCTTTTGCCTTAAAAAAGTTGTTCATTATTTTTTTTTAAATGTTCCAAAATATTTATCTACTCTAAAATATTTTTAGATATTTTTTCATTTTACGCTTATTAATTGAAAGGTGAGTATTTTTAAAATTAATAATAAAAGTAGTAATAAATGAGTATATGTAAGATATTTGTCCATTTTATCCTGCTATTCGTTAAGGAGCACGACAATTAATTGAAGTAAATAAATAATTTAATAATGTATTCTCTCGTCTCAAAAATATTGTTCATTATTTTCTTTTAAAATATCTCTAAACACTTATTTACTGTAAAAATAGTTTTAGATATTTGTCTATTTTATTCTTATTAATTAAAAGATGAGTATTTTTAAAATTAATAATAAAAGTAGTAGTAAATAAGTATATGTAAGGATATAAGTGAAAAAATAGAATAAAATTTATGAGTTGATAAATAATTAATAATTCTTTTTAAATTATATGAAAAAAGAAAGTGGACAATTTTTTTAGAACGAATCAAGTAATTACTAGCATTGATCTAAAAATCTACCAAGGTTTTATATGGAAAAGTACAAACATCAAATTTCTAGGAAATATTATTATTGCTTTGTTTAAAATATCTTTTTTTTAGTGTTTCGATACAAATTGAAAAATATAGTATACGTAAAGAAAATTATTTTTTTTTATTTTGATATGAAAAAATAATTAATATAAATATTTAATAAAAAAAGAAGAGGGAATAAAATTTAAAAAAATAATAATTTTTTTAAAATTTTAAAATTATAAATATTTTAGAAAAAAAATCTTTAAAATGATAAATATTTTAAAATAAAATAATTAATTATTAGATTTTTTTTTTCTCCTATCATAGGTGTAGATTCTAAATCTCCTATCACCTGTCTTTCAATTTTCTAATCGATTTGATTCATATATAATTTTAAATATTAAGAAAGAAGAATCAACTCATTTTTTATCAAATCAACTTATTCATTTGCCCGAATAGTTTCACCCCTTCAAAATTTAGAGGTGTCCTACCAACAAATGAATTGAATACCAGGGAAACTTTTCTTGGTCGGTCATACTATTGAAATTGAGTAGCTAGTGATGATGAAGAAAGAGCCAACATGAATGCAAGCATGTGAAGTGAAGGAACATATGAAATTTTGAAGAAAATGAAAATCAGCAAAAACTGATGTACCACACTAAATGATGGCATATTATTTGTTTCCTAGGAGGGCTACTTATCTTAAAAAACCAGCTAGGATGGTAGGGAACGAACCCATAAGGGTTTGTTTGGAATGATTCTTTTTTTTTTTCACTTTGTTTCTTTAATTTTGATGGTTGGGTGCAATGTTAGGTTTAGGTGGTCACAAGACTCACAAGAAATGGTGTGGGAGTGGGGTAGCTGCCCATGCTAAAATGACTACTGATAGGGGCTTTGGGGTCCCCTATCTGTCCTTAGACTTTAGTGTAGAGGCCACAATTTTCATTTCATTTATTGCCAAATTCAATGCTCTTCATGGGACAATAAGCCCATACTTTGTAATGCTTGTGACTCGCTATTAGTCTATTGCTTAACTTCACTAAGGTATGGCTGACACCTGACTCACTATTATTATTATTATTATTGTTAGCCTAATTATTTTGTCACATTTAATTATACATTTTAAAAATCCTATCATCTTTTTGTTAATTGAATTGTACTAAAATACAAGTACCCTTAATTTTTTTAAAATATATAATGCTCAATTGTATTATTAAATTTGTTTTACTAATTAGATAATTTTATTTTTATATTAGTTTGAATATAATTTTAAACTTGACTTAATATAAATTTAGACTCAAATTCGAAACGAGTCAAATTTAAATATGATTTTTAACTTTAAATCCAAGTTTAAACTTCAATCCAGAGAAAAAAAAAATAACAACTGAGCTAAATCTGATCAACTTAAAATTCAACTCAGCTTGAATCATTTGAGGCTATAATTGTTGAGGAGGTTGTAAGGTTCATAGAAGTTGGCACAACTAAACAATAGAGAGTTCCGAAAAGATTTCTGAATGCAGTCGTAGGAGGTTGGTATTTTTTTTATTTTTTTAAATGAAAAAAAAAAAAAAGAGGACTTTCAATGCTACAGTATCTGAACTCTCACTTTTATTTATAAAGTATTTCATTTTTAGCACTAGACTGGCACGCTAAGATTAACCTTTTGATGAAAAAGAAATTATAACCTTTTGATGAAAAAGAAATTATATCTTTTAATCTCCAAAATATTCACAGGAGCAAATAAATTTCAGAAAATATTTATTTCTTTAAAACTTACATTTCAATTTCCATCCAAATTTAGAGTAGAAGGAACTTTCTTTCTGCTAAACCTTGAGATTTTTAATAAATTCCATTATTATACAGATAAATTTTAGATAATATTAAAAATCCATAAGCATTTAATAAATAAATTCTATAAAAAAGATAAAAGCAACTATTTTTGTCCTGTTCATTTTCATATCATTATCCCCTTTCCTAACAAACACAGCCACGGAGTCTCATAATAGAGGCATTGATTTACATTTATGAATCTAATCAATAAAAAGAATGTGTAGTATTGAATTAAAATTTCACAATTTTAATCCCTCCTTCCAAATGCAAAGATAGCTTATTTAACATCTTTCTGCTGACTTCACAATCCTATTTTCCTTGCTAGGAAAAAAAAAATGGATGTGTAGATTAGAGTAAATAAATCACGTATTATGGGGAATTCTAACCTTTACAACCCTAAGACAAGTACTAAATAAAATGCAGCTATACCCCCAACAAAAACTTTTTGATCGAATGTACTGCCTATACACCTTATGTCAAATGAACAAGAAGAAGAGCTCAGTTGTCCTTACAATTTCTCGAGTAGCTTGAAGAAGACAATCTGGACTGTGATTGAAAGAAATCAAATGGAGTTCCTGATCCGAAAGATCTTCTAGTGTTTGGAGAATCCGATAATAGAGGTTCATAAACTGAGCTCCTATTCTTCGGTTGAGTAATGGATAATGGAGAGACTTCTTTCTCCAGTGACCTTGGTTGTGGCTCGATATTCCCAAGCGATAATATTGGCCCTCCCAAACGTTCAGCTTGCTGAAGAGCATTGATTTTGCTAGGTCTATAGGTGTAGCGGAAGTACTTTAGCGCTAGTATTGGCCCCATTCCTGCTGCAAGTATGAGCTGCAAAGAAACAGAGTTACTTTCTATATGCAGTTGGCGGGTGCCCAAGGAATGCTAGCAGCTAGCACCATACAAAGTTTGAGTAAAGATAATAATGTGAAAAAATGGTTTGAGTGATACATACGAATATAGTTATCCAATAAGACGGTTGTGCACATAACCGAAACATTATTGTATACATCCCTGACGCTGGAATTGCACTCACAATACAGTTGATGACATAAAATGCAATCAAGTTCCCCCATATGGCAAGATGCTGTAATATTGTAAAGGAGCTGCAATCAATGACAAAAGTCAAGGCAGTTAAAAATCTTTTGCCATTTTTGATTACCAATTCATTGCTCAACTATGCCTTAATCCTATTTTCTACTGCAATTTGAATAAATCAAAAAGAATCTCAATAGATTTATTCTGGCAAACAGTTCATCTATTTCGTCTAATAAAGTTCAAACAGGAAAAACATAATGCAAGAAATGAAAGCTTACTTGGTCTCTAATGTTACAACAAAAGCCTGCAACCATATACATCCAGATAGTGCCACCATTGCAACCTCCTCCATTTCACTTTTTTCATATGCGTATGCATTTATACTGACGATGAATACAACAATTGCCTGAAAATCATCCCAATATCAATGGATAGAAATCATAGAATACAGACATATTCACATGACCAAGCAAATCTGGGTAGAACAAGAACTTGAGTCGCTTTGATGAATTGAGAGACCTTCCAACACCATTAAAACATTATATAATGGCTTCCAACACTTCCAAGCTCAACAGCTCATCATTTTAGAACTCAAAAACTTTAAATTCAGAATATTACATATCCATGCACAAGTTGATGCGTGGAGCAGTTGAGTATTCTAATACCTAAAAGTTCAAAAAGGGTATTCAGAACTTGTACAAAGTTGCACTTCCAATTCTAGAAGACAAAGTCCTCAGCTTGCATTTGGATAAAGAACTTGAAATTCAGGGATTTGGATTTGACCTTTTGCTTTTAGTTTAAATTGTATGAATAAAGAATTAGACTTGTATAGGAATACTGGGAAAATTATTTAACCGAATTGTTAAGATTGTATCTGAAATTGTTAAGTGTGTATCAGAAATAACACCTTCCTGTGTAAGGGACACAAATCAATCGTCAAACAATTTGGCATATCCAGCCATGAATCTGACAAACTAAAAGAAACACATGTATTGTGAATCTAATTTAACTAATTTAAACCAAAATATTATATACAAATCCCTCCATTAAAAATCCCCCTTCCACAATCAAAAAGTCTGAAACTGTTTCATCTTAAAATTCCAAGGAATTCATCATGTTCATTGAATTACCCCCAGCAATCAAGTAAATGCTTCTTTTACATGAATTTCATTCACTTAAACTGATGTTTGGGCAATATTGTTAAACTCAAGTCCCATTCCAATCCTGGCTTTACATGATTCTTGTTTCTGAATGTCATTTACATAAAAAATGTAATAAACAGGTCTAGTAAATATAAATATTAGTAGAAAGAAGGCATGTATAGAAAAATTGATAGCACACTCACATGGAACAGAGATCGACCAAACCATCCAGCAAAAGTACTTGGATTAAGAAGCCTGTGTCAACAATGATTGTCAGTTTAATGTAGAGCAAGAGGAACTATAATTCTCAATTTCTCATACAGACAGCAACTCATACTAGTCATCATTCCCACAAATACAATCTCCTCCTCAAACTGCAAAATAAATTGGTACAAATATACAGATAAGCATACCTTCCAGCTTGGCAATAGAATAGAATTTGAGGATGCTGCATTACTGTTTCTTCACTAAGATCTTTGTCAAGTACACTAACTAGAACAGGTATACTAGTGTAGAAAACGTTATAAGCCATCAAGCTAACAGAATTGAATAGACTGGTCCCAGACACACCTGATATAAAAGAAAAACTGAATGTATGCCAATTTTAGTATTCGAAAAAAGGAGATCATTATATTTATATGTATCTTTCTACTTTATTTATGACTGATTAAGAAAGCAGCAAGAGTTTAAGGTACTGAATATGGGAACGCACAAGATTTGGATGAAACATATCAGTAAGGATTTATAGAATGAATATTGAGACAGAAAGGCTGTTCGGTTGTATGAATACCGCCCATGGACAAGTATCAGTCTTTTCAAAAACCTGAACTCTGCAAATCAAAGAGAAGCAGTCAAAAAGGTTGAGCAAGAAAATTCAATTTAAAGCAATAAGGCATCACGTTTGACAATAAAAGTAAAAAGAACAACATTTCAATCTTTTTATTACTGTTGAGTTGAGTGAAAGCATCCTAACATTAACAGTGCTTGCCGAGACTGTAATTTACAATGTTTGCACACACAATCAAGAAGACTTCAAGAAAAATTGTCAAGTTAATGAGATTGATTTTAACTAAAAAATTGTATGATGTGCTGTTGTACATTTAACCACAACTGGAAATTTAGGTTGTCATAATTAGCTTATCTCAGCATAACTCCTATACTTTCCTTCCTAAGCAAAAGTTCAAGTTATCTTCACCAGATTCTAGCTCCCCCAAGAAAGAAATAAAGCAAAACAGATCGCAAGCCCAAGAGCATACTGGTGAACAAAATTCAATTGTTGAAATGATTAACAATATCACTTATCTGCTCATAAAGCTAATCTCCATGTCTATTGCTTCTTCTCACACTCACAAATCTTTAAGTGCCCTTACAATCAAATTAAGTATCCTATCAGGACTTTAGTAGCTTACCTACTGCTTTCTAGAAAAAAAATAAATAAATAAATTTTATTGGTATCTTAATCATAGGGAGAACTGGAGAAGTTATTATGAAACCAGTAAAACATCAAAAATCTATAGATTTTAATAGCTGCAGAGAAAAGTATAATTCTTGTTTGTGTAAATAAGAAGCAATAATAATTGTGCCTTCCAGAATCACTTTTATAAGTAAAAGCACCTAAAAACCAGTTGCAGGAACAAATTCTTCACTTCTGTTGTCGAAGCAAGTCTTTGAAGCAAAGTCAGCACATCAAAGTATCAAAGACATGAATAATACAATGGCAATTTTCCAATGCAGACATAGTAGCACATGACAGATGCACATATGAGACAACTTACTCCCAATGCTATAATCAGCTGCCCTTGCTGCCTGCAGTCCTTCTCTCCCACTAATTCCAACTCCAATGTCAGCTTGTTGTATCATTCTCACATCATTGCCACCATCCCCAATAGCCAGCGTTCTATAGTCACATGATTTCAAGAGCTCCACAAGCTGCAAAAATAAGTATCATAAATCAGTATCATTTTACTGAGCTATACTAGTACAGCGAATTTCAAGTTCAAGATGGAGAATGAATAAAAAAATTGTGATGACTTGCTCCACACAACTAGCTTGCTCATTGAGAAAATAACACAAACAATATGAATCAAAACCCTTTGCAAGTACAATTTTGTTCCCTGATAATTATAAAGACGAATTAGATCCATACAACCATCTCTCTCTAGGCAAAAGCATTACAAGCACACCACAATGGAAAACCCTCGTGCCTGCCTGCCTTTTCCGAATCCCAAATTGCAAGCTCTCAGGCAAACAGATTATAATCAGAAATTTGAATATATATATATATATATATATAGTTCAAGAAAATAATCCAAAACGAATAAATTAACAATGTCCCAGTCACATGATTGATTCCCCTCCATTCAGAATAACAGAGTACAACCCTGGAAAAAATGTCCCATAAAAAAAACTGAACGAACTCCAACAATTCATCATACCCAGTTACTCTGCAGTCCAATATGCAAGCAAATACAACATGTGTTTCACATCCCTGCATAATCATCCATTGAATTTTATTTGTGTCATACCTTTTATTTGCTCCAGATTCAAGAATATGAATAACTCCTGTATGATTGACATACTGATACCATTTATCTCAAAACTAACCCATACGTTCTTTAGAACAAACAAGAAAAAAAAATTATCAATTGACTCCGACTTCATGATTTCCTCTCCTTTCACCCAACATCCATATATTGATTTCATTATCCACTCTCTTTACCCTATTAAAAAATCCAAACAGGATAAAGAACAACTCTCTCCTTTTTGCTTTTATTCATGTCTGCTCATCTCCTCTCCCTTCAAACTCCCAAATGCAGTGGTGTATATACTGGTCCTAATCCAGTAATCCTTCTTCAAAAATACATGACTATACAGCTACTGAAAACAGGATTGGAAAAGCAGACAGAGAAATTTTGGCGATGGAAGCAGCACCCAAATAGTTGTACTTAATCTCTTCAATATCTGGCAGGTCTCAAAGACAGATTACTCATCTTTAGATTCATAGATCCTATGACAAAGACTTCTCGATCAATTCATTTCTTCTATTTTTCTTTCCAAACAAGCTAGTTCACCTCTGCGTCCCAGAATAAGGTGTAGAAATTAAGTACTGCAGGTTTTGGTTGATTAAAGAATCCTCTCAGAAGCCCGTATATATGAGTCAAAGATGTGACTGTGACTTTCACAAGTCCGATCGGCCTTGGAATGCCCTGAATTTGACCTACTTTTTATATAATAATAGCTAGGTTCAATTTACAGAAAATAAATAAATATAACCATGCAAGAAAGAACTTGGCTACCAAATATTCTTAATGATTTAACTTGGCAATCCAAATTGAACAAATGCAAATGGGATGCCAACATTACAAACTTAAAACCTGCCAACCTGTGCCTTTTGTGATGGTGTCACACGACAACATATGGCAGTCCTTGACAATATTGCCAATTCAGTGAAAGCTTTCCGATAATGCTTCAGTAAGATTTCAAGAGCCCACCCATCAACAACAAATGCCACATCCTGAAAAGGTAAAAAAAAAAAAAAAGTAATTGAACATTTTCAACCACACATCTGTGACCTTGCATGCCTGTTGTAGAAGAGGAAAAGAAGAAAATTCAAATTAAAATCTAATTATTTTAGAGTCCATGTTAGTTTAGACTAATAGTATTCCTTTTAGTTTAATTTGGAAGTCCAACTCCTTAAGAGGATTAGGATTATTTGTGGAATTCCTGACGCTATAGGTTCAGGGTTAGTTGGAGTCTATATATGCTCACACTTGTAATGCTTTAAAGTTCATTTTTTCAGTCAAGAAATTTCATTTCACTTTTTCAGTAGTGTGATCCTAGTAGTTTACTTTTGTTTTCTTAATTTTTCCTTTCATAAAAGTCAGATCTGCCAGGCTAATTTTTAGTTCCTAATTTTTGATATCTACAAACCCAGCCTCTCTAAAAGTCCAAGACGTTCCCCAGCTGCCCAATGCCAATGCCTGTAGTATTAATGTAAGATTTTTTGGAGCTCAATTACCTATTATACCTCAGCAGACCAAAATAAAATATTAATCACACTAGATTTAAAAAGCTATATTTTGCTTCAAGAATTACATCCTTAATTACATTTGCAATGTCATTCAGGATCAAATATATGGCTCCATCAATTCCGGATCAGCTAGTATTCATACACCTTCTTTGACAAGGTTTATTTGTAAGACAGTGATTCAAATTTAATTCAATGAAATATTGAATTAGCAAAGAAGATAAGACTCAATGCATTGAAGATGACCTATGAAGGAAACTGAATTTGAATTTGCAAATGAAATGGTTTAGACCTTCGGTTCCGAAGTTGTAATCCTCATTGTAAGTAAAACTCTCTCTAAACTCCTAGAAACTTCATCTTCAGTTTTGCCATCAATTAGCAGAAGCTGGCCTTTTGGCTCTGTCAAGAAAAAAGACAAGGGAAATGCCAGGGGTTAGAGATCCATAAACTTTGATTGTAGAAAACAATGACAAGCAGATGATGCAATTGACTAGAATGAAGCATCAAGGATATTAACATAGAGTATTCCAATGGATCCTTAGCTAATGCATCAAAGTCCTACAGAACTGTGTGACAGAGATGGATGGAAAGGTGAATTTATAGATACAAAGTATACATAATTGAGCATGCCAAGCTTTCTAATACAGAAATTAATGGCTTTTAATGGTTTTGAAGCGAAAATATTAGTTTCTCACATTCAGAAGATTTTGAAACAATTGAACACAAAACAGAAGCCACTATCATATGATGAGAATAAATGAAAAAGGAGTATACCCGGCGAAATAAAGTTGCATGAAAGAGCAATTTGTATGGCAGTATTCTGCTTATCTCCAGTTAGCATCCAAAAATTTATTCCTGCTTTTCTAAGTGTCTCAATTGTTTCTGGTACACCATCCTGAAAAATTATCCCATAAAATGATGATAATAGATCTCAGCATCCAAAAGCTGAAAAAACAGTACAAACTGGATTTCAGTGACACAAATTACAAAAATGTTCACCTGTAAGCGATCCTCTATTGCAGTAACTCCTAGAACTTCAAGATCATGCTCTAATCTTTGGCATACCTCGGCTATTCTCCACTGCAGGAAATAGAAACATATGCAGCTCAGGCATGTACATCACCAAAGCTTACAAAATTCTAAAGACAAGATCATTAATATGAGATGTACCCTTTACCTCCCTATCAAGCAATGTGCTACTGGCCTCTCGAAACATCAGAGACCATTCTTGATATTCATGTTCTTGCAGTTCCCGCCAGGCCAAGCATAATGTCCGCAACCCCAATTGGGCATATTGTTCTACAGCCTCATTAAATGTCCTTGTTTGTTGTCCTAGAGTTGGTGATATATTAGTAGATACTCAAGCAAATAATGCAATACCAGAGATTTATCACATGCAGTCATTGATGCCTGTCTTCTTTTCTTTATATACAAAATGCATCAGAGTACTCTACCATGAATCAATAAAATCACCACCTATCATTATTAATATTCACCAACTACCAACAGAAACTTTCCTAATTCCATTTGTTAGGTTGTATTACCATTGTTAGGATATGACTAGGAAAGTAATAGCTCAATGGATCTACAGCCTTCGCTGAGCAATCCATGGTGAATATTAACAATGAAATTAACTAATTAAAAATAATACAATATGCAACTAAACTTCCAAGATGAGAAAATGCATATGCCTATTCTGAGCAATTAAATAAGATATTAAGAAGAAAATCAACAACCCTATAATTTTATCAAAGCATTTAAACATTTAAAGTATAGTCTTGCTATCTTTCTAGACAAGAAACATTTAATACAGAAGGTTACCTGCAGCAGCATAAGGAAGAATGGCTTCATCTGCTCCTTTTGACATAAGGATAATCTTTCCATTCTGGCAATCTCTTACCACTACTGACATCCTTTTCCTGTCAGAAGTGAACTCCAGAGTCTCCAACACTTCATATTGTAATACAGAAGCATTGTATCTGATCTCTGCCAACCATTAAAAAAGAAAAAAAGTTGTCAAATATGCGTAAGAGCCATCAAAGTCACTAAACGGACAAACTTTTTACCAAGAATATTTCCATTTTTGCTGACATAAACCATATGCAACTTAGCAGCAGCTTGAACAAGTGCGTCCTCATCCTGAGACTGTGCTTTGTACAAGATTGCTCCAGTTTTGCTACAAGCAAGAGAAGAAAGGTGTCACTATTGAGTATCTACCATGGTTTGAAATTGATGGCAAACATCTATACAGAAAATTTTCTAACAAGAATTTTAAAACTTTAAAAATTATCTCAGAGAAGAACTGAAAAAAAAGGCTAGTCACCTTGGCACAGGTACAACAGTATTGCATATTGCCATAACTGTAAGAAACTGAATAACATCAGGAGATCCACTAGAAACAGCATTGAGCAGCCGTGTATCTGTGTAATGAAGGACGAACTAATCACAAGTCAAATTTCAAGTATCTGCAATCTGAAAGTACTTTCAGCATTTGAAAGAAAAAAAAAACATGCGCAATTCACAAATTAAAAACAAGAAGTGGCGATAGAATCTCAATCTTTAATACTTTATGCTTCAAAGTCTGCAACACAGCAAAATATCAAGCCTGTACATTGGGGCAAATTCAAGTCTATAATTCAAAAGTGGAAACCATATTTTTGTTTGGAGGCAAAAAAGATATATTTGTTGATAAGCGTAAAGCTCAAGACAGTATGCTTTACAGAAGTAAGAACATAACTAATTATGAAGCACAATGCTAATACACTAGCACAGACCAGCATCTGATTACAGCAATGTACTGTCAAACAATTCAGATAAGAACTTGAAATAACAATGCATATGCAAGGATGGGACATATGATGTGTTCCCTTTAGATTTTCACATCTGTGCGTGTGAATTTGTATAAGGTAACTTAATGAAACATCAGCATCAACATAATCGCTTATACAATGACAGTCACATTTTTCTCCATTGCCTTCCAACGACACATGCAATCAAATTATTTACTTCACATGCATGTGTTTATTGCATGATACATAAGAACACATGAACACACAGAGATGTGCAGCATATACACAAGAACTTGAGCATGCCCATACATAAGCTTTATATTCCAATTTGTGGAACCTGCAGCTATGTCATACACACATCTATGCACAGAGTAAAAATACATAAGCTATTTCCAAAATAAAACCAGTATTTTATGCAGATCAGAAATACAAAACAAAATTTTAGCAGTCAATTTGAATAAACAGAAACCGATACTAGAGAATATTCAAAATCATTTTCACAGAGTTTACACAAATAAATTGATTGGTTATGAATTACAAAAAGTTTTTGAAAAAAGAGAATTTTGAATGCTTCAGGTAATAAATTTACAGGGAACTCAACTATACGCAAGCATGTACAGGGATTCATAACATGTGTAAAAAATTTGAAGTGATTGTTTTTATAACTTCATCCAACTTAATATAAGATGACAAAATCAAAACAATTCAATGTCCAACAACTACCAGCAACCATGATTGGGAATTAGTTGATCAACTTTCTCCAAAGAAGATGCAAAACATGGGAGAGATGAGACAATAGTTAATCAAAATATGTATTGAAAAATAGTGTGACGAGTGTGTGTGTGCATGTGTGTGTGTGAGAGAGAGAGTGAGAGAGAGAGACCTTTTAAGGCATTTCCAGTCTCATTCCCATAGAAAATGCCATTGATACAGCATCTTCTAAAGACCATTTTGTTCTCAGTAAGGGTTCCAGTTTTATCAGTCAAAATGTACTCAACTTGTCCCAGGTCCTCACTTATTGCTGTGCTGCCACACACAATGAATGCCTCTTCAAAACACATTCAATTTAACTTAATTTTCATACCTGTTTGAAGAACAGGGTTTTTAGTCAATTTCTCAACTTACTTCGTTGCATGGGATGAACAACCAGTTTCTTGATCAATCATCTGAGCATCCCAATCGATAAACTTCGCATATAAGCTCTTCACAAGATCCAAAGATACCTGCAACAGGAAAGAAGATCAAACTTTTAACATCAGACCAGATGGCAGTCCACTAAACCAAAAAATTAACATCTCTACATGCCATAAAAATCAATTAATCTTATTGTCTCATCAACACAGATGATATGGAAATTTTGGATACCCAACACCCAGTAAAAAGGTATCATTATTACTTCTTCAATGTTCAGCAGAACTCACACTTATGTGAGGAAAAGAATATACTATTGCTTCTGTCAGTAGTTTATATAAGATTTGATTTCAAAGGACCAATGCTAGATACTACAGAACTTAAATATGAGACAAAACATTTATATAACACTTTCTTGCTTCTCAAGGGCACATAGATCAGGTGGTAGAAATCTACAACCTAGAGGGACTTCAAAAATTAATCTTACGATTTCTATGTTTGTCGTCCTCATTTCTGTGGATGTCACTTCAACTGGACCACATTTTTTACAAGACTCAGCTTTTTCTAATAACAGCATTCAATTTGAAGATAATTACAATGATAACCTACGTAATAAAGTGCATAGGGAACCAAAAATGCACTCATTCTTCCTTGCCAAATCACCAAAACAATACTTTAGGCAATACTATGCAGGACTTACCTTGATAGAAATGGGTATCATGATGGAACATAGCAACTCGAACCTTAGAGGGATTACCAGCAGTTCATACCATGGACCTTCATTTGGATATAAAACATACCATTGCTGCAAACAAAGCAAATCGAGAATGCAAGAAAGTATGTAGTTAAAAGTCAAGAATTAGATAATTTACCATTTCCAGATGATGGGATCAAAGCCAAATGTTGAGTTAAGGCAACTGAACCCAGACAAAAAATTGGCAGAAAAAAAAAACTAAGGAAAAAAGAGTGAACCCTCACTGCAAAACCATTGCAAACTGCTACATAACCAAACTAATAATCACACAGAATATAAGGCACTTTAAAGATAATAAGTTGTCTTGAAAAGAAAAGTAATCAGGGCTTGATTTTAAAATTTAAGAATTGTGAAAATTTAGTGTGAAAAAGGCCCTAAGAGAAAGAAGCACATAAAAGGGGGTGGAGAGTGAGAGAGAGAAATTAGAACTATCTCCAAACAACATAGAGTCATGATCTTGTCCCATATTTGTTCACATTAGAGACTGACAAGCCTTTTTTTTACATCTAAAAACCTAATATCGTAAATCCTAGCCATAAAATTGGGATCAAATACGCTTATTGATTCTTAATTTGGATATGCATTGAAATTCTTACAATGGAAATAAAAGTTATAATGTCATAAAAGATCAAATTTGTAAAGAGTCAAGAGGCAACATGATCTACCAAACAAATATTTCAAAATGAATTCAAACAAATTACTGCAAAAGAATTATAAGTTGACAGGCCAAACCTTTCTTGCTTCTGTATCCTTCCAGACATTCCCAGCTATGCCTAGAACAATAACAACCACTATTTGGAAAACAAATATAGCTCCAGTCAGCTTGTCAATCATGGCATCCATAGCTGTAAGCTTAGGTTCAGGAATACCCCTGCTCATACCCAGCTTAGTTTCATTGCCTGTAAGGAAAGAGAAAAGATAGAAATTATATGACGATGCCACAACTTTTGTTAACAAAATCACATAGATCACAGGAACTTGAAAATTATCACCAGGAAGGAACAAGGCCTAAAATTAGAACTTATTGAACAAAGAAACCAAGAAGATAAATAATCCAAGAACAAAATTGAAAGCATAAAAGGCAGCACAATTTGAGAAATTGTTGAGAGGAAGATGTGATAGCTTATCATTCAAATGCCACATATGGACATTCTAGAATTTTTGCCAACAATATATGAGGTAGTCTGAAGTACATGTAACATTGGAAAAAGCAATTCTCATGGTAAGAATACATGAAGCTATATGCATAGAGGTAAGTGAATTAACAATGGATCATTTCTCTATCTTATGTACTCGTATCATATGCAAGTACATGCACTAAAAATAATGTAAATCCTATGCATAAACCCAACAAAAGGCAAGGTTAAAATCCTCAATCCATATCTATACATCTATTCATATATTTAAGCACATGCATTGCAAAATATATTTCTATTGCTAGCAATTACATCTTTCTATATATCTATCTTTCCATCAACTTATATAAGCACATGCACAATATATTTCTATCATTTGCAAGTTGAAGCATAACAAACAGATAAAGGGTACAAATAGAACAAACTAGTATATAGAATATTTATGACCATCGCACTTGACAAAATATGACTTGCCTGTGTAAACAGCTACCCCGCAAACCCACTCTGTATTTCGCAAGTAACATGATTGAAGAATTGTGTTTTTTATGGTCAAAGGGCAAACATCATTATCAATAAATGGAGGAAACAAGCGTAGATTTGCATCAAATCTTCTGATGTCCTTATCTGGATTTGGACATTCAATAACACCCTGATGATAACAAAATTGAACAACTCAGGACCAATGGAAAAATATGGTGAAATACCAGCAAAGTTTATGTGATTGTGATTGACAAATCTTAAGGAAACTTGCCTTGATTTTGTGCAACAATTCAGAATCTATTCCCATGCAAGCAGAGGGTATTACCCTTGTTTTTAGATCAGTTTCACCATCTAAGGCAGCTGTCTGCAAATTATTTTAAGATTGTCAGGATCCCAAAATGCTAAAACAAAATACCTTCTTGAAAAATGAATGCTACGATCTTTCACCATATTATATATATCAAAAATCCCTTTTGGTTAGGTCCTTAAGACAAGCAAAGTGTCGATTTTTGCAGAAGGTTGAGAGAAAATTGTGGTAGGCGACAAGGGTAAGCAACAGGGGAATGGATCATGGTACTATAGGAGAATAGAACAGGCAGGAGAACTTTGACCATTGTTATAGGCCAGAATTGCTTGCGTTGGCATCATACCTTTGCCAAAGGCCAAAACCAACCCAGAATATAATATATAATAAATAAAATATGATTTGAGCTCATGCATTCTATTCTTTTTCAAATACACATGCATAACATAATGGAAGTGGTATAGTCATAGCACTAGTCCCCAGCACCTTACATAATAACATCTGCTATCTGCCCTTAAGCATGTCTGAATAAGCTCGCTGATTAACTTGTGATTGGAATATAATATCCATCTAAACATTAACTGAGAAGTTTTTAGCTTCTGCAATTAAATACTTTTTTAGGATTATCACCTATCTAAAGGAGAAACAAAATTAGGATGCAAAAACAAGTGGAGAGTTCAATTACAGAAAGATACAATGCCAGAAGCATTTTTAAATCATTTGATTGTAATCAAATATATTTGGCAATAGCTAATTGGTATTGTAGCCTTATTCAAATTTTAATCCACAAGGCCAAGTTGCTTTGAGCATAAAAGAGGCCAAAAGGTAAGACCTAAAGCATAAAAGAGAGCACATCTTGTGTAGGAAACTGATGATACTCCAAGTCTAACACAGGCTCTGGCTCTCAACCCTACTTCACTTAAATGTTTTATGTCACTCCAAATTTTATGAACTGATAATTTAATATCTAAAATGCCCATGCTATTATAAATGGAGGACATTCACAACAATACAAAGAGGAATCATAAGATTTCATAAATAATTTAACAATAATTTACAGAATTGAATATTTACCTCCACATAGCAGACACCTTGGGGATCTGAGGTACCAACCAAAACAAGATCACATGGCACTTCATCATTCTCACGAAGCCACACTATATTACCCACACAGATATCCTGTGCTTTTATCTACAAGTGAATGCAACCAAGTTATTTGTGCATGTATATACATACGAATGTGTCTGGGTTTGTTTTAACATTTAGGCTCAAATTCAAAGGATTCAGAGAACAGTTCAAATAAGAGAGACCTTGAAATGGAAATGTGATAACACTAAGATTTAGCACTATGATCATGTATCTCTACATCTTCTAAACTCAATTGAATCTTCATTTAATTGTTCTTCTAATAAATTCAGATCTAAAGAAAATGCATCAAAACAATAGCAAAAATAAATAAATAAATAATTCTCATACATGTTTTTTGATACCCTGCATAACAACCCAAACTTCTTTCTCATTCGCCTTCTTGTCCGAAAGATATCTATTATAATCATCCCAAGCTTCTTTTGTAGCTGATACTGCAAATATAAAAATCAGGGGACCCCATGTACTAGCAGGATTTACTGGTGTAATTAGTGACCATAGCTGAAGACAAGCAATCAACAAGAAATACTGGTTCATGAACCGGCTGCAATCAAAAACCAAAAAATATATATATATAAATATATAATTCAACAGCAAAAAAATATATATAGATAGAGATATATATTCAATAATTGTAAATAAGCATAAAAATAAAAATCAACCTGAATTGCTCCCATAAATTCTTGGGGAGAAAGTTCAATAAGGTATATTTTCTGTTTGAAATGCGATTATCACAGTAAAATTCCTGTGTTGGCGATTCATCATCGTTTATGTATACAAATCGCTTCATTATTGATTTTACAATCAAATGATTCACAAAAATCAACACATTCCTATCAATTTAACGCTTCACAACCTGCAAACAGTAAAAACAGCACAAATGCGTAGAATATATAAGGCATCAATCACAAAATGAAGCAGTCACAGAGAAATTGCGAGAAAAATTCATAAATTCATGAAACAATTAGCTAAAAATCTCCATAAAAATAAGAAAATAATAGATTAAATTTTGAAATTTTGATACGAATTCGATTTAATTACGATTTTGAAAGAGATCGTACCTTTTTTTTAAATTTTTGTTATTGTTTTTTTTTTCTCTCTCATTTTTGGTCCATCTTCTCAAGCTTAGTCTTGGTCCCTCTGCTTTTTCTGTCTTCTTCTTCCTCCCGATCGAAGACGAGGAGTGGTGAAGGTTAGGTGGGGGCGGTACCCCTGTTTCATTTGTGAGGACGCACAATGAGACCATTAGATGCCGTATGAAATTTCTATGTAGTGCCAAAAGGAAAATTTTGAACTGTTGATCTAGCCACGTCAGATTATACAGTGCTGATCTGTTACAGGAACCAATCATAGAATTTTACGGATCGCACGTGTTTTTGTGCGATTCATTCCCACAAAGTTAGTGGAATAAGGTTTATTTTTATATTTTATGCATTTTAAATTTTAATAAAAGAGCAATAAATTTTATTGACCAACTATTTATAAATTTTCAATGTATTAAAAAAATTAAATATTTATATTTAAAATTATGTTGCTTTTGTTTTATAAGTTTGCTTTAGAAGATAAAGTCAAATTAGTTATTAAATAATGTTCGAGTTTGTGCTTGAAATACTATTTTAGAAGTAAACGACATAATTGTAATTTAATTGATAAAATTAATAATAAAAATAATTTATCATATTTTTAAAAATAATAACAACACAATTTTATTTAAATATTTTTATTCATTGATTATTAAATATTAATAACGTAAATGAATAAAATTAAATAATAATAATGTTGTTGGATAATCAAATAATAAAATCGTTTTTATTTCATTATTATAAAAAATGGTTGTTTTAAACTAATCATTTTAAGAGTTTATTTGAATTTAATTGAAATTTTTAAAATAAATATTATAATATTATCAAATAATTTAAAATGATTTAAATATTGAAATTTGTTATCAAACGCAATATAACTAATAAAAGTTTCTATACATGATTTTGACTATGAATTTTTTTTAATTAAATAATAAAATAATAATTTTATGATTTTGAGTTTATTTTTTGTGTAATTTTTTAAGAGACTGATTTACTATTTACTATTATTAACTATATAATAATAACTAATATATGAATTTCTGCTTATGGAGTTGACATAATAGCCGCTGATTTATATAAAAATAGTTGGCTTGCTGATAGAAATGACAAAATCAATCCATTTGAATAAGAAATTTGTTTTTGCTCAAAATCCGACATAAAATCTTTTCCTCATTTATAATAATGAAGAGGAATAAGATTAAGTCTTTCTTTCCCGCATTTGATATTCATCTCGATCTTACAAAATTAATACATATTTATTTTTTATTATAATTTCATATGGTAGTACTCAATAAACTAACTATTGCTTTTTTAAAGGAGTTTATTTAGTGATACTTGTGTATATTGAATCACTAAGTAATTGTGAAGGAAAGTTTTTAGTTGGCTTCCTGAAATGTTGATAATAGCCTATTCATGTTCTTTAAAAAATGAAAATAATTCAGATTATAAGCTATTGTCACTTTGTATTTGTGTATATTTTCTCTGTTCCATTTCAAATGTCGATTTAGAAAAAGATTTATGTTCTATTTCAAGTGTCACTTTTATAAACTCAATATAGTATTAATTGACAATTTTTAAATTTGCACTTATTTATTAAATCCCCTTAATTTTAGCTAATTTATTCATTTTTTCCAGCATTATTGAATAGGGGCAATTAGGCAAATTATTATGAATTTTTTATAAAATTTATAATCATTTATTATTATATTGGTCTATTTGTTCCGTTCTTATACGACAATTGAAGTGAAATGGAGGGAGTACAACTTTTAATATTCTATAGATATAAATAAATAAATGTGAATACAAGTCAAAGGCATGAATATAACTATCTAAAGGATATAGTCACTCTCATTCATGTTTTGTAATTGTATGTTCATGTTAATGGTTTTATTTCCTCTTATACTTCCATTACGCAATGCCATAGTTACTCTAATATGGAATTGGTAGAACTATTGCATAATTTAAGATTGGCAATCACAGCCCAATTTTTCTGAGAGGATCAATTTGAAGGACTACATGGTTTTAAAAATAGATGTGCTAACTTCCTTGCCAACGAGGGTTTTAACTTTGATTTTGGATCCCATGTTCTAGAAGATCCTCCAACTAAAATAGAACGAACAATAAATTGAGTTTCTCTTAGTTAATTTGCCTTCATATCTAGAGTTTCAAAGTGGTTTATCCATTGGCAGGAGTACCTTTCTCTCTCTTATGCTTTTTTTTTTTTTTTTTTTTCGTTTTATGCTAATAATCTCTTATTCAAGGCCTTAATAGGATCTTTTTACTATACTGATTAAATCGGTCCTTTTTTTTATTTTGTGTTTAATTTGTTCACTGCGATGATAGTAGGTAAATTTGTACTTATTTGATTGCCTTTAATCATTCGAAAGACTAAAATTTTCTTTTTGGAAATCCACAAGAAAAAAGAAGAGATTAAATTCAGTGACGGTATTTTTTAGATATCGATAAAGTCAAGAAGCCTTGGTATTATGAGCTGGTGGTGAATGCATATCTGATCAAAGCCAAGAGATCCTAGCCTTTTTTTGACCCAAGCTTACTATTTTTGTTCATATATGGAGATTATTCAAGTTTAATCAATACATGTGTTATCTTTTTGGTATAAATTCAGGCTTGATCTATTCACTGCTCCTCCTTGTGGTTTAGTGGCCGATGACGGCAGGATTGCCTACTCAAGAAGGGAAGCCTCTAGAAGGCAAGGGATAGATCAGGGGTATTTCGGTAAATCTATAGGCCATTGGGCTGGTTTTATCACAGTAACTTCAGTAGTGGGTAGTTCAAATATAGACTCCAAGTCAATTTGTTTGTCTTTGAGTTGGCCCTGTTTTATATTTAATTTATGTACTGATTTAAGCTTGTTACTCTATTAATGAGTGAATTTTATTGGAAAAAAAAAAAAAAAAAAAAAAAACTTAGAAGTCTAATATTGCCGGATATCTTTTATTCATAACTTAATTTGATGGAAAAAATAATTTAGTTGGATTGGGCTTGTGAATTCTATTATTATTTTTTTTAGGGCTTGTGAAATTGTATAAGCCGAGAAATGACTCAGTCAATTATTTCTTGGATCAAACTGAGTCCAGCCCATAGTCCCAGAGTCAAAAAGTCAAAGGGTAAATGAGACATTTAAATTGGAGAAGAGATTTGATTGGGAATTAAAAAGCGTTGTGGGGTGACAGCAGTCGGTAGGCGGCCAAAGAGGTAAGTGACGCGTGGTGCGAAAGCGGTGGAATTAATGCGGTCATGGCCCCACATATGATTAAAATAATAGTTTATATCATTAAATCAAAATCCAAAACTCTGGCGGCGTAGCGTTTTGTTTCTGTAGCTTCGACACGTCACAAAAGAAAAAAAAAAAAAAAGGTACTCGCGGCTTCTCTGCGCCGTACGCCATCGCTTAACGTGCGTCACCAGAGGCTTTTCTAACCCGCACGCGCGCGAGTGACTTTCGTGAAATTATATCTTTATTAAAGAAATATTTTAAGTAAATTTGGCTCCAAAAATAAATTTGAAAGATTTATTATGCCAAGCACGTGATTAGGAAATTAGTGCATCTGTAATTGAATTGGTCTTTGACGAGAAAGAGATATATTCATGAACATTCATTAAAATCTTATCTATGAGATGATCATGTCTACAATTGTGCATATATTATTCTAAATATTTTAATCCACATATTGTGATTATAATGTAAAAAAATTAAACTATTATTCATTTGTTTTGAAATATTATTCATTGAAAATTTTAGTATACTAATTAAAAAAATTGTTTAATATTTTTTTTAGATAATATTGGATGATATAAGCTGATAATATTTGATGATATAAGCTGTATAAAAAATATTTGATGCAAATCAATAAAATTTAAATACATCATATAATAAAAAAAAATAAATCATAATTATCTTTAAAATTATCATAAGTTTTGTAAAAAAATTTACATAATTACTTTTATTTTATTAGACGTAATTGCGTCATTAAAAATTATTCTTTCTTTTTTATTTTAATATAGAAAAATAAAAATAATTAATATAAATATTTAGTGAAAAAATAAATAGTGAGTAAAATTGCAAAAAAATAATGCCTACCTTATTTTTAAAACGATAAATATTTTGCAACAAAAAAAACTCTAAAATGATAAATATTTTAAAAGGGAGGAGTATATGTTATCTAAAATTTTAATAAGTCTAAAATTGTAAATAAAAAAAAATACCAACCCATGACATCTTTATTTAGTTTTTCAAATAATTTTTTGGATTTGAAGGGAGTCCAAAATAAAAAGTTATACATGAATCACAAGAAATTAGACAGGTTTGTGTTGTTAATAATCATTTAATTACAATCTAGATGATAAAAAATATCCTATAAACTATAATTTTAATTTGTCAAACTCTTGTTCTCTCTTTGAAATATGAATTGCTTTGCTTTTTTTTTTTTTCCAATTTTTTCCCTCTTTGAGTTGAAATCTTGAAGCCCTTTTAGGAATAAGTTTGATTGATCTACAACGAATGAAAAAAAATGAAAAAGAAAAAATCAACCTCTAATAATTTTGGTTCCTCTATTGTTCTTTCCATCTTCGGCAATATTTATTAGAATATGCTTACTGTAAAATGTAGTTTTTATAATTTTTTTTAAAATATGGATTCAATTTGAATTGTTAAGTGATTTCTTTTGTTTATGTTTTATTTCTCTTTTATAATATGAAATTGTTAAATAAATTAATTTGTATATTTTTAAGTAAATTCAATGAAAATAGAATTATAAATTTGAGTTATTTCCTTTGAAAGTAAGACAACAAATTTAAGTGTGATTGATGAGTATTTTAGCTTTTTCATATATATTTAATAATAAATATAAACCTAAAGACGAAATAGCAGAAGAAATTAAAATTCAGAAATAAAATAGTTAGTTTTTTAAAATAAAAAGAATATTATGTAAATTTGATCGAAATTGAGGGTCCAGGTGGTCATTTACCATTTCCCATAATTCCATTTCCCAGCACACTCTCCTTTGAAATGTAATCTTTGAAAAATTTTAAATGAATTGGTCAAGGCAGTGTAAATGAGTATGAGTAATGATAACATAAAGCTGAAGCGAAATCCACTCCATATATTCCGCCGATGGAGAACGCTGTGGTGGACCCACCGAAGACGCAGCAGCGGCGAGCGGCTCCTCCACTCGTCTAATAACAAGAAATTTCAAAATTTTTCTGAAGCTCCTCCTGTGTGTGGGGTCCACAACAAAACTATTCATATCTGTTCCCTCTACGCTTCCTTGTGTACCGCTAGAAAATTGCATACGTCGAAGCCTTTTTTTTATTGTTTTAATTTAGTTAATAAAAATTTAAAATGTAATTAATTAAAAAAATGAACTGGACGGCAGAAGTACACGTGCCGGCCAACCGTAGTCACGGCATGTTCCCTACTTTCAACACGGAATTCTTGCCTGGGACCCACATCCCTCTCTTTCTATCTCATTATTTTTTTTTTAATTTAATTAAATTTGATTTTGATAGGATTCGTCGTCGGTTCCTCTCTGCTTCGTGTAAGCTGCATAGCTTATTCAGAAAAATATATATTATTAATTAATAAATTTAAAAAATATACATTTATTATCAAATTATATTACGATAATAATTAATTTTGATATATTAAATTATATTTGAGTGTCTGTGTAAATTAAATTAATAAAATTTCATATATTATGATAATACTTAGAAATAATTAAAATTAAATATTCTTTGACAATTCATTATTAATATTAAAAAATCTCATATGCTATGAGAAATTAATTTAAGATTATTGAATTATTTTCATAATCATAAAATTCTAAAAGTTAGAACACGTTGTAATATGATACAACTTTTAGTTAAAGAATAATATTTCTTTTCATGAACCATACTTAAATCTTTAAATAAAATAATATTCAGAACACATTATAGAATTTTTCTAAAACTAAATGAAGCTTTAATCGTAAAATTAAATCATAAAATTAATTAAAATCAATCATATAAAATTCTTATTTTCATTCATTCTAAATAATTTTTAATAATCTCTAAATATAAAAATTACAAATTATGGAGCCAAAGATAAATTAATAATAAGAGATTAGCAATTGCTATTTCATTGAATGAAAGAACATTAAAAGAAAAACATATGTGGAATATTATGAAGTTACAACAAAAACAACTCAAAAGAGATTCTGATTTATTTGAATTTCTCTTTAGTTGCAAAAACTTTACCCTAAATTAATTATTTACATTCTATGATAATAGTACTAAACTATTTTTCTGTCTTCTGAAAAATAGAAATAGAAAATTAGTGCTAATAAATTGAGTTATTTGCCTGAAAAATTAACACGAAAAAAAAAAAGAGTTTAAGCCTCTTCTTCCTCCGGTGGAAGAAGGTTAAGATCGAAGCCTCTCTCTGGTTTGCAATCCACAACAGATGACGAGTCCGAGTCACTCTGAGTTCCACTACTCACAAACCCAGTGGCATTAAACTCGAGCCCAACTGGCTCAAACCGGACAGGAAATTGCTGACTCACAAACTCCGGCCTAACACTATTACCGTCAAAAAACCAAACCGGACCCAACACGTTCTGCGGCTGATAAACAAACGGAAACCTTCCCACAACCCCACCAAGGTTGCGTGTAATCTTACCCGCCGCCGGAGGACTGGACGATTCAACTGTGCTACTCTGGCTAGGACTCTGATTATCAATATGGTTAACGACCTTGGTGTTAATTGGACTGATTTCATTGGGTAAAGGGAAGTTGGTCTTGGCTTTAGCACCACGAAACTCACGCGCCGCCGTATCGTATGCTCTAGCTGCTTCCTCAGCAGTATCAAAAGTGCCTAACCAGACCCGGCTTTTCTTCCCTGGATCTCTTATTTCGGCTGCGTAACGACCCCAAGGCCTCTTTCTGACACCTCTATAATGTCTCTCTTTCTTATCGTTGTTGCTAACTTTCTTGATACCAGTGGTGGCGTTGGTCTTGTCTTTCGGAGCCATTTCGCATGTAAAATATGGTAGATTGTGTGCTGGCGCCTTTGTGTTCAGAGAAGCTAGTTTAGTTGAGGTTGTGTGGTGGTGGTTTTGGAAAGGAATTGAAGTGGTGAGATTTATAGAGATGGAGAAGGCTGAGAATTAAAAGGAAGGTAAAGGGTGGGGTGGGGTGGGGTCCAGTCAACGAGGGTTCTGACTGATGGCGCCGCCCAAACGACGAAAGTGTAGAGACAAAAAATGATAGTGTTGTTTGGGTTACGTGGCACGCGGTAATCTCGAGACAAGCGGCGTTCTCTGCCGGCTTTAGCCTAACGATGGCCGTTATTTGACGGCTTTTATTACAAGAGAGTGAATGTGCAACGCTTAAATCTCGAGGAATGCCATAGCTCATAGCTATCTTATGCCACGTATCCCACTTTTTTGGCTTCAATATCTTGAGGAATGATAAAAAAAATTAAGTTATTAAATATTTTGATATTTTATTATGTTTATTTATTTATATTTTTTAAATTTTTTCTTAATATTTTTAATGTTTTTAAATATATTAGTTAAATTATAAAAAATTATAATGTATAACTTCAAATAAAAATCAAGTATAATTTTATTATTTTTTTTATTTTTTTTAATAATATATAAAATAAAAATATGATATTCAAATATTTTAAAGTATAAAATATTATCATTAATTTAATTAAAAATATTAACTGAGAGTTACCCTATTAGATATCTTATATCATTAGGCTTTCATTATATAAAAAAAATACTCCATAATTTAAAATTATAAAAAATAAATATTATATTTAAAAATATAAATGAATTATATATTGTTTGAGCATAAAGCTAATATTAATTAAAAAAAATACAATCCAAATATGGAGCGTGTATGGACGCTCTCACTTAAAGATTTGGGCGAATGAAAAAAAAAAAATTGTGGATCAGATAATGACTAATTCAAACCCAGTAGCGACAGTATTATCCACCACACCGCCGTCTCTTACTCTCTCTTTCATTTTAAAATAAGCCCTTTTCAGCCGACAGTCAAGTGAGAGAGTATAGACTAGCCACTAGAAGTGGGACACGCGTCCTTGTCTTGCGCTTGACGCGTCCTCAATATCAACACCTATAGTCAACAGCAGCAACAATATCCGTGTTTTCATGCAATCTCCTATTTACGTAACCGTGTTTGCTTAAATGCTTCCAAATCCGTGTTATTTTTCAACATATAATACTATATAATAAAAAAAAATTATTTTACCCTCTCAAAAATGTTCAATCTTACCGCGTTTCAATGAACTTTAGAGATGAAAGGTTTTAATTTCGTGCATTAATCGAAATTAAATTTTATTACAAAATTATATTTTAATATCAAAAAACATATAATAAAATGTAAAGCATGTATAAAACTTACAATAACAGGACTTGGATGGAGTGAATGTGCAATAATTATGTTTTCTAAATTCCAACTAGTTTTAGAATCGGTGAAGACAGAATATCATATTCTCCATCTCATTTCATTTGAAATATTTTTTTATATATCTTAAAAATTATGTCTTATTATTTTCAATATTTTTTTTACTCTTTGTATTTATTTTATTCTTAAATACTAATTCAACTTTTTTTCATAAAATTTATCAAAAAATTTAAAGACTGTATTTAATAAATGGTATAAAAAAATAACATATTATTTAAAACACTTTTAAATTTTATAAAAAAATATATTCCAAATAAAATGGGAGTACAAGTTAAAAATTCAACTAGAATTGAATTAAAATTTCAAATAATATCACATATTTATTATTTATATGTTGAAAATAAATATAATATATCAATAATTATTATTTATGCTGATATGTATAGTTAATATGAACGAACATTACAATTAGATAAAAAGTAAAATAATATTTTTTATACATTGTGAACGTTCGTTATGAAAGATACTCAATTTATAAATAACTTAGACCAATCTATAAACTAGTTCTTAATTTTTTTGATTGAACTGATTAAACCTATCGAAATTTAAAAACATTAGTAATAACACTAAACTAATTATAATGCTTGTTTGATTTTGTAGTTCTTGTTTGATTTTGTAGTTTAAGTAAGATTTTGACGTTATTATTATTATTATTTTTTAACACGAGTACAAAAAATTAAATAAATAAAATCTAACAAAAATAATACATATAATATCAGTCTGAACTAATTCCACAAGTCTAAGAGGTGAAGCACTCTAGACAACCAGGTTTTCCCTCTGTCAAGCATCCATCTTTGTCAGAAAATCAGCACATTAGCCAAATGACCAGTGACATATTGAAACAAAGCTTGAGTATCTCAAATGATAACACTAATACACTATTAGTGATTAGTGGTTAATTGTTAACTATTTATGGTTAAAAGGCTAAATATTTCATGGGAAACTTCAAATAGTTAATAAATATATATTTTAAAATGTTGATACCCTCTAAATCTAAATGTGCCTTCACTAAGTTACTGACAACTGGTCCCTTTGGGCCTTAAGTTTATAGAACATGGTTAAAAGGGAAAAGAGATTCATAATTTTTCAAAGCCATCCTTTTCATGAAATGGGCTGGGTTAAGATTTAACTATATATGGTTTGGTTTATTTTTATATTTAGTTGGGCTAAATGTTCTTTGACGCCTATGGCTATTGCTTATTGGTTTTTACGTGGATTTGTCAAGGGTGATCTGTAGGGCATTGAACTTTTGGATACATTTAGTTATTACTTATCTTTGGCTTATACATGGTTTGGATTATTATGGAATGTTAGAAACAGCTGATGGCAATAAAGGGTCTTAGGGACACGAGAGCTGATACTAATAGGAATGAAAAATGATGAGGAATAAAACACCTCATACAGTCGATGGAGGATCCAGTGAAAGGTAGTACTTGTGAACAAAGAAAATAAAGGTCTGGGACTGACCCAGCAGAAAGCCTCTAACCAAGTCAACTATGGAGGGAGAGTGTGTTTGACTGTTTGAGAGAATAAATGAAGAAGGAATGGAGAACTTATTTTATCTATTTCCTTTAGTTATTTATAGGGGGAATGTACACTTGTCCTCTTACTATTAGAGGTCATTTCTGTTCGGATAAAAGAATATGGACGGAAGTATGGCTGTGGAGGTAAGGGCTGCACAGAGCTCTTTCAAGCTACCGAGTTTGTGCACAAGCATCTCAAACTGAAGCACCCTGAACTTGTGATGGACCTAGTGTATTAAATAACAGTCTTACGTATCGTATCGGTATCAAAATTGATGTAATAGAATTAGGTTGAATCGGCCACCACTACTGTGAATTTTCAAAAATAATTAATAAACTGATATAATTTAATAACAAATAGAATGTAATATCCAAAATATAATACATTAAATTAATTAACACTTAAATAAGTATAATTGTGTTTAAAAAAATTTAAATTACATAAATAATAATAATAAATTAAATTTAAATTACATAACTAATAATAATAAATCAGTCTTATTTTATTAATTCATAAGGAAAAAAATACCTTATTCTAGATAAAAAAGGTGATAAAAAAATCTCCTCCTATTCCAAATAAATAAAGCAAAATTAAAAAAAAAATAAATACACCATAATATTAATTAATCATCAAAAAGAGTGTACAGTGATCTAGATTGTTTTATTTGTTATTAAATTCATTTAAATTTTTATTATTTAATTCAGATAAAAATACACTAAACAATAATTTATTTTCTATAAAATGTATTTATTTCATAGTTTTGATAAGTATTATTTTGTAAAAATTATCAATAATATTTTAAATACATTGAAATATAAATAATATAAAAAATAATATATCAATAATTTATATTAATAAAATAAAATAAATATCAAATAATAGTTTTTAAATAATATGTTTATAATTTATATTAGTAAAATAAAAAATAAAAAATATAATAATAATATTTTTTAATTGATACGTCACACCTCGTAGCATTAAATAACAATAATATCAATACATGTGGAATAATTTATTACTGATTAAAAATTAAATTTTATTAATATAAATATAATAAATAAATAACATACTATACTTTTTAAAAATTCAAATGAAATGCCGGTATATCGTTATTTAAAACTATAGATAGACTTGACGTCTAATGTGCCGTAATAACCGTCTTTCCAGAATTACATGAATGATACCTAATTTGGATCAGCAGCAGCAGCCTTTGCTGAGGGACAAGAAGTTAGGCCCCGAAAATCAATTTAGGGATGAAAAGGGTAACCATTGAGCAAATGGCAGTGAAAGAAATGATGATTCGGTTGAAAACCCAATATCTGCAGGTGAATTGACTGATGGTGGAAATCATGATGGCAATTTTGGTGAATGTATGACAATTTTGGTGAATAAGACATTATAGTATTAAATAATAATTTTATGTATCATATCAATATTAAAATTAATATAAAAAAATTGAATTTAATCGAATTAAATCAACTGTTATTATTATAAATTTTTAAAAATAATTAATAAATTGATATAATTTAATAAAAAATAAAATATAACATTTAAAATATAATATATTAAATTAATGAACACTTAAGTAAATATAATTATACCTAAAAAAATTTAATTTATATAAATAATAATAATAAATTAAATTCAAATTATATAATTAATAATAATGAATCAATCTTATTTTATTAAGTTATTAAAAAAAAACTATCTTATTCAAAATAAATAAGATAATAAAAAAAAACTTCTATATTGTAAGTAAATAAAGTAAAACTAAAAAAATAAATATACCATAATATTAATTAATCAACAATAAAAATAGTATTGGAGAGGATCTGAATTGTCTTATTTGCTATTAAACTCATTTAAAATTTATACAAAACTATTATTTAAATTTTTGAAAATAAATATATAAAAATAAAATATAGTCAAATGTAAAATTCAATCGATAATTTACAACCACAAATAAAAAATTTATACAAAAAAATGAATTTTGTAAAAAATTATCAATAATATTCTAAATATATGGAAATATAAATAATGTAAAAAAATATCCCAATAATTTATATTAATAAAATAGAACAAATATAAAATAATATCTTTTAAACAATATATTTATAATTTACATTAATAAAATAAAAATATAATAATAATATTTTTTTATTGATACGTCACGCACGTATCGCTAAATAACGGTCATATCAGTGTGTATTAGTTGATTCAATACCGATTCAGTGCTAATTCTCATTAATAATATCGTAACGAATAAATAACATATCAGACTCTTCAAAACCCTTACAAAACAGCCGATACGTAACGTATTGACCGATATTTAATACCATTCAAAACATGCGTGATCATTTCCCTTTCTATTTCCAAAAATTGGTGTTTTGTTAGGCCAACTCCAGCCAAAATCTATAACACCATTTTAGTGTGAAAAATGGTGTAAAATATCCTCCAATGGCACGCTATCATTTGCACCAAAATAAAATAATTTTTTTTTTTATTTTTGGCATTGAAAATATAATTTAAGTTATAAAATAATTTTAAAATAAAATAACATTAAATTTTAAAATAAAATAATATTAAATTTTTTAATTTAAATTTAAAATATGTTATAATTGAAATTAAAAATTTGTCTATAATTTGTTTTAAATTTAAATTAAATTTTAAGTAATTTAATAACAAAATGTGAAATATATGAGATAAAAATTAATTAAATAATTAAAAACACATCTAAACATTAAAATTTCATAATACTTAATTTAAAAATACATCATAGAGCTTTTAAAAAAAAGAATTCTAAAGTATATTTTTTTTAGTGTAATATTTGGTGTGATAAATTATAGATGAAATAGTAGTTGGTGTTAAAGTTGCATCATTTTAGTGTGAAAATTATACCAAATATAGAGTTTGTGGTTGGAGATGGCCTAAAGACTTATATTTTTTATTTTTATTTTTTTAGTTGCTTTTTTCTTTTATTAGTGCTATTTTTCGTACTTATTTTCTGTGCTACCTGAGTAGCTAAGGAGCTGTTTAGCTATGGAAAATATTTTCTATTTTCTATCTCAAGTTTTCGCTTCTATTTTTATATTTTTATTCATATAAAAAATAGAAAATAAACGGAAAATATGTTCATTTGTAAAAATTTTAAAGTTCATTTTCTAATTTAGAAAATAGAAAATATGTTCAAATCATGTTATTTTCTATTTAACCAAAACCTCAAAATAATTTAATATTAATTTATTTTTATATTATATTAATTTTTGTTAATGGACTATTTGTTATATTTTGTTGAGTAAATAATAATTCTCAATTTAAATATTATTATAAAAAATTATTTGATTAGTACATTAAGAAAATGAATTTTTTTCATATATCATTCGTCGTATAAAATATTAATATATTTTATAACTAAAATCAAATAATTATCACTTCTAAAATAATAATTATAATTTTTTAAAATTATAATAAAATAATAATCAATTCTTAAATAACAATTGATATTGAGTCAAATATATTAAAAAAAATTTAATGAATCAATAAATTTCAGTTCAGCTATTTTGTTATTAGTAAAACCATATTTACTTGTAATAAAAAAAAAAGAAAAAAGAAAAGGAAAGACGTTGTTATAAAAAATAAAAAGGAAAAGATTGTTTTAGTTTAAAAATAAGTGGAAAATGAAGGAAATTTTATAAAGAAAAATTTAGAAAACAACTTTTATTTGTTTTCCAAATTTCTATATAATTTTAGGAAACAAATATCTTAATTTTTATTTTCTAATTTGGAAAAAAAAAAGTGTTTTGAAAAAAATTTCCAATTTTTTATCTCTACAGAAAACTTTTATGGAAAACTAAGCTTATTTTTCACAACTAAATGGCTTCTAATATTTTCAGTTTTTTAATATTTCATTCACTTGAAATTTCAAATAGTTAATCAATTATATATTTAAAATGTTGATCAAGATAGTTAATCAATACATGCCTGAAATTGGGCATGGAAATGATATTTCAAGTTCGCAATTCATGCTAATTCCTCATAAAGCTTTTTTTAGTATTATCATGTATTGACCAAAATAAATAGAAATCCATTTGCATTTGGCTTAATTATATATTAATAATTCTAACAATCTAGTCTATGTTTTACCCACTTTTCTCTTCGGTTACCTTTCCAAACTTGTTACTAACTCCTATTAATTTGTTTAGTCATGGATTACATTTGATTGTGATTGCAATTAGTTATTACCAAACTACTAGTGCTAATTATTAGTCATTGCGAAATTTATCTAGCACATTTATTAATAATAAAAAAGCTAAATCTTGCTTACATCGAACGCATACATCAATACAATAAGATAAAAAATATGTCAAACAAAAAAAGTATCAGCATCTTATCTATAAATAAAAAAAAATAAAAAAATTATATTAATTAAAATATCTTATTATTTGTTGATTTAATATATAAGATAAATCTATATTGGTGGTATAAGCAAAAATAAAAAATAAAAAAAATTCAAACCAACCAAAACCACAACCACAAGAATCCATGAATATTTGATTTGGCATAGATTTGGTGATCTCATTTTCCATAAAACAAGAATGGGCTGATGATGTTTAGTTGGAAATTTTATTCATGCTTTATTATAACATATATTTAATTCATAGTTGGATTTATTTGGAAAATACAAACTTTTAATAGTTGCTCAATTAATAAAATTATTTTATTTTTCATCTATATATGAGACTGATACTTTAAAGTCAATTTTTTAAGTCAGAAATTATATTTTAAAGATAATTTACAGATTTATAGAAGTGTAGGAAGCAATCTTAAATTTAGCTAGAAAAATAATATAATTTAAATAGATATATAACCTAACTCGAAAAAAATTATTAAAAGGAGAAAAAAATAATATATGTGTACTTCGGTGGGTCAAATCACCTCAATCAATTTCATATTATATCTTATAAAACATGATAGACATCAAAGATATGATGTGCTAGTTTGTTTTTGTTCCATGTGGCTTTGTGCGCTCCCCTGTATCCAAGAAAATATATGATTTGCTACTATAACCAAAAAAAAAAAATCATCTATAAATATTAATTACTTTATTTATCTAAATAAAAATAAATAAAAAATATTTTAATTTTTTATTTTAAAACTATAATAATTTAATAACTTTTCATTTGTATACTTAAATTATAAATAATAAATATTTGATTAATATTTTGAAATGAATAGATTAATATTCATTTAAAAAAAAAAAAACTTTGTAAGAGGAGCTTGATTTGAGAATATAACAATCATATATATGGAAAAGTGTACCTACTTCTAATAGGTCATGGCCACACCGAACTTTCCACCCACTAGTCATCAATTATCATTGATTAAGGTTGATAATTTTCGCTCCACACAATCAATTTTTGCAATAATTTTGGAGTACATGTACAATTATAAATTTGCTTCTGCTTTAGAGCTTGTCTGAATGAGTCAAACGTTTAAAATTTTCCATCACTGATTAAACATGTGGCTAAATGCATTTTTTTTTAACTTATTATTATTGATCATTTTATTTTTTAATATTGTATTTTAACCATTTTAAATCTTTAACTTCACAAACGGCATCTGATAGCTCCTTAAATATTCAGTAAGTAATGAATGTGAATTCACACCTTATCAAAGCAAATAAACTTAAAAATAAAGTTTAATGTAAGCTGATGTTGATTTAAAAAGTAATAAGTTACATAATATTAAAAGGGCTATTTGATGACAATTGCAAAGTTGGAGATTTAAAATGGTTAAAATAAAAGGCAAGGGGGCAAAAATGACCAATGAATTATATGCATCAAGCCTAAAAATATATACATCTATCAATAAATTGTTATTATTTAAATAATATTTCCATTAATTTTTTTACAAATTAAATTTATATGACATTACTTTATTAATATTTTTTTTTACTGCATCATGATATTTCTGTGAGTTTCAATTAAAATTTATACTGATATTATCTTTAATATAATTTTTTTATTTTAAGAAAATAAAGCTAAAATTTTAAAAATTTACCATAATTAACCAATATATATTATAGTTAAAAATTAACCATTCTTTCAAGAAGTAATAAACTAATAATTAAAAATTTTAAAATTATAATTAAAAAAGCGACCATATGAATCACGTCGCTTTTTTTTTTAAATTGTAGATTCCATATATATATATATATATATAAAACAGGCACTTCTCTTCTTCACCTGTGAACCAACCAAACCCTGAGCGGCAGAGCCAGCCAAACTCCAAAGGACTGTGTCAATGGAAAACGGATCGAAGAAATGGGGTTTTCAGGCAAACAAGTCCCTGACTACTGCGTCAGCAATAACAGTCCGTGGAGTTCTCAACGCTATTAAAGCGAATATCAACGAAGAAGATGAAAGACCAGTCATCCCTCTTGGCCATGGTGACCCTTCTGCTTTCCCTTCTTTCCGTACCACTTCTGTAGCCGTAGATGCCATTGTTGATGCTGTGAAATCAGCCAAGTACAATTCTTATGCTCCAACTGTTGGTATTCTTCCTGCAAGAAGGTAACTTTGCCTCCAAATTTATTTATTTATTTATTTTTGCCAACTTTCAATAGGAAATAACGTACATGATATTAGAATAGCTAGAGACATGTAATTTGTTCATCCTGAAAATGTGATCAGAATGCCTAATATATTTCACTCCCCTTCAATTAAATTGTTGAATGAAAGTGAAGATCTAGTGATCATGGAAGAATTTCAACTCAAACTATTACCTTCCATGGTTTCTTGCGTATTCATATTTTCTGCTCCTCCTTTTAATTATATTATCATCATTTTTTTTTTTTTGGTGGTGATGGTTGCTCCTAGCTTGGCCTTTAGCAGCTGATTTCTGTTTCCAGATATTTTATTTATTTCTTTTAGCTTTATATATGAAAGTACCAGGGTCCCACTGTTAAATAATATTAGATTATTAATTATAGTCATTGGAAGTATTTAGAAATAGAAAACAATGTACGCAAATTTGGACAGCATTTCTTATTTGTCTAAGTCGATGTGTTTTGAACCTTAACAGGGCTATTGCAGATCACCTTAATCATGATCTTCCGTACAAGTTATCGCCGGATGATGTTTTCATTACACTTGGATGTACACAAGCTATTGAACTCGCATTGACAGTTCTTGGCCGATCAGGTGCTAACATTTTACTCCCACGACCGGGCTTCCCATACTATGAAGCTCTTGCTTCGCGTAATCATCTGGAGGTTCGCCATTTCGATCTTTTACCAGAAAAGGGCTGGGAGGTTGACCTTGAAGTTGTTGAGGCTTTGGCAGATGACAACACTGTTGCCATGGTTGTCATAAACCCTGGCAATCCTTGTGGAAATGTCTACTGCTATGAACATTTAAAGCAAGTGAGTTAAAACTTTTCTTTCTTTCTTTTCGTTTATATTTCTTCTTTATATCTTTTTGATTAATTGCTTCATTTTTTGAATATTAGGTTGCAGAGACAGCTAGAAAGCTTGGAATTATGGTGATTGCTGATGAAGTATATGCACATCTCAAATTTGGTAGTACCCCATTTGTTCCAATGGGAGTTTTTGGATCAATCGTGCCTGTCCTTTCGCTTGGATCTATATCAAAGAGATGGATTGTTCCTGGCTGGAGATTAGGTTGGCTTGTTGTTAGTGATCCTAATGGCATCCTTAAAGAATCTGGGGTTGGCTTTCTGTCTCTTTATTGGAAGAATTAACAACATTCTTCTTGTTTGAAATTGATTTTGTTGTCCTTCGATAATATTCCTCTGTTTTTGAATGGCCTCTTTTTGTTAACGTTCCTTTGGTTTCTTGTTAGGTTGTTGATTCAATAATTAGCTTTCTCAACATCTCCTCTGATCCTGCAACCTTCATTCAGGTTGGTGTTTCATGATGCTTTTCCTAAAGAAAAAGCTGTCGCAACAAAACGATTCAATTGTCTTGATATTTCAAGTGCTGGTAGAATTTATAAATATTCTCCTCAACATAATCCTGGAGTTAGTCATTCGATAATCATCAAATGATAAAATGGCATTTGGTGGAAATACTTTCTCTTTTCTTTATTAGTTTCGAGTTCCATAACCAGTTGCAAACTGATGAAATTTGGGATTGTCTATGAAAAGATATTATACTTTCTTCTTAACTTTGTGAATGATAATTCTGATAAACTTAAGATGATAGTCCCTTTTAGCTTAGCTTTCATGTCCAATTATCTTAAAATATAATAAATCTTGGCCATGTATCAGGGTGCAATTCCCCAAATCCTCGAGAACACAAAGAAGGATTTCTTTTCAGAAATTATTAACTTATTGAGAGAGACTGCAGACATGTGCTATGACAACATTCAAGATATCCCTTGCATTACTTGTCCGAAGAGACCAGAAGGTTCTATGTTTGTAATGGTGAGGCAGCATATATATATATATATATATATATATATATATATATATACACATACATATGTTCTGTTTCTTCAGAAGATGAGGATGTTAGTTATTAACTAGAAAATTCTTTTGCAGGCAAAACTGAATTTGTTATTATTGGAAGGTATTAAGGATGATATGGACTTCTGTCTCAAGCTGGCTAGGGAGGAATCAGTTATACTTCTACCAGGTAAGATATGTGAGAAGCTTGAATTTTCATGTGTTTCCTCTCCACTTGCTAGTTCCTTTTTTTTTTTTTTTTTGGTTAATTAGATTCTGATTGGCGTTTGAACATGCAACCTCACAGTGTTGGATGAGACTATAGTATTGCTAAACTGAACTCCATTGGTTTGCATGCTTGCTTAATTTTCAGTGGTGTTTGAACTTTGAAGGTTGATTTATCATTTGCTCAATAATTTGCAGGAATTACTGTCGGTATGAAGAATTGGCTTCGCATAACTTTTGCCATTGAACCTTCAGCCCTTGCAGTAGGCCTTGGGAGAGTAAAAGCTTTCTGTGAAAGGCATGCCAAGAAGCAGTGAAGAGTATATCTGGACATGGAGCAGCAGCAGTAGGGGATCAACATATCCCATTGATCCTTCTCAGGCTCCTTTGCAATTAAGCAGTATCTTAGACAAGGAATAAAGGAAATCCCTTCTCAGAGATGTACAACTTCACGTTGGATCTCACAGATGTTATAAACCTTATGCTGTAGTGTGATTAGTATATTTAATTGCTCCATTGCAATTAATCAGTATCTTAGATGAGGAATAAAGGAAATCCCTTCTTAGAGATGTACAACTTCGCGTTGGATCTCATGGAAGTTCTAAACCTTAACTGAAGTGGGATTAGTATGTTTGAAATCCTTATTATGTAGTAATAGTTTGTTCAATGTATCAAAAATTAATAAAAATCCCTTTTTTTAGTGACTTTGAAACATAAGGAGAGAAGGGTGGAGATCAAACAACTTCGCGTTGGATCTTAGCCATTTTCACAACAATGGTTGTTGAATTCTGTCTATTCTTTTAGCATAAGAGATAAATTGTAATAACACTAGGAAATTTACAAAATACTATTTTCACTTTCAAGATTGATGATCTTCAAGCGGAAAGAAGGCAATTTTTTCTTTTTTGATAAATTTTGCTTGGATAGAGACTCAAAATTGAAAACTTAATTTCAAGACTTTGAAGATAACGCCAATGTCACTGGGTCAAAGTCTCATTGGTGGAAAGTGGCTTTCCAAAATAGTCGTTTTCCGATAGTTTATTTATAGAGCATGAAACAATCTTTTCTTTGTAGAGTGCATAAATATTTCTCTTACATCCGATATTAATTTGTAGTGGGAAATACCAATGTCCTTTTCTTTATAGAAAGCAATATTAGGATAGGTTTTTGCAAAATAATGAGACAACACATGACTTATTTATTCCTTTCACTCTATGCTATTAGGTCATCTTTTTTGTAACATAGCATTTCCCACTTTCTGTCTCTTTCTCTCTCTCTCCTAAACTTGGAATTTAATTATAGTTAGCAAGTTCAGCTTTTCTTTTTCTTCTTCTTCCAAATTTACTAGATGGAGAGAAAATTAAAGAAATGGGGTTTCCAAGTTACAAAAGAGCTCAAAAAACCACTAACAGTCAGCATTAAAGGTGTTGTCAGCAAGCTGAAGGAAAACCTCGATGAAAGTGATCAAAGGCCTGTAATTTCACTTGGCCAAGGTGACCCTTCTTCTTTTAAGTGCTTCAGGACTAGTCCTGTTGTTGAGGATGCTATCGTTGACTCTGTTCGGTCTGCTGAATTCAACTCTTATGCTCCTGCTGTTGGTATTTTCCCAGCGCGAAGGTATGTAGTCCTTAGGTAACAGTTTGTAAATTTTGTTAGCTATTTTTTTGGATCTTTTACTAATTCTGAAGCTAATTTCTATTCCCTTATCCTGATATGTAGTCCTTAGGTAACAGTTTGTAAATTTTGTTAGCTATTTTTTTGGATCTTTTACTAATTCTGAAGCTAATTTCTATTCCCTTATCCTGATTTGGCGAAAGGGCTATTGCAGAATATCTATCTCTTGATCTTCCTTACAAGTTGTCATCAGATGATGTCTATCTAACTCTTGGTTGCAAGCATGCCATTGAAGTCATTGTAACAGTCCTAGCTCAACCTGGTGCTAATATCCTTCTTCCAAGACCAGGTTATCCACAATATGAAGTTCATGCTGCTCTTAATCACTTCGAATTTAGGCATTTCAATCTTCTTCCTGACAGAGGATGGGAGGTTGATCTTGATTCTGTTGAAGCTTTAGCAGATGATAACACCCTTGCCATGGTCATAATCAATCCTGGTAATCCTTGTGGAAATGTTTACTCATTCAGCCATTTGAACGAGGTAAAACACATATAGTGTCTATTTAACATTGCTATTTGAACTGTCATTGAGAATTATACAATGTTAAAAATGTTGACAATACTTTTTTTGGAAAAACAATTTCAATGTCAATGCCAAATAGACTAATATAGACTATTTGAGACTTTGATACTTACTTAGTTATGGTTTCCAGTGTGATTTGCTGATCTTGCCATCTTGGTAAGTTGTAGATAGCGGAGACTGCAAGAAAGCTTGGAATTCTGGTGATTGCAGATGAAGTATATGGACATCTTGTCTTTAGGAGTAGACCATTTGTGCCTATGAGTGTGTTAGGATCAATGGTGCCTGTAATTACTCTTGGATCTATATCAAAGAGATTCATGGTACCTGGTTGGCGACTTGGTTGGCTAGTAACTTGTGATCCTACTGGATTACTTCAACAATATGGGGTAGTTGATATGTGCTTCTAATTTGATGTTAAAATTTTTCAGAGGCTGCAAATAGCCTGTAAAAATAAACTTCATATGTCTGTCTTTTCGCAGATTGCTGAGGCAATAAAAAGTTTTCTCCACATCTCCTCTCTTCCTCCAACCTTCATTCAGGTTTGTCACTTACAAATAAGCAGATTCAGACGATAACAAGGCTGAAGTTTCTCAATAAGTTTTAATCTGACATATCCTAAAAGGTTGCAAATGTTTATTTTGTTTGGTCACTTGTCCGATATAGAGTGATAAGCTTCTTGTTTATGCCTTCTTCTGCTATGATAGGCTATTTTGTTGTATCAGGGGGCTATTCCTCATATCTTGGAGAAAACACCTGAGGATTTCTTTTCGAAAACTATTGATATCCTGAGGGAAGCATCGGTCATTTGCTATGATAAACTGAAAGAGATACCATGCATAACTTGCCCACAAAAGACGGAAGGTTCTATGTTTGCAATGGTATAGAAATGTAAACTACTTTTGAAGTATTAACTCAGAATCTTTTTGGCATTGAGGTTGAAACTGTTTTTTCGAAAAGCTCCATTTTAAATGTTATTAGAAAAAGTATATATGTATATGTTGGCCAAAAAAAAAAATCACTGTAGATTTGCGACACCGAAAATTTTTATTGTAGCCAGCAAATTGTTAACTGGCTACGCGGTACTCTTGCCCTATAAAAGGCAAAAGTACTCAAGCGTTTATGGCATTCCAAATCTCAAGTATTCAGAGAAAAAATTAGATAATTAGGTTATTTAGTGTGTGTTTCTCCTATTTTCAAGAAAAATTATTATTGTTATCTTTTTGTGATTTAGAGAGAAGGTTGTAACTCTTATTATTTTTCATAGTGAAATTTCTTCTATCTTTGCCTGTGATTTTTTTACCTTAATTTGTTTTTGTATGTCAAAATTATTTTCTCAAATTATTAGCTAAAGTTTTACTCTAATTCGGTATCAATTTCCACAACAATATTTATATTATCTACTTTCCCTTGCAGGTGAAGCTTAACTTGTCATTGCTTGAAGACATGAAAGATGACTTGGAATTCTGTGTCAAGCTAGCAAAAGAGGAATCTGTTATAATTTTACCTGGTAAGCAACAGATGTTCTTTCTCTCTTTGAATTACAGTTAAGTGAAATATTTAAATGGATTGCTTGTATATTTTGAAACATTTTAATGGAGAATACTTCTTGCAGGGGTTACTGTGGGACTTAAAAATTGGATTCGCATAACTATAGCAGTTGATCATTCATCTCTTGAAGATGGACTTGGGAGATTAAAATCCTTCTGTCTGAAGCATACTAAGAAGTACGATATTAATTCGGTAGGATCAAATTCCGGGGATGATATTAGGATTTTATGAGGCATATCTTCTGCCATTGAACCTTGAGCTCTTGCAGTAGGACTTTGGAGAGTAAAGGCTTCTGTTGAAAGGCGTGCCAAGAAGCAGTGAAGATTATATCAGGACATGGGGCAGCAGCAGCAGGGGATCAACATATCGCATTGATCCCCTTCAGGCTCCATGGAATTAAACTGTATCTTAGTCGAGGAATAAAGGAAATCCCTTCTTAAAGATGTACAACTTCCCGTTGGATAATCTCACTTTATAATGATTGCTTTCACTTAGAACTATGCTAATGGTTCAACATAGAAATTCCCACTTTCTATCTCTCTCCTGGACTTGGAATTTAATCAATTAGCAACCTCAGGCTTTCACTCTTCTTCTCTTCCAAGTTTACTCAAGAAAAACAAGAATTTAAGGAGATGGAGAGAAAATTAAAGAAAATCAATTAGCACTGTAAACCCTATGTTTTAAATCTGACAATTGCTTCAAGCTCTTCTTCATCTCAGATTACAGAGTACATTAAAGGCCTTTCTCAATATTGACTGGAAAATAAAGTTATTGTTAATCCAGTAAGCCAGCTATTAGGAATCCCTGTGACTTTTATTTAGGAAGTGTTTGGCAAATGATAAATTATGTGTTTGGTGATAATTTGATTAATCTGTTTAATTTAACAGACTGCATGTCCTCAAATCCTTCGAGTTCAAATCTCACCGATAAAAGAATTAAAATCAAAACCAAACATACTTTAATTCTCCATTTGCCATAAAAAAAAAAAATGTTAAGCCCATCAAACAAATGGACCCCCACAAAAATTAAAATAGACGAGCCCATCATTTTTACTTACCGTTGCAACTCAGGGCCCCACTTTCCCATCCCTGAAATTCAAAAAAACCAAAAGCAACAAAACCCTTTCTCTAACGGCTCCTGCCATTTTAAGACCCACCAGAAACTCCATCAAAAACACTATCTCAATCCCCATATCAATCAAAAACCCATCTTCAATTTTCTCAAGATTTCTGCATTTTTTTTAAGCATTTGTCTCTAAAATCTCAATTAATCCCAAAAAATCTGATATTGCTGCACATAAAGCGCTCATAAATGGATTCGACGCCTCCTTCTCATAAATCAAATCACAATTCTCAAACAAAATCAGCTTCTCGCTTAGCTCGAATTAGCTATTCTGTTGAAAATGAAGAACCCCCACATCTTTCTTTAGATCTAATCCCCTCACCAGCAAAGAAAACCCCATCAACACCTTCAACTCTGTCTCTCAAATCCTCCACCAATTCTCTTCCTTTCCACGAACTCCTTCTCCTCTCACCATCTCCAAGAAAATCAAGAACCCGCCTTGCTGACCGACTTGAGATGGCTGAGGAGGCTGCTATGGAGCCAACAGGGTCTCGCAGGCGATGTAAAAGCAGGGCAACTCAGTTGGGTTCTTTGGGTTGTGCTTCACCAAGGCATAGCAGAAGGTCAAAGAGAAGATCGGAGGTGGAGATTAGAGAAGAGAAAGATTTGGTGGGTTTGGTGGAAGAGATTGGCAAAGTTAGGAAAAGAAGGCATAGTGGCCGGTCTAGAAAGGAGAAGCTCTATTTAGTTCCTTCATTACCTTCTTCAAGTACTTCTCCAAGTACGTTTAAACAGCCTCTTCTGTTCTTATTCATTGTATACTTCTTTCGATTTCATTTTCCTTTTTGGGTACTTTAGTATTGATTTGTATTTTTTTTTCTTTTTTGCTTTAATTTTTATGGTGATTTCTGGAATTTAGAAGTTGATGATGGCGATGGAGGCAATTTGGATAGGATTGGAATGATTATTTATGACCTCATAATGTGGAAAGATGTGGCAAAATCGAGTCTTTGGTTTGGTTTTGGGTGTCTGTGTTTCCTGTCTTCTTGCTTTGCCAAAGGGATTAGCTTCAAGTGAGTATCTCTTATTTGTGTTTCAGTTTCAATTTGATATTTTTGTTTTAATCAAGTTATCTAAATTTCTTTATTTTTATGTTTAAAGCATTTTCTCTGCCATATCCCAACTTGGACTTTTGTTTTTGGGTGCATCATTCATCTCGAATTCAATATGTCAAAGGTACAGTTCCTATATTTAATTTTCTGCAGTAAGATGTTGCATTAAGGTTTATTTGATGTGTTTTAAGATTTTGAAATCTGATCGCAGAAATAATGTCGAAAATAAAAGAAACTTTAAGCTGAAAGAAGAGGACATCCTGAAGTTGGGAAGATTAATACTACCACCTGCAAATCTTGCAATTTCAAAGACAAGAGAGCTTTTCTCAGGAGAGCCATCCATGACCCTCAAAGTAATTACCAATTGCACTTAAACATTTTCATGTTGGCTTAAACGAGTAATTAAAATCGATTTATATTTCTGGCTGCAGGTAATTCCAGTCTTGCTTCTTGGAGCTGAGTATGGCCACCTTGTAACTCTGAGGAGGCTTTGTGCTTTAGGTATGATCACTAGAATTATTATATGCATTGCCAAATTGCTAATCTTTTAGGTATATTAGATAGGAGAGGATCTGTTGAAAGGATTTGATTTGGATTGGTTCACAACATTCAGATTTTCTGTAGCTGAGCAGATTCATGTTTGTTTGATGGATTTATGAATAAATATTAGATCATGAATGCGAGATGGAATTAAAATGGATTTGAAATACATTATTTATAGGTTAAAGTCTTTATTTATGCAATTTGAACTAAAACTCAGATGCAATTACTTGACTTTTAAATTATCTGTCCAAAAGCAATTTAATGTTATTCTTTGTTGTTGTATCTGTTGATGTGAATATGATTGTTGGTTTATGAATTTGAGCAGGATTTTTCATTGGATTCACTATCCCCAAATTATATTCATGCTATTCTAATCAGATAAACCAGAAAGGTAATATATAACCCACTCATGTAACTCAAATGCATTGAGTTACTTTGTTATGCATTCTTGGTTTATTGCAAGTAAATTATTTTTGGGGTTACACTTACAGTTGATTACATGAAATGCCGGGTGTTGGAAGCATGGGAAGCTTGCTCTCACAAGAAGATTGTAGCAGGATCAGCAGTCACAGCTTTCTGGAATATGTCAAGTGTCAAAACTCGTATTTTTGCAGGTAATTCACAGAACTTGTCATTATCCAAGCTATTATGCAATATATTAGTCACAGTTACATTAGTGCTACAAATGAAGCATCTACACATTTTTGAACTTATGGCCTTTGTTGCCCTATTTCAGTAGTCATATGTGAAAGTTGAAACTACTCTCAGTACTTGATTCTTATATTAGATTGGATATTATTTGCAGCATTTATATTTCTAGTAATCCTACGATGCTACCGGCAACATCTGTTTCCAAAACAGGAAGAAGAACAAGTGGAAGAAGATTCACAGCAGGCATTAGTAGTGGCAGAAGGAGTGGCATCGCAGAAATAGTAATTGTTTGATTCTTTGCCATTACCAACAGCACCAATAATTTGTTCTTCTAGTAAACACAGACAGATGATGCACTGTTGTATTAGCAGCAGTCTTGTAGAACTAACAGTTGTTTTGACTTGACCATAATAGTGATTTGTTTATATTCAATATGTAACAATAAAGGAGATAATTTTCCTTTTATTTCTGTTTTGACTGCACTTAATTTTCCTTTTATTTCTTGTTCTTGCTCCAAAAATAAAAGCAATATATTAACATCAACAGATTAAAAAGTTGAGACTTGCTAGCAATCTATACACCTCTTTAAAGCCTCCTCTGTTAACACTCCGTCTTAGTACATTATTAATAAGTGAGGTTCATGTATAATATGTTAGATAGAATTAAAATACAGAAAAAAAACAATAAAAAAAAAAGGAAAAGATGACTAGCAAATCCCTAAAAAGTTTGAAAATGTATTGTGATATCAAAAATTCTACATTTTTTCGATTAAATTGTAATTGACTCTTGAAAATCTAAGGAAGGAAATACTTTGGAAATATGGGAAAAAAAATTTCCAATATAAGTCTATTCCCTAGATAACATAATTATGGGAGATGATTATGATTAATTTACTTGATATATGTGCTTAAATTTAAATTTATATTAATATAAGTATTTTATATGGTTATTTTTTTTTACATTTTATTGTTAAAAAAATAAAATAAGATAAATTAAAAAATTGACCAAATTTAGTCTTACCTTATCATATATACGAAAAAAACAAATATATAAATTTCAAATTGTAAGCAAAATAAATTTTTTATTCCCTAAAACTTTTTGTCTTTTGAATATATATACTAGGTATAAGACATTCAAAAACTTTATAAACTATAAAAGTAGACATTCAAAAAGTAATCTAAAATAGGCTAATTTTCACTTATAGTCCTTAACTATGTAATACTATGATTTTTGAACTTTAATTTATAACAGTAAATTTTTTAAATTTCAATTTTATTAATACCATAATCCCTGAATTTCAATTTATAATAATAAACTCTTAAATTTTAATTTCAGTAACATTATGATATCTGAACTTTAATTTATAATAGTAAATTCTATAAACTTTAGTTTCAATAACAGAAAATCTCTCATACCATCTTCCATTAAACACCCTAATGGAATACTGCTGCAAGGTGCCAAGTGTAAAATTGGAAAAAAAAAAAAAAAAGTCAAGTCATTAAGGTTGAAAAATTAACAAATTTGATTAGTTGCAAAATTTAAGAGAGTTTTAAAAGATGGTTTAGTTTGTCAATGTCATGAAAATTTAAATCAATGAAGAAAATAGAGAGAGAGATGAGTTAAAATATCAACAAAAAAATTTTTATTGTTGGAAATTAATATCAAGATTTGTTGAAGTAGTGTTCTACATGTGTATTTAATGACTTGCTTTTTTATTTTTATTTTTATTTAATATTTGGTGTGTTACATTAGTGTTTCGTTAGGGTGTTTAACAAAAGATGATATGAGGAGATTTTTTGTTATTGAAATTGAAATTTATGAACTATAGTGTTACTAAAGTTGAAGTTCAAGAGTTTTACTGTTACAAATTAAAATTTAGAAACTATAATGTTATTAAAATTGATATTCATGAGATTTATTATTACAAATTTAAATTTATGGATCATAATATCACTCAGTTAATAATTGAGAGCCATCAGTGAAAATTAACCACTAAAAATGATAATTAAAATACTATATATTACTTTTTTTTTATTTCATTATTTTCCCTCCAATAGAAAGATAATATTAATTAATAATATGCCTAGAAAAATTAAAGTGCATTAATTATAATTAGAATAAAAAATGCATTTAAATTTTTTAAATATGAAGAGTCAAAGTGTATTAATTATAATTATAATAAAAAATACATTTGAGTTCTCTAAATATGAAAAGTCAAACTAATTTTTTAATTTATATTTTAAAAATAAAAAATTTATTAAAGTATTTTTTTAAATAATTCTTACTAATAAAAAATTTAACTTAAATAAAAAAATCCATTAAGAATGCTCTAAGTGCGTATACAATCTCTTCTCATGCTAAGAAAAATTAAATTAATAAGAAATTAAAAAAATTATATCTTCTTCCTAGAAAACAAGAAGATTAATCTTCTAATCAACATCCCACGTGTGCACAAACCCCTAGCAAATTTACATTTTATATATATATATATATAAATATATATATATATATATTAGAAATTTACAACTAGCAAATTTATATTATTATATATTTTTTTAAGGGAAATTTTTATTTTATAATAATATTATTGTAGTAAAAAATAAAAAGAAATAATAATTAATAACCAACCAACCAAAACTCTCGAATCAAAAACCCTAACCCCTTTTTTCTCTTTGTTCAATTCACAACTGCTGCGAAAAGAGAGAGAGAGAAGCTGGTAGGGTTTTCAATCTCTCTCGATCTCGATAATGGCCACAGCAGCAGAGAAGAGAAAGCCTGTTTTCGTCAAGGTAGAAGAACTAAAGCCAGGCACCACCGGCCACAATCTCACCGTCAAGGTCGTCAACTCCAAAGCCGTCCCTGTTCCTAAGCCTCGCCGCGCCCCCATGTCTCTTTCTCAGCGTTCTCTCCGCCCCTCCCGTATTGCCGAGTGTCTTGTCGGCGATGAGACTGGTTCTATTATCTTCACAGCCCGCAATAACCAAGGTAATGCCTTTATTTATTTATAGCTTCATAATCATTGTGGGAAATCATATAAAGTTTTAGAATTTGGTAAAATTGGAATTGAGTATTGATTTAATGCTTTGTTTTAAGGTGTTTACGAGGTTGGATGTTATATCTCTGATCTGTTTGATCGAATTTTTTGTTGGTAATTAGCAAATCATTAGTTCAGTTTCTTGTGGGAATTGTAGAGAGAAACTCAAAAGTCAATGCACCTTGAATGTAAGAATCCAACAGTTTATTTTTATCTAATTTCTATATGATTTTGAAGTATTGATATCATGTAGAAGTCTCACAAAGAAATATTGATTTTACATGTTTATTTTTTGGTGGTGGGCAAAAGGTTTTATTTTTGTAATAATGGATATTGTTCTCATTTAATCTGCTTGAAGCATAACGATTCCTTTTTGGTTTATGGATTCATTCTAATTGCAATGCTTTAGTCTATGATCTGATAGTTAGTTCCATTAATGTGTGTGACCATGAGTTCAAATTATCTATCGACTTACTTTTGATATGCTTATCTACACTTTCTTGAACTATGTGTTGGGAAGATATGTCTCTCTCTTTTTATACATCTTTGCAGCTATCTATGGTGTCTCTGCAATTAGTAAATTGTTAATGTAGTTTGCACATCTCTTTGTCAATTGTGAAGGTCTTGGTGAAGCAACATTTTATACCATGTTTTAATACAATACCAATCTTATGTAGTTGATCTAGTGAAGCCGGGCACCACTATTATTCTGCGAAATGCAAAGATTGACATGTTCAAGGGGTCAATGAGGCTTGCAGTAGACAAGTGGGGTCGCATAGAAGTTACTGAACCTGCTAGTTTTGTAGTTCAAGAAAATAACAATCTTTCACTGGTCGAGTATGAACTGGTTACCGTTCAAGCATGATTAGTATGGCCTGATATTAACTAGTTACTGTTCGTTGATGATTAGCATCTTCAGAACGTGAAATATTTGGGAATTACTGAAGACACTATTTTGTGCCCTGTTTGACTGAGAGACAGCTTTTGAATATGGTACAAAATTTTGGTGAAGATGTAATTTTTAACCTAAGTATTGGAATGTTAATTGCAATATTTAATGAATATGTTGAGAATGATATCTGTATGTGGGTAGTCAACTCTGCCATTTCCTCTTTCACACAGTAAATTCGACAATCAAAATATTGTCAAGATTCTGCGGAAACCTAATATTAGTTCGATTCATATAATTCAAGTTTGGTTTGATTCTTTTTGGGGAAGGTATCCATGGATTATGGAATTGAATGGTTGAATTTGATGGTCTTGCAATGATGCCAAGCTAGCTGCCATGAAAATGAAAATATGATTGTGAATGGCCAGATGAGTGAATTATTTGATATTAATACAGTGACTGATAGTCAGTTTGTGAAGAAGCTTCAAATTTTAATGTTTTAGAGAACAATGTTTTTAATATTAAATGTCCCTAAATTCTGTAATACAATTTATAATTTTCTGAATCTAATCAACCCAAAGGCTCACGTAGATGGGACTGCCATCAGATTCTATGGTAACAGGCACGTGCAATTTTAGGGCGATCACCAAAAATAAATTCATCCATCTACAATATTAAAGAAATAAAAGATGCCTGCAAAATAATGAGCGTAGAACAGGAAGATATAACTTTAGAATGCTGGTAGACTATCATTGATAAAAAAAAAAATTGTATTGCTTCATAGCTAAGATAAGACCAACTAAAGAAGGAAAGCTCAACAAAGCTCTTTGCTGTGCCAGAATTGCCAACAACAGATTACAGCCCTAAACACGCAAAAGATGGATGTCAGATACAAGTAAAAAAAATCCCAGGGTTGAAATGCACAATGCCCCAAAATCCAGGGGATGACACAATCTAATTGGCAAATAAACCATGTAATGCGTTCAACTTAGAAGAAAACTGTGTAAAATATATCACAGAGATGACTACCATGATGGTGCTTGCCTATGAATGACTCTATTCGCCCTATTTCTCTCTGAAAATGCATACTGATAACAAGTCTAAAAGCTTGATGCAAGACAAGATCGCGTCTGAACCATGAACGAACATAATCAACCTACATATGGCATAATATGGGAATTGGGATTGCATAATATGGTACAAATTCATAATACGACCTTGCCACTGTTGATTCGCGATAGATGTTATGGAAATAACAACTGCTACCACATACGTTAACAAACTAATAAAAACTTGATTGCTGAAGATTGATATCCAGCATATAAATGCAAACATTTCAAACACAGATCCACAACCATCAAGGTGAATAAGGCAGCTATAAAGGCACATGATACCAATTCAAACACTGTACTCCTGAATTTTTTGTGTCAAATTCTCACAGTTTTTAGCTAAAGCAAGGAAGATAATTATGAAAAAAAGGTGAAAAGAAGAAAAAAAATTCAGTGTAGAAGAAAAAAATTTCAGAGTACACAATTCTAAATTAACAGGCATCATACTCTTAGAATGCAAGGGACTTTGGGATTTGGAACAAAACTTCTCCTGTACGCATTGAGGACTCATCATACATCATCATTGCAAGCTGATTAAATACAAGATATTAGCATGATGCACTAATTTTCCATATAAACAAATGAAACAAAAAAATAAAAGTTATTTTATTGTTAATCAATACATCTTCAAGCTAATGTATAAGAGATAGATACTAAGCCTCAAACATCATGGAAAACGAAGGTGGTATCTTTAGGCCATGGAAAAGGGAGGAAAGCCTACTAAATTACTAAGTCATCTAGGTTTGGAAGCTCTAGAAATACCAACTTGTGGCTCTAGAAATACCAAGTTGTCTCCTCAGCAGCTCATTCAAAACTTCTGAGGGCAGAATTTTGTACTAAAACTTCCTTGAATCCTTCTGCACATTCATCACACATCATCATTGCAAGCTGATTGAATAAAAATAATCAGTATGCTCCCTTAATGGTCAAGGCAGTTCTTTTCTTAAATCAAAATTAACAAAGAAAAATGGTTAAGGTAAACTATTCAAACTTTGACTCGAAAGAACCATTCATAACCAACCAGAGAACCCAATCACATCTCAAATTATCAAAAGGACTCATTTTAAAATAACAGGAAACCATAGTAGTTTTCAGGAACATAGATAATACATGCTCAATGAGAAAACATACTCAAATATAAGCTCAATACCATACAATCTTAACTCAGTCATAACACTTGTAAACAAATGAAAGATATAATTCCTTTCAAAGTAATTCTTGATTCAACTTCTAAAATGAGTAAAAGTGAAAAACTACAATTTGACCAGTCCAAACACATGGTGGACCCATAAAGGAGTACAGCTGATTACACTCGACAGAAGAACCATTTTTATAACATTGTTGTCATTAACATCATGTCTCTTAATGGCTTCTAATAAAATAGTCTCTTGCTTATTCTATACATGATGCTACTCCTTCAATTTAAAAGCATTCAAAAAGCTCAAAAAGAAATAAATCCAAGTCAATCCATCTTTGCTTCTTGATCTTCATCTAGTCTCATCTCGTCCTACAACAGGAAAACAGAGGAGCATGTAAAGTATGACCAGAAGAATGGGATTCTTTCTCATTCTTAAACACATTAAGTCCCACCATCTTCATCCATAACAAAGGACAATGCCAAGCCCTTTACAGAATACTTAATTCTGACAGCAGGCTGCCAATAAACTGGAGATATCCAAATGGCCTAAATCCAGTACACACTAATTCACCAGAATCCTAAAGGGCAAACAATATCAAAGGGGTCTTAAAAGAACTTCTGAAATACAAAATATCGACCGCAAAAAACAAAAGCAATTCGAGATTCACGCATCACAGATCAATTATAACTCAACAAATTAAAGCATAAATTAGAAATACCTTCCGGAAGCCAGCCATAGCTGCGGCGAGAGATTGAGAGCATCGAAGTCATCAATGCCGAAGCAGTGGCTGTGTGGTATGGCATCATCGATTCCACACCGAAGCTCATTTCCACGGGACGCCTTTCACCACCAAAACAAAAACCCGCTGTTAGAAACTTGATACTAATAAGGAAATAAATCAAAAAGCTATACACATGTATGTAGTGACATGTAACCTGAAAATGGATTGAGAGAGAGGCTTGTTGGCAGTGGCGCGAAAGGGAGAAGCCGGAGAGGATTTTGGTTTGGCGGCGAAGCGGGATGCGGCGTTGCGAGCAGATGAAGAGGAGGTTGACCGCAAAATGGATCTTGCTGCGGCGAAAGAGGCCATTTTAATTTGAGATCGGAAAATGTTTTCAAGAATGTTACTAATTCACAGGGGCTTTGAAATGGGGACTTAAACCCTGTCTAAGTATTTAAGTGTTTGGATATGAATGTAGCAAATACTGTGTTCGGTATACCGTATCATTATCCAATTTATATTATCATCATATTTACTAATAATCTGGTTACCATTTATTGAAATTAATTTTTTTTTATTTACAAAGATGAAATGCATCCAAATAGCATTATGATATTTCATCAAAATAATATTATGAATTATATGATAAGAGGTAATCCTCTATTTTTTTTTAATAATTATTATTAAATTGATGAAAATTAATATGAATGAAAAAATTTAAATATACGATCTATCACTTTTCATTAATTTATTTGTCAATTAAAAAATTAAAATTTAAAAAACTCAACCTATTTGTTATACAATTTTTTTCATAAATAAAAATACCTCTTTATCACATATTTAAAAGAAATGATAATAATAATCAACATTAAATTTTAATGAGCTGGAAAGGTTCCATTAGCAAACAATATTACAAAAAAAAAATCTATTTTTTAATTTTAATTGTGTTTGAAAACCTATTGGAAAAAAAAATTGCACTAATTAGAACTATATGATTAATTTCAATTTTTAGATTTTATTTATTATTATATTTAGAGTTTTAATCAACATAGTAATAATTTTACTAATGTAATAAGAACTATGTTAATAATTCTACTAATATAATGAGAAATATAACAAAGAATGTTATATAAGAGCAATATTTAAATTCATTTTATATGTTTATAAGAAAAAAACTTATGACTTTGTATAAATATGACATTTTTTAATATATTGGAGTATATCTATATTTAATCTATTTTAAAAAAATAATTAAGGAGGGTGTATTCAATTAAGATTTTTAAAAGTATTTATAAACTTTTTTTAAGTGAATAATTTTTGCAGAATTCATGAATTTTTAATAACTTTTGCAGAATTTATAAATTTATAAATGCCTTTCAAAAACTTTATTTTAAAAAATTTTTATAAATATTAATAGACTTTTACAGACATACATATATTTTCAATAATTATTATTATGGGTCAAATCAATCAAGTTTTAAAAAATTTAACATTTTTTAAATTCATATTTGACTCATAAACAATTTTAATATTAACTAATTCGTTATTTTTAAAATTTTTAACTGAATATTGTTGTCTTAATTAATATATGCGCTATCATTTTTACTATCATCAAAATAATTCTAATCATATTTTTAGCCTATTAATTTTCATTTTACAATCAATTATTAAACTATAAAACATGTTATATAATATAAGCATCAAATATTGTGTGCCAACAAATATATGGATTGTGTAGAAAAAAATAAAGACAAATTATTTTTTGCTTTATTATATGTAAGAACTGTAATAGAGTAAATTCGTGACTTATGATTTTATTACTCTAATAGGTTTCACAAATAAACTCATATTTTTATATGTTCAGTTTGGAATGCAAACTATATTAACGAGAGAAGGTGAGTAGTTCTTACATTTGTGCCTTACTTGTGATTAAAAAAAAAAATCTATGAAAATCTTAAGGGAAAATGAAATATAATTTTTGAAATTTTTATTCATATAATTAAATAAAAAGTTATTAAAAGTCTATTATTTATACAAATCAATAACTTTTTGAATACTCGTTTACTTTTATAAACTTTAAAAAATCTGTAATTAAATACTTTTTAATTTTTATAGACTTTGTTAAAGTTTTTAAAAATTATTATTGAATATCGCTTGACTCTTATAAATTTTTTAAAGGTCACTATTAAATATCTCATAACTTTTTAAGTTTATAAAATTTTTTAATTCTCATAATCCAATACACTTGTGTAACTCTTTAATGGATTAAGAATATAATTTATAAGACTTTATATTTTTAGAATATTTTATTTTATTTTTTGAAATACCCTGAATTTTCAATTATTTTTCAAAAATCCTATTTTGTACGGAATGATAATATTTTATTATTTTATTTATTTAATTAAGTTAATATTATAAGTTATATTTTATTAAAATGTATATTTTATTATTTTTCTTATTAAAGTAAGAATTTGAATTATATTTTACTAAATTATAAATATTCATACTATTTGAATATGTATTGTTAATGGTAATTTTATTTAAGTATTATATATGTATATTATTATGAAAATGTTAATGTGAGTTTTTGGAGAAATTGTATTTTTGAGTATCAATAAAGGTATTAATTAATGTTATAAGTTTAATTATAATATATTTATCGGAAGTTTGGATTTCCATTATAATTATTATTATTATAAATAAATTGTATTAATTGAATTATTATTATCGTCCATAGTATTATTGTTATATATATAGAAGTTTATGTTGTAAATTATTATTCTTAATATGTAAATTATGAATTATTGTTATTATTATTATTATTATTATTATTATTATTATTATTATTATTATTATTATTGTGTTATTAGTGATAATATTATTATTATTATTATGATTATTATTAGTATTATTATTGTTGTTATTATTATTATTATGATTATTAGTATTAGTATTATTATTATTATTATTATTATTATCATTTTCATTATTATGATTATTATTGGTATTATTATTATTATTATTATTATTATTAGTATAATTATTATTATTATTATTATTCTACTGTTAGCTTTTATATATATATATATATATATATATATATATATAGAAAGGCAGTAGGTTGCCTGCAGGGAGAGGCAACAGAGAGAGAAAGAGAGAGAGAGAAGAAGGAGAAGCAGCTGCCTGCCATCGGATCACCGTCCAGTCGTCAAAATCTGACACGCGCCGGCCAGGAAGGTTCCTGAAGTGCTGACCAAGCCGTCCACTGAAGATCGTCGTCGTCAGCCGTTGCCAATCGCCGCACGCGCTGCCGCAACATCCGTCGGTAGAAACTTTCGAGCTAAATTTCGGCCAGTTCCGATGTCTGTTCAAGGTGATTTTAGTACAATCGGACTCCTATTTCTCTAAGCTTTATTTTGGTATATAAATTACTAATTTTGGATGATGTTGATTTTGACCGAACTCTGGTGATCGACCGGACTGTCGACGGAGGTTCCGACGAACCATAAGAAATGAATTGTATTTTCGGATTCTACGCGTTGAGACGAGTCCTTGGTAGTGAGTTTGTGACGATTTGTTAATATTCACGTTTTCCGGTGAGTATTGTTTATCGTAATTCGTGACAAAAGTTTGTTCTAGTTAAGTGAGTCGTTCTTGTTCTAATCATATCGTTTGTTATTCAGAATCAATGTATCTGACTTCTGTCGTCAAGATCGCACTTCCGAGAGAAATTAATCAGTCGTGTCATCAACTAGGTGAGTGATACTCACTAATATATTATCCTGTTTTCATTTCATATGCACTGTTGTGTGTATATATATGTATATTATGCACTACTACTGCATATATAAGCATGTAATATTTGACTGTGAATGGAATGATAAACTGATATTTTGTATTCTGTACTATATTGTGGTTGTGATTGACGGATGGAGGTCGGTAGGATGCAGTACCACTTAGGGACTTTTGAGATGAATATGGATATGGATACTATTATGATTATGATTCTGTTGAGATTCAGAAAATGAGTTATGACTGATGGATGCTGGCCGAGCCTACTCATCGCCAGGGCCGCTGTCATTCGGGTCAGGGCTGCGTGGTACAGACCAGTGACGGCCAGGCCCCTTGGATATAAGAGACAGATTATTAGATTCAGAGAGCCAAGATAGGGAGATCAACTCCCCTTTTATTGAGTATTAAAGTGGCACTGTGGACCGTATCTCGTTCTTGTTTGATGATATGAATTGTCTGTCTTTGTGACATAATACATAACATGTGCATTAGAGTCCATTTGTAGGATACCAGTTTAATATATTAGTTGGTATCATTCACTGAGTCAAACGCTTATTCCTGTTCATTTCGTTGTTTTCAGGTTAGAGAATGAGCTTATGAAAAAGTTGTAATCGAGTAAACTGCCAATTTCTCTTCGGCAGTAGTTTGTATTATTAGATATTAAGAAGTGTATGTAACATATGTATATTTGTAATTATAGCTCTAAAACTCCGCAATGTTATATCCTGTACTTGTATTCTGTTTAATACTCAGTTATGTATCTTAAAAAGTTGAAATATGTTGTTAAGCAGAACTTTTGTAATTTACTACATTTTTTAGATAAATGAAATAAATGAGTTGTTGACCTAATGATATCTTTATTTTTATGTTGTGATTCTTTTGGATCTGCTTAATCTGTTTGGGCCCATGACCCTTTTCAGTTTTGGACTTTTTGTTGTGTGTTTTGGATAGGCTTACTACAGACACTGATAGCCACGTGCATTTTCCGTGTCCTAGTACCGGTCACGTACCCTCAGATTTGGGGCGTGACATTTTTATTTGTAAAAGAAAATTTTAATTCAGTATTATTAAAATTAGACCAAATTAAACAGTCAGATCAATTAAATTAGTAATCGATAATTGATCCAATCTACAAGCTTAAAAACTAGACCTAAATAAAACAACTTCATTTTAATATAAAAAATTAAAAATAAAAGAAAAAGTTTTAAAAAATTAATCGGACCGTGAATCTGTGAGAGACCAATTCACTATCAAGTTGGATTTTAAAAATATTGCTTAATCAACTAAAGTAAGATCTTTGTAAAAAAAAATCCTTAAAGACCAAAAAAAAAATATTTTATTGAAAATAACATAAAATATTTGGATTTATAATTTAGTTGTATTTATTAATTTTTTATTAATAGTACTAAGTAAATCGTACAGCCAAATAAATCGTGCATTTTACAGTTCTACAAAAAAAAAATATTTTCTCTTTCCATTTTATACGGCAAAAGAATTTCAATTTTAATCTTAAACTAAACTTTTTATTAAAAAATTGCTTCTTTATTCCCAATTATGCCCCCCAAAAAAAAAAAAAAATAAAGCCCCAATAGAGAATAGTGAAGGTCGCGGTCCAACAACCCACTTTCCTTCCGGTTCAGAACCACCCACTAAACCGTCGATTTCAAATCACTCTTCTTCCACGACCGGCGGTATGTTCTTTCTAGGGTTTATTCCTGTAAACTGTAATTACTTTTCACTCCAATAATCAAATTCCTCAGTTTCACAATCTCTTGATAGACTCACAGATTTAAGCCCCGTATTGGTTTTTTCTTTTGTAATTAAAGCCTTCATCTTTGTGATAAAGCAGTGGATTTTTATTTTTATTTTTGAATTTTTTCAATTGTAGATATATAAACTTCGCTGGTTCATTTTCGTTTCTTACAACGGACAGTAATGGCTTCCCTTTTCAAGGTAATGGCTAATTCGAAGCCTTAAATAGTTGGTTTTCGATCTTAATTTCATTTTTTTACTTGAAATTTTGATAGTTTTTAGAAAAAAAAATTATATCTTTTTTTAATGGCAGGACCCGTCCAAGCTTTCTGCATATAGGGATAGAAAGTTTCCCGGAAACCAAGACGAATTTGAGCATGCCCTTTTGACCTCGACTACTGTTTATATAGGAAACATGTCCTTTTATACTACAGAAGAGCAAGTATATGAACTCTTCTCTCGAGCTGGAGAAATTAAGAAGATAATTATGGGTTTAGATAAGAATTCAAAAACTCCGTGTGGGTTTTGTTTTGTCTTGTGAGTATGATCTTTGAATGTTTGAATTGTAGTAGTTATTGGTATCATTAAATGGGTTTGTGATTAAGTTCTGTTTATATTTGTTTGTCAGGTTCTACTCTAGAGAAGATACTGAGGATGCAGTCAAATATATCAGTGGAACAATTCTTGATGATCGTCCAATTCGTGTGGATTTTGATTGGGGATTCCAGGAAGGACGGCAATGGGGCCGTGGTCGAAGTGGTGGACAGGTGAGCTTCTGTGTGCCAGCTATCTATTGCTACATTTATCCTTCTAAGCTATCTATTGCTACATTTATCCTTCTATCTGCTCTCTCTCTCTCTCTCTCTCTCTCTCTCTCTTTTTAATCTCCTCTTAATTTTGCAGGTTAGAGACGAGTATCGTACAGACTATGATCCTGATATCCTTTCATTGGCTTATTCTTAAATGCCATACCTTAATCTATATTGTATTTTCTTTCAGTGTGATCTGGTTAAAATTATAGCATTGCTTATTTTTACTTGAGAATTGATGCTTTTGGAGACTTTCTGTTCGAAAATTTTTTCATAGGGTTATCATGTGTTGAGAAGGCACTGAAACCCTTAGAAGAATGATAGCGAGTGATAGAGTTATCTTATCCAGGAGAACAGCTTGTCTATAATACTGTCTTTAAATAGTGTTGGTTGCTTGTCATATTGTACATGACTCATGTCAACCATCTACCTCTTTTTAAATGATCCAAGTTCAAATTGTGTTGTCTCTGAGAGAAGGCACATTTAACTATTGCCAGTGAAGAGCTCCTAATTAAGCTAAGCGAGTTAATTTGATTGTTTAAAGTCATTTGTTCATTTCAGTTCAGATGATGAGTTTAGTCTCAATTAACACAAAAACAATTTCAGTGCTACTTTGTGCTTTCTTAACATGTTATACGCAGAGGCGGTTATGGAAAATTGGTTCAGCGAGAGTTGGAACAAAGACAACTTGTGGATTATGGAGCTGGTTCATTGGGCTCTTTCCCTCCTGTCATGCCACCACCTAATTGTAAGTTGTTGAGAGATAGGTCTCAAATGCTGAATCTTTGTTAAACTGCAAATGTACTTTATAATTCTTCTATTTGTTTGCTGGATGTATTCCCTCTTATGGTTATATTATTTGAGCTTTCTTTGGATAACTCTCTATTGCAAAGGCACAACCAGGCTACTACCAAGCCTGGAATTAAAGCTTAATTTCAACCTGCAGAAGTTGTGAAGTCCAAGCCTATAATATGATAAAATTATTTACAATGAAATGATGGAAGTTCATTATACCTGTTATAATATTTATTTCTTCAGTTTTAATACATGATTGGCGCACAATGTTCCTAGGCCAAACCAATGATTTTGACTTTTCTAGATTGGAATGTGTATCGGTTTGAAAATTTTTGGTTTACCCCAACTAAGAGAATATATTCATAGACAGGCTTCTAGGAAGTAGGAGCTTCTCAGAAATGTCTGTTGTGATGATTTTTTTAGGCTTGGTGTTTATAGCATAGTGTGCAGTTTTATGCCACAGTGATGCAGTAGTCTGGTTGTGTTTGGTCTGACATTAGAAGGGTGGTGAATGATGTATGATGGGTTGTTCAATTTGAATTTAGATTACAGACATTTCACTGGCTACTCTGCTGAAAAACCTGGAGGTAGTAGAGAACTTTTACTAACAATAGTACTGCCCAAGTTGAGATGTTATAATCTAAGAATCTTTAAATTGGATTGCTTATCATCATTTGAATTGCAAGATGATGGTGCTGGTGTAGTGGACATGGAAGAGAGAATATACTTACATAAGTAGGCTTTGCTGATGTATAGGATTTTCTTTTTTTTTTTTTTGAGTAATAGTAGTTGGAAATATGCAAGCTGGTAGAAAGGGGACAAATAACTTTGAGAAGGTAGTGAACTGCTTTTTCAGTTTCTCAATTATGCTTCACAACGAATTCTGATTTTTCCCAATGGCTTGACCAACTTATGTGTGGATATACCATAGGTTTGGGTTCACAATGCCCATCTGAAGTTGGAAAAGCTTTGGCTGCTAGATTGTAAATAATAATTTTCTTGAATTTCCATGCTGATAAAGCGCCTTTTTTTCAAAAATGAATGCTGAATGTTGACTGATGGATTCTCTTTTTGCCCTTTTACATTTTTATCATATTTCATTCACTTTGTGAAATATTAAGCTGTCATAGTGATGCATTATACCTAAAAATTTCCTTCGAACTTTCTCACTAACGTCATGTGGAAAGCATGGGGGGGTACTGTTAGGTTTCTGCTTTCCAAGTTATTACTGGCATAGTCAGTTCCTTAAGTTTGCAATCATTTTTTTGTTTGATTATTCTGTCTCCAAGAGTGCCTTTCGATTTTCCTAAAACCAACTGATATATTATAAAATTTTTATGCATCTACATCCTCAAAACCTTTTGTTTTGCAGATGGCAGGCACAGTGGAGGCCATGGTCATGGTGGTTATCATCGGCATGGCAGAGGTATTTTTTTTTTCTGAGTACTTGTCAATTGCTTGGGTATCATTCCTCAAAAAATTCATTTTCTTCTGTCCTTTTAGTATCAATATTTGATCTGTCTTTTTTCGATTGTCTCGCTGATGATTGATCTGTTTTGGCATGGCCATAAAGATCTTAATTTGATCTGAATCTGTTTTGGAAAGCAGATTATCACCGGAAGCGGCACCGAGATGATGACCGTCATGCACGCGAGTCTTCAAGGAGAACCATTGATCATGAGTCGAGAAGGAACTCTGATCCTGAATCCCGACCGGTAAGATTTAAATACAACTTTTTTTACTGTTGATTCGTAACCAACGGTATGCCTGCCCTATAAGGGATTTATGTTTGGGACTAAACGGAGAAAGGTCGTCTTCAGTTCACTACCTGCTTTTCAGCTGAATGCAATCTGGCAATTGCATACTGTAGAGACAGAAAGGACAGTTTCCTATGTGCTTTTATGTGTACTCGCTTAAGTATATTTCCATTTTGTTGCCTAATTCAGTGCTGCATTGATGTAACAGGAGAAGAATCCACGCTTTCGTGAGAGTGGCGACTCTGATGATGATGAGGAAGATGATAGGAAACGACGATCTTAGCAAATTTTCATTGCCATATTTTGAATTAGGCAGATACTTTAATAGATTATTGTATTAAGTCTTAACGAAGAGCATCATATCCAGGCAAGATAAAAAATATGTTCATGAAATGCAATTGCCAAGCTTTTATTTTGTTTCAACTTAGCATCTGCAGGCTTTATCAGGAAGATGACCCTCATCTGGGTTTGGACTTAGTTGTTGTATGTAGTGTAGATTCTTGAATCATGTGATTCATTTACCCAATTAAACATTTGTTCTTCCTGCATGTCTCGAGTTGGGTATTAATTCTAGTTCCGGACAACCATAAGTTCTACTGCATGCGTTCATTGGATGCTAATCATAAAACAACAGGAACCAAAATATATTTTAAAATAGCCTAATTGCATGTTCTGAAAAAAAATGGTGTTTGTGAAATTGGCTTTGTCAGAAGCAATAAAACAACAAATTAAAAGGAAATCAATTTCTCTCAACCATTTAAAGTAAAAAGAAAAGATTGTATAACATTGAAATTACACGGCATCAGTTAACCAATCAAAACTGTTACGATATAAAGGGTTTATAAGCCTGATCCTCTAAGAATTCTTACGTTTTAACTCGCTATGAACTACATTGTGGAGTAACAACCAGGTAACCACCTGACTTAGGCCGATGCTGATGCCGAGGCACTGGTAAGTGTGACCTTCATGACAGATTATCAGACCAGATATACTCGTGCATAGCACTCTAGTGCTCTATAAATGAATAAACAAATATGATAGTGCGCATAACTCACTCAACTTCTTTGATAATTCTTCTTCTTCGCAATGGTTCAGTCACGATGCTTCCTGGAGCGCTATGAGCTTTCCTTCTTTCGTCTTTCCTCCTTGCAGCTTCAACCATTGTGCGTCTGATAGCAGCAGCTTTGTATATAGGTTTTGGTAAGTGTCTATGCCTGCAATTGTCATCAAGGAAAAATAATTAACAAGTGCTGATTAATAATCGATTAATGCTTGCTGATGAAGTTTTCTCATGGCCCCGATACTTGTTAGCACCAATCTAGTGGATATTTCTCCGCCTTTCAAGAAAGCCAGTCCCATTTAAGAGGTTAAGAATTTGCCTACCTTACAATACGATTGACCTCCGGAAGGTGCTTATAGCGTTTCTTGAGAGCTTCGTTATATTCATGCTTTTTTCGTTCCCTTGGAAGTAGCTGCAGGATAAAAATGAATAATTGAAATTTACATTGGGACGAGATAACATTTCATGTAAGAAATCAACAAATGAATGTTTCAAAATAAAGAACCATAAAACTACACATCATGTAGCTTACGTGGTGCATATAACAATCAATACTAAGTTACTAACAATCAGTTTAACCAAGAAACTGAATAAAAAGCTTCAACTAGTATACATGCAGCTAAATATATAAAATACCAAATCTTCCACTTTAGGAGCAATAGAACAGGGTACCCAAGTACAATGGTCAGTGATAACATGGTGAACAAAAAAGAATCTTACCACTCCCAATTGCTCTGATGCTTTAGCTTTCCATAGCCTAAGGTTGGTGTCATCACTACCTGAAATAATATAACTAGCATCACAGCTGAACTTGACGCAAAACACCCTACATAGAAGAAAAAAGAAAAGGTCAAAAGCAAAAACCAGGTAAAAAAATATAAATTTCATTTTCTTATAACCTTGAAAATTTTCAAGGTCTATGATACAGCAACTACATTTTCGAAGTTAAACATTCACATGCAGCACAGATTCACGAGAAATGCAAGACATTAAAAATTAAATAAATCATATAACCAATCAACACTGTGAATAGCCATAAACCAAAATGTATGGAAGATAAAACCTATAGAACAAATCAAACCTTTGCATTCTTTTTGTATGATAGATTTCCCGGCTGTGACCACCATTGTATTGGAAAACCCTAACCTGAAGATGTATAGTTAATAAAAGTTGCCTTTGCTATTGAATACAACTTCAAGGAAAAAGAAAATGAAACAAAAAGTAAAGAAGCAATTGCAGGATGGAACTCACTGTTCTATCATAAGATCCAGTTACAAATTCTCGACCGGTAGGCGAGAAGTCAATATCCATCCTGAAAAGGATAATGTGTTAAAGAAAAGTTTCATAGCAATACTGTTTGTCCAAGTAGAAGGTGAAAGTTAACATTAGCGATCTTACACTGCAGAAACATGATCTTTGTGTACACACTTGGCTTCATCCAATTTTCTAGCATCATAACTATAGCAGTTGCAATCTTCATTTGCCTGCATCATTATGCAATGCATCATAAGGTCACCTTTTCAAAGGCTTTTTATGGAAGTACTACTCCAATATTATTATTTGGAAGTATCTGGCCCTAAATTAAGTAGTGACTATCAGATTGAACATTCGACTACAACATTGAATATCCACAATTTCAGAAGATGATTCCCAAGAATAATCTTAAAAGAAATCTTTATAAAGCAAAGGATATATATATATATTTATAAAGACTAAGCTTCGATAAATGTGCTTACAGCAGTGAAGTTCATCGGCTCCATCGGGTTCCACGCAATGGAATTAGTTTTAGTCTGTAACCAAAAAATTGTACATATCCGAGAAGTAATATATTATACACAGGAAATTTAAGAATATGGCATGAATTAAAATTTCATGCAAATAGATGGCCAGAATTACCCTCATGATAAGTTTCCTTGTTGGAGATGATGTGCGCAAATCATACAATGTGATGCTGCGATCGCTGCAAAAGGGGAACAGAAGCTGTCACATAAGAACGCATCTCTCTCTCTCTCTCTCTCATGTGTATCAATATTTGTATGCTTATGTGCATATTTACTATTTATAATAAAGAAGAATAGGTTGATTATTAATTGTGCCCTAATTACATGTAATTAAATGGACTTACATGGCTTGCCCATGCACCCAATCGCTAAAGAATATGTGATAATTGGTTATTTCTGAATTATGATGTGGTGCCACAATTGAAAATAGGGAAAAAGTTCATGACATTTTTATGATCAACCTTTAAAAGTGTAAACAACAACAACAGAATGAAAACATGATCTGTGTATTTGATCAAACAGCTGATGACTGAAATACAGAATTAGATGTCATTTATCCAAGCATACCTCGCTGATGTTGCCAAGAGGTTTGGTTCACCAGGGTTAAATCGAACACATATAATTGTGTCTGTTCCCCACTCAACACTATTCACTGGCTGAGACCTAATTCACAGGAGTCACAATGTAAACATAATTGAAATACCTTTGGACTTAATGGACCAAATAAACTAGTTTAGATTTAAACCTATTATGATTCCAAATATCTAACTGAGCACCAGCTGTGGCAAAGAGTTCACCATCCCATTGGTGATCAACACCCCTGAAAACAACAACATATGGTTTTGATACAAGGGAAGGAAGAATAGTTACGATGCATATATGCAATGCAAAAATTAAAAACATATTTCCCAAGAAACAGTAAATATCCTTACCAAAATGCATTCTTCCCAACATAGACTGCCCGTGGCTGAAAATATAAATAGCAATTTGCTCAAAAAGTAGAAATAGGAAAGAAAATATTCAATGGATAAAATATGACTCATCAAGCAAGCAATACCTCAGCTGAATGGTTAGAGGAGCCAGCTGATTCCATAATGGTAGCAACAGGGACATCCCAAAGCCTCACACTAAAGGAAGAAGGTAAGAGTTTGAAACAATAATTACAGATGATGGATAAACAGATAAAGATACAACAAATATTCAGCTCTGAAAACTCGAGTTCCATCTTAAGTTGAATCTTACGTGCAATCGGTTCCACAGGATATCAGAGCACGCCCATCTGTAGATGCTGTCAAACCTCGTACAGCACCTTGATGACCAGGAAACTGACAGACTGTTTGCCTGTTGATCCATATTTGACATTTTCATAACATATATGTCAATCATCCGTGCACAAGATATCAAAATATAAAACGTCCCACTGAAGACAAATCAATGAATACAATGATGACATCAATCTTGTGGTACATTGTCATGAAAGTGAAAACATTCTAGCAGGATTATGGATAAGCAGTTGACAAGCACAGGCACATCTAATGCTCTAACCTGATCTAGTTTTATTTCTGTTGATTTCAACCAGCAGAAGCTGTTCTTTATGTTACTTGAGAGTGGATTTATCACGTAAAGTATTGAATCAATATAATAAAATACATGAATTGAATTCAGCAAGAAATTACCTAGAAGCAATGTCCCAGAGGCGAATATCTGCAAGAAAAAATAAAATAAAAATTAGCTATAAAAATTTTTAAAAAAAGTTCCAAATTTATAGCAAAAAATAATGTGGAAGCAACAAAATCTTATATTCCCCCATAGAAAAATTATTATGTCTCTCAAATCATCAACCAGAAATCACCATTGCTACCCATTTTATGCCTCTAACAAAAACAAAGCAATAAAGGCATTTGTTTAAATACCTCCATCCATAGAACCAGAGAGTATCCCTTTCAAGTAATTTGGGTTTTTTGCCATACAAGAAACAGCATCAATGTGACCATCCATTGCTCCAATAAATGGCCTTGCAAATATCTAAAAACACCAAAACCAATCTTTTAGGCTTCACAAAAAATAAATAAATAAATAAATAAATAATTTCAATTCAATTCAAAATTCTAACATTACCTTCTCCAATTTGGCTGCGTTAAGTGCCCGGACATACTCCGTGGCTTTCTCTTGAGTACGCAGATTGGGATCGAAATTGTGAAACACTCTCTAATTCGATACAAATTAAATTATTGCTTGCAAAAAAAAAAAAAAAATCTAGTTCTAGAGAGAGAAAGAACCTGAAGATCTTGGCTTCGTTCTCGGGTGAATTCATCAGTAGAACGTGATATTACTTTCACTTTCATAGTGTTTGGTCTTTTCGAATTTGATCTTCAATTCAATTTTATCTTCTAATCGATGGAAAAAGTTCCAAATTTTCCGTTGTTAGAGATATGAAAAACCCTAGATAGTCAGCTTTTGGAGGAATTCACTCATTCAGCTAAAACCCTACAAGAGGCTGTCATGTTGAGGGAGAGAGATGAAACTCATAGGCCTGGGCATAGCAAAACAGGCCTAATTTCTCAGTTAATAACCACTGCGTGGTAGTGCTTGAACGCTAAAGCCCATATTCTCAGTCACTTGGGCTATGATCTATGGCAGCCCCGGTGGTGAACAAGTCTAATTAGCACGAGTTTTGAGGAAATTACATTGTGCACCTTTTTTTTTTTTTTTTTTTAATATCATTTTAATCGTGCTTTTTTTCTTTATACAATTTCAGTTATTTCTATTTCTTTCATATCTGGCTTTTTTTCTTTTATTTCATTGCTACTGTTTTGTGAAAAGAGAGAAATATGTCATGCTTTCTTTTCCAGGTTGTGAAAGCGGTGGAGCAGAGGAAGAGTTATAAGTGAAGCTCACTCTATTAGCACTTTAAAAGTTGAGATAATTAGTGTAAAAATGGAAATGATGGTGGGACTAGGTGTTGTACTGTTTCTTTAATGTATTATGCTTCTAGTATTATTATTACTATTATTAGTTTGATTACTTTAATTTTATTACTATTATTTTTCTTTTTCTTTTTTTTTGCATTAATTAATTATTGTTTTAGAAAATATCCATTAATTATTTTTTATACACCACAAGCTTTTATTTATTTGCATTAATTAATTATTATTTTAAAAAAATCCATTAATTATTTTTTACACATCATGAGAAGTTAATTAATTTAACTAAAATTTTTAATTAATTAAATTAATTTATATATATTAAAGTAGCTACATATCCCAAACATATATACCAAATTTTAATATATATATACCATTTACTATTAGTTTATATATCTTTTTAGTTTTTTCAAATTTGCAATTTGTATACGTCAAAATAATTGCATGTATTAGATACATACTTAACATATATCAAATTTTGGCATACATAAATAATTTATTGAGCTCATCTTTTTTTTTTTTTCAAATTTGCAGTATGTATATATATAAAAAATAATTGCAGTTACTAAGTATGTATTTTTATATACAAAATTTTGATATATGTATATTATTTACTGTTACTTTATCTTTTTATTTTTTCAAATTTGCAATATATATTTATTAAAATAGTTACAAATACCAAACATATGCTTCAAGTATACCAAAATTTGATATATGTATGCCATTAACTATTAGTTTATATATCTTTTAAATTTTTTAAATTTGCAATATGTATATAGTAAAATAGTTGCAAATATCAAATGTATACTTAACCCATACCAAATTTTGTATACATATAGATAAATTTTAAGAATTGATGTAGCTTATTCCAATCAATTTTAAGATTAAAATTAAATTGAGTTGTACTTTTAAGAATATTAGCTGAGAGATAGATAACGTACACCCTAAAAGATTTTATTATTTGTTAATGAAAGCTTTAATTTAAATTCTTTAATTTCTTACTAATGAGATGTACTTGAGTTTTTTTTTTTAATGATAATTTATTTTCTTTTGATTTATAAATTTATTCCACTTTGGCTCCTATGCAATGCAAAGATAGTAGAGTAACACTCAATAAGCATAAATTTTATTTATATTAATATTAAAAATTATAATAATATAAGATTTAAATTTAAGAAAATAATAATTAAAATTTGCATATGTTAAAATATTTTTAAAAAATACAAATTAAATAAAAACATTAAAATTTGCATAAAATGAGACCTAGATTAGTTATTATAAATTTTAAGATAAACTGTATTTTAAGTTAATTAATTAATTATTTCTTAATTCTATGAAAAATAATAAATTTTAACAGTTGATAAAAATTTTCATTTTTACATGCAACTACCAAATTAATCGAGTCCATTATGCTAAGAGAAAGAGTGTCACAAGCTTTCAGTGGTAAGGAAATTTTTATTGATTTAATAATTGACAGTTCAAAAGCATATTGGAATGTAAAGATAGCAATGGGCAGGGTATGGATAAAGTAGTATAATACCCTTGTCCATATTCAAAAAGTGCATATTTACTTATACCTCGTATTCATACCTATTTAGGTAATAAATTTTAAATACATCCCTATACCCATAGGGTGTCGGGTAATATGCAGGTAATATATTACCCGAATAATTACTAAATTATTTTAAAATATATATGTAAATTTTTAAAATATTTGATTTAAAAGATAAAATAAATTTGTATAATAAAAAAAGCCAGTAATTTAGGATGATTACTTGATATTTAGAATATTTGATTTGATTGTTTGATATGAAATTATAAATGCTGAAATTTCAAAGAACATGGTGTTCTAATGAGTTATGGAATTTAATAAATGATATTAAGATATGTATCTGAATAATTATTTTATGTAAAGATAAAATGGAGTTAATTAATATTAATAAAGAAAAAGAATAAATGTCACAGACAATATTAATTTCAAATATAGTGAGTATAAAATATCTAACTAATATATGCGTTTCAAATATACGAAAGTGACTTTTTATTTTGTTATTTTTACACTCAAAATTATAAAAAGAAAAAAGAAAAACCATAGAACAATATTAATTTAAAAAAAAATTAATTATAGAATCAGGGAGAGAATAAGATACAGAAAAAATAAAAGAAAATTTAAAGAAAATAAAGAAGATTCGGAGAGAAAGAAAAAGAGAGTTTGAGAAATTTGCAAAGAGTTTGACGAGAGTGATTCTAATGAGAAAATAATTGGAGACCCAAAAAATAGATAACTAATGAGAGAGAATAAGCAAAATGACAAAATGAGAGAATGAGAGAAATTTAAGATTTGAAATAAATTTAAGGTTAAGTTTAACATTATATATCAATGATACAAAATAACATTTTTTTATCCTCAATAAATTCATAAGGAATAATAAATTATTTAACTAAATTAAAAGATATTATAGTAATCTCAATGAAATTGTTAAATTACTAAAAATCTATTATTAAAACAACGTAGTTTTAATCATTGTAATACAAATTACTCAATGATATTTAGATCAATTAGAATATATTTTTATATTTAAGAAAATATAATAATTATTTTAAATACTAAAATACTAAAAATTTTATATAAAATAATAAAATATTTAAAATTTTATATAAAATATATAATTTCGAAAATTCGAGTAGGGTATGGATAAGAGTATAGATAGGGCACTACACTATCTATACCCTACCAAAACTCAACACTATTTTTCTAGGTATGGATTTATCCATATTTATTACTTAATTAACTTGGGTATTACTTGCTTTAACCGAATGAGTACTCATAAGTAAGATATTTATAGGTAGAGTATAAATTGTCATCCCTATTAGAGTGACAGCCTTTTTTACAGTACTTACCATCTTTTCTACCAATGGGTGGAAATATAGGCAGTACATGGAATAGATGTTATTTTCATGTTTGAAGAGGATATTGTTGCAAGAAAACTAAATGGACGGTATAGATGTTATTTTATTTTGTTTTTGGTTATAGTCGAAATTTTCCCATGATTTATTTCATTCCATAATTTCCTGTTAGTTTTTCTATGCTTTTTGTTTTTGTTTTTATTTGAGAACACCAAATATTGTTTTTTTTAATTTTTTTAAAATACCTTTTTGTCTTTTCAGACTCATGCTTTGAAAGTGGAATATTTTTGAAATAAAAAATTTAGTAAGGAGTATTTTGGAAAAGAAAAAAAATATATATATATATGAGAATATTTTGTCTTTTTCTGAGCATTTGTGTAAAGAATCCTTTTTGTTTTTATTTTTTTTGTTTTTGTTTTCGTTTTTTAGGGAATTCTATATATATGTTTTTGTTAATTATCATTTTTTTATTAATTTATTAATTATGTGATGCAATTTAGTAACTTGAGCCCATCCAAGTTTGCTTTACATTTTATTCTAACTAACAATATATATATATATATATATATATATATATATATATATATATATATATATATATAAACGTACTTGGCACGTTAATTTTCATTATGATTTATTACAATTCATTTTAAAATATAATTTAATTTACAAATATTTATATAATAAATATTAGTATAAATGCTACATATGATATATAAATAATTTAATTAAATATTATATAATATTATTTTTCAAATTATAGTATCCGTTAGATAGCGAAATTTTTTTATAAACTATATTTTCAGTAAACGTAATTTTCTTTTGATTTGACTTTTCACTTTTGATCAATATTTTCATAGTATATGTTCAAACACCCATTGATAATATAACATATAATTATTCATGGCAAACACACTTTTATATTATGCATTTTTTGTCATTGTATTTTATTAATAGTCATTGCAAAACAAATACGCATAGAAAACTTATTTTTTTTAAAATGAAAATAACATTCATCACTTTTAGCCGATGAAGTAGTATTCTTAGTAATATAATTTGTTTTTCCATATGTTATCCTACTGTTATTTCAACATATATAACATTTATATTAAATTTTTTACATACTATTATGGTTCAATTGAGTAATATTATAGAATAATTAACTTTTACTTCCAATTTGTGAGATGATAAGTTATTTAGTAATAATACGTTTAAAAACTATTTATTGGTACAATCCATATCTTCTTTTTGTTATTATATTTGATATCATTATTCAATGTTTTTTCTCAATCTCTTATCAATTTAAATAAAAACTTTTTCAAATATGAGAAAAGTGAGCTTTTATAAATTTTATAAATAAAATATTTAAATCTAATATGGCTCTTTATAAATATATAGTCAAACAATGCATAGAACTATATTTGAAAAAGTATACTATTCTTGAAATAAACAGTGAAATTCATGGGTATTGTATTGTATTTAGATTTTGTACTAATATATATTAATGTGAGTTTTAGTATTAGCAAGTAATAAAATGAATAAAAAATATAATTTTTTTTTAATTTATGATGATTCGACTATTTAATCCAAAATAAATATCAAATAAAGACATCTTTTGATTTAAAGTGAATATAGAATTTGACTTTACTTTTGTTTTTTTTAATTCGTATTAAAACTTTACTTATTTACATATTTTTATATATTCTATTAGATATTTTTGACTCAGTTTATTTATTTATTTGCATTTATTTTTAAATATCATACTTTTATCTTTTTATTTTTTGAATAAAAATTTTCTATAGTATAAATTAAAACTTATCTAATAATATTATAATTTGAAATTTTTAATAGTTTTATTCCTTCAAAAAATTTAAAAATTAATTATTAAATTACCAAACAAATATCTATTTAAAAGAATAATTAGTCAAAAATCAATAAGGGCATATAATATAATTTATTTACACTAAAACTTAAAATTTGAAAGAAATACTAATTAAAACTCATAAAATATATATATGACATATAGCAAAACTCTAAAAATAAATATATCACTACCTAATTTACCACTAACCAAAAATAAATTATTGTACGTACTTTGTTAGATATAAATGGATATAAATTCCGGAATTTGAATAAATTTTTCATGATTATTCTCGATGACAATGACATTTTTTTCTTAAAATAAATGGCTCATTGTTATTATTATATTATATGACCTCAAATAAAAAGTTTTTAGAGGTGAATTAAAAAAAAAAAAAAGGAAAATGAAGATAAATGTGAATATAAATTTTTTGCAAAGTTTATAAAAAGAGGGATAATAATAATAATAATAATAATAATAATAATAATAATAATTTATAAAAAATATTTAATATATAATATTGAACAATTTTTTATTTTTAAAATTTTATAACTAATTAGAAAATAAAATGGTAAGATACAATATATTATATTTAAAAATTAAATTGTATCTTCATCAATAATTTGATATATGAATTACCATTATCGTTAAAGAATAATTTATCAAATGGTTATTATTTATAAACTAATAATTTTTTATTTTTCCGCATAATGTTTACCTTTTTTTTTTCTTTGCCATTAGATAGAATTTCACGAATGTGAAAATAGATTTTTAAAATTTTTAGAATAATCCTTTTGTATTAATGATCATTCTTTTCTTTTATGTTTACATTTTTTTTTTTGTTTAATTGAATAAATATTTATATAATTCTAATTAATTAATTAATTAATAAATTTTCAATCCTAAAATATAACATATTAATTATATATTTACTTTCATAATTGAATAATGATTATTTATCCTAAAAAATAGCATATAATTTATACAAATTAATTTATTAATTATTAAATTACCAAATAAACCTCTATTTAAAAGAACAATTAGTAAAAAATAAATAAAATTATCTTAAAATAAATGTGCATATATATATATATATATATATATATATATATATATATATATATATATATATATATATATATATATATATATATATATATATATATATATATATATATATATATATATATATATATATATATATATATATTTGGGTTAGAATAAAATATCACAAGCTGACATAATAATTTAGGGATGGCAATGGGATAGGAAATCCCCATTCCCATAGGGATTTGCCCCGAACGGAGCGAGAATTCCCCGATTTTTATCTCCATGGGGACGGAGATGGGAGATATTTCTTCCCTATTAGCGGGGATGGGGCGGGATGGAGAGTGTATTCTCCACCCCACGGGGATCCCTGTCCTCGTCCCCATAGGAACCCGATATTATGTTTACATAATTATTCTTAATATTAAAATATATATTACTTGATTAGCTTTATACATATATATTAGAGTTTCTAATTTTGTCACTCATTCTTTATAATTCTTTCACATCATGATAATTTTAAAGAATTTTATATTAGATTGATTTATCTTTTTATACTTTATATGTCTGAATTTATTAATATTTTTTACATTAATTTATTATTATTTTTCAGCATTTATGAAATATATATATATATATATATATATATATATATATATATATATATATATATATATATATATATATATATATATATATATATATATATATATATATATATATATTACTTATTAATATATATAGTACATATACTAATAAGTTTTAATTTAAATATATTGGAATCAACTTAAGCATAATTAAAATCTAAATTTTAAATTTTTATATATTATATTTCACTATATAAAAGTATATAAAATTTAAAAGAGATAAAATAAAATACAATTTTCAAGTGGGGAACGGGGATATCTATGGGGATGGGGATCCCCACAGGGATGGGAATGGGGAGTAAATAGTCCCCGCATATGAGATGGAGACGGGATAGGAATTTCCTGCTGAGATGAAAATGAGGATGGGAGATGGTACCCCGCCCCCGCCCCCGCCCCCCCCGGCCCCATTGCCATCCCTACATAATATACAATTATTTTTTCAAAAAAAAGGTTGATTGAAATGTATTTAAAAATTTCAAAGTGTATTCAATCACTTCTCAAATACAATACGTCTAATATTAAATTTACCCTCAATTTTACTTCGTGTCAATTGTATTCTAAGTTCAAATTAAAAATAAAAAAATTTCATATTAATTAAATATGATAAATCAATGAGTCATTGGTTTAATGATATGTACTGTATATTTTCTAGGAGTTAAAAATATCGAATTTAAACGGATAAGTTGAATTCAAACTTGCCAAAAATTAAAACCTTGTAAAAAATCAAATTGACTTTTATGCCACTTTGAATTGATTGAGTTGTTCAATTTTAAGAGTTCTGTAAACTATTAATAATCAAACTAAGACTAATATTATCTGTATAGATTTTTTCAAAGATCACTTTCATCTGCTAGACATCCTGATGTCCTAAAGATGGATCCGACATAATAAGATAATTTATTTTATTTTATTTTATTATAATTGTGAAACTTCCGGGCAGCTGCAGTCCAAAGGAGCTGTCTAGCTCTTAATTAAGTTGAGAAAGTTATAGAACATGGTCAATTTTTTTAACCTTGGCCTCTACCCACTTGGGCTTGGAGCCTGTGTTTTCCAAGTATAAGTCATATTATGTTTAAAATAATCAAGAATTCTACCACATTGAATTCAATAAAAAGCAAAGACTACTATGTGGTAGATTAATAAAATAGAATGGAACCCAACGAAATCATAATCATACAAGAAAATAATTAAATCAATGCCTGCTTGAATGGGTTCTGAAGAAGATTCAACTGCTGAAAAATAAGTCTTTCAATGAGCTTTATTGAATATTAACAGAAGAAATTTTGCAGATATTTAAGTCAAATTTTAACATCTGCTTTTGAATTATATTATTCACGTGAAATCAACATAAGCCATCCTTCATTTTCAAAACACTCAGCAAAAAAATAAAATGAAATTGATGGAAAATAAATTATCTCATTTATGTGATGAAAGGTCCATCTTATGAATACCAAGGATAGGACCAATAGTTAGAAGTTTCTTGGGACTGATCCTGCGGATTCGACGTCTACGTCATTGAACTAGTCTAGATTATAGAAAGAATAGAGAGAGAGTTTTTGAGGTGTATAATGAGAGAGAGAGAGTCAAAAGCCTCTTTACCTCTTTTCTTTACATATTAATAAAGGAAAATGGTGACCACTTATGTACGCATATCCTTTGATATTTCGAGATCCTTTTTTATCTCAAAAAAAAAAAAAAAGCATTGTTAAAATATTGTTAACAATTACATGAAAAATCTCTTACAGGTTGTTTTCTAGGCTTCTATTTAAATTTGAAAAGATTAAAAACATATTTTCAATTTCCTTTTTAGAACATAAAATTCTACTTTCTAATTTTCTCATAAAAATTTTCTAGAAAACTTGATTACCTTTTTTTTTTTTTAAAGTAAACCACCCTTAGATTTGCTTAATCTTTTCAAAGTCAGTAAGTTTAATCTATCTCTACAAGGAAGTCTAATAATGCATCCGTTAGCTAACTAATGAGAATTTATCGGGCGAATTAGATTCAATACATTAGTTTATGAATTACCAAAGATAATCTGACACGTCAATACATTAATTATAATACACACCATGACTCTAGTAGTTAATTAATATATTCACTTTAAAGAAACAATGACTGGATAATGCATAATATGACGTGGTAGATTAAATTTATTTAAAAATTTTTTGCTAATTATACTCTTATTTTGTTTAAAAAAAAAATACTGGGCGAAAAACTTAAGATTTTATTTCGGTAATTAAAAAAAATTTAATAATCCCTCATCTACTAAAAATAAGAACAATCAACTGATTGAATTGGAAAAATTGATAACTTATTCATAGTTTAATTAATTGTGATGAGTGTACCATTGATAAGTATATTTTCACATATTATATTATTGTATGATTTTTCCTATTACGTGACGTTTCATTGCTTTATATATTTTCTCTAATTTAACATAAATTTATTATATGTAGACAACGTGTGCAAATTTTCATCTCTTATTATACGTCTTTGCTGATTCTCCAAATTGATTAATATAATTTTTAATTTTAAGTAAAATTCACCAATATATATGTAAATTTTACTTAATTAATCAGAAGATTATTGTTTATCAAACCCTTGAATTAATTAATGTAATTTCTGAAACACATTATTTTATTTTTTTCAGTTGGTCAGAGTATTGATTTGTAGGTATGGCAAGTTACCAACAATAAAGCTGGTCTGGTAAGTTACTAACTTACCTATAAGTTTGAAGTTATAGTTTTTTTAAGGTTTTACTTTTGGTTTAGTTGTCAGAATTTAAAAATTAATAAAAAAATAAAATATCTTCCTATTTTCTAATTTTAAAATTTAAATATTGATATATAAAGTTATTAGGAAACTTAAATTAAATATGCATTTTCAATTTTTAAAAAAATAAATTTAGTAAATTTGACTCTAATTAAACTCAATTGTTGAGAACTTAGGTACCCTAAAAATGAATCATTAGTATTATAAATCTGAAGTTGATTATAAAAAAAAAATTCTTAATAAGAAGAAATTTGATATTTTTATTCCAGTATTAACAAATAATTCATATTACATACTTTTATAGAATGTAACATATAAGGTTAAAATCATAATTTTTAGACTTTATCCAATCTTTGAATCAATGAAAGTAAATAGTCATGAGTTATAGATTGAAGCAAGATTGAATCGAAGTTTTAAATAAAATCTCATATATTTATTATTTATATATTGACATGTATAAGTAACTCACGTTACATGTTGTGAGTAATATAACAATCAATTTGCGTTTATTATATATATTACACATTGCTGTCAAGTGTTTGCTCATTATTGATATTTAGAAATAACGTTCATTACATATCGTAAACGCTAGTTATGAAGAAAACATATATTATAGATAATTTGACTTGATATGTGGATTAATTTTCAATTTTTTCAATTAAACTGACAGAAATAATTTAGATTTAAAAATAAAGATTGATTCGATAAAAAAAAATAATGTGAATTTTTTTTTTTTTGCTAGAGATTTCTTGAAAAACTTCTACCATTTCATTTTTCATAGTTAATTCTAAATTATTTTTTAATTCCATGAAAATCAAATCATTTATTAGTATTTAATAAAACACTAATACGAATCAACAGTAGAATTGCAATAGAAATGGTGGGAAATTTTGGAATTTCAGTATATGTGTAGGTGCCATCAAATAAAAAACTTGGGTTATGTTTAGTTTGCGAAATAAAATATCTAAAGAATATAATAATTATTATTGAAAAATAAAATAGGGTAAGAATAAAATAATTATTTTAATTTTATAATTTGGTTCACAGTATAAAATAATTATTTCATTCATATAAATGACTATAATATCTTTATAAATTAATTTCATTATTAATATTAAAATTAAATATAATTTTACCAAATTTTATTCAAGAAATAATTTAAATACATAATAAATAAAATTTTTATTTGACTTAAAATTTAAAAAGTAAAAATAAAAATCTGAAAATAAAAAAAATAAAATAATAGTGATGAGTTTGGAGTTGCCAATATTTTTTAAGGATAAAAATAGAAATGTTTTATTCTATAGTCTAAATAATACCGATTTTTTACTTTTTTATGAAATATATATTTTATAAAAATTATGAAATTATTATTTCATATAATTAATATTTTTATTTAAAATTTAAATCAAATTTTAAAATAATTATTTCATACAAAAAAATTATTTTATTTCTTAATTATTTTGTGAATTAAATATAGAGTAGAATGTATTCACATAATCATAAAAAAAAATAAAAAAAAAAAAACTTGATTAATTATATTCACACAGTCACATTGGATTCTTACAAAATAATTAATGATGTGACAAATGAACATTTTAAACGTCACGAACAACTAATATTATACCTATCAAGCCTATCATCTAATAAAAACAATGAAGTTTTCGGCAAAGCTTTATTAAAAAAAAACTGGCCTAGAGAAAAAAAAAATAATTATGAATTTTACATTTTTTTCAATTTTATCACTAACTTTAATTTTTATAAATTAAATTATCAAACTACTTAAAATGATATGATATTATTTAAAAAGATATAATATTATTTTTTTTTATTTTATCCCAATATTATATCAAAAGAATAGACAATTTATTATGTGATAATATTATATTATTGTAAATAATTCGGTTATTCAATTGATAAAAATTAAAATTGATTATAGTATTGAAAAGAAAAAATAAAGTTTTGATCTGCTAATTTTGTCATTAGACATAAAAAATTAAGGTAGACTATTTTATTAATATATATATATACAGTGTTTTAAACCTTTTCCTTAACATCAGTAACGTAGCGCTTACGGTATTGGACAGTGTCTGCTTGACTTCCTAAACTGCAGATGACACTGACATTATATATGTTTTTTTTTTTTAATAAATAATATAAACATACAAACATGAAAAAAAAAAACACTTCTCAAAATTATAACAATATTAAAAAATACACTATAGGCATATTTGAAATTGTGTTTGCCAAAAGTGTTTTTTTATAAAATTTTTTATAATTTTTTCAAAATTAATTAATTAAATAAAATAAATTCTAAAAGCGTTTTTTTATTTTCTAAAAGTAATCTCAAATACATCTTATGAATGAGAGACGAAAACATCATATATGCAATACATATATATGGTTTTTTTGGAATAGTATAAACACACACATGGATACGGAAGGATCATAAATACACCTTAAAAATTATAGTAATTTTGAAGAGATATACTAATTTTTATATTTCACACATTTTACACTACATATGCATAAGGGCAAAACTTCTTTTAAAAATATATTTAATTTCTTTGATAGAAAAAATTATTGAAACAATAATATCATTCTTTATATATTTTAGTAGTATTAGAGTAGATTTCAGAGTAAAGAAAACTCTTATTTGAAATTTTATAGTCGAATTTTGAGATAATATAATCAATAGATTGCTTTTTTTTTTTTTTTTTTTTTCCAGTCGAACACTAACCAAGGCTTCACATGTGGACATGCTTCTTCTGTATATAAGCCCATCAAATCTGCATAAGATTGTCAATTGAAAACCAAGAGAAGTTTAAATATTAAACCAATAATTCAGATAAAGGAGTGCCTGTGGCTGCTGTGAATCTGTGATAATGGCGTTCTTAGTTTTACTGGGTTTTTTGTTGTGCTTTCCAATCATAATTTTGAGTAAAAAATTATTGCATGCAGTATGGTGGAAACCCAAAATGATAGAGAAGAAACTGAAGAAACAAGGCATCCATGTAATTCCGTACAAGTTAATTTATGGGAATGTTAAAGAGATGAAAAAATTAGCCTCAGAGGCTAAATCTAAGCCAATGGAACTAACTCATGATATTGCCTCCCACGTTGATCCTTTGCTTCAACAACTGTCCATAACATATAATAGTAAGTTATTCAAACTGCTAGATCTTTTTTCTTTTTTTGGGTTCTCGGAATCTCATCGTTCTAAAGAGGATTAAATATCACTGAAACAAAACTCATTAGTTCAAACTGCCATTTTTAATAATCTATTTGTGTGTTACAGAGAAGCCATTTGCAGTTTGGTATGGAATGATTCCTCGTGTAACTATTATGGATCCGAAGTTAATAAGAGAAATTTTGACAAGAAGAAAAGAATTTCGAAAGCCAGAAGTCAGTCCAACATTTAAATTTTTCTTAAAAGGCCTTGCAAATATTGATGGAGACGAATGGGAACAGCACAGGAAGATAATCAACCCGGCCTTCTACATTGAAAAGCTAAAGGTTGTTATCATAATAATAATAATAATAAAATATACAATTATTAATGTTTCTTGATTAAGGACATTAATTGATTATTTTTCTATTGATATTTTTATAATTAAATACATTTTTTGCAGGGAATGTTGCCATCTTTTATGGCATCTTGTGAAGAAATGATTGAGAAATGGGACAATTTGATAGGCTCAACAGATCAGTCTTATTGTGAATTGGATGTTTTGGTTGAGTTTCAGAACTTAACAGGGGATATTATATCAAGAGCAGCTTTTGGTAGTAATCTTGAAGAAGGGAGGTTAATATTTTCGCTCCAAAGGAAACAAGGGAAACTCTTTCTGCAGTCAATTTTCAGTTTTGGATCTTTATGGTCAAGGTATACAGCCCATTAATTTTCTTTTGCTTATTTTTTTAACTCAGTTTTCTTATTATAGTTTTTAACTCATAACTCAATTTTCCTGTTTCTGTCTCTTAAATGTTGATACCAAAATCAAAGATTTTTAATTCATATTAAGAACCACACATGTAAGAAAATCATTTACATTTATATTATGAATGTTAAGTATATTTATCTAGTGAATTTTCTCCTTTTCTCTATAGGTTCTTGCCTTCAAAATTAACCAAAAGAATGATGGAAATTCACAGAGAAGTTCGAACTTTAATTCTAGGCCTTATAGAAACCAGAGAGAAGGCTATACTGTCAGGAAATACAGGGCAAGAAGATTTACTGAATCTGCTGCTTAAGTCTAATTTCACTGAGGTTCAAGAAAACAAAAATTTGGGAATGTCAAGAGAAGATGTGATAGAAGAATGTAAGCTGTTCTATTTCGCTGGTCATGAGACCACTGCAAATTTGCTAACTTGGACTATGATCGTATTGAGTATGCATTTGAATTGGCAAGAAAAGGCTAGAGAAGAGGTTCTGCAACTTGTTGGAAAAAATAAACCAACTTTTGATGAGTTGAACCGCTTGAAGATTGTAAGTTTGTTGTTTTTAAAGTATATATATTTTACTTTGACCGTTGGGCTAATAGACTAGTAGCTGAATGTCTGTATGACACAAGACACGATAATAAGAATCCCACATGACTATATATTTTAAAAAATACTCCCACAGTTCAAAAAAAAATTAGACCTGTTTAACTATTTTGAGTATCCTAAATTAGTTAATTTTCTATATTTTAAAAGTAATTAATTGATTTGTTTACTAAAATACCCTTAATTAATTTGTATCTTTATTAAAAGAATTAATTTTTCTAGATTCAGTATTTTCAAGAAATTAATTACTACTACAACTTTTCATCTACTTTTAAAATTTTTACTATGAAAAATATATTTGATGCTTAATAATTTTTGAATTGCACCTTAAATATTGTAAAATAACATTAAAGGTAAAAAAGAAAATAAATTATAAAAATACTTAATGTAACTATAGTAACTATAATTTCTTAACCTCTGTGGAAAAGCAAACAAATCTTTTTTTTTTAATTTTTTGGGCGGAAGGAGTAGTACACAACCCTTATGTTGGGTCTTGTCTTGTCGTGCTTGAAACATTCAGCATCTTATACATTGAAAATTAAAGTGTTCGGTGCTTTAATTTATTCGCTTTAAATTTAAAGAATTTATTTTGCTTCTATTTTGCTTAATTTCTTTATCATATTCTTTCAGGTGAATACAATCCTACTTGAGGTTCTGAGATTATACCCTCCAACATCTCTTGTTCGATCTACATTTGAAGAGACTAAATTAGCAGAATACTCATTTCCAGCAGGAGTTAGCTTGCTGATGCCATTGTATCTTATTCATAGGGATTCTGAACTATGGGGACAGGATGCAACAGAATTTAATCCTGAAAGATTTTCTGATGGAAATTCCAAGCCATTTTTTGCTTTTGGTTGGGGACCAAGATTGTGCATTGGACAGAACTTTGCCATGCTTGAAGCTAAATTAGCATTAGCTCTAATCTTGCAACACTTCCAATTTGAGCTTTCACCTACTTATAAACATGCTCCTATTGTTTCTCTCACTCTTCAACCTCAATTTGGAGCTCAAATTATCTTACACAAAATTTGAGGCACTTATGCTTTGTTTTATTATATACATAGCTGAATCTATGAAATCATCTTTGCTGTTTCAGAATTAGGTATTTCATTGTAATTGTCTTATGGATAATTAAAATCACGTCCAATACTAAAAAATTACGAGTTTAAAACACTAATTAACTCAGAAAAAAAAAAAAAAAAAGATAATTCACGGTGAAATGTAGCCAATAACATTTTATTTCTCCTCAATCTCAATTTGGTGGACAATCTGAATTTCATTATTTATAACATCATTTTCTTTTTAGCATTGGAGTGTGGGCATCAATCTTAAATAGCGGTAAGTGTATATTATCCAAGAAAAGAAAATGTATATTAATCGTTACATTATATTTTGGTATGTTCGTTAGATTATATTTTGGTATGTATATAATATTATTTTCAAAATTTTTTAAAACTGTAAAATTATCGAGTTAAGCTCCTCAGTCGGAGAAAAATTAAAAAAAAGTTATAAAATTATAAAAATACCTTCAGGTTCAAGATATAATAAACTAAAGAATTTATTTCTTTTTTCCTAAAATTTTCCTTTCCTTTTTTTTTTTTTTGAGAAAATACTTAGATGAGATTTTCTTAATTAACACCACATTACGTGGTATTGTTATTATGATAGTGGACAATTTCTACTTAACTTGCACGCCACAAGATCTATATCTAGAAAGTATACCAAGTTCGTACTTGTTTGTAAACACTGTAAAATCTGCATCACATTCTCAATCTATCTAAACCCTATAAAGGCAAATTACACCAAAAAGTTATACATCTACATCTTACAAAAAAAATAAAAATAAAAATTAAGGTGTTGGTGTTGTTGATTAACTATTAATTTATTATGGCAATATCCTTAGTTTTGGGTTTATTGTTGTGTTTTCCAATCATAATTTTGATAGTAAAAATATTGTATGCAGTATGGTGGAAACCCAAAATGATAGAGAAGAAATTGAAAAAGCAAGGCATTCATGTCCTTCCATACAAGTTACCTTATGGAAACATTAAAGAGATAAGCAAGTTAAACTCAGAAGCTAGGTCTAAGTCCATGGAACTATCCCATGATATTGTTCCTCGAGTTGATCCTTTGATTCATCAATTGGCTAAAATTTACAGTAAGTTTCGTATAGTTGAGTGATCAAATTCTTATTTATTAAAAGTTTAAATTGCTAATTGTATTTAAGAATTTTGAATGTTGTGCAGAGAAGCCATTTGCTGTTTGGTATGGACCGGTTGCCCAGTTGATGATTATGGATGTAAAGTTAATAAGAGAGATTTTGGCAAGAAAATTTGAATTTCGAAAGCCAGAGGTCGGTCCAACCTTTAAGTATTTCAACAAAGGTCTTGCAAGTATTGATGGAGATCAATGGGCAAAGCACAGGAAGATCATCAACCCGGCCTTCCATACAGAGAAGATAAAGGTTAATTATTATACCATCATCGATCATGCTTTTTCTTATTGTTGTTGTATTTGTATAGTACTAATTGAGTTAACTCTTAACTGGTGAAATTGTTTCCCATTTATAGGGGATGTTGCCATCTGTTATGATATCTTGTGAAGAAATGATTGAGAAATGGAACAAATTGTTAGGATCTGCAGAGTCTTGTGAATTAGATGTTTTGCCTGAATTTCAAAATTTAACGGGAGATATGATATCAAGGGCAGCTTTTGGTTGCAATGTTGAAGAAGGACGATCCATTTGCTCTCTTCAAAGGCAACAAGGAGAACTCCTTTTGCAGTCGCTTTTCAATGCGAAATCTCTATTGTTGTCAAGGTACAATATTAAATTTATCCTACTCATTTTCTTGTCTCTTCAACAAATTAAATTCAAAGTTTTTGAATTAGAATGTTATCTCAATTTCATATTCAATGTCTAATTGAAAAAGTTTTTGTTTTACAAAAGAGTTTCATGATAAAAAGAAAAATAATTACTTTAATTAATTGAATTTTAAAAAAATTATATTTAATTATAATCATTTTCATATTAAGTGAAGTACAAACCCAATTTTTTCTTTACGAATCTCTTAATCTCGACATGTATGGTCTAAATTTGCTCTTTTCTCATTTGTGAATTCTCTAATTTCAATATGATATGCATAATTTGCATTTGATAAGATCATAAAACTGATCCGTGATACCGGTACCACTTACTGTTAAAAAAAAAAAAAAATCTGTGTTACCTATAAGTGAACAAACTTTATTAAGTCATTGTATCTATGTAGGTTCTTACCTTCAAAATTAACCAAAGCAATGATGGAAAATCACCAAAAACTTCGAGTTTTACTCTTAGGCCTTGTAGAGAACAGAGAGAAGGCTATACTATCAGGAAATGCAGGGCAAGAAGATTTATTGAATCTGCTACTTAAGTCTAATTTAGACGAAGCTCAAGAAAACAAAAATCTTGGAATGTCAAGAGAAGATGTTATAGAAGAATGTAAGCTATTCTACTTTGCTGGTCATGAGACTACTGCAAATTTGTTGACTTGGACCATGATTGTATTGAGTATGCATATGAATTGGCAAGAAAAGGCTAGGCAGGAAGTTTTGCAACTTATCGGAAAAAATAAACCAACTTTCGATGATTTGAATCGATTAAAGATTGTAAGTTTCTTTAATTTTTCATCAACAATTTGCATCTAATTAATTTCTTCGTTAGATAATCCTTTTGTCAATTTTTTTTTTCCTTTTTAGGTGAAAATAGTCTTATTAGAAGTTCTCAGATTATATCCACCAACATCTCTTGTTCGATCTATATTCGAAGAGACGAAATTAGGAGAATACACTCTTCCAGCAGGAATCATCTTGCAAATTCCAGTACATATTGTACAAAGAGATCAAGAACTATGGGGAAAAGATGCGATGGAATTCAATCCTGAAAGATTTTCTGATGGAAATTCGAATCCATTTTTTTCTTTCGGTTGGGGACCAAGAGCATGCATTGGACAGAATTTTGCTATGGTTGAAGCAAAATTAGCACTAGCCCTCATCTTGCAACACTTCTCCTTTGAACTTTCACCAACTTATAGACACGCTCCTTATACTTCTCTTACTCTTCAACCTGAGCTTGGTGCACAGATTATCATACAGAAAATTTGATGCAATCTTCTTTATCTACTTGTTTATTTTAACTGAAAGAAGAAAAAAAAAGAAAAGGATCCAAGGTGTGTTAATGGCTTCCAAGTCTTGCTCGAGCTACCAGTTAGATGTTGATGTCTTGCTTCAAAACATTTTTATAAGATACTTCGACCGCTTGAGTACTGTTAGAAGACATGAGTCCTTCACGTATGAATATTATAACGCCTTCCGGTCCTTGGTCACTGGTTATTCCCTCTATTAATTAGCGTTTTCTATGGTAATTTACTATGTATAATATATATGATCGATGTTTTATGCTAGCTTGTTGGGATACACATAGGATTTGCCAAAGAAAGAGATTGTGCGTGTGCATAAAATTGTACAAGGATTGTTCTTTTGGTGATGAAATCTTCTTATACACACGCTCATATTCATCTATTCATCCATGCTATTCCTGGCATAAGTAATAATTATTATTCTAAAAATGAAGCTGTGAAAATTCAGATAATTTGCAGTAGCAATCACAAAACTCATTACTTTAACTAAATGTTCTTGTTTATTGTAATTTTTTCCAAAACTGAATTGATTATTAAAAAAAAAAAAAATTAATGTCACCTCCAAACTTATGAGATTAGATTCGCCATTGAATTACATTATTATTACACTCAAATTCTACCTATTGGATAAACAAGTATACTAATGGATGATATAATAGTTATAAATAATATAATAATCGGTTTTTTGAACGGAGTTTATATATCGCCAATTGAACTTTTGACTTAAAATTTATTTATTTGTTTTGAATTTATTTATCAGCCACAATACATTATTATACATCAATTACAAGTATATTAAATTTAAAAAAAAATCTCATTTTTTTTTTGAAAATACACCATAAATTTAGAAGAAAAATTAAAAGATACTACAATACAAAATCATATATATGAAAATATTTAGAAAAATATTAAAAAAGGAAATTTGTGCTAAAACTAGCTAGTAAACAATTGTTAATGGGAGTTACTAAAAGCTAATTAAGCATTAGGCCTAGCTATAGTAATTACGATTTTTTAAAAAAAAAATATTCTTTTTAAATTGAAAAAAAAAGAGGAAATCAATAAAGCAAATTCACATATAAGGAAGATTGTAAAATGCTAACTGAAACAGCTGGAATTTCCATTTATTTTATAAAATTCTATTTTTATACGGAAATGTATTATTTTATTATTTTTCTTATTAAAATAAGAATTGAATCTATATTTTATTAAATTATAAATATTCATACTATTTAAATATATATTATTAATGATAATTTTATTTAAATATTATATATATATAATTGAATAAAGTAGTATGTATATTATTATGAAAATGTTAATGTGGGTTTTTGGAAAAAATTGTATTTTGATATTTGAATATTAATAAAGATATTAATTAATATTATAAGTTTAATTATAGTATTTTTATTGGATGTTTGGATTTCCATTATAATTACTATTATTACAAATAAATTTTATTAATTAAACTATTATTACCGGCTATAGTATTATTGTTATATATATATAAGTTTATGTTGTAAATTATTATAATTAATATATATATTATAAATTATTCTTATTATTCTTCTTCTTCTTATTATTATATATAACTATGAGTTAATATTCTTGTTATTATTATTATTATTATTATTATTAGTATTAGTATTATTATTTGTTATTATTACTATAAGTATATGGTTTAGTATATATATATATATAACTGTGTTTTAAGTAAGTTAGAAGAAGAAGAAAAAGGTGACACTGTGATTGGTTGGTGAAGAGTGAAACGGGACTGTTTTGGAGGAGCAGAAATGGGGAAGGAAGAGAAGAAGGAGGAGAGAGAAAGGGAGAGGTCGAGAGAGAGAGAGGGTTGCTGGGCGAGTTCTAGCTGGCCGTGGCGAGCACCGCCACCACCGCTGGGTAGAGGGTGGTCCGGCAACCTCGAGGAAGGTGGCAGCACCCTGATCAGACGGCGCACGGCGGAGTACGCGAGGAGAGAATGACCGCTGGCCACCGCGACTTCAATTTGAGTTTTCGGCCGAGTCCGGCGGCCAAATCGTGCATGGCCGGTCCCGTTCAACTCCTGAGGATAAGAGCTTTAATTTGGTACCTGCCTTGCCCTCTGAGAATTACTGGAGGAGTAGATCGAAAAACGTAACTCAAAACTTTAGAGGCGTTTTCCAGCGGCTGGAGGGCAAGTGACGGCGAGTGGTGGCTATTTTCGTGATCCTGGCTTCGAGGTGAACCTGCTGGTGTGGAGCTTCCCCAGATCCGCCACCAGCAGCGGCGGCGCGTGGGGCAGACCAGCAGTTCCGTTTCGACATTTCGGCGCGATCCTCGACATCCATATGATCAAAATTTGTGAAGGTTAACCCGAAACCCTTATATTTCAGTCGTTAAATAAGTTATTCTATGTTTAGTAGTCTTTAGAGTATTATTAAATTGTCGAGTTTGTCGTTGGGTTCTGTGCAGTTCTGTCGAGACCTCGATTAGAATCTCAGTAATCTTTAATTGCGTCTAGTTAAGTATGATTCTTATCCTGATACTATCCGTTGTTGCGAGGTGTCGGTGTCTGACGTTTTTCTGGTTCCAAAGGCTACACTTCTGAGAGAAGTTAGTTGGACGTATCATCAACTAGGTGAGTGATACTCACTAAGTATTATCCTATTTCCATATACATCTGCATTTCTGTGTGTATATATATATGTATATTATGCATTACTACTGCATATAAGCATGTAACATTTGATTGTAAATGATAAATCAATATTCTATATTATATGTTGTATTATGGTTGTGATTGATGGATGGAGATCGGGAGGATGCAGTACCACTTAGGAACTTTTGAGATGAATATGGTTATGGATACTATTATGATTATGATTCTGTTGAGATTTAGAAGATGAGTTATGACTGATGGATGCTGGCCGGGCCTACTCATCGCCAGGGCCGCTGTCAGTTGGGTCAAGATTGCGTGGTACAGACCAGTAACGGCCGAGCCCCTTGGATATAAGAGACAGATTATTGGATTCAGAGAGTCAGGATAGGGGAATCGGCCCCCTATATTGAGATTAGAGTGGTACTGTGGACCGTATCTCGTCCTTATTTTATGATATGAATTGTCTGTTTCTGTGACATAATACATAATATGTACATTAGAAATCTATTTGTGGGATACCAATTTAATATATTAGCTGGTAGCATTCACTGAGTCGGATGCTCATTCCTGTTCATCTTGTTGTTTTCAGGTCAGAGAATGAGCCTATGAAGGAAATGTATTTGAGTAAACTGCCAATTTTCCTTCGACAGTAATTGATAACTCTATATTTTTAGAGTTATTTTAATTGTTTAAACTTAAATTTTAGCTCAATTCTTGAGAATGCAATAATATTATTACTTATTTTTAGAAATAAATAGTTCTATAATTTATAAATAAATTATAACATATTTTAAGTATTTTTATTTTATTTTTGCAGATCAAAATGATGCAGTAAAAATAAAGATGCAAGCAATGATTCAAGTTTTCAATCCATGAGAAATAAATTCAATGGTTAGTGGCCAAAATTCAATGGTTGGTAGCCAACCTAACCATTTTTTAATATTGATGAAGGAATTCAATGGTTGGTGGCCAAAATTCAATGGTTGGTAGCCAACCTAACCATTTTTGAATATTGATGAAGGAATTCAATGGTTGGTGGCCAACCTAACCATCAATGTTGAATTTTTGATGTAAGAATTTTAATGGAACTTGAATTCTTCCACCAAACATGTCTATAAATACCATGCTTGGCAAAGGGAAATGGCATCAAAGAAAATCCATAAAAAAAATATGTAGAGATATTTTCATATGTTTTCTTAGAGTAGATTAGTTTTATTTTTTATTTTGATCAAGAGAAGGAGTTTTTGGAAGCTTGAGTTCATCAAATATTATATCCCAAAACAAGTTCTCTCTAAACTCTATTCTTGAATTTAATTTTAAGTTGTTATTATGTTTATTGTTAATTTAATTATTTCTTTCTTTTCAATTATGAATAGCTAATTTTATTTTCTAAAATTTAGATGTAATCTTTTGATTTGCATATGATTATTTATATTTAATTGATTGGGTTGATTGTTGGAATTAATCTTTTATCTTAGAACTAAATGCTTGTAATTAACTGGCCATTAATTGCATGATTTAAGATATTGTGTGAAGTAGCGAGAGTGGAAGCACAATATTAGTTCATTAGGATAACTGACCTAGGGAATGTATTGCTTAGAGATAAGAATACTCCTTTGTGATTTTTAAAAGGATTTACATAAAACTTAATGGGTTTGTGTTAATTGCTTATGATAACGAGAGTAGACGTAAGGTTAATATGAACACACATGTTGTATCTTGAGAGAGAACATCATATAATTTAGGGAAATCTAATCATTAATTCCAGCAAAAATAATCCAATCTAAAAAATATAAAGTAATCATATGTGATCAATTGATGAATTCTAAATTTTAGACCTTTAATCTTATTTTCATATTTATCATTATTTATTTACTTCAATTTCATTTTAGGTTAAAATATAAAATCTCATAATTGATTTTCTAAATAATAGAGTAATATTAAAAATTGGTACTTGACAAACCCTTCCTCGTGGGAACGATACTCACTCATCACTTTATTACTTGTAAACGATCTGTACACTTGCAGTAATCGCGCAACAAGTTTTTGGCGCCGTTGCCGGAGAAGGCAATTTTTGATAATATCAATAGATTGATATACTCTATTACTTTAGATTTTGTTTTTCTTTTCTATTTTTTTTTTATTATTTTGCAGGACTTTTATAAAAAAAAAAAAAGAGAAGGTTTTCCACAACTTTTAATGGTGTGATGGAGGAATGATACTAAATAGAGCAGCAAACATGTATGGTGAGGATAGTTTTAGTAAGTTAAATGCTAAAATCGATATATTGGTTAATTTAATTGATAAACTTGATGCAAATAGTTTATTTAATTCATGTTTGAGTTGTAATCTATGTGGAGGTAATCACTTGAATTTTGAATGCCAATATGCAGAGCAGGTACAATTTTTTCCAAATTATAATAGGCATGAGCATTATCCATATTCTAACATAAACAACTCAGGATGGAGTGACTATTCAAGCTTTTCATGGGAAAACCAATGCGATCAAGGTAACAATTCATGGTATCCTTATCAATATGATTTTCAAGATCATGCACCATTTGAAAAGCACAAACCATCTTATGAAGTGGCATTGGAAAGATTCATAAATGCTACTCATGAACGATGTGAAAGATTGGAAGATAGGATGGATCAATGGGCTAGCCACAATACAACTGATGATGTACAAATGGAACAGTTCTCTAGTCTATTAGATACTCAAAGCCATGAAAACTTGACAAGCCAAATTGAAGAACATTCTAGAGAGCAATGCTTGGCAATTTCTTTGAGTGATGATGAGGAAGAGATGATTGATCAAGGAGATACTTCAAGCAAGCAAGAAAAAAAGGAAGAAGTTGAGCCCAATTTGCCCAAGAAATATTCTTCTCTTATGGATAATATCTACGGAGTGGTTGAAATTGATGGGAAAATTGAAGAAGTATTTGAACAAGAGCACTCAAAGGAAACTTTTTCAGTTTGTTTGGTGAATACAACACCAAATATGCCAGACCACAAAAAATATCAATTTGATGACTTGAAAGAAAAGAAGAAACATTCACCACCATCAACTGAGCACTCACCAACTCTTGATTCAACACCACTACCTTTTTATCTCAATTTCTTGAGAAAATTCAAAGCAAGAAAAAGAGCTCGTTTGAAAGCTTTTGGAAATTATACGCCTAATTGTAAAATATTAAATAATTTTTGTCTTAACCTTTTTCCATGCAGGTTCAAATCAAGTTGGCTTGACTCATTAAAATTGGCAAAAGTCTATCTTTCCACAATTATCGAGATGATATACTTTGTGTATTATCCTCCTTGATGAAGATCTAGCTACAGTCAAGCTAAAGACTATAAATTAAGTGCTTTTGGGAGGCAACCCAAATTTCTAACTTTTTACTTCTTTTTAATTTCTTTTGTTCTTTTATTTGTTTCATTCTATTTTTGCTTTAGTGTTGTTTGCGAGTTATTAAAAAGATTATTAGGAGGAAACACAAGTTTTCTCTTTACTAGGTTTCTTTTATTTCTGTTTAGTTGTTTCATTTTAAATTTTCTCTTTCATTTTCTTAGCTAAGTTAATCAGATATGGAAGCATCTCTTGCAGCACTAAAAAACAGATTTCCAACTCTTCCCCAAAATGTACTCAGGAAAATTGATGAACGCAGATTGGAAAGAATGAAGGCATTTAGGCGTCTGAATCTTCCTGAGGATATTCGTTGGATCATAGAAGCCAAAGTACAATTAGTAGGTGAGCTTGATGACTCATTTATTAAATGTTTGCCAGGTAAGGGGAGAAGTTCTTACTCAAAGAAGATAAGAGCTAAGAGAATGGGAGTCTGCTACAAGTGTGCAAAATGGAATTGCAACACACGCTGTAGAAATATTGGATTTGCATCCATAAATTGAGAAGGCAAAATTAAATTCATAAAGGATGGACTGAGTAAGGAGTCTATGGATAATATCTTACAGACCCTTGAGACGCATCCTTGTGGACAAGTTCAACGCACTCTTTTAGATTTATGGGAACTATTCAAAGAAGAGAAGTAGCGTTACAGTCCAGGGAATCTGACGATAAAAGACCCTGTTTGCCAGTTAATAAGAAAACTGGATGGGAAGCCTATCCTCGACTCATAGAAGGCGTGTAAGCGGTTACTGGACGTAAAACCAGAGGAAGATGTGAGCCAAAATCACAACTACTGTTTATAATCAGGTGTATCACTAACTTTTTTATTTTTCAATGTATTATTTTTTTCTACATCTTACAGTACTTTTTGACTTTTTAGCACCTACATTTTATTTTCCTGCAGATTTTTTCTACTGTCGACAACTTTTTAGTCTTTCAATGTCTACTTTTAGCTTTTCAATATTTTCTTTTTGACTTTTGTACACATGCTGCAGATTTTTCTACTTTCGTTAGCTTTTTAGTTTTTCAATGTCTGTTTCTTTTTAGTTTTTCAAATATTTTTTTTGACATTTGTACACATAGCATTGATTATTTTTATTATCATTTTTGTTTTTATACTTTTTCTGTCAACAATTATTTTATCCCATTGAACTGTTCTTTTACTCTTCTAGTTTCTTGATATGCACATTCATTATTGTCAATATGCACACAACCCTTTTGAGAGATCTGTGAGAGAAAATGGCAGAATCATCAACACGCAAATTCAAAACTATTTGTGTCTTTTGTAGTCCAAACTCTGGCAAGAAAAGAGAGTACTTGATAGCAGCTAATGAACTTGGTAGGATTTTAGCTGAACGAAAAATTGATTTGGTGTTTGAGGGAGGTAGTTTAGGGTTAAGGGGTTGTATCGCAAGTTCTGCATATATTAGAGGTAGTAAAGTCTTAGGAGTAGTTCTAAAGGCTTTGGCACGAAATAAACAAATCACTGGTGGAACTATAGGTAATGAGTTACAGGTCAATAGCATGTATGAACGAATGGCATACATGAATTTCAATGCTGATGCTTTTATCGCATTACCTGGTGGTTTAGAAACATTTGAAGATATTTTCACTATTGCATCTTGGACACAATTAACTGTTCTTCAGAAGCCATTGGGATTACTTAATGTTGATGGTTTTTATAATGGTTTGTTATCTTTTCTTGATCATGCTGTGGAACAAGGTTTTATGACACCGGCGAGTCGACGCATCTTAGTCTCTGCTTCAACTATTGATCAATTGATTGATCAACTGCAAAACTTTAAATCCGAACTTGATCTATTGATGGCGCAAGTAGTTTGGCACCCCAAGGCTAGTAGCAGTAAAAAGCGAGGACTAGATCTGAATCTTCGATTATAACTTCCCTAACTTTTGTAGTTTTTTTTTTATCGCATTTTTTTTTTATTTTGTGTGTGTGTTTTTTTTTTTGTTGCACTTGATCAAGCGAAATTTTAGATTCAATTCACTAAATGTAAGATGGCTGAGTAAAGAGTTACTTTTGTACTCTTGATACGCATCTTAAATTTATGTGATTTTCCTTTTCAAAAAAAAAAAAAAACTAACTAGCTAGCTAACTAACTAACTAACTCAAGAGTTATTCATATAAGATGACTGAGTAAAGAGTACTTTTTGTGCTATTGATACGCATCTGTATTTTTTTTCTTCTTTCTTTTTTTTTTTTTAGTTTCCAAAATAAAAAATTAAAAAAAATAAAAAATAAAAAATTGATATTTTCTTTTTGTGTGATTAATTTCTCATGCTTGCTTTTAGTATTGTTTCAAGATGTTTTACAGGAAGTAAGGAAGTGAAATGCACATCCTGCTTATAATTTGGAATCCACTTTTCTACAAGAGGGAGTATTTTCTTTCTTTTGGTTTGTTTCTTTGACATTGAGGACAATGTCCATTGCAAGTTTGGGGGAGGTTTAGTTTGTTTTTTGTTTTCAGTCATTTCTTTTGTGTTTTGATGAATAAATTTAAAATTTTTTACTCTTTTATTGATAAAATATGTTTGTGTTAAATAATTTGATAACAGGCCAATGATAGATTATAATTGATATTTATGGACAATTTATTAAAGTATTTCAGGTTGAGCAACTATTTTGGGTAAGAAATTAACTTTTATTAAGATTATGTTTTACTTTGCTTTGCATTATATTGATTGCATTGAATTTGTGTATGCTTACTTAGAGAGGGCTTCTACACATTTTTATCTTCATTTGCCTCACCTATCTTAAAACATGTTTTTGCAAACTTTTGAGGCGAAATTTTGAATTCATTTTGAAAGAGATATATGATTTAGGCATTGTTTGTTTAGCCTATTACTTATATCCACCCTTATTTTAATTTTTTCCCTAGTTTACCCATTTGTGCCTTGTTAATTTTAGTCTTCTTTTCTTTGTTAATTAACTTTAATTGTTATCCTTCACCCTGTTTGTGAGATAATTTTGTCAAGTTTACATTTTAATAAAGAAAAGAGAATTATTAAAGTTTTAAAGGAAAATAAGGATCTCTAATAACTAAAAGCATTATTCATTGTAAAAGATCACCTTCTGTTTAAAATAAGTTTGGGGGAAAGCAAGAAAATTGAATAAATAAAAGTTAATAATTCTTGCTTATCTTTAGAATAATGTTGTTAAAAAAAAAAAAAAAAAGAAGAAGAAGAAGAGGTGGGCTTAAAAGAAGAAAACATTGAAAAAGAATAGTGCTTAAGATGAAAAAAAAGATCCTTCATTAATATAATTTCTTTATTTGAGCTATTGATTTTGTAAACTTGGCATAATTATTTTACTTTTGTTCATTTAGCCTGTTCTTTGTTAAGCCAAAAGACCTCATGTTAGCCCCATTACAAGTCTAGTTAAGACCTATTGATCTCTCTTGATTTGTGAATTCCATTAGTGGAGATTGTTTGCATTAACATGCTTATGAGATTTGCACATCTATTTTATATCTTTTGATAGAGGCATTTAAAGATATCAGTGTGTATATGCCTATCTGAAATGCAATAATTTCTTTGCGATTGATTTAATGCATGGTTATTCAGGGTATGATTAAGATGAGGATTATTTTGAACCTGAGATAGAAACTTGATTTGCAATACTATTGATATGTTGTTTGTAAATATTAATTTCTTGAGACCTTTAAAAAAAAAAATCAACATAAGCATGAGGTGATTAAATTTTTTCTTTTTTTGTGATATTTTATTTTTCTTTGAAATAAAATTTTAAAGGTGTTTGTGGGTATCACCACTGGAAGCCCTCACGAGACTATAACTCGTCCTCTATGGGACACCTAGGGGTTTAAAGGCTTGTTGCATACGCTAAATGCAATCGTAATTTCCTACGAAAGTGGACTAGTTTAGGTTTTGAATTTTCCTTTGCTTGAGGACAAGCAAAAACTTAAGTTTGGGGGTGTGATAACTCTATATTTTTAGAGTTATTTTAATTGTTTAAACTTAAATTTTAGCTCAATTCTCGAGAATGTAATAATATTATTACTTATTTTTAGAAATAAATAGTTCTACAATTTATAAATAAATTATAACATATTTTAAGTATTTTTATTTTACTTTTGCAGATCAAAATGATGCAGTAAAAATAAAGATGCAAGCAATGATTCAAGTTTTCAATCCATGAGAAATAAATTCAATGGTTGGTGGCCAAAATTCAATGGTTGGTAGCCAACCTAACCATTTTTGAATATTGATGAAGGAATTCAATGGTTGGTGGCCAAAATTCAATGGTTGGTAGCCAACCTAACCATTTTTGAATATTGATGAAGGAATTCAATGGTTGGTGGCCAACCTAACCATCAATGTTGAATTTTTGATGTAAGAATTTTAATGGAACTTGAATTCTTCCACCAAACATGTCTATAAATACCATGCTTGGCAAAGGGAAATGGCATCAAAGAAAATCCATAAAAAAATATGTAGAGATATTTTCATATGTTTTCTTAGAGTAGATTAGTTTTATTTTTTATTTTGATCAAGAGAAGGAGTTTTTGGAAGCTTGAGTTCATCAAAGATTATATCCCAAAGCAAGTTCTCTCTAAACTCTATTTTTGAATTTAATTTTAAGTTGTTATTATGTTTATTATTAATTTAATTATTTCTTTCTTTTCAATTATGAATAGCTAATTTTATTTTCTAAAATTTAGATGTAATCTTTTGATTTGCATATGATTATTTATATTTAATTGATTGGGTTGATTGTTGGAATTAATCTTTTATCTTAGAACTAAATGCTTGTAATTAACTGGCCATTAATTGCATGATTTAAGATATTGTGTGAAGTAGCGAGAGTAGAAGTATAATATTAGTTCATTAGGATAACTGACCTAGGGAATGTATTGCCTAGAGATAAGAATACTCCTTTGTGATTTTTAAAAGGATTTCCATAAAACTTAATGGGTTTGTGTTAATTGCTTATGATCACGAGAGTAGACGTAAGGTTAATATGAACATACATGTTGTATCTTGAGAGAGAACATCATATAATTTAGGAAAATCTAATCATTAATTCCAGCAAAAATAATCCAATCTAAAAAATATAAAGTAATCATATGTGATCAATTGATGAATTCTAAATTCTAGACCTTTAATCTTATTTTCATATTTATCATTATTTATTTACTTCAATTTCATTTTAGGTTAAAATATAAAATCTCATAATTGATTTTCTAAATAATAGAGTAATATTAAAAATTGGTACTTGACAAATCCTTTCTCGTGGGAACGATACTCACTCATCACTTTATTACTTGTAAACGATCTGTGCACTTGCAGTAATCGCACAACAGTAATTTGAAATATTGAGTATTAAGGTTATATGTAATATCTGTATAATTGTAAATATAGCTCTAGAACTCCACAATGTTACACTCTGTAATTGTATTTTGTTTAATACTCAGTTATGTATTTTTGAAGAGTTGTAATCTGTTGTTAAGTATAATTTTTTGTAAATTACTATATTTTTGAGATATATGAAATAAATGAGTTATTGGCCCAACGAGATTTTATTTTGTATGGTAATTTTATTTAAATCTGCTTACCTCATTTGGGCCTATAGCCCTTTCAGTTTTGGGCTTTCTGTTATGTGTTTTGAATTAGGTTTACTATGAGCACTGGTAGCCACGTGCATTTTCTGTGTCCTAGTGTCGATCACGTACTCTCAGGTTTGGGGCTTGACACTAACAATAGGCCGCTTATGCAGTAATAAGTGATTATGTTAAGAATTAATTTCATATTCAAATACACTAAAAATATATAGACATATGATGATTGGGACTTGATTTTTTAATATATTAGTTATAACTTTTTAATGATGATTGACTCAAATTTATTAAATCTAATTCATTTGTTGGCTCAAATTGTTAATATAAGTGTAATCAAAATTGTTCAAACTATATATGTACTCTCAAAATTTGAAAGTTTGAGTTTTGCGAATTTTTATATTTCAACATATCGAAACAAATAAATTTTATAAAATTAATTTCGTATTTCACATTTTTATAAACCTTTATGCTTCAAATATTAAAAAAGTATACATTTTAATTCTATAAATTTAATTCCATGAAATTATAAATAATTAAATTCTATCAAAATATGCAAAATTTATTTAGAAATTTTACAAAACTAACAAAACAATATTAAAATATTAAAAATAAAAATATTCTAATTATTTTTCTTTTATTCATTCATTTTCTTTGCTTCACTCTTTCTTCCTCTTATTTTCTCTTTCTCATTTCTTTCTCTATATTTACTATACACTTTCTCTTTTCTTACTACTCGTTCTATAACATTTTTCTCTCTTTACTTTTTTTTTTTTAACTTATTTTTATTCCAACTAATTTTATTATATTTATAAATTAAAAATTAATTATCAATATAAAAATATAATTATTTTTAGTTATTTTATTTTTAATTATACTTATTATATTGAGAGTATTTTACAAAATAAGAAAATATAAACTCCATTTCAATTACAAAAATATAAAATTTAATTGAATTTCTTATTTTAAATGGTTTCTTTCAAAATATGAGAATTCAATAATAATTTATTTAGATTATAAGATAAAGTAAAATATAGATAATTTTTTAAAATTAAATAAATCATTTTACTCTTTATTAAATAAAATATTTTCTATTAAATAAAATATACTTTTTAAAAATAAAAATCTATAATGAGAATGCTCTAAATTATGATTTTTAATATACTTAGAATTTTTGTATGGATTAAAAAAAAAAAAAAAAAAAAAAAAGCTTACAAAACCGGGATCTTACTTTATCTATCGTTAATAAAAAAAAAATTTTTTTCTTCTTCCCCAAGCCGCTTTGCAACATATCGCCGCTTACTTCGATTAGGCTTTAGGTATCTGAGCTTAGCTAATCTTCTCTCGCTATCAAATTATCATCAGATCTGCTACCAAGTCTATTCTCATCTACCATGGCTCCAGACCCAAACTCCGCCAGTGGCAGCGGCACCGCCAGGGAGGAGGCGCCGGTGAAGGTTCCATCGAAAGACCCAAAAAAGAAAGACGAGAAGAAGGATGAGGATCTGGTGAGTTATGAATTAGTTCCCTCTAATGTGTTTTTTTAGCTTGTTTTTGCTGTTGATAGCGATTGCGTTTGAAACTAGGAGAGAATTGTCTATTGTTTTGGGTTTTATTTTTGTTCTATTTAGCTGGAATTTTTTTTTCTTCAGTTTTTTTTTTTTTTTTTTTTTTTTTATAATGTTGATGGGATTTTGGGGTGAATTGATTGGAAAATTTTGAAATAGAAGGGAATTTGGCGATAATGTTGGTACCTTCGGCGTTGTTTTATATTTAGGGTTTATCTATTCTCTGAATGGGGAAAAGTTGAATACTGTGTTTTATTAATGGCTGAAGCCAAGAGGTTCTTTTGAAGACTTAAAAGGCTTAGTTTGAGTTTTTCCTTTTTATTTGGAATTCAGTTTTCTCCTTTTGTTTTAACATCCTAGCCATATTACCTGTTCGATTGAGTAAAAATTTTTTGTTTGTAGTCTGGTTTTAGTTTCCTGATGTTAGTCAATTGTGTGCAGTCAGACGAAGACCTCGCATTGAAGCAGCAATTGGAGTTGTACGTGGAAAGGGTTCAGGATCCTGATCCTGGGTTGCAGAAGGTTGCTCTAGAGAATATGAGGTAATTCCAAGAAGTAATTTCATCCATTCTATTCTGAATTCTGCAGCGTGGTGAAGGATAACTTGATCTGAACCTTGTTCTTGTTCTTGTTCTTTTTTTATTTTTTGGTAGCAATCATGTATTCTTTTGGATGTTTGTATTTGTTCAGTGTTATCTTGTTTTTAGTTGGGCCTTTAACCAGCATTGAATTTTTGGTTTCTGTTATTGAAATTGTTATTATGCAATTTGCAATTGTGCTGTTATATGGTTGCAATAGGAATGATAATGATCTCTTTTGTATTAGATTCATTGTGTTCACACTAAAGAAGAAAGTGTCAAGAAGACATGGCTTTCCAATGTCATAATTGTTTATGGAATTAAACGAATTGAAAGATGACATATATGGATTTTTATTTATATATCTATTGTTAGTTTACATGCTTTTCAATTGGATTGAGTTTGTTCTTCATGCTGTCTGAAAATATATGCTTCAACTCGAAAAGCCCATTTAGAAAATGACTTTAATAGTACCAACATGTATCAGTAATGGTGATGGGAGCCCTAGAATTTTCCTGATATAACAATTATGATACCCCATATATGGACAATTGTTACAGTGGACATCATCTTCCATTACTCCTAGCAAGTGGGAAAATATTCAAAATATCAACTTTTGGTGCATATCAAATGAGCATAGAACTTAAGATATCTTTCTTGCATTTAGGTTTGATGATGCAAAAATTCTTTCTTGCAGGCAGGAAATTCGAACATCAACTAGCTCTATGACCTCTGTTCCAAAGCCATTGAAGTTTCTTCGACCACATTATGGAACTCTTAAGGCATATTATGAAACAATGGCAGACTCAGATCTAAAGGTGTGGAGTGCGTGGAAGGATGTTGCCCTTTATCTTATTCCCTTTTTTTTTTTTTGTTCCCTATATCTAACCAAGTTACCTTTTCTTAATTTCAGAAGTACTTGGCAGATATACTGTCAGTTTTGGCATTGACCATGTCTGCTGAAGGAGAACGGGTATGCCTTATTATTTTGGGATTTTAAGTGTATATTATTTTTGCTTTGAGTAGTTGGGCTGGAAAACATGTAGATAGGGGGTGTATTTTTAGTCTTCACTCTTCATCCTTTTCCTCCTATTCATGTTTTTCTTGTGCATGCAATATTTGGTAAACACTTTCAAATTTTTCTAGTTATTTACTTATGTGGGCACCTAAAGCTCTGTAGTCACTCAATAGGTTGTTAACATTTTTCATTTGATGAGATTTTCAGGAGAGCTTAAAGTACCGATTGTTAGGTTCGGAAGGTGATATTGGTTCATGGGGCCATGAATATGTCAGGTGAGCATCAACTCTTTGGTGCACAATTGAGCTATGCCACAGCCATTCTGGTGTCTTATATAATCTTGTTGAAGTTTCTCGTTATCACTTTATGAGGCCCATATGAGTCAGTTTCGATATTTACCAATTTGGCACGTTTGTTTTCAGGAACTTGGCAGGAGAAATTGCTCAAGAGTATGCAAAGCGACAGGTTAGAAATCTATCCTTGATAGATGATACTGAAATTACTTATGATTGTGGAGATCTTTTTTTTCCCCTTCAAACTCAGATTGTGTTCCATATGATGTTGCAGAGTGAGGAGACCTCTATTGAAGATCTAATGGAACTTGTAACACAAATTGTTGCTTTTCACATGAAGGTAGGCCTCAATAATTTTTTGCCAATGACTTCTCTTCTCAACATTGAAGAAAAAAAAACTAAGTTTGGTTTGTAAATCTCCAAATGTAATGTAACAGTATCATATACGAGGAATCATGGTTTCTGAACCTATTTTTTTTTTTTGGCAGCACAATGCTGAACCTGAAGCTGTTGACCTTTTAATGGAGGTACCATGCAGTATTGTTTCTTTTTATCTTATCATCTGGTCTGGTTTTATAAATTTTTTCAATTGTCTCTGCTTTTCTGAGCTTGAATTCTTATTATTTGACAAACTCTAGGTTGAAGACCTTGATCTTTTGATTGACCACGTGGACAGTACAAATTTCAAGAGGACATGCTTATATCTCACCAGTGCAGCAAGGTAACTAAATTGCAGTTATATGATTAATGTACATGTTAGATGATAGATTAAAAAGCATTCATCTTTCTGCATTCATAGTGTAAAATCTATTGAAATTGTGCTTGTTTGTACACTTAGTTAAAGCCAATTTTGAGATAAATTCATTTCATTCTTAAGAAATGTGTAGGCAGGCAAACCTATTTATAGTTTGAGCAAGTAGTGCTTGAGAAAACCTGTTGTGACATGAGACACTTGATATCTGGATCTCGTCCTTGCGCACATACGCTCGGATATATACATACATGTTTATGTATTTGTATTCTCTTTCTGATAATGACATTTCATGTTGTGATGAAATGCAGATACCTTCCTGGACCAGATGATATGCTTGTTCTTGATATTGCGTACATGATATATCTCAAATTTGAAAAACATTCAAATGCACTTCAGATTGCACTATTCCTCGATAACATGCAGGTATGATCATCATTGTGAATTTAGGAAGCTTTTGCTTTTAGTTCCTTTTATATATATAACCTATTCAAAGAGAGGCAGATTTAGTATTTTCTGTTAAATGCTAATTTGTATTTCACAGCTTTAATTGATTTGGTGGCTGAGGCAAATATATTGGGACTATCCTTAACATATGATTGTTTATTAGTTCTAACAAATCAAAGATGTGTTTTCAGTATGTGAAACAGGTTTTTACAGTTTGTCATGACTTGCTCCGAAAGAAACAATTCTGTTATATTGTTGCTCGACATGTAAGTTTTGAATTTTTTTTTTATGAATGCAGGCATGAGTTTTACAGCAATATAAGCTATGGTTGTTTTGTTTGTTGAAAGCTGTTTTATTTATGCAGGGTATTACTTTTGAGCTTGACGATGAAATGGCTGCAGATGATGAGGACAGAGAAGCATTGCAGGAAATCATCAACAACACCAAGTTAAGTGAAGGTTATCTAACTCTTGCTCGGGATATTGAGGTCATGGAGCCCAAATCTCCTGAAGATATTTACAAGGTTTGGATTTTTGATCCATACAATGTTGGAAGTAGATATTACTCTAAATATCTTTGAAGATTTACATGGAACATATACAGATGTATTCCCATTTTCATGACTTGCTATTTTTCTTAGGCACATTTGCTTGATGGTCGGGCAAGTGCTGGTGCTAGTGTTGATTCTGCTAGACAAAATTTGGCTGCTACATTTGTGAATGCATTTGTCAATGCAGGCTTTGGTGAGGTAAGTATTGTCAATTTTCAAGCAAAATGTCTGGATTTCGTGGGTTATATTAATGATTATTGTTATATTTGATACAGGATAAGTTAATGACAGTTCCATCAGACTCTTCAAGTGGTAGTGGGTCAGGATATTGGCTTTTCAAGAATAAAGAACATGGAAAGGCCAGTGCTGCTGCAAGTATGGTATGTATTCATTCACCATCATGTTACTCTTATATAATTTGTGTGCAATTTTCTCATGTGCCATTCATTACAGGGCATGGTCTTACTGTGGGATGTTGACGCTGGACTTGCTCAAATTGATAAATTTTTTCACAGCAATGACAACCATGTTATTGCTGGTGCACTTCTAGGGGTTGGGATTATCAATTGTGGCATAAAAAATGACTGTGACCCTGTGAGTGTTCTTCCTCTGCTAGCCAGAATAACATAATGTGTAGCCAGTTATTGTATCTTTATCTTATATGTACTTCCCCCTTCTCCCCCCCTTCTTCCTCAGGCACTGGCACTTCTAGGTGATTACATAGATAAAGAAGATTCATCTATACGAATTGGAGCAATAATGGGTTTGGGAATTGCATATGCTGGTTCTCAGAATGAGCAGGTAAAGTATCTTGCTTTTCTTTTGTTAAATATGGTAGGTTCTGTACAAAAACACTGTTTATTGCATTATGTGCACAAGTTGTCTGGTGATCCTGCTTTCATTCACTAGCATCCTGATGACTAAAATTTAAAGTTGAAATGCCTATTTCAGTTTGTAGCTTTGTTACCATCTAAGAGTGTTGTTTTCTTTTATTAGACTTGGTTTGACCAAAAGCTCATTTATCTGGATGTTTGACAGATACGCAGCAAATTGTCTGCCATACTCAATGATGCAAAAGTCCCTCTTGATGTTACTGCATTCACTGCAATCTCATTGGGCTTGATATATGTGGGATCCTGCAATGAAGATGTTGCACAAGCTATTATATTTGCATTAATGGACCGAAATGAGTCAGAATTGCAGGAGCCCCTTGCCCGGTTCTTGCCTCTTGGTCTTGGTCTTCTATACCTCGGAAAACAGGTAAATTGCTACTGTTTGATGATTTTTATTCATATCATGTTTACTCGTTTCTATGTCTTTTAATTTGACACATCCACAGTTCTGTACAACAAATGTGAAATGCAAGTGTATTCTCATTCTGGTCGTGTTTCCTTTTCTTTGTTAAACAGGAAAGCGTGGAGGCCACAGCAGAAGTTTCAAAGACATTTAATGAAAAAATAAGAAAATACTGCGATATGACTCTGCTTTCTTGTGCTTATGCTGGGACTGGGAATGTTCTCAAGGTATTCTATAGTGTCTTTCAATTTACGAAAATAATTATTGAAATGTTCTCTGTTTAAGTCATTCTCATTTCATTTTTGTCATACAGGTTCAAAACCTCCTGGGCCATTGTGCTCAGCATCTTGAGAAGGGTGAAACCCACCAGGGACCAGCTGTGCTTGGGATTGCTATGGTAGCAATGGCTGAGGAATTAGGGCTTGAAATGGCAATTCGCTCATTGGAGCATCTTTTGCAGTATGGGGAACAGAATATCCGTCGTGCAGTTCCTTTGGCTCTCGGTCTCTTGTGCATTTCAAACCCAAAGGTATTATCTATCATAGTTATTTAAAGTAAATTAGATTCTTTTAAAAAAAATTTTTGTGATGCAATCAAGAAATCTCTGTTAATTACTCGTTATTTCATTGTTTAATTGCTGCCTTCTAATCTATTGTCCACAAATTATGTGGTGAACATGAAAATGTGATTCGTATGAATTGCTTCCCAAAAATTAGAGGAATGGGAAATTAATCTGATGATTCAGCTGTTACTTGCTTACCGAACTATTGTTTACTTGCTCACTGAACCATGTACCAGGTTAATGTAATGGACACATTAAGCAGACTCAGCCATGACACAGATTCGGAGGTTGCAATGGTAAGATGGTGTTGGTTTGTATGTAATTTCTCTTTTATCCCCATAGATCTTTCTGTCTAAAGGCTGCAATGTTTGTTTAAATGCTCCAGGCTGCAGTTATGTCCTTAGGTTTGATAGGTGCAGGGACCAATAATGCTCGAATTGCTGGCATGCTTCGCAATCTTTCAAGCTATTACTACAAAGATGCCAGCCTCCTGTTCTGTGTAATGTTTCTCGTAAATTATCTTCTCAGAGTATTCTAGTTATGCCATGTTTTTTCGTTGAGATTGATTCAATTTGGGCTTTTTCTCAGGTGAGAATTGCTCAGGGTCTTGTACATTTGGGGAAAGGCTTATTGACCCTCAATCCATATCATTCTGATCGATTCTTGCTATCTCCGTAAGTATCTCTTCCAGAGATAAAATCTCCTAGTTATTATGGTTTGAATGCAAAAGGCTGTGGGTTGACATTTTTTATACCTTTGTGTGTGAGTGCACATTTTTTTACAATCACTAACTAGATCTCTGTCTTTTCTGTTCTTTCCCTTCAGGACGGCTCTTGCTGGTCTAATAACTATGCTTCATGCATGTCTTGATATGAAAGCTATCATCTTGGGAAAATATCATTACGTTCTCTATTTCCTTGTTTTAGCAATGCAGGTTTGTTTCAGTTTTGACACTTGTTGTTCTGTGTTATGTGCTATCATCTTTATCTATGCAAATCATATCTCCTCACTGCTACATTTTTTTCTTCACAGCCAAGGATGTTGATGACTGTTGATGAGAGTCTCAAACCTTTATCTGTACCTGTTCGGGTGGGACAAGCTGTTGATGTTGTTGGCCAGGCAGGTCGGCCCAAGACTATCACTGGTTTCCAGACCCACTCAACGCCTGTGCTTCTGGCTGCTGGTGATAGAGCTGAGCTGGCGACGGAAAAGTGAGATTTTTTTTTTTATTAATTTTTTTTCCATTTGAAGTTATTAGCATTTTTCCTTTCAGTTGACAGTACACTAACAGTTAAGCTTGTTATGCACAGGTATATTCCTCTATCTCCCATTCTTGAAGGCTTTGTCATCTTGAAGGAGAACCCAGATTACAGGGAAGATCACTAAATTACCGAGTGGGACTTGAATTGTTTGGTATTATGAGTTGGTTTCATTGCCTCTGAGTTTCACGATTAGAAAATCAAATTTTGATTGGGATTTTGGGCAAGGTTATAATTGGATGCAGGCCAAGTTGATTATTTCCTTTCCCAGCAGTTGGAAAATCGACAAGATCAATGTGAAACCAGAGGATGCACATGAGAAAGAAGAGGGAAAACTCACCCGAACTGATATGTTACAGTTTTCTTTTTAGTTTTATCATGGATGTATATTGGACATGGTGACTCGACCACCACCACCGCCTTGCTTAATTTAAATAGAAAGCAGTTTGTTAGTGCTGTGTTTCCAGTATTGTAGTGATTCAGTCAGTAAGGAAAAATTCTGAGTTTTTGCTGTGCTTTTTAATTTGAATTTTTACCTCTTTTCTCTCCCTTTAGTCTTATTGTTGTTGGTCACATTTTGGACGATAGAAATATTAATTAATACAATATATAAAAACCCTTCCTAAAGAAAGGGCTTTTGTAAGATGAACAATTAAGTCAAAGAGTGAGGTATATGGTCTAAGTGTTTAAAACGACATCGTTTAATCTTTGATTAGACAATTAGTATTGGTGGGTCTTTTTAGTTTTTATGCAGCTGTTCACCCAAACACTTATATCAGATTTGGGGGGTGATTATTTCCGAGACTTATAGACTGTAGGATTTGGATGGTGGATTTGCTCATTTTTCATTTACTACCTTCAGCGAAATCTTATTTTATAGATTATTCCTATGTTTATCAAAATCCTATTTTATAGATTTTCAGCAAAGATGTACAGATAGAAGGTTAATTATATTTTTGTCATTGATTTGGTGTCCATAAATATTTATAGGTAAAATAGTATTTGGTCTATGAAGTTTGACTAAATTAATAAAATGGTCTTTATTTTTTCAAAAAATAATTAAAAATCCCTTAAATTTAGTTTTACCAATAAATTAATCATTCAGTCATTTTTACATAAAAAAAAAAAAAATCAAAATCGCATTCATTTACATTTAAATTTTCCATCTCATTAAAGAAAACCTCTTCGACCCCAACATTATCAAATTTCTAGAATTTGCACCAGTTTTTTCCAACCCCCCTCTCTTTCTCTATCACCTCCCCTTTATCATCCTCTCCATCATTCCCCCTATTATTCAAGCTGTCCACAACTATCTCTTTACGAAAATATAAGTTAATTAGAAGTTATTACTGCATATCAATGCATAGTTTAATGGTAAATATATATATATATACATAACCTGAATAATATATTTATGTTCGATTCTCCTCTCCTGCTTGAAAAAAAAAAGTTACTACTAATGTATAGATGTTATATATTAGCAATGTATTCTATAAGCTTGGTTTTGCTATCTATGATGTAATTATTAACATTAACAAAATATAGGAAAACTGATTGACATGTACACCTTAACTATTTAATGATTAAAAACAAGCTTCTTTTTTGATATAGATAACAATTTCAGTTCATCCATATTTTTCGATACTTTCTGAATCTTGAAATCTTTAAATTTTTATGAAAACCTTTTAATTCTAAGCAATTCATGCATACTTTTTGCAGAAAATTTCAATTGTTTAAGTATAATTAGAAGATCAATAGTTTTTCTGGCCAAATTTCAATTTTATTTAACTAATACGTAAGCAAGACTAACTCGTTGATCCAAACCATAAGCATTAAATAAAAATTAAAAAGAAGAAGAAAATCACTCATGAAATGAGAATTTCCTTTGATTAATTTAGCCTTACTTTTAAATATATATCTAAGGCTCTTCTGTCATCAATCTTTTCTTTTCTTTCTATTACACAACAAAAACAAAACAAACATTTTAATTATCAAAACCAATAAAGAAACATTATTTTAAGGCAGAGACTCCTCCTGGCTTTCCTCATCATATAGTTCCTGGTTCTCGTACTCCCTGTTGTTGAACTCATTTTGATTCTCAGAATTTCCATAATAACCTTGATTTTGATTCTCATAATTTCCATAATAACCTTGATTTTTATTCTCATAATTTCCATAATAACCTTGATTTTGACTACGTACCTTCCCTGACTCATACCCATTAGCAGAATTATAATAATTCTCATTCTTACCACTATAATAGTTCTTACTATTCTCCATAAATCTTGTATCACTCATTCCTTGTCTTTGACCAGTCTCATGCCCTTTGTTATTATAATTGCTAGTATAGTAGCTGTTCTTGTTTTCTTGATTGCTAGTCTCGTAATTACCACTAGCAAGCTCATATCCATTATTGGTATTATAATTGCTTGTGTAGCCATTGTAATTGTTTTTATCGACTGTCTCATGGCTTTCACTAGCAAGCTTGTACTCATTGTAATTGTTGTTTTTGTAGTTGCTACTTTGATACTCTTTCTCATAGCTTTCACCATCAAATTCTTCATCAAAGAGTTCATTTTCGCCAAGGCCGGTGGTAGTACTCTCCTTTGCAGGAGTACCACTAAAAAGATTAGACCTTTGACCAGAAAGGCCATAACCATATTCACCCTGAATCTCACTTGGTGCTGGTGCTGGTGCTAGTTCTAAAATTGGAGCTGGAGCTGGTGCTTCAATGGGTAAAGGTGAAGGTGAAGGTGAAAGTGAAAGTGAAAGTTTAGTCTCTTTAACATTGTTTTTGGTGGTGGTGCTATAGTGAGTAAATTTGCTAAAGAACTTGCTCTCTCTAGCTTGGATTAAGCTAGAGAAGAAGAGCATTACTAGAAAGAAGTAGCAAAAAGCATTATTACCAAAAGAAGCCATTGAAGAGAAATTGCTAAAAATTGACAAGGGAAATGTTATTTCTGATGTGTATTGCTTGAAATTTCATTTGCCCTAAAGATGTTATATATTTATACAGTTAACATAAAGTATTTTTAATCGGCCGGAGAATTATGCGTGGATTGAGGAAATGAGAAATTGTGGGGTAGGAAATAAAGGGACTTAGGGCAGGCTTGCATGTGACTTCAATGACAGTGTCTAACAAAGGAGGCACCTAACCTTTTCTAAGGTATATAAAAAAGAAGACATAGTACAGTTTCCTTTGGTTTTATGGCATTGACAGGGCAGTGTGAAATTGAATTTGATGATTCCCTAAATCACTCCTTAACGGTTGAGTTAGTTAAGGAAAAGTAACTAACTATAAAAGTGAAAACAAAAGATGGGGTTAGGCATGGGTTTGGGGGCCTATCTTAATTATTACTTTGGGTTTGGTAATACTTTCTTTTCCGCTATGGCTTTGTAAAGATTTGCACATATTACCTCTTCTCTTTTTTTTTCCATCTCTAAATCCCAACTGACTGCTTTTGCTTGTTTTGACTGTTTAGACCAAAATTACTTCAGTTTATGCCAATGCTAAAAATTTAAACTCTTAAGCATATGCATCTTTGAAAATTTTCAATATAAGCATCACAAATCTAAATTTTATTGCCTAACTTAAATTTGAAAAATCTCATATTTCAAACTTTCCTACAAAAATTTTATTGAAAAGCCTTGAAAGATTACAAAATAAGACTATATATAATCAGAGTAAGTCTTGCCTACACTTGGTATATGCACTAATTTAATAATATAAAAATATATGAAATAAAAAAAATGACATTTTTTCACAGAGAAAAAAAAAAAAATCATAAATGTTTATATATTCATTAGTGTAGGCAAAAATTTTCCATATACACAAAACCTCTATATGGTCATAGACTTGAAATCAAATAAAATTTATGACTATGAGGAAGTTATAATTTAATGGAGGTTTGAGTATAAAAATTTTTGTTTTGACTTAATATTTTGTCTTTTCAATCTTATTTGTATAATATGGCAAGGTATTAACACATTTTCTATCTGGTTGCTACCGTATTACCGACAAGATTAATTAAAAGTCTTTGGAATTTATTTATAAAACTTGTATATTTCTAATATTGTAATTAAACGTAATAATAGACTTTTATAACTATGTTTATTTTTTTCAATATTTGTATAAATTAATTATATTAATACTACATATTAAAATAAAGAAATATATAATATAGCACAATCATCTTATACCTTTAATACGGCAAAAGATATATTTTGTAAATATATATATATATATTACTATATTAAGAGATATTTTCTTAAGATAAGACTTAAAAAATTTATAATTTATTATAACGTAGAATTTATTCATACTTACAACTAGCTCAAATTGAGATCGAAATTTTTTATAGCTATGTAAAAATTATTTCCATATAAAGTATTACTGTATAGAGATTATAGGGCGGTCAAGAGCGAAGATTGCCAATATTTTCAAATACTGAACAAACACATGGGTTTTTACAAGTTAGTGGTAGACATCACGGAGCAAAAAAAAAAAAAGGTGTTGTTGTGGGCCCGTGGGCCAACCTGATTGAAAATTTATTATATTATTAATTAATGTTATGCAATCTTCAAGGGATTTTAAGCTCCAACTGCGTGATGATCGGCCCTAGACTTCCAATTTTTTTGACTTTTTTTTTTTTTTTTAGTCATAAGTCTAATAAATGGAAGTGTTTGACTATATAAAGGGAGAGTGGGGCCGGAGAATACAATGAATGTTGTACTTTTCTTTTGGGCTTTTACAATATCAAAATTTTAGGATTTTGGGCCGATAGGTCTAAAAGGCCCATGGCTCACTTATCTTAACTGGACCGCTTGACCGATCTGTCGTTAATTCTCACACACTCAAAAGCCCAAGAGACCAAATTTCCCAAACTTTTGTTTTGATCGCTCGGGTATGATTGATCGCATCAATATTTATTATTAGACTATAATTTAGTATGCTCAAATTTCTATCAAGGTAGAGATTAATCATTTTATTCTTCAAAATAATTATTTTTTTATTTCATTTTGTGAACTAAATAAGCCCCTGAAATATATATAAAAAGGAAGTAAATATCATTTTTTTTTAAATATAATTAACATTTATTAAAATCATATTACATGAAAAAAATCTCATATATAATAAATACATTTGATTAAGTGGTACTAATAAAACCATTTCTGAAATTATAAAATTACAAATTTCAAATTGTAATTTGAACCAATTAACTAAAAAAAAATTAAAACATAATTTTTAAATTATTGATAAATAAAATTTTTAAATTTGAAAAAAAAAAAATGAGGCCATGATGTCCACAATTCCACATACAATAATATCTTGTCATGGAAAACAATCTCATAGTTAAATATGAAATACTATAATAATACTTCCTCTGCTAAAAATATCTGTTATTTTAGAAAAAAAAATTTTAAAATATCTATCGCTCTTAAAATTTCAATAAATTATTTATTATTTTTTAATTTTATTATATCATTATTTATTCAATAAATATTTATATTAACTATTTTTATTTGTTCATAGTAAAATAAAAAAATATATTTTTTAATTTTTATTTTTAAATTATAATAATTTGATAACTTTTTAAGTTTAGATGTTGAAATATTAAAGGGCTAACAAATATTCTAATTTTTTTTAGCCAAATAAATATTATAAAGTTGGAAAGCAATAATAACTAGGGTTGAATACGGTTCGGTCCAATGTAGAAATTTGAAAATCTCTGGAATTGGATTGAACTTTAAACATTTTAATTTCTAAAAATCCAGAACCAGAACCGAATAAAAAATCTCTGTATTATATTGTTTCGAAAATTTCGGGACAATATAATTTGGAGATTAGATATTTCGGTTTCAGTCCAATCTAATTCAATTCAAAACGGAGATTCGGAAAAAATACATTTAATAATTAATTTCTTATAATTAATCGTATAGTTTTAAGTTTTATTTTTTATGAAATTTAGGTTTAATAAATTAATATATTATATTAATAATTATAATATATGATTAAATGATTATATTAATAAATTAATACATTATGTTAATATATATAATTATATATCAAAACTATATATTAATAGTTTTTATGACATAATTATATATACTACTTAAAATTAACACATAATTTCTTATAATTAATTTCTAACTTTTCATACAAATTATTAATTATCTATTATAAGTACTTTTTTATTGATAACCTATCACACAAATATTAATTAATAAAAAAAAATTATTAATATTATAATATTAGATACCAATAAAAGTTAATTAATCAAAAACTTTATTAGTATCATATAAATTTTATTAGTACATCATATTTTTTTGTTATCACTCATTGATTAATCATAATATATATTAAAATTTTTTATTCTAAAACATATAAGTAGTGAATTTAAAATTTTTAATTGTAATATGTGATCATATATTAGTATTATTAAAAATTAATACACATTATATTACTAATTTTTCATTGATATAATTTTAATGAATCTAATATTTAAGTAAATTATATAAATATTAATAGATATATTCCATTGAGTTAAGGTATATATATTTTTAATTATAAATTTATAATTCATTTAAATTTTATTTTCATATAATCTTAATATAATTTGATAACTGTTATAATGACATATATAATATTATAATTTTTGTATTATCTATATATTATTCAATTAACGTTATTTATATATTATAAATAAAAAACTAAAAAATTTCGATTATTTCTGTCCAATCCAATTTGGTACAGTTCAATTTAATTCGGTTCAATTTTCGATCCGAATATACGTTAATCTCCAAAATCATACCAAAATATTTTATTTAGTCCAATTTAATTTGGAAAAAGTCAAAATATCAACAATTCAGTCAAATTTCAAATATTTTCGATTTAATTATTAAATTTAATTTAAAATTTTTAATTTCTGTACTAAGTTTTAATAATAACACTATCAATTTAAAAAATGAAAGAGTCACGTTCTCGAGTTTTTGCTTGGTTGTGCCACGTCACTATCGAATTTTTCTTTGGGACCCATTACAAGCCAATCGTGTGGCTGCTAGGTTCTTGTTGCTTAATAGTATCATGAGAGCGTGTGCTATCTCGTGATCCTTGCTAAATTATTCGATGAATAAATCTTTAGACCCTGGGCTCTTATTCACAGTATGAAGGACTTATTGTACACGTGTCAGCGTCTGATGTGTTGCATGATACATGTACGGTTGATTAGTCGCTGACTATGTTTGTCTTTCTGCGAATGGGACAACCTGATTTTAATGCATCCCCTGTCCTTTTTTTTTTTTGTCCAAATATCCACCGTGCGTTTCCATTAATTTCGGTGATAGGGTAATTAAAAATTATTATTTAGTTTATGAAATTAGATATAATTAATTAATTTATTTTTTATTTTTTGAGAAATTATGTAATTAGTCTCTTAAATTTAATTTTATTAAATTATTTATTTATTCTGTCTAATTTTTGTACTTGTTTTATTAAGTTTTATAAGAAAATGATCTATTGTATATATAATAAAATATAATTTTAATTTTATTATTTGAAAATAAAAATAAATAATTCAATAAATAATAATTATTTATTATTATTTAACGGAACTAAAATGAAGAGATTAATCAGTTAATTTTTTAAAAAGTATGGATGAATTAATTAATTAAGTTAAATTTCAGGTATTAAATAGTAATTAAATTATTATTATTGTTATTATTATTACTACTAAATCAATAAAACAATTTTTTTTATTAATGTATAAAATATTCTTCAGGTTATGACTTTGAATGAAATTTAAATTCCACGGAGGAAAAATCCAACTAAGATCAATTAAATTCGAATATTTTCAATGGACCACTAAAAACTGTGGTGAAGAACAGTATCCAAGATTGAACAATCTTAATAAATAAGATTAAATATCTTCGTTGAATGCTTTGTTAGATTTTTTTCAATGTTTTAATTGAATTCCTTAATCAGTTATCTAAGTAATTAATGATTAACTACAAATTAAGTGGTTTATGAATAATCTTTATAAACATCAAACTGTATGAAATTGGCAATATGAAAATGCTCAAGTTCAAAATCGAGATATTGAGTCTTAAAAAAGATTAAGTTAAAGATTTCGATATGCATATATATATATATATATATGCGGGAAAGAAGTTCAACAAAGAGGCACCAAATAAATTTATTATCCAATTTCAATAAATTAAACAAAATAACTAATTAACGATACATTAATTAGAAAGTGAATTTTTTTTTTTTGAGATGAATATTACTTGGGAAGAGTTGAATAAGCTTTGTGGTCTTTTTCTTTTACATGATATTATAACATGTTAATAAAAAAAAATATTATCATTTGAAATTTGAATACTCTTTTTATTATTATTATTTTATATTTCACCATAAAATTAAAAAAAAATATCTATATCATTATGCAATTTTTAATTTAATCAATTTCCATATAAATTTACATGCTCACGAATATCAAAAATCCTTTTTTTTTTTTTTTTAAATCTCAACATAAAATTTTTAAATTCACATACATCTTTTTTGCTTTTATAAGCTCAACAAGACATCAATTACTACTTTTTCTTTTAAATTAAATTTCAAATTAATGAAGAGAATATATATATATATTGACATGGAGACTATTTCAAAGGCATTCGTGACTCGTTGGGATAAGCAACAGCTCAAGTACAAAAAATACTAACATGAGTCAGCTATGATTTTAGATCTTGCAAATATGTAATTCAAAAAAAAACGGGCCAACGGTTTATAATCATTGCATTTAGCAATGAGCGACATCATTTTTCTATTTCAGAGGCATTCGTGACTCGTTGGGATAAGTAACATCTCAAGTACAATAAATATTAACCTGAGTCAGCTGTGATTTTAGATCTTGCAAATATGTAAATCAAAAGGAAACGGGCCAACGGTTTATAATCATTACATTTAGCAATGAGCGACATTATTTTTCGGCCAAATTTCTTTATTTAAACTCATAAAATAGCAGTTTTTCTATTTATTAAAACTTTTGTTGCTATCATAAATCTTGTTATTTAACTCAAATTTAGGCGTCGTCTGTGGCGTTCATTTTATTTACTTGCCTATTTTTATTTATGATAATATTGTAGTCTCGCCATTTTTGGCAATTTTATATCTAGAATTTCAGCCATATTTAAGCTCTTGTTTTTAGTCTATTTTGAGAGATCAAACAATACATAAATACTTTGAAACCCTAATTTAGATTTATCTTTTTGCTTACGTTGCTTCATATATATCTTCTTCTACACCTCTTTCCATTTATTATTTCATGATGAAAAGAAATTGTTAATGTTTTAAATACTGAATATTTAAAGGGGAATGAGATATTCGGATTTAAATTTCTTACCTCTAATTATATATATATGAAATATGCATGTTCAATTTCTAGGTTATTACATGAAAAAATTCAAAAGAAATTATAAGGAAATTCATTGTTCTTTTCCCTTATAACTTCTATATTGAATTCCAAAACCTGCTGGCTGCTAAATTATAAGAACTAGTATTTTCTTCTATTACTCAAAGGCCAAAAATTCATTTTTTTTTTATATTCTTATATTTAAATAAATTTAATTTATTTCGAAATATCTTTTTTTAAGTATAATTCTTATTTATAGAATTTATTGATTTTATTAAGAATTATTGTCAACCTATCTTTTATATATATACATACATACATATTATAGAATTATTTAAAAAGTAAACTTAAAATAGAAGTTTTCAAACTTAATTAAATATTTATTTGTATTTCCTTCCCAATTTTAAAGTGGACCAAACAAGTTTTTAGTATATCAAAACTTTATTTTAATAGAGTTTCAAGATGGTTTATTGATTTAATTGACAATCGCCTTATAACATAAAAAAAAATAGTAAAAAATTTCAATCCCTCAATCATTGCCAAATTGAGATGTGCCATGTTGAACCTATGGATATTATATTTGAGCACCAATTGTAATTTACCAAAATTCTTATAATTTTATATCCTTATCTACTAAAATTTTTACTTCTGGTTCAAACGAATGAATAATTATCAAGTCTTCCTCTTTCTGGATCTCTTTGCTTTGCATAGATCTAATTTCGGATATATGGATCCTAAAGGAGGAGGAGGAGGAGGAGGAAGGTAAAATCTTAACAAGTTAATATATATAGAATAGTATTATACGTGGAACCATTATATATTACACCTTTTCTTATTATCATACACACACATAAATATATATATATATAGATAGATATGATTAAGTGAATTAATGAACAAACTGTCCTAGCCAAGAACAAGAACAAGGAAACAATACTCAAGTTTAAGGAGAAAATTAATAGCTACAAAAAAGAAAAGGGGAAAAGTTAATTAAGAAGAAAAAATAACTCAGAGATTACATTTGTACAGGAAACGCAGAGGAAATGTCGTCAAATTTAGGGTTTTGATGATGAAGAACAAACCGCCTTTGGAAGGATGTCCTAGCAATTGATCATCAAGCACAAGTTGGTGGTATTTTGGGCACACCTTGCCTTTGCAGCTCCCCTAAAACACCATCAAGGGATGGTGGCTTTAATCCTAGAGGAAGTGGCAGCCATGGCTTTGATAAAACATCTCCAATAACTGCATCTACACTCTCCTTTGACTGTTTTAAAAATTTTCGCTCATTTAATTAATTACAGAAATTAACAACAAATGCAAATTTACATATATAATAGTTCATATATATAAACGCAGTAACGTTACAATTTTTTGTCATGCAGATATATATATATATATATATATATATATATATATATATATATATATATATATATATATATATATATATATATATATATATATATATATATATATATATATATATATATATATATATAATTTTTTATGTACTAGTATTGGATAACCCTTTTATCCCTTCAAACCTGACTATTCTGAATTCGAACCAGAAAGGATCCAAAGGAGAAAAGCTCTCTCAATATCAATCTTTTACATATGATTTTAGAGTATTTTTGAAAGACCATAATGGAACGTAATGTAATATAATCAAATGAATTTCTAATATAAAATTATATTAAAAATTAATTTTGATTACATTACATTACATTTCATTATGACTTACCAAACGCACCCTTAGTGTATGATTGGAAAAATAATGACATTTCACTACTATTTAAGTAAATAATTAAGAAGCTTTATAAATTCTAATCTCTAATTAGCAAGAGAAGAATAATGGTTAATAATAATAATACAGAAATTAAAGAAGAGGCTGACCGGATAAAAGTCGATGTGGAGAGGATGGGGAGCTGGTGGTGATTGTCTAGTCGGAACTCCAATGCCTGCAGCCTCTACTTTGTACATGGCATGTGGTGGGATACCTGGCACAGGACCTGTGCCATATCTCTGCAAATATTTTTATTTTTATTTTCTTTATTATTTACACTTATAATTATTATGCATACTACTATTAAATAAAATGATTAAAAAAGATATTCCAACATTAATACTAGTTGTTTATAAGCTTCCAAAACTCAAGAAACAAACAAAGTTAAAGAGTCCAAAACAGTAATGAATTATTTACCGTTGGTGTCAGTGGTTGTGGAAAGCAAGGCGTCCCTGGCGGTGCTGGAATTAGTCCATTTGAAACCTACACCAAAACCACCAATCATATGCCAGTTCAGAGATGTAAATTAAGTATATAATATGCCTTAAGTGTACATGCTTTTAAAAATAATACTGAATTAGACGACTAGCTAAGGGTTTACCCGTTGATGGTGGTGGTGGTGGTGGTGCCAGTATGAAGGGTCTGGTGGGGGTGGAGGCCATGTGTGCGGCGGAGGCGATGGTGAGTGAACTAGATGTTTAGGCCACATGTGCATTAAGGGTTGGTCCATTGGTGGATGACCCCACACATGCAATGGTCTAAAATGGTGGTGGTGCATGGGTGTAATGGGAGGGAACCCAATAGTTGGTGCATGCCAAGATGTCATGTCTCTTTTGCCACTGCTACCACCACCTCCGGCAGCTCCATATATTTGCCTTCTATGACTCCATGTAGCTGCCTCAGCTTCACGAGCTAGCAAATGTTTCCGGTGAGATCGATATTTCTGTACATATATTCAACAATATTACTTAATATTCAAAAACAACTCTATATATAAACACATACAATCAATTTCTTGTTAATAATTAAGTTGTGACTTAAAACTATATATCAAGAATTCAATTAAGATTCAGTTCAAAACAGAAAAAAACTGAACTAAGATTCACAATTAACAACAAGAAATCAATTGACCAATTCTCGGAGATTTCTTGTATATACATGTTAGAAGGAAAATGGAAAGTGGAAGAGATCAAAGAACAAGAAGTTATGATATTTTTATAATTAGAAATTAGATATCATTAGAAAAGGAAAGTAGTAATTAACAGAAGCTTTAAAGAAGACAATAATAAGAGAAGAGAAGAGTTAAAGAAGCAAAAATACAGTACTTGGAGATGGCTAGCGATATTATGGCGAGTGAGGCAATCAATTCCCATAAGCTCTAAAATCCTTGAAGGTACTGCCTTATCCACCCCTAATTGCTCCACCGCCTGCACAAATCTCCTGTGCAGCTCTGGCGTCCAATCCACCTATACACACAATTCAAGATATACTAAAAAAACAACTTCTTGAAAACAATTACTCATTCAATACTCTTTGCTGGGTATGGCTTTTTTTTTTTTTTCTTTTTTATTTAAAAAAAGTTCAATTGTGAGTCCTCTCTTTATGGATAATTCATATATTCCCATGGTTCTCGTGAACATTGATTTTGAGATATTAAATATATAAAAAAATTAATAAAATAAATAAATAAATATGTATATATATATATTTTATTACCTTCACTTTTCTCTTGCCTTGATTATTGTTATTACTATTATTATTGTTCTTGGATTGTGTTGCTGTTGATGATGATTTTCTTCCTTTATCACTTTTTTCATCTCTCTTGCTCACAATCTCTTCTCCTTTTGTACTCAAACTTGAATCTAACCCTGACCCAGAATTTGAATTGGAGACTTTATCATCCTTGTCTTTGCTTCTTGGATTATTGTTGTAATCACTATGATTACTTTTATCTTCCACTTTCTCATTCGAAACAACCGATGTGTTCATTTCTGAATCCTCTCGGCTACCAGTACTAACGGAGAATTCAGCAAGAATTTCAGGATCCATCTCCAAATCAGGCAACACATCCCCATCATTGATCCCCACAAAAAGATCGTCGAAATCGATGCTTTCGAGCAAATCCGAGAACTCTTCATTACCTCCACTACTAAAAGTACTCTCCATTTGTTCTTGCCTCTCATCTTCTCTTGTGGTGCTGTTTCTCAAAGGTGACACAGCTAGCATCAATCCAATCCCAAAAAAAAGAAAATACTACTTAGAAAAAAAAAATTCAAGAATTGCACACTCTCTGTATATAGTAAATATTTGATATATATATATATATATGGTGCAATTACACTATATATTGCATGTGATATATATATATATATATATGGGCGTGGAAGTGGAATATAATATATAAGCTAGCTAGGAGGCTAGATTCTTTCTACTTTGACGTGTATATTATTTTCTTTTCCTTTTCTTGTTTTTCCGGTTAATCGGAGAATGGTGAAGAGGAGAGCTGAAGGAGCTGGGGAGACAATGAGAGTATTTGATGTGTTAAAGTGGTTTTGTTTTTTATCTTTTGCAGAGCGAAAGAGGAAGTATGGAGAGAGATTTGATCTCAACCACAAGTTATGTTTTGAGATCTCTGAGAGTTGCTCGTTTTTATTTTGTTTGTATTGTTTAGCCTTTGCTATATTCATAATTGTCCCAAATATAACATATATAAAGTATTTTTTATTTTAAATAAAATAACCTATTTTGTTGAGAAAAAATAATTTTTTTTAAGAAAAATCATAATTTTATTTATATTTTTTCTTAAATTAAATAATTTTTTCGCAATTTTACTTAAGTTCGAGAAAAATTGTAATTTTATGAAAATATAGTTTGTTTTGTAATTTGATTTATTTTATATAAAACAATAATTTTACTAGAAAAATAATTTTGTAATTATGAAAAAATATTACTCTTTTTAAAAAATAGCAACCTTCTTATAAAAGTATCGTATAGGTAAATTTTTATATTACTTTGTTTGAAAACAAAGTACAAAATTTTATTTTTTATGGCTAATAAGATAATCATAATAATAAATATAATTAAAATATTTAAAGTATTATAATTAAATTAACTTACTATTACATTTTACTAATTAAAAATGAGAAATTTTATAATGATTAAGGTAATATTTTAAATTTATATATCTATAAACTTTATAAAAAATAGTCTAATTTACGAAAAATATTAGAAGATTATGATTTTTTATAAGAGACCCTTTTTTTGTAATTAAAAAATTATTTTTCTTTTTCGTAAAATTGTTGTTTGGGATAAGTTATGTTTTCGTAAAATTAAAAATTTTTTCGTATCTAAAAGGAATTACTAAAAAAAATTTAATTTACAAAAAAATATAAATAAAATTATTATTTTTCATAAAAAATATTTTTTTCTCAAACAAAATAGATTATTTTGTTTAAAAACAAAATAACTATATAAAACACTACCGTATATAAATTGGGTTTTACGGATATCTTCTTTTTTTTTTTTTTAATTTCAAAATCAGGAAACTACTAGTGAAGTGATTTATTAATAATACTGTATATATAAAGGCAAGGAAATTAATAGATTTTATTTGGGAAATTATTATTTTTAGTTGATGTTTATCTATTGTGTACTGTTAAATTTGTTCATAAGTGAAATTTGAATTTAAAAAATATTTAATTTTTAAATGTCTGACTCGCTTGATTTATAATTTTTTTCATTAATTGTGATAAAGCATGTATACAGTGTGGAGAAGATGATAGTGATAGAATAATGTGAGTAAAGCAATTCAACGTTTCCTTTATAATTATGTTTTTTTTTTGATAGTTAAATATTAATTATTAAAATTGAAAAGTCTTTGTTATGTGGTTCAAAAATGGTTGCAGTACAGTACGTAGTTGTTATTTGGATTATTAGAAGGGAAGTATTGTCCTTTCCTCAATAAGCACTATATACATCATGCCTAGCTAGTTGCATTCTTTTGCTTCCTGCAACTAATTATTAAGGGTCTAAATTATATATCTTATCTTCCACATGTGAAATCTATTTCTTATATGTCTGACTGATCACATCGTACATCAAATTACACATTGTAATTTTTCTTAATTAATCTAAAAAGGAACATTCTAATTCTAAAAATTTAGAATTTTCAAAAAGAAATTTCGAGTTTAAAAGTAGGATGAATGTATATAGAAATTAAATTAAGAGCTTGCCTTTACTATATAACTCATCATTTAAAATTTCGATCGGCTAACATATAGAAAATAACATCAATTACATATCATTATGTATATTTGTCATTGAATTAGTAATTCAATAGTTAAATAATGCCTATCTTTTAATTAGTGTATGAAATCAGAGGTTAATATTATATATCTCTTCTTCTTTAAAAGAATTTTAGTTTTATTTGCTAAAGAAAATGATTTTACATATTATTAGATAAATTATTATTCCCTTCATCCCATAAGAATAATTCCTTTTTTTTTTTTTGTCTGTTGTTAATATAGTTCACTTTCATTTTGAACATTATAATTCATTTTTTAATTTTTTATTACCTTTATTTATTTTGCATTGTTATCAAGCAAATATTACTAAATGTGATAATTGAAAAACTACAATAAATAGAGTTATCTAATATTAATTAGGCATATTATAGGAAAAATGTAATATTTTAATTATAAAAATTATATTTTCTTAATCAGTATGAAATTAACTATAAATCTATTATTATAGGACGAAGGGAGTAATATTTTTTTTAATTCATGAATTTTCCATGTACCATTAAAGAAGATTGTGGGTTATCAACGTTCCAAGTCCAACACTCTCACCATTTATTATTTTTTTTTCTTCTGAAATTGTGTAATTGCAATCTTTAATTGGAAGGTGGTGACAAATTTCATTTTTTACCAGCTTTGGAGGCAAGGGATGAATATAAAATGAATTATTAATTAATCTACATATAATTTTGTTTCTACGTTTCGAAATCTTTACTATAGTCCTTGCACCTTAATATATTATTATATTATTATTATTCATTAACATGAATATAATATATTAATATTTTGAATCATTTCAATCAATTCTATAATATTAGAATGCAGAACTGACTCTTAATATCATCCATGTGAGAAATCTCTAATCCAATTAAAAAATTTAAATTATTAAGTGATGAGATCTAAATATTATATTAAATCCTTACATCATTTATTATTATATAAAATCTTAATATTTTTTATTATTTTTCTACATGGAATTTTTAATTCTAACAATTTTAAAACATTTAATATTGTAAATATTATTCACTTTGTATTTGTTCATTAACTTTTTATATTTATATATACATTTTCTGTATTTAATTTATTTTTTATAATTTCTCATTCAATTACAGTGATATTTATTTTTCAAACATCTAGGTAAGCCCATGATTTTCAGCATTGAAGTAATGGTTTTAGCATTATATATTTATGCACTGGGGTTTTTAATATGTTTCCATACTTTGAATTAATAGGAAAATTTACTAAAAAAAAATCGGTTATCTGCTCTATAAATAGAACCTGACGTACAAGAAGAGAAAAGCTGTAGATGGATTTTGAAACCTGAAAACAATGTCCTCTGAAAACTCCCCCCACACACACATCCCATTTGGTTTCCGAGAAGAATGTGTATGTCAAAACCATGGTTGACAAATTCAAACCAACCTGATCGATTCAATTGAAAAAAATTGAGAAATAGTATTAATTATAAAGGCATTTCTCTAGCCTTTAGCCTTACTTTATAAATATATAGATATAGTAATAGATTACCGGTCACAAGAACTACTAATTACCCTTTAATTAATACTAATTCTCCATTAATTTCAGTAATGCAATTTTCAAATTTGCTAAAAAACTTCTGATGGAAATGGTAATTAGTGATGTAAAAACTTTATCCGAGATAGATTTCTACACTAAATTAAAATAAAACAACTCTATCGAAATAATTAAATTTCAATTATATATCTATATAATTAAATAATTAATTAAAGGATTAATGTGTATTTTTAAAATTATCATCATTTTAATTTATGTGCGTGTTTATTTCTTATTTCTGTGTGTATTTATATGTTTTGGAACTAAATAAAAAGAATTGCAGCTTTAAACTATCTAATTACAAGAAAAAAAATTAGAATAATTTGAACCATGATTTGTAGAAGAGGAGGAGACAGATCATTTTCTAGCTGGTCTGGTCATCCTTGTCCTTTCCTACAATGGAAGTTACATCACTTTCACCCAAATGAGTCCTTTTTTTTTTTTGGCCAACGCCCAAATGAGTCCTTTGATGCCTTCCTTGATAACCATTACATATACAATAAGCTTAACTAAATATCAAAAGCTATGTTAAATTTATAACAATTACAGTGCCAGTAATGCACTGCCATTCTGACAATGAAATTTCTTTTATCATAATTTCCTATATATAAGGGAAAACTAATAATAAATTCATACCTAATTTTATGATTCATATCATATAATAATTATATCTAAATTTAATTTACTGGGAGTTCGCTTATAACTTTTAGGTTTATTTTTTTTAGTTTAAATTAAATTGTATTATTTGATATAATTATCAGTTTGATACTTAATACATTTATATTTAATTATATTTATATGAAAAAATTATATTACCGGAATCTAAATTTTTTTAATAGTTTTTTTTTTGTTGATAAGTTTCTCAATCATATAATAATTATATAAAGCTTTTGTGCATTTTGCTTGTGGGACTGTGTGTCCTCTACATTATGTGGATTCAGTAATTTTCTACCAATATGTATGATTTTTTTATTTAATATTAAAAGAAATTAATGCTTTTATGATTCGCTAGCTTTTTAGCTGTCTTCTTTGTTTGTGGCTACTAGCAACTTGTGCTTTTTTCCTTTAATTGCATATATTCTTCTCCTTTTTAAGTAGATTTGCATATAGATATATACATTTGCTTTTTGTGAACACACGCTCACAAACATCTATATATATATATATATTTGCTTTTTTCTTTATTAATATTTTTTTAAAAGTTTCAATCCGTTATTTATCAAATATTAATGAAAAATATTAACTAAATTTTAAAGAGGGATGGACTACCATCAACCTTTCATTAATTTATGTAAATATGCTTATGAATTGATTTACAATCTCAATTAAATTTTTATGTATTGAAATCCTAACATTATATTAAATTTTGATATATTTTATTATTTAACTACGTGAAATCTTTAAATGTAACATTTTCTCTTGATACGTGTTAGACTTTTCACTGCTATGTGATTAAAAGTGTGAAAAACAAACTCAAACCCAATTGAATTAAATTTAGTATGAAAATCGAAAAGTTCAGTTTGGTTAAATTCGGTTGGTTGATTTTGGACTAATTTTGTTTTATGGCTATTTTTCTTTTTTTCATAAACTTGAAATAAAACTCAAGTAAATTTTGATATATATTTAATAAATACATAATATAAATATATTTTACTAAATATATATAATATAAATATATCTCAATACATATATGAAGTTCAATCAGTTCGGTTTTAATCATAGTTTTTTAGTAAAAATCAAACCAAACTGAAATTTAATTCGTTTTTAAAATTTTAAACCAAAATCATACTGAAGTTTTAAAAACTGAATCGAATCGAGCCAAATCGGTCGATTCGATTTGGTTCTTTAACTTCGATTCGATTTCGGACACTCCTACACATGACACAATAAATTAAGAGTTGAACACATTAATAAACATACGGCTTCAGATGTGACGAAAAAGTACAAATTGGAGTGTAAAGCTGATTCTGATATTATATGAAAAATTATAAATTCAACATAAAAACTTAAACTATTAAACGGTGTAGTCTCAGCATTATATTAAACCTTATATATTTTATTATTATTTTTATATGGGACATTTAACTCTAACAAATTTAATTCTATATAATCTAAAATTTTACATTAACACTGATAAGACCAAAATTGAAATAGTAGTACATTTTATATTTGATTTTTATAATTTATATTGAGCTTGAATTTTATTTATAATATTTAATTTCATTTTTATTTTAATAGTTAAAAATCTTATTGCTTTACCATTGATCAGTACTGTATCTAATTGATACATATGTAATTTACGTAATATTATACTGAAAAAAAAAATATACTGTTGAAAAATATGAAAAATATTTAATTTTTTAAAAATTCAATTCGTTCTTTCACTAATTATAATTGAGTTTAGTCTACGATCAGATCTGACATAGGTCCTACTAATAATTTAGTGTACCCAAAACAATAGGTTGATGACTAGTAAAGTCAGGTATTTTGGGATCGTTGGATTCGATCAGTCCATTATTAGATATGGTACTCCCTACTGCTTACTTTTGACTTGCTTAACTTCTTCTCATATGATATTTAATTTGACCTCTCAACTAAATGGGTACTGTCAAGTCGATACCAGCTTAGGTGTTGGTACGGCCATAAAAGCATGCATGTTCTTGCCACTATTTGATTCTGATTTTGTTTTTATTCTTTTTCTTTTTTTTTTTTTTTTTTTTTTAACAGGATCGCGTTGTCTAAATGTTAAGTTCACTATTTCAGTAAAAATTTATGAATTAAAATATAAAATTAATAATCCTGTAAAAAATATTTTACCTTTTAATAATATTTAAATGATAATTCTAACTGAATAAAATATGACTAACACATCTAATAATTCCTTTTTTTAATTAAAAATAAGTAAATGTCAAGTCCATTCTCTCCATGCTCCATGTGCCTTGGTTGCTTCAATGCCTCAAACTAGAATCATCTTAAAAAATTATGGGCAAATTACTATTTAGTCTCTAATTAATGTTTAATCTAATTGATTAATTTATTTTTTCTAGAAATTAATTAATTAATTTTTCAATTTTAGTTCATCACACTATTTAATTATTTCATTCAATTTTCATAATTTTTCTAAAATTCCATTATATATATAATAAATGAAATTTTAATTTTACTATTTAAAAATAAAATTAAATAATAATTACGTAATAATCATTTAATTATTTAATTTTATTAATATAAATATTTTTTATTAAATATAATTATTATATAATTATATAAATACTATTATTATATAATTATATAAATATTATTTACTTTTTATTAATTTAAATTTTTAATTTTTAAAATAATAAAATTAAATCATAATATTTTAGTTATCTTTCATAAATTTAACAAAAAAAAAAAAATACAAAACTGAAGAGAATAACTAAATAACCTAACGGAAGTAAAATTGAAGGATGAAATATTTAATTAGGTCAAACTATTAAATAGTAAGTTACCCAAAAATTATTTTAAAAATGAAATCCAATATATCTTAATGAAAACTTAAATAATAACAATGTCAAATTCATCTGATCATTCTTATAATTAGTTGTGAAAACTTTCACTAACTCAAAGCAATGTATATTTTTATCACAATTTTTAATTTCTTTTTTAAGTACGAGTTTTATGAATACAACTTCATCTTATTTTTTCTCAGTTGCTATTAAGAAACATTTGAATTTTTTTAAAAAAGAAAAAAAAAATCAAATTTCTTAAAACTCAATATCCTGACTGAGAAATAGGAATGATGAAGATAGAATTAAAGTCAAGTTTTAGATGAAAGGCTATCAACTTTCCATGTCTTTGCTAACAGCATGATTAAGTTGAACTTCTACATGCATTTATTTTTAAATTCTTTTTTTTTTAAGTTCATGATTTGATAACGACCAACTCTAGTTCAAAATAAAAAAAAGAAAAAGAAAAGAATAAAAAAAAAAAAACTAGTTGACTGATAGTTATGGTAGTTATACTCCTACTTTAATTTCCCAATGAAATAAACTACCAAAATTATTCTAGCATGTTCCATGTTAAATATACACACAAAGATATATAATATAGACATAGTAATTTATGTATTGGACCTCTCTGCAAAAAATTAAGTCCAAAAGCTAAAACCATTTATGGAAGTTTAAGGAATGATATTAAAATATTTTAAAAATTTTAGAGAACAAATGTCATTTTTTAAAAATTTAAATAACTTGTCATAAATTTTCAATACATATTAAAGATTTTTTAAAAAAATTGCGGGGCAACTATCAGCCTCACCCAGAGATCCACCACTAATAAATGACAAATTAATAATCTTAAAAACAATGTAAATTAAGAAAGATATTCAATAACTAATCAATATGGATATTAATTAGATTATATTGAAAAACTTCTTTTCACATTACAATCAAGTCTAGACCTTTTTATTCATTTAATTAATTAGTAAGAAAAAAATGAATATTTTTAAATTATGCAAATGCCTTTAATATAATAAAAGTAATTATATAATTTTTTTAACACAATTTATAATGTGTTCAAAAATAATTATTATTTATTTATTTTTTACTATATAATATATTCAAATGTTATTAATTTGTGTCAATTTATTTTACGCGATTTATGTCACTTAGTATTATTAAAAAAAAAAAAATATTGTAGCCACATTTAATAGATATTATTATATATTCCACCTCAAGTTGGTTAGTCTGTTGTTGGCTTCCCTTTCCTTTTCAATATTTTGTTACAATCGTATATTGACAACATATCTGCACATGAGAACCAAACCGTTAAATAGTGGGACTCGTCTAATCTCAAGTCATAACAAATAACAAATTAGTTAAATTAAAAATTTTAATAAACAATTCTAGCCGTCTCACATTTTCCTTTTTTCTCTAATTTTTTTCTCAAGTTTTTTTTTTAAACCACCGCCGATCTTCTCTTTTGATTAGTGGTGGTTCTAATATTTTTTATTAGATTTAATATAAATAATTTAATCCATATTATCGTTGTTACATCTATTACCGGCTCTACTCATTTATTCTCTATCATCGTTCGACGATCTTTCTACTCTATTTTGTCTCTATCTCCTCGCATCCGCTTTTGCCTCCTCATTTTTATTCTTATTATATGCTTGTGGTAGATTTATATTTACTATTGTCAGGGTAATACTTTTCATTTTATTATTTTGCATTAGATTGTATTTTATTTTTTATGTTATTTTAATCTTTAAATATTAGAAGTTTTGTTATATCTTCCCATGTTGGAAGTTATTTTTTTCTTATAAGTCTGGTGGTATATTTTTCTTTACTTAATTTATACAAATAAAGTTATTATATGAAAAATAAACAAAAATCTTAAGTTTTTATATCAAATACTTCATTATTAATTACCTAACATTTATTTTTATCATTTGTAGTTCATTGATTACTTAATATTTATTTTTAACCGTCTTTTAAATATTTAAAATTATTTGAAAACTAAAAAATTTATATAAAAAAAAGATAAATGAAATGGTATAGTATAGAGAAAGTTGAATTATATATATATATATATATATATATATATATATATATATATATATATATATATATATATATATATATATATATATATATATATATATATATATATATATATATATATATATATAAAATAGATTTTTAAGTTTTAAAACATTAATTACATACAAAAAGCACAAATATTTATATGCATAAATAAATTAACCATATTTTTATGTATTATCTAATTGCAAAAAAAAAAATGCCAATAAAAGAACCTACAATTGAACCATTAATCAACAATTAATTAAATTTTTATTTTTAATTATATATTTTAATATTCAATTCGATTCTAATAACACTGATAAAAATCATCAAATTCTTAATCATAAGTACTGTTGAAAGATTTTATCATAAATCAATTTTATGAAATTATAATAGCCTTTTTTCTTAATGCGTTAAAATCTAAACTCATTCTTAATGAGAAATTTTAAAGATTAAAATACTCAAACACTTTAATCAAATATTTTTTTTTAGATTTAATAAATCATTTGGAGAAACTTTGAGTTGTATTTACAAAATACAAAAAAATATATAATTTAGAGCTTTTTCTTTAATTCAAAGTTGTGTGTAAATGAAGAATGGAAATAAGTGTCAAGAAATGATTAGCAATGAATTAAGAAACTATATGGTTACTTAAATTAGAAGGTGAAAGGGCAATTAATTTTCTAAGTAAACGGTGGTCAATTACTTCAGGCTTTATGGATAAATATGGACCATAAGGGAAAGCAAAATTTGAGAATGGAGATGTTTAGAATTGATAAGGACATGGAGATGTCTATATTGAAATGGTCCTTCAGATAGGGACATACATGTTACATAATGGGTCCTCAAAATACCAATAATTGTTGTTGCTGGTGATTATATTGTAATTTGGAATCTAACTTTCACTATCAAAATTAAGGGTCACTTTCTAAAAGAGGTCCCCCTATCTTTTTTTCTTTCCTCTTGTATCCCACACCTCCTTAAACAATCCAAAACTATAGCCCTTGTTAAGGGTCTCCTTGCCCTCCCCACAAAGGGAGCTAAGTACCCTCTTGATCTCTAGTTTCAATTTCCCTATTTAGGCAGTAAGATTTCAAATTCAGTAAATTATTAGGAGTCTCTATTTCTGTTTTATTGATCAATATATATATATATATAGTTTTTATTTATGTTCTCATGAGATTGTCGGTCATTGATGTATAGTTACTCAGGAGAATTAGTGTCCACGTCATAAATTTATATATCTTTGATTTTGTAGATGGGTCCACCGCTTTTGCTTGTGACATCTTTGTGATATCATATATAATAATATCATCAAATAAGGTTATATATATATATATATATATAGTTTAAAGATATACTCTTGTTGTTGATCTGTATATTAAAAAATTACTTCTTGAGTTCTTTTTAATTTAGATTATCACTTTTTAATTATGTTATTTAATATCATAAATTGATATCCAATAGGTTAAATTTTGATTTTTCTTTAAATGGATGAGAATATTCTTAATCACTTATCAATTTAAAAATAAAGTACAATATATAATAGTAAATAAAATAAAAATTTTTATTTCCAATTCATAAATTAAATTAAGAATTAACACTAAATACACTTGATCGAACTTCAAATTAAAGGAATAATCATTATTTATAGACATATAATTAAGTTTTTTCTTTTAAAAAAATAAGATGTACACACAAATCATAAATAAATTATAGTACATAACTAACAAAGCAATAAACTTAATTAGCGTTCGATAATTACAACTTTGACTTCTGCATTTTCAGCATACAATAAATATCCAATTTAATGGCTTGATAAATTTTGGTAATTTTCATATTACCACTAAATGAAAATTAATGTACTATGGGCTGTGGGGTTTGCTTGTCTGTCTTTTTTAGAGCGGTTGGTACATTATGCACATATGTAATATATATATCCATTTAAGTACTGTATGCAATGATGACAAAATATTAATTTATCCCTCCAATTAAATGAACTTCAATAAGTAAAATCCACTCAAGCGCTCGGATTTTATTCAGGATATTTTTTTCAAGATATTTTAAAATATTTTAAAAAGGATTATGCTAATAAGTGTTTATTAATTATTTTATTTAATACATTGATTATATTCTCAATGAAAGTTTTTATTTTTAATATCAAATTTAATTAGACAATTTTCTTTTTCTTTTATCTCTTAATGAAGCAAAAAAAAAAAAGAAATTGCACTACACTCTTTCTACTAAAAAAAATTCTCTCCAATTTTTTTTTCCAGAAAAATTCATAACCTTTCTTACCAAAATATAAAAAAAAAATGGTATACTATATCATATGTCTATAATTTTTTATTCAATATATAAATTTTTATGTTAAAAAATAAAATTTACTATAATTATAAAAATAAAAATCACCTTGAACTTCAAATATATTATTATGTTTTTTTTTATTGGATTACATATCTATGTACTATCTTTCTTGTTCCATAAATTAATTATAGATTTTATTTTTTCTTATTCTCACTAATTCTACAAGAAATATTAAAATTTATCCGAAAAAATTTAACATCAATCACATAAAACATTAAATAGCTACCAATAACATAAGCCAAACCGCTATATTACAAATATTATGGGCAAATTTCATAAACCTAAATGAAAATGTTATGAAATGAAATATTTTTTTTTTATGTAAGATACTATTTTTCTTTTATATTAGGAATTTTCTTTAATCAAAAGACAAACATTACCATTTCCTTTCTTGTAATTGGAGGAAATTTTTATGGAAAAAAAAAAATTGAACAGAATTTTTTTTAATAGAAAGAATAAATGCAATTTCTTATTTTTTGGCTTCATTAAGAGATAAAAGAGATAGAGAGAATTGCCTAATTAAATTTATCATTGAAAGTAGAAACGTTCATTAAAAGTGTAATCAATGTATTAAATGAAATAATTAGTATATTAAATGCTTAATAAGTGTCTAAGGGCACTTGTTAATATAACCCTTTTAAAAAATATGTCTTATTTTATTTTTATTTTTTTTTTACTTTTTATACTTATTTTGTCATTGTATATTAATTCAACTTTTCTTATAAAAAATATAAGAATTATATTTTGTGAAGAAAAATATATCTTAAACAAAATGGGATAAAGGAAGTAATATACTCTCTTCCTTTTAAAAAGATTTCTTTGTAAGATGTCCTAAAATTTTTGTCTATTCTAAAAATAAATATAAATATTTGTCTATTTTATTCTTATTAATTGAAAAGTGTAGTATTTTTATATTCTCAAAATTAACAAAAATAATTAGTAATAAATGAGTATAAAGTATTAATGAAAAAACATAATAAAATGAGTTGACAAGTAATTAACGATATTTTCTTAAATTATATAAAAAAAAGTGAATAATTTTTTTTGGAATAGGGAGAATAGTATTTTTAAAGGAGGAGAATAATAAATTTTGAACTGTTAATTATTAAGTAAATATAAATCTTACTTGATCACTTAATTATTTTTTTAATAAATTTAATTATTGTATTTAAAATGAATTCAAATATAAATATTTGTCTATTTTATTCTTATTAATTGAAAAGTGTAGTATTTTTATATTCTCAAAATTAACAAAAATAATTAGTAATAAATGAGTATAAAGTATTAATGAAAAAACATAATAAAATGAGTTGACAAGTAATTAACGATATTTTATTAAATTATATAAAAAAAAGTGAATAATTTTTTTTGGAATAGGGAGAATACTATTTTTAAAGGAGGAGAATAATAAATTTTGAACTGTTAATTATTAAGTAAATATAAATCTTACTTGATCACTTAATTATTTTTTTAATAAATTTAATTATTGTATTTAAAATGAATTCAAATTGTATAATATTTTCTCAAACAAGACTAACTGGAAAAAATAATATAAATATATATTATAAATTGTAAATTACTTTTAAAATTTTGAAAGTGATATTAATTCATTTACAATTGAATAATTGCTATTAATTAAATAATTAATTACATGCATCAAATTTGTGGAGCTAAAGGGCACCACGATTTAGATATATAGGTGATTATGACTAAATCTTTTAGTCCTTAATCTTTAATAATTAATGCCAATTTTAATTTTAATTAACAATCCAAGAGAATTGTATAATAATATTTCCTGCAAAGTTTGTCTGTGAAAGGACATGAAAATATGATATTTTAAGATATAATACAGAAAATGGCAACAAAAGACGTGAATAAAAGATTTTTGTCTTTCTCTAATGTAGCTTGTGGTGAGCATTGTTTTGTTTGCATGCAAGACTTACGTGTCTACCGTATGTACGCATTAATACGCACGAATATAAATACACATTTTTTATTTTTTATTAAAACTTATTATATATAATATTTTCATAAAATTTTTAACCAATAATGTCCTGATTTCTCTGACCGATTTTGTAACTACTTTAATTTTTCTTACCATATTATAAACCCTAATTGATCTCATTTTGTTGAAATCCATCATGTTTTAGGCAAATTAGGCCATGGTAATTCATTAATTTTTAGCAAATTGAAACAAAATATTCTATTAATTTAAAATATTTATCGTTTAAAATTTTAATATATAAATTAAAAAAATTATTAAATTATCACAACAGGTACTTTGAAATAAAAGAAAGTATTTGACAAGATTTTAAATTATTTATATTGGGCTTTTAAATATTTAAAGAAGAATAAAATATTAATATTTTCAAAATTTAAATGTCTTGCATTAATTAAAAAAAAAAAACTCTTATTGCTAAACTACTATTCAGTGGCATGTGAAATTAATCTAGACTGTTAAACAAAAATTAAAATTTTTTAACATAAATTAAAAATAAAAAATATTTGAATTTTTAGATTTTAGGATTATTTTTTATATATTGAAGTTAAAATATATGAAGGCAAATGGCAACCAATTCCTGTTTCTGTATATGAAATCTTTATATTACTGGACATTTTTGTGTGATTGGGCCAGGAGCCGGGTCAATATGAGGCCCAGGAGTTACAAGAACTCTCTTTAAACTGTAGCACAATCTCAGAACAATAGTGGGCCGTAAATTCTCCACAGCACTTGAACATTTATTTATTTATAAAACTTTTTATATGTGTGGAATTTTTTTTTTTTCAAGAGAAAAATTTTATAATCTAATAAATTATATATATTTTTTTCAATATTGAGATGAAACTCGAATTTTAAACTTATTCCTAAATCAGAAGACATATGCTATTACTAAATTAATTTTATATTTTAATGATTTAAATTTGTATTATCTATTTTTAAGTGTAATTGATAATTTTAATTTTATTATTTAAAATTTAAGTTTGAAATAAATTTTTTGAATATAAGCATTTATTTTGATTCCCAAAATATATATATATATATATGATAAAATATTAACGGTGAGATTGGTTTAAAAATTTATTATTATAATTATTATTATTATTATTTATATAAATATATAATAATTTTACATTTATATTTTTTTATTAAGATAATATTTATATTTTTTTAATACATAAAAATTAATTAAAAATATTTTTTAAAAACAACAAAATGACATTTTTAGTATCCTAACTTGGTAAAATTGGTCAATTGAATGTTTGAACTTACAAAAATTTCAATTTAGTATGTGAACATGTAAAAAATTACAACAAAATATTATAACCGGTTATCAAAATTTTTTTTCCTAATGTGGAATAATTTTCTTTTTTTAGTTGGAAAATAATGTATATGTGGAAGATTATTACATATTAATCTCTAAATAAGAAAATTAGTTGCAGATCAATCCCTAATCAAATTACATAAAGGCCAAAAAATTTTAGAAAATTTTCATTTAAACCATCTTCTACCTTTTCAACTTTACTGGTAATTCCACTTAAGTTTCTCTATAATTCTTCTTAAATTTCTTTTACTCATCTTTACATTAAACAAGAAACTCAATTTTATTTCTCATTAAACAAGAAAATCCAATTTTCATTTTCATTCTCAAACCAAATAACACAATAGCAGAAGATAATTAGACTAATTCCTCCTCTGCAACCTTAGTCCCACCATTCACAGCTACTTCTAAGGCACCCAACCTAAAAAATAAAAAAAAAATTAAGAAAACTCTAGTAACCACTCCACATAAATTGTGTGGAGGCTTACCTGGATCCATGGTCGCCGGTGGAGCAATTGTGGTGATGAGCAATGAAGCAAGTCGTATGGTCAAAGCGCCACCCAAACTCAACAATGAGCTGCGCACGATTAATGGAGAAGCTTGCAATGGTAGTGCAATTTCCTTCATCTTGATTGTTGCTATCTTGCAATGGTGACTGTGTTGCGAAAATTGACACCGGATTAGAGTAAAATCGCAGCTAATAATTTGAGAAAAATAATAATAAAGATTTATGGACACACAGATTTTACGTGGAAAACCCCCAAACAAATTAGGGTAAAAACCACGGGCAAAGATAGAAGAATTTCACTATGAGAATAATAGGAATTACAATCTCTCTATTTATAAAGGAGAAACAATTTTAATTCTCTCTTTATAATAGGAAATTAATCACTCTAACTCTCTAAATATTTTCTCTCTAACTCTCTAATTTTTTCTCAAAATGGGATGGAATTAGGCCTTGTCTTCATGGCTATTTATAGCCATCCAAGAAACAAAAAATTCAAACCAATTAGTTGTTAATTGGTTGGCTTCCATTTCCTTTTTTTTTGTGTGCTATTGTATTTCAAAATTTGATGCCTCTTTTGTTGACAATTAACTAAATTTGGTGCATCTTTTGTTGACAATCTCCCACTTGAAGATTTGATTGAGGATCAATTAATCTTCACACCGTTCTCTCTATCTTGCCATTTCCATGTTGCTTACGTCTCTGCTAGGCCACTGGAGGATCGACACCAAATAAACTTGTCAGTATTGACTGCCTTTGTCATAAAATCTGCCAGGTTATCTTTCGTACGAATTTTCTGCATATCCACTGTTCCTTCTTCCACTTTCTCACGAACGAAATGGTATTGAACTCGAATGTGCTTTGTCTTTGAATGAAAAGCTGGATTCCTTGCAAGATGCAAGGCACTCTGACTGTCACAAAACAAAGAAATCTTTTCCTGTTTGTGCCCGAGTTCTTCCATTATCATTTTCAGCCAGATTGCTTCTTTACTAGCTTGTGTAGCTGCTATATACTCTGCTTCTGTTGTTGATGTAGCTACAACTGACTGCAGTTTTGAAACCCAGCTTACTGCTCCTCCAGCAAGAATAAACACATAACCTGTAGTGGATTTACTTTTATCCAAATCACCTGCATAATCTGAGTCAACATACCCTCTGACAGTAAAATCTAATCCTCCATAACATAATGCAGCATCTGAGGTCCCCTTAATATATCTCAAGACCCTTTTCACAGCATTCCAATGCTCTCTACCAGGATTCGCCGTGTATCTACTAACCACTCCCACTGCATGTGCAATGTCTGGTCTTGTACAAATCATAGCAAACATTAAACTTCCCACTGCTGATGCATACGGTACTCGAGACATCTCCATCCTCTCTGCTTCACTGCTAGGACTCATCTTGGAGGATAACTTGAAATTAACAGGAAGTGGGGTAGAAATTGGCTTACAATCTTGCATGTTAAAGCGTCGCAAGATCTTCTTCAAATAATTCTTTTGAGAAAGCCAAATCTTCCTATTATTTTTGTCTTGGTGAATTTGCATCCCTAGAATCTTGTTTGCCAGTGCTAAGTCCTTCATTTCAAACTCCCTAGCCAACTGAGCCTTTAGTTCTCTAATATGATCTTTGTTGGGGTCTGCTACCAACATGTCATCAACATACAACAGTAGAATGATGAAATCATTATCTCCAAACCTCTGGAAATAGGCACAAGGGTCTGCATTTAATCTGCTGTATCCAAGGCTCATGATGAAGGAATCAAATCTCTTATACCAACACCTCGGCGCCTGTTTGAGACTGTATAGAGATTTGTTCAACCTACAAACCAAGTTCTCCTTTCCATGTTCTTCAAATCCTTCTGGTTGGAGCATATAAATTTCTTCTTCAAGATCTCCATGAAGAAAAGTAGTTTTCACATCTAACTGCTCTAGGTGTAGGTCGAGAGTAGCACACATTGCCAGAACTACTCGGACTGTATTAAGTCGAACTACAGGTGAAAATATCTCATTGAAGTCTATGCCTTCTTTCTGAGCATACCCTTTTACCACCAGTCTTACACGATACCGTTCTATTTGGTCATCACTATTTCGTTTGATCTTGAAGACCCATTTATTGCCAATAGGCCTTCTTCCTTGTGGTAACTGCACAAGCTCCCAAGTCTTGTTCTTATGAAAAGCTTCCATTTCCTCCTGTATTGTTGCCATCCACTGAGATGCATCTGAACTATTTATTGCTTCTTGGAGAGTTGATGGCTCCCCTTCCTCTATTAGAAGACAGTATGCAACATTACTCTCCATAAAATAATTAGACTGCCAAGCTGGTGTTTTTCTTTCTCGAGTTGACCGTCAAACTTCTGTAGTTTCAAACTCAACTGGTTCTCGTTCCTCAATTTTTGGTATTACTTCAGAAGAATCCTTTGAATCAGACTCTTTTTCCACCTATACCATTGTAGTTTCTGGACCTTCATTTGAACTATTACTATCACCTTTCTCTTGCAGCTTCCCTTCTGCAAATATCACATCCCTGCTGATGACGACCTTATGGGTAGTGGGATCTCATAGGCGATACCCCTTTACTCCATCAGCATAACCCAGAAATATGCATTTTCTGGATTTTGGATCTAACTTTGTAGTTTCTTGAGTGTTGTACATCACGTACACAGGACTTCCAAATACATGGAGGTTTGAATAATCAGCAGGCTTTCCCGTCCATATTTCTATCGGTGTTTTCAACTCAATTGCAGTTGATGGTGACCGATTGATCACATAACAAGCGGTATTGACTGCTTCTGCCCAAAATATTTTTCTAGACCAGCAGCTCCCAACATGGCCCTTGTTCTTTCTAACAGGGTTCTGTTCATCTGCTCTGCCACTCCATTTTGTTGAGAAGTATATGCCGTAGTAAACTGCCTCTTAATGCCTTCTTGATTACAAAACTCAGCAAACTCATTGCTGGTATATTCTTCTCCATTATCTGTCCTCAAACACTTGATCTTTTTCCCAGATTTAAGTTCTACCCACGCTTCGAATGCTTTGAAAACTGAAAACACATCTCCCTTCCCCTTGATAGGAAATACCCAACATCTCCTAGAATAATCATCTATGAAGGACGCAAAGTACTTCGCTCCTCCCAGGGATGTAACTGGTGCTTGCCATACATCAGAGTGAACTAATTCTAGAACTTTCTTGCTTCTAGAATTTGATGTGTTGAATTTTAACCTGTGCTGCTTACTTGTCACACAATACTCACAAAAAGGTAAAGACACCTTAGTGAGTCCCGGAAGTAGATTCTGTTCTACAAGAGTTTTCATTCCCTGCTCAGACATATGCCCAAGTTTCTGATGCCACATTGTTGTAGATCTTTCAGTTGAACTGCTTGAAGCAACAGATGCTTCTCCTTCTTGTAGAGTCTCTCCCATCAGTATATACAAATTTGCAGCCATTTTTTGTCCTTTCATAAGTACAAGCGCACCACGGATTATTTTCTTAGTCCCATTCTGGGTTTCGATCCTACACCCAAGATCATCTAGTTGTCCTTCAGACAATAAATTCTTTTGCGAGCCCTCTACATGTCGCACGTTTTGAATAGTGTGAATTGTACCATCATACATCTTCAACTTGATGGTTCCAATATCGATAATCTTCAAGGCATGATTATTTACTGTGTACACAGATCCTCCTGAGATAGGTTCATAATGATGGAACCACTCTCTCCGAGAGGTCATATGAAATGAGGCTCCAGAGTCAATGAGCCATACATCAGCAAATCTTTTTCTGCCTTCTGAAGTCATCGCTGCTTCACAATACAAAGCTTCACCTTCATTTGAGGTAGATGCTATATTTCCATGAGGACTGAAATTTTTATTTAAACTCCAGCAATCCTTCTTTAGGTAACCCTTCTTGCCACAATGGTAGCACTTTATGTTCTTCTTACTTCTTGATTTGGACCTACCATGATTTTGGCTCCCACTTGAGCCATGTTCCATTGATCTCCCTCTCATCACCGTTAGCGCCTCCGCTTGCTATGACCTGGCCAATCTGTCTTGCTTATTTTTGCGCCGATTTTCTTCTTTCAAAATAGCAGCTGCAATATTATTGAAAACTAGATTGTCTGTATTGTTTGTTAGATTGATGATGAGTTGATCATATGAATCTGGTAGACTTTGAAGTAGAAGTTCAGCACGCTCTTGTGACTCTATTTTATAACTCAATGATGTGAATTAAGAAAACAGAGTATTCAAGGTGTTAATGTGCTCTGTCACTGAAGTAGATTCTGACATTCGTAGAGTGTATAATTTCCTCTTAAGAAAAATCTTGTTGTGAAGTGACTTGGCCTCGTATAATTTTTCGAGATGATCCCAAATCTCTTTTGCTGTTTTCTTCTCCTCTATGCTAGACAATATCTCATCTACAACTGCCAGATGAAGATTTGCAATAGCATTCCCATCCATCTCATTCCATTTGTTGTTATCTATGATCTCCGCCGGCCTATTGCTAATGGCCGCTAGACAATTATCTTTTCTCAAGATAGCCTTCATCTTTAATTTCCACAGTGAGAAATTTCTCCCGTTAAATTTTTCAATCTCAAATTTTGCCGCCATTGCTTCTATCACGAACTTTTGAGCAAATCTAGCTCCCACTATTTCACGTAAATAGTAACTGTATACTAGAATAGTGACCGTAGTCCGTGAACAATACACCAGGTAAGTTCGCAGGAAATGGAGGTGGGTCACAATGGACACACTTAAATACCAAGTTTTTCCTTAGCCAGAACTTTTCCTAGATATGTATTTTCACACTACCACACTTATTTCCAACTTACTTGTGAATAGTGCCAAATTGTATAGTACCTCAGAGTACTATTCGCAATAATAATTTTCCAAGAAAAATTTTTCTGATGTGGAAAATCAGTTAAAACTGCAACTACAGAGCATACTCTTATTTTTCAAGAAAAATTAAAACCAATAGCTCTGATACCACTTGTTGCGGAAATTGACACCGGATTAGAGCAAAATCGTAGCTAATAATTTGAGAAAAATAATAATAAAGATTTATGGACATACAGATTTTACGTGGAAAACCCCCAAACAAATTAGGATAAAAACCACGGGTAAAGATAGAAGAATTTCACTATGAGAATAATAGAAATTACAATCTCTCTATTTATAAAGGATAAACAATTTTAATTCTCTCTTTATAATAGGAAATTAATCACTCTAACTCTCTAAATATTTTCTCTCTAACTCTCTAATTTTTTCTTAAAATAGAATGGAATTAGGCCTTGTTTTCATGGCTATTTATAGCCATCCAAGAAACAAAAAATTCAAACCAATTAGTTGTTAATTGGTTGGCTTCCATTTTCTTTTTTTTGTATGCTATTCTATTTCAAAATTTGATATCTCTTTTGTTGACAATTAACTAAATTTGGTGTATCTTTTGTTGACAGACTGAACGGCAAATGTTATTTTGAATTGAGAAGCTTGACAAGAAAATAACATATTTCTTTGAATTCTTTATTCTTGATTTGCAAGATTAAAGAAAGAAAGGTTTGAAGTTTCAAAAAGATATTTGATTTAAAAATTTAAAAAGGGGTTGCAGCTCTATATAGTTTAGTAAAAATAACACTGGAGGGGCTAGCGTTATTTTGATTTTTTTTTTGTTTTGATTTTTTTTTAATTTTATTTTGAATTTAGTCGTTTCCATGTTATGTTCACTGGCTAATTAGAATACTATAAATCAGATTATTAATTTTCTCTCATCCACATCAGCTCTTAGCCTATTAAAAACATTTTATCGTAATTTTTTATAAATTATAATACTTAATTAAAATTTTTACAAATTTAAATATTGAATTAATAAATTTTATCCAATTCGGAAATGTCATTTTACCTTTTAAAACCAAAACGCGCAAAGCAATTTTTCCTCATCTAACGTGAAAAACAGGTTACAACTCTAAACTCGTCACCGGCTGCCAGTATTTTGACTCGCCACCCTAAAGAAACAGACACGAACATTCCAAATTTCTCTGTCATTCCCAAAATACCCATCAACTTCTACAAACAAAATTTAAAAATTCCCTAAATAACTAGCAATTTTATTAGGGCACTCTGGTCAATTTATTCTAAAATGAACACGGTGGTTGTGTTCGGCGACTAGGTCACAATAAATTTTGGAATCTGTAATGTGCTAGCCTCCACTCTGTTTTCTTTATAAACTCTATTTCTTTAAAAAAGAAAATCCACAAATCAAATCAAAATTTGAAAATATTTGAATCAAGGATCGAAAAATGGGAGATTGTAGGCCATTGGGTTTCTTGCTGGGGCTGCCATTTGCTTTGATCGCTTTGGTTTTATCTCTTGTTGGTGCTGTTATTTGGCTTGTTGGGTAAGTTTTGGAGTAAATTTTAGTTTCAATTTTATGATCTATTTTAGCAGAAAATGATGTTCTGATCTTTTTGAAGAGAAACCCAGATCATGAATTGCAGATTTTCATCTAATTTATCCTTTTCTTTTCTGATTTTTTAAAATTTTTATTATTTGCAGGACCGTATTGAGTTGCTTGTGCCCATGCTGTGTTTGTTGTGCTGGTCTGGCTAATTTGGCAGTGGGTATTGTAAAACTTCCTGTTAAAATACTTAAATGGTTCACTAATCAAATTCCTTGTTAATATTGAAAGGTTTATTATAGATTTGATTAACAATGTAATTCTCTAATTTAGTTGATTTTTTTTTCTTTTGTATTGATTCTGGTGTTGCCTTTTATGATTAAAGCATTGGATATTGATGGCTCTTGTTCTTGGATTCTGGGATTTGTTTGTTTGTTTATCATTGAAGAACTTAATTACAATTTACAAGTAAATCATGAATTTTAGATAGCAATGTAACTAAAACATTAATTAAATTATGTGATCCTAATTGAGTTTTTAAAAAAAAAATGTGATCCTAATTGTTAAAATGTGAAAAATTGGATGTGATTGTAAAAATAACCTAATTCCATAATTATTCATTTTTATTATTAATCATAAAATTTAAACTTATAATACGTTTAATTGCTCATATTTTATAATAAAAATATATTTGAATACATTATATTTCATCATCACTTTACTGTAACAATTATCTTTTGAAAATGAAAATACACAACTCAATCACATTTGAATCAATTAACAATCCTAGTAGATTGGTATTTATGAATTCAAATTTTTTTAAATTCTCAATATTTTATTGAATAAAAAATAATTTCTCTAAGGAATTAATAACATGTATTTTAATTTAAAATTTGTTTAATTCGCTATTAATGTCAAATTAACAACTACAATTATAATTTTCAATGGTTAATTACTAAGTCGAAATACAAAAAGGTCTATTGTCAAAAAAACAAAAAAAAAACAAAAAAGTCATGATTTTTTCTAGATTTAATCTTATATTTGGGAACAAAATTGGGTGAGAAAAAAAAGAGCAAGGAAAAAAAAGGGGGAAAAAAGAATAGAAAATCTAAAAGAAATGAATGAAAAACTATAGAAAGTGTTAATTGTAATATAATATTAACATTTATTTTCTCCAACTTATCCTAATTTTTCAAAAAACAATGTTACACAACCCAATATCTTTATTTCAACTAACTATCTCAACTAATATCACATCATTACATTAAAAAAAAAAATTATACAATTTACTTTTGAAAAATAAATAAAATAAATAAAATAATGACACATTAGTTGAGATAGTAAATTGGGACAAAAATATTGAATTATAAAGTATTTTTCTTTTTCAAACAAGAGAAAATCATTTTCCGTACTCTCCTTTCCTCACTTATCTTTTTATTCCCTAACATTTTTCCTCTTCTTAAATATAATATAAAAAAACAATTTATATAAAAAATAAAATTTAATTAAATAAATAAAAAATTAAAAGCTTTTTTTTTTTTTAAACTATTCGTAGCAATTTCAAATGCACTTTGAGTACTAAAAATCTAAATATTAAATTGTTCATTTAATCAAGATCTTACATGACTTTCTATTACTCAATTAAACAAGACCTTAATTTCAATTCAAAAATTAAAGAAAAGGTAATTATTTATTATTTTTATTTTCATACATTTGAGAATTATTCAAATTTTTAATATCATAGGTAGTAAGATTAATTTATTATTGAGCTTTTTAATCTATGTTGATTTACAAAATTGAATATTCATAATAATCAAATTTAAAAAGGAAAAGGATATATTTGAATATTAAAAGGTTTTGAATTTGAGTTTGAATCAAATTCAAATTAAATCCACCTAATTTGCTCTGCCAACTCAGCGGGGGAATCTTTGGAACAACATTGAAAATTCACTACTAAATCGTAGCAAGTTTCGGGTCGGGTACCTAACCCGTTTAGACATCCAATTTACAGGGTAGGGCCTAAGTGGCTAATAGCTCCGTTATTTTTTGTAACTCACAGGCCATGAAGTATGCCAGGGTGACAGTAACAGACTAACAACCAATGCAGCGGCAACTGCTACAGCAATCACTACCCATCAGATTTATCCTGTAGTACCAGTAAGCAGCAACGGATGGCAGTGACCCGTATTGTGTCAGACCTACATGTAAGTTTAGTAAGCTCAAAAATAAACAGTAAGGTTATTTCTGGAACCTTCCACGGATTTCTCAGACCTATTAAAGGAGGAAAATAAAAAAACAAAAATACTAACACCACCACACCCCGCTACTTCACCACCACTGCCACTGCCCCGCCACCGCTATCACCACTGCCACCATCAAAGTCAGAAACTTTGATAATACCCACCAGCCAGAGAACCAAAAGAACCCAATTTGGGAAGACAAAAAGGAACCTTTTCGAGGATGGGGGTAGATTACTATAAGGTATTACAAGTAGATAGGAATGCAAAAGATGATGATTTGAAGAAAGCTTATAGAAAACTTGCAATGAAATGGCATCCTGACAAGAACCCCAATAATAAGAGAGAAGCGGAAGCTAAGTTTAAAAAAATCTCTGAGGCCTATGAGGTATTCTACGTTTGATTTGATTTATTTCTTTTCAATATTTCTCAATCCGTCTTACTTTCTTGTTTATATAACCGGTTAAAAATTGCATCTTGTGATCTGGGTATCTTTTTAAATTGCTTTATCGTGATGAAATTTCTGTGTTTTGACTGTTTTTTTTTTTTTTTTTTTTTTTTTTTTTTTTTATTTCAATGGAAAAAAAAAAAAAAAAAAAAGGTCCCCTTGTGTCTCTTTTTCTTTGGGGATGTCCATGTTTAATTTCTTGGGATTGCTTTCTCCTGTATTGAACTCTCACTTGTAGCCAGCCTGCAGCTTATTGGCCAGTATTGGTTTCTCTGTTTTGAATTGGTGATTCTTGAAATTTCAAGGACACATAATCTCACTACTGTAACTTGTAGTTTGTCATGTTTTTTACTGGGATTCTATTTTTTTTCATTGATCCCCCATTTTTGCTGCTATTTTATGTTACCCACTAGCAAAATGCGTGTCAAATCTTTTCATATTCTGATTACTTCTTTTATATTTTCAAGATTGAAATTCAATGTTTTTCTTGTAGGTTCTCAGTGATCCCCAGAAAAGAGCAGTGTACGACCAATATGGTGAAGAGGGTCTAAAAGGCCAGGTACCACCCCCTGATACTAGTGGAACTTCCTACTTCTCCAGTGGAGATATTCCTACATCATTCCGATTCAATCCCCGGAGTGCAAATGATATATTTGCTGAGTTTTTTGGGTATTCAAGCCCATTTGGAAGCATGGGAGGTGGCTTTGGAGGCATGGGAGGTGGTTTTGGAGGCATGAGAGGATCAAGTTTCTCAAGTGGGATTTTTGGTGATGATGTGTTTGGATCTTTTGGTGACGGAGGAGGAGGATCAGTTTATCAAACTGGTCCAAAAAGAGCTTCTGCAATCGAGAATAGGTTGCCTTGTAGCCTTGAGGAGCTCTACAAGGGGACCACCAGAAAGATGAAGATATCTCGAGAGATTGTTGACATAAGTGGGTAAGTGCTGAGTAGTAGTTTTATGTTGATTTTTGTATTTTCTGTTTTGTAAATAATGATTCTTGTAAGTTCAATTTGGGCATTGATTTGTTTGTTCAAGCTATAGATAAGTAGTGTTTGTGATTGGTTAGGATTTAACTTGCTAGAATGCTCATTAAGCCAGCTAAGTAAGAGATTGGTGGATTAATTGATTTTTCCCATTCAAAGTCTTAATGATAATGGTTGGTATTCTGTTGTTTTGTTCAATGTTCAATAACATGAGTTTCTCATAAAGAAAATTGGTTTTATGTACGTAAATTTTGTTTGAAGTAGTAAAGGAAATTGTGTCTGCAGTTACTTAGTATCTCTCCTTTAGGTTGCCAATAGATGTATTAAGATATTTTCTTCTTATGAAGTCATATTCTTATTCAAGTGTACCAGATAAAATGCTTCTATATTGAAATGTAATTTATGAACCAGATAGGAAATATTGCATGGAACTTCCTATCATTTTTTTGTTGGAAAGTTTTATAAGCAAGACACCTGCAAAACTGTTGATTACATTAAAATGGATGCTTGTGCAGCAATTGGAAAATGGCACAAATTGTTTTTGGCCTAAGCAGTACTCAAATGAGCTTTTCTAAGGGATATTATAATTTTTCGTTATCTTTAGAATTAGGTTGAGAATAATCTGTTAAAAAAAATGTTATGCAACAGAAGCATGAAAATTTTCATATATTTTAGTGCACCTGAAGTTTATCTACAAGCTTGTAATACATCCTTCATAAAAGTTTGAAAGATTCCATGAGATCATTAATGATCTGCAATGTAATATGTCTTTTGTCTCCTAAATGCTGCAATTACATTGTCTTTAGGGATGTTAGAATGTTTGCTTCCCAATAAGTAAATATGTCAATGATCAAGCTAAATGTCTTCTATTTACTAGTGACTCTGTAATGTGGAAGACTAGTTCAATATGTTGTACATATTCTTTAGCTTTTGGGCTATGATTCAAGTAAACATATTCCCAACATATTACTAGTTTTTTGTGGGGACTCTTGGTATTAATACTACAATGATTACAATTGTTTTTTGAGTGATGGAAAAAGTGTCGGGCTAATTTGTTTATCATTAATTATGCTTTCTCAAACACTTTGACAACTTTGAGTCTGCTAGGCCAGGAATTTGTAAAGCTGTCTGGTCAAGGAGAATGTATCCTGTCTGGTCAAGGAGAATATATCACTATGTAACTGCTTGCTTTAGAAAGTGCATAAAAACCTGAAAGTTGATATGCTTGCAAATCTTTGTGGAGCTTCTCATACTAGGGGTTTTGTTTATGTAGCGTGCCCCATTTAGTGACCAATGAAAAAATAAATATAAAAATGTTCGATCTGGTTATGTAATTCAACTTTCATTTGAGTGATCTTGAGTCCCGAGTTAATTTTGCCTTCTGTTTTTTGGATGCAGTAAGACCAAAGAGGTAGAAGAAATCCTAACAATCGATGTAAAGCCTGGGTGGAAGAAAGGTACGAAGATCACTTTCCCGGAGAAAGGAAATGAACAGCCAAATATTATACCTGCTGATCTTGTCTTCATAATCGATGAAAAGCCACACCCTGTATACAGTCGCGATGGAAATGATTTAATAGTGACACAAAAGATTTCTTTAGCTGAAGCCTTAACAGGGTACACAGTCCATCTCACTACCTTAGATGGAAGGAATTTATCCATTATAATCAACAATGTAATTCATCCAAACTATGAAGAGGTCGTCCCAGGGGAAGGAATGCCAGTTTTAAGAGACAATATGAGAAGGGGAAATCTGAGAATCAAATTCAACATTAAGTTTCCAACAAGGCTAACATCAGAGCAGAAGGCAGGAATTAAAAAACTTATAGGATGCTGAGATCAAAGAAAGAATGCATCTTTTTGTGAATACGTATTGAGGAACTAGAACAAATTAGAATTGAGAGGTATTATGGAGTGAAATTTTTTTTCTTTTCTTCTTTTTTTTCTTGATGTGATTTGGTTATAGATTTTGAATACATATTTTCTATTGTTGAATGTTTGAGAATTACAGAGATTTTGTTTAGCTGGGTCCTAAATTTTCCTAGATTTTGTTTATCTGGTTCCTAAATTTTCCTGGATTTTGAGGTTGATAAACGTAATATAGTCCGTATTGATAAGAACATGCTTCAGATCATTGGCATCGAGCTGTCTTTCACCATGCTAGATGGAAATTTATTTAATGGTTGCTTCTGTTTCTGGTAGTATGCAAATTCAATTGTGCAGTACGCTGAGTCGATAATGCTTCTTGCTTCCCTAGAAAAGGCAACTGTCTTTCAAGATTCTCTTTAATATACATTATAATTCCTGTTGTTTAAGAGTTAATAATTTTAGTATTTACCAGTTTTTGTCAAATAAGATTTGATATAATATAATTCATAAAAATTGAAGTGTTGAATAAAATTGATATTTAAATAAATTTTAATGTTGTATTTAATTAATTAATTATTGTTAATCAATTTATGAGCCATTTGATATTGTGTCAATAAACAATTAAAATAATATACTAATAATTATCTATATATCTTTTATTGAAAATTGATTTTTCAAATAATTTAGTGTAAATTAAATATTTTAAATTTGAGAGAATTAAGCGTTTATAAAATTTTATAAACAAAATATTTAAATCTAATTCAAGTAATATATATGATATATAGAATATAAAAATTCTAAAATTTTTATTTAATAAATACACGTTTTGATCCATATGTAAAAAAAAAAAAAAAGGCTTAACCAAATTTAAGAATTTCTAATACAGAGAGTTAAGAAGTTTAAGTTTAATTTGACAATTTATTAAAATAGATGAAATTCAAGTTCAACTCCATTAAAATCAAATTAATCTCAAGTACACAATTAATAATCTTAATTTATTCATGGTAAAATGTTCTTATTTTTTGTTTGTTTATTACAACTCTTTTAGTAATTGAAATAATATGATTTTAATTAAGAGAAAATTTTGATGTGCAAATTTTTAGTGATATTACTAGGAAATTAAATATTTTATTCAATTATTTTTCATCTTTAAGTTAGTATATGAGTTAGATTTTTTCTTTTATTTTTATTATTGTCTTATTCTAACCAAAATATTTTTTTATTATAATTAAATTATATAATAATTAATTAATTATTGTTATCTAAGATCCAATTAGTAAATATTTATATTGATTCAATTTAAATAAACAATTAATAAGTGATAAATAAAGAGGCTCTTAAATAAGTATGTTTTCCCCTTCTTTCGTACTTAAATGAGTATATTAATCAACATAGTATAACAACGTATAAAAGCCTTTTAGTAAATTTGTTTGTCCATTCTTCTATTCTCATGAATTTTTAACAAATTAGATCCAATAAGTAAATATTTATATTGATTCAATTTAAATAAATAATTAATAAACGATAAATAAAGAGGCTCTTAAATAAATATTTTTTCCCCTTCTTCCGTACTTAAATGAGTATATTAATCAACATAGTATAACAACGTATAAAAGCCTTTTAGTAAAATTATTTGTCCATTCTTTTATTCTCATGAATTTTTAACAAATTAATTAATTAATTATTTTCTAAGCAAAATTAATTTTAATTTATATTAAACAACTTAATCATAATTAGTTATTAACGTTTATTAATTTTATGATTTTAATGACCAATAATTGAGGAGTTTTATTTATTATTAGTGTTAATATTTTAATTAAAATAAAAATATATCTAGGATGACAAATAATGTGAGTGATTTTAATTTGATTTTATAAGATAATTTTTGTATTATGAAGTTGTTATTAATCCAGAGTTATTTATTATTTTTTTTATGTTTTATATCAACTATATCTTAAAATTAAAGTAGAGATAGAATTAAAATTTTTAACATATTAGTTATAATTTCACATGAAAACAACTGGTCATTTTTTTCTTTTTTTTTTTTGGCACTAATTTCCTCACTTTGATAAGATACTTATAATTTCATCTTTTTTTATTATATTTTTTATATGACAATTTTTCATATTTGATTATACTTATATTTTATGTGACTCTTTAAACACATATGGAACGTATGAAAACTAATCATAAACTTATGTCACAATATAAAAATATAATGCTTTACTAAATATTCATCAAAAATTCTTTGGCAAAAAAAAAAATATTCATCAAAAAATTTTTAAATGTTAGTATTTTGCTAGAAAATATTTTATACAAATATATCTATCATTGCCTACTAAAAAAAATAAATATGTCTATCATTTATTAAGATTTAGTAAACTGATTACCATAATCTTTAGTTTGTAATATTTATCTAAGTTTTAACTTTTACTCTTAAATAAATGGACAAATTAGTTAATTAATTACCTTCTAAGTATAATTAGTTTTAATTATATTAAACCACCTAATCATAATTAGTTATTATTAATATCTAATAATTTTATAATTTTAATGAACAATCATTGAGATTTTTTTTATTTATTATTAGTATTAATATTTTAATGAAAATGAAAATATATTTAGAATATGAAATAATTATGAAAGATTGTAAGTAATTTTAAAAGATTGTGAGTAATTTTAATTTAACTTCATAAGATAATTTTTATATTATAAAAGTTATTACTAATCCATAGTCATTTATTATTTTTTTTATATTTTATATTAATTATATCCTAAATTTTAAGTAGAGTTAGAATTAAAATTTTTATCATGTTAATCTTAATTCTACCTTAAAATAACTAATCACCCTTTTTCCTTCTTTTTGAACTAATTTCCTTACTTTCTTAACATATTTATAATTGCATTTTTTTTATTATATTAGTAATATGGTAATTTTTCATATTTGACTATATTTGCATTACATGCGACTCTTTAAATACATAAACAATTTATAAAAACTAATCATAAACTTATATTACAATGCAAAAGTATAATATTTTACTAAATGTTTATTCGATCAAACCATAATTCATCAAAAAACTTTTTAAATGTAAATATTTTGCAAGCAAATATTAATTTTTAAATTATTATATTAATTTGTGATATTAATTATTTTATTGTAAACCATATATGTGGAAATTGACATGAAAAGAATAATATTTATTGCATTTGATAAGAATTTTTATAAATATAAAAGAAAATATATTAAAACATTAACTAATTTTTTAAATTAATAAACTAAATTAGTAGTACTAATACTACAATACAAACTTGAAAATTACTATATTATATTAATCTTATTTAAATTAAGCATAATTAATTATACATTAAATAATAATTATTTTATCTATTCTTTATTCTAATTGAATTCATTATTTCTTATTTAAATTAAATATAATTAGATAATTATATTTTTTTAATTAATAAATTACCATATTACCTATCATAAATGTACAATTAAAAAAAAAACTTAGTGAAAACTCTTAAGTAATTTTTTTTATCCCCTTTTCCACATATTTATATATAGTAAATATAAGTATAGATATATATAATACCAAACAAAATGTTCTATTTCTTTTTTAAATTAAAATATGACTAAATTTTAAATTATTATTATTTTAACTTTTATCTTTATATTTATTCTTTTATTAGATATTTTTATTAATTTTTTTCATTTCTCTATATCAAAATAAATTAAAAAAAATATTTTAGTCTTTTTGTTTTAAAAATATAATAATTTAGTTTATATACTGAAACGTTAAGCTATTAACATTTTAAGAAACTGAATATTGAAGTCATTATTTTGATATATATATATATATATATATATATATATATATATATATAAAGTCATTATTTTGAACCACGAGACCGATAGAGGAACTATTGATTGATATTTAATTTCCACTGAAGGGAAAGCGCTATCAGCTATGGACAATTTTACCCTTTTCTATAGGTACATCAAGTTCACTTGCAGAGTAGAGCTGCAGAACATTAAAGAATACAAGTTAGAGATAACTTTCTCGTGCATTAACATTCTCTATGTTAAAAGTTCCACTAATCACTGAATTCTGAAGATGTAGATCCAATGCCTTCATCTGGGTTCCCAATCTGCTCTCCATCTCCATCCCTGATTTCATCCTCATCCGAGTCCCCATTTATATATCCCTCCACATCCAAATCTCCTTGATCATCTTCATCTTCGTCTTCGTCTTCGTCATCATCATCTTCATTGGCATCTATATTATAATCACTTCCCTCAAGCAAGTCTTCAGACTTGCCATTAAAACCACCAGCATAGTCATCTACTGCCAGATCATATTCATCTCCCGAAGCTTGACCATTTTCATCATCGTACTCTGATCTTTCCGAACTGCTGAGATTTTCAGCACCCTGTACTTGGAATCTTGTTTCATCATCGTTCCAGTCATCACCTTCCAGCCTTCTTGGTGCTTTGCCATAGATTGTTTGTTTGGGAATATCTGTCTCAGCAACAGTGCTTGCTGGTGTTCTCTTGACTGGTTTCTGCCTGCTTCTAATGCTGCGACGGCCACGTTTCCGTGCTCCTTGACCACGTGATTGCCCTTTCCATGAGAGCACCTGCCTTAATCTGTTATTATTGGTGGTCATATTTCTCTTACCAGATTCTGATTTAGAACGAATAACCCTTCTTTGAGACTTCCCGCCACGGGTGATACGAGCACGGCCTCGGCCTCGATTACTCCTTCCACGACCCAATCCACCTAAACCAACATCAGCCCAATTCTCTTCTTGAAACGATCCAGCTTGATGAGGAGTGTCATTGGCTTCACTATCTTGGGTGCTTTTGACAATGGCAAACTTTGAAGGAAGCTTCTAAGGAATAGGGACCAGAAAATTCAGGACAATGTGGATGAAAAAATTGTAAATCAATCCAAAAATAAATTAAAAGAAAAAAAAGACAACTAAGTAAAACATTATGCTAAGAATCCAGGAAGAAGCTCCAGCAGAGATATGAAAGCCATAGTATTCTGCACCTTTGAGAACCATGATGCACTGATTGGGTTCCTAGAGCACAAGACTCATTTGCTTTTTTGAAGAGCTATTTTTGAAGTACTCTCATGTGAGGAGGCAAACATTCACCATTATAATTCGGAGCGGACTACAAAGTGTGCTCTTACTGCTTTGGGTCTGTTTTAATCAATCATTGACCTTATCACTAAATTTCATTATAGTCACCAAATATAAATTTGTATAAGCAAGCTCACTCAACTTTGTTTTGTTTTAATTCCCACGATTCTGTCTGTACTTAATTTAGATGTGAAACATCCTTATTCTGTCATGACTACAACACCTCTCTTTCTCTCTCTCTCTTCTCTAGCATGTGCATGGCAGCACCAAATTCCTAACTGGCCGAAGCCTACTTTGACACCCCCTATACAATAATAAAATAATAAACATACCTTACCACCAGTTTATATCTTGGACAACCTGAAATAATTCATTATTGCTGTACATCCATCAATCCTATACCCTCATTTTATCCTGAAGTTATTATAATGGGTTCCTTTAACAGAAATTAAGTGTTTTCCCAGGCAGACTTACTATTAGGTTATTAAAATTTTCACCCACTACTTCAAGGGGTAGGACACACATTATTGTAAATTTAGAATATGGAAGCAGATAGTCATTCACTTGCAACAGTTGGTGCAAATTATTGCATTATTTATCATCAGGTTGCAACTTTTATTAAGATTCAAAGTTTAAACTGAATGGCAGGGAGGCAACTGATGGGAAGAATCACTTCATAATAGCAGCCTTTGTTAAAAGCATGAATTGTCATCTTTATGATGAGAGAAAAAGGCGGAGAGGGAGGAAGAGATATATCCCAACATCATTCAAACTAAAATTATGCTCTGAACAAGAATTACTTACAATGAAGTCTCCATTGCCCCTGTCCTTCTGGGATTCGACTTTTTGGTGCAGTGTGTATGAAATGGATAAATCAAACTCCATGATTCTTAGAGCCATAGCTGCCGTTGTTCGTGGTAACCATGGAAGCACAGGAACTTTTTCCATTCTGGAAGAATCAATAGTCGCAAATCCAGATAGGTTGTCTGAAGCCAAAAGTTCATTAGTTGTTTCAAAGTTTGAGGACAAATAATCTCTTTTAATGGAACCCTCCAACACGGCCAAAATCTGAGAGAAAACAAGCATATGGTGTATTAACACACACAGAGAGAGCAGAACGAATATGCATGCAGGGTATTAAGAGAGAGAGAGATAGAGAGACAGACACAGAGAGAAAGTGAGAGAGTGGGAGAGAGAGAAAAGAGAGAGAATCAAGGAGAAAAATGGTACCATCACAGTTAACTTGTACAAACCTTGCCATCATGAATAGGTGAAGTAACATGATAACAAGAGTACAAGTGATAGAATTCAATTATAGATAAAACAACTGTAACTGACATTTTGATTTGTTAATTTCGTGTTTACCAAAAGAAAATCACAAGTTAAATTCAATGAAGACAACAGCGACAGTTCATTTCCATGGAACCACAGCTTGATTATGTGATGAAACTAAAAAACCTGGATTCATACTCCAAGAGTAAATGATCATATCAGAAATAATTAAGAAAAGAAAAGAAAATGCAACATAAACCTGAAGCAAGTCTTCAGCTGTCAATGAGAAATGCAGCTTTGTACCCCATAATTTTCGATAGCCATTAGTCCAAAGAGGTTGAAGAGCTTCAGGAAGAATAGAAACCTGAAAACCCACAATTCAGATGCTATAAGCTACAGTCTAATTGCCAAGCTGTCATTCAGAGTAATAATATTAAGAACATAAAGCTAATTTGTTAAAATAAATACAATGAAGGCACTCACCTCAATCAAAGCTAATTGCAATTTAAGTAACCTGATCCTCAGTGGAGAAGATAAACCACGCAAATTATAGTCAGGCCCAACCTTCATTTTCTCTTCACAATGAGCCACGTGTATGGAAAAATTGAAGTCATTCCCAGAGTGCTCATACGTCTTATGGCAAGAAGGACAGCGGTCATCTTCATAGAAATAGATGTCATGGCAGTAATCACAAACACCAAGCAGTTGTCTGCATCTTTTCTTCCCATACTTCACAGCACATAATATTGAAGAATTAAAGCACTCTTTCCATATCCACTTCTCAAAGTCTTGGTATCTTTTAAATGCATGACTCCTCTCAATTTCATTCCTTCCAAGTTCAACAGCAAAAGATGTTGAGGTCTCAGACACATCAGAATCTGAAACACACACAGTGCTGCTTGGGCTATCAATAATACTGCTTTCAACACCTTCCGCTTTAACAGTGTCCACATGTAGTGTGTGTGTGTTTGCATGTAGCATGTTCCTCCTGACAGCTTCCTTAAAGGGCATCTCAACCTTTTGTAACATCATCTGCAAATGGGATTCCCTAACCCCACGCACATCCAATGATGCCATGAGAGAATCAAAACCCTGCAAGCAAATTTTAGAAATGATGATAATAAAGAACAGAAAAGAATTTATGTGAGGACAGTGCCAAAAAAAAGAGAGAAAAGAGGACAGAAAAATAATGCACAGGTAATTGGTGCAAAGTTAAATTTACTAAATCAAAGTTCTCTCTCAAAAGACAAATATTGCATGTGGCAGGCATCTCTGCTGATACAACATACATAAATGCAACAAGACACATTAAGTATAGCATGTGTCACATATAAACTATCAAAGTAAGATAGTCAACTAGGAAAAAAGTACTACCTGCTCAGAATCAATGAGCCTCCATCGACCATCATGTAACTCAACAAAGATCCTGCCACAGCCAGGATCATTGCAAGAAGCAGATGTAATAAATTGCCAGTACCGATTGCGTCTGCGATCTTGACCAAGAGGCAATGATCGGTACACATACATCTCCTCTGCCTTATGACCAATGAAGGATTTTAGCTGTGAACGTGACTTTTCTGCAGCACACCCTGGTTGCTGATATGAGAGACTATCTGGACCAACAGAGAGATCTTGCATTTGCAGGTTTCCTTCAGGTGTATTATTAAGATAATTCAAATCATTCTGTGGGTCAGCTGGCCGTTCTTGCTGAGCAGCAGCATTCATAGTCATCTCATTAATTTTTTCATCAACAGTAACCAATGGGCTTTGCCTAACCTCGGCTGCAGGCATTGTCAGATTATGTTCCACCTTGTTTCCTGTAAATGCAGAATAATGGATCTTCATCACATACTCTTCTTTCATTCGACGTTTATCAATTTGTGCCTCTGCCCACATTTGCTTCTTTAGAGCATTTGCTGCTTCTAAGCGTTCCTGAAAAGCACACATTTCAGACAACAATAGATGATTTTAAAATTTCTCACCAGAAGGAAAAAGTAATGATACCTCAAGAACAAGTCGGATAGAGTTTCCTTCAATTGCCACACCAATCAATGCAACAAGTGCATTAAGGCGCTCCTCAACACTCAGATCAGAGTACTCCCCCTCCATCAGTCCCTGAACCCACGGTTCACCAAGGTTGCTTTCATCAATATCTGCATCTTCTTGAACAATATTAGTGGATCTACCAGGAACATCTACAGACCGGCAAATGGAAGCACCGACACTTTTTACTTCATCATTGCCTTGAGAATGCATTGACGGCAAACCCTCACCAACATTCTGAAGTCCAACTTGTGGAGTCCTGATTGCATCATCATCACCCTCCTTTCCATTTTCAAAGAGGGTTTTTGCATTAAATTTGTTTACTTCTGGAGAATTGCTAGCCTCTTTCTTAGGGTTTAAGTCAGTACCTAAATCATCAATTTCAGGATCATCTGCCACATCACTCTCAGAATCTTCATCTCTTTCAGCATCATCAGCATCTTCTCCATCTACAAAACCACTCTTGAATATCCGGATTCTTTCTCTGGCAGTTGAAAGTATTGCTTCAGCATCAGCTGGATCCTTTCTATAGGCAGGACGCACACAGTATGTTGATGGAGCTGTTCTCTCAAAGAGTTTTGAATCCCTTGACAAAGCAGCAGCAATTGAAGCTTCCGGTGTCTTGCTCGTTGTCAGATCTCTTAGTCCGGATTTCTTTGATAAAATATAAGTGAATAAGATAAGTTTGATATTAAGAAAAAATATACATACATACATATAAATGAACAGTTAGTAAATCAAATTACCTGAATCTTTTCTGCAACTTCTAATATTGTCAGACCATTGCTTCCTTCAAGAGAGAGAACATGAAATGCTGCAAACTTAACTGTACCAGGTGTCAACCGATGCCTAGATCTGCGTGGATTCGAAAATCCCCTTTCTTGCATTATAGCAACAGCATTTTCAACTGCTGCTCCACTGCGTAAATTAGTAATTACATCTTCACCATCGATACCCTGAATTTAACACCAAAGAGAATAAAAACAAGAATCGCTTCAAACCAACAACAAAAAAAGGACTATCCTTAAAATTGAAAATGAAAAACATACAAGATGCACCCAAGTAGACGCCATATCTTAAGGTAATACTGTGAAATATGAGATTCTCAGGTTACTTCTGATAGTAATAACACGAAGCCATATACAGCAACTATCAGAGAAATTGACCTACAGGCTACAGCTTTTACTTTCTCCATAGGACAGCATAATCATCCGAATACGATAATTTGTTTTTCCTCAACAAAACCATCAATCTTAATTACTGTAGATTACTTCATTTCACGAAAGATTTCTTATCATTAAAGTAAGTTAGGAAGTAGGCCCAAATCACAATTGGATTATTGCTGTCTAAAAGCAGTGCCCTCATTGGTAAATTGTTGTGGTATGTTTCTTTAGAGGTTAATTTTTTGCTATAAGATATTAAGATCAAGTATGATTTGCATCAAGATGGATGGGACGCTGAGGCACTAGCAAACATAACCCATGAGAGCCTGAGGATATTCATAGTTTTCTCGTAAAACCTTCAGTTCTACTCAAGGGCTTGGATTTTGTTTGGTTCACAATTCTCCAAAAGATGAATACTAATTACCTTTTGAAAAAAAAAAAGGCCTAATAAGACTTTATCTCCAATTGAGTTGTGTATATAAATATGGAATCACCTTTTTAGCATTTTTTGAGGAGCAGTGGGGGTCTCTGGAATCTTTAGACACTTGTAGGTTTAAAATGGAGAAGTTTTGTTGGCAGGAAAAATGCCAAAATTCTTTGGAATTGTGCCTTTTTTTTTTTTTTTTTTAAAGTCTTCAGATAGGGAAATGCACGACTTCAAAAAAGTATGTCCCTTTGTTGTGGTACAAGTTGATGCCTCTAGCTTTCTATGTGGGCTTATGGTTCCACCTCCCAGAATTTTAGAGAGGTTCGTTTTGAATGTTATCCAACTTGATTGGAGGGCATTAGTTCTTTTGCTCACTTCTTGTTTTCTTGTTTGTAGTTGTCTTTTGAATTTATAAGAGTGTTCCTTGTCCTCCAAGGTGTACTGCCCTTTTCTTATTAAAAAATGTAACCAGTCCACCATTGGCTTTCAGCTTGACTGATTAGGCAATTTAAATGCTAACCACCCCAGTCACTAAAAACTTTCAGCCAACCTCAGTACAAGGAGAGTCCATCTCTGCTAGAAACAAGCATAAGATTCAGTTACAATCAATTATGCTTCCTTAAACAGTAGATAAAAGCAAAAACAAAAATGAAGAATTTGAGCTTCAAGCTACAGAACAAAGAGCAGGACTCCAAAACAGTAATATATCAATTTGTTCTATGGCTTCAATTTTTAGTTCTTTTCCAGCATGACATGAGAACTAACACTACCTATAAAAAACAGAAACATAATTGCAGTCCTAATATCTCCTCCATATGGCAATCAACAGCATAACAATAACAAAAGTCACAATAAACATGACATTTCAGCGACAGGTATTTACTAAAACTAAAAAGAGAAAATCTGAACTCCATGATGTGTCTGGTCAAGCCAAAATGGAGGTATGTATCTTTCAAAGCAAATGAACTAATTAAAGAGGAATTGATAGGAAGTATTTATTGTTAGGATCCATTATTCAATGATAACCAGGGAATAGTCTCAGCTTTCACAAGACATGCATTATAAGGACAGAAATTTATTCTGGGAATACAAGAGAATGAAAATAGGACAGTTCATATGTTGAAAGAAAAAAAGCTGAATGAAACAGGAAGAACCTCATTATCATCACGAAGATAAGCCTGCTCAACATTTCTTTTCTTCAGTTGTGGCCCAAATCCTGCAGAAAGAGCAAACTGTCGCAATATTTCAGGCCATGTTAATGGATTTAGGTGACGTTGCCAGCTGCGTATATCAAAACCCCATGCATATGCCTGACACAGAAGGCCAAAATAATTTCAGTTGAAAAAAAAAAAAAAAAAAAAAAAAAGAAACAACTGGAATATGGATTAACAAGCAATTGAGGAAGACTTACCCCTTCAACAATCTGTGGATGTCCACCTCCAGGATTAGCAGCACTATTCTGATTTGCCCCTAAACCTGAGGCAGGAGTCCTGGCAACATCTTCAATATCTTTAATTATGGTTCTCAAAAGAGCAATATGTATTTCACCTAATAGCCTTGGATCCTGGGAAGGGAAATGCACATAAATGCCACTAAACTAACAGTCTAGTCTTATACATGTTTCAGTAAAAGATCTAAAAATGCTTACATAATCATGAAAAGATTGGACAAACTCATCCATAGTGAATGGCCATATCCCAAGAACATCCACAAAAGTAATTAAGAATTTCCAAACCTGCAAATTCACAATTTCCATCAAGAGCCTCACAAAAACCAATAAGAAAATAGGAAGAGAGTGGATAGAGAGAGAGAGAAAAAAAGAAAAAGGCTAAGCTTTAAGCTTCTAAAAAATTCTACAAGATATTGGACACAGAAATGATCCCCTCCAATAAATAAGAGAAAAGAGCTAAAATTCGCCTACCAATGCAACCTAGCTCTAGCACCAACAAGGATCAGCACAATCAAGATTTCATTACGTGGAGCGGAGGGAAGATGGGACTTTGGGTCACCAAGAAAGACTCTATACTAAAGGAGATAAAATGAAATGCCATACTGTTCTACAAGCTATCACTCACATTTCTGAAACCAATTTTCAGTATTTGCCTTTCAGTTTACCCATATCTCCGCTCAAACTATTTCTTAGTTAAGACGTTAATAGATTCAAAAAATACTCCCACAGTCTTACAATGAACGTCCACTTTGATTTTGGCACAGAGATTAAAGAGAGCCATTTTAATGAAGTATTTTTTTTCAGTTTACCAACTTTAACCTTCATTTTAGTGGAAAAGTCGCACAAAGATTAAAGAGAGTTATTTTGAAGGGTATTGTTAACAAAACAACCTTTTGACTTTGAATTTTAAATTAAATAGGAAAAGTGGACGTTCTTGTGGGGCATTCCAAATTAGTACTGCGGACACTGACCATCTCATAGAGTCAGTATTTTCAACATATCACTTGCCACTGATCACCCATCTGCCCACAAAAACCCCAGTTATCATAAATAGTTTACAGCTAGGCAATGGAAGACCGTGTACCCACACTATGAATATCTTTTGTTTACTATAATTAGAATGCAAATGGTGAATGCTAACAAGGGAACAGTGAAGGAAAAATGTCTTTGCATAAGTTAGTGGTCAATTTTGACACACAAACACAGGTGTGAAATTAATAACTAGAAGAAAGGATGAAGTCATCCATTTTCAATCTTTTTCTCTAGAGCAGTTGTGACACTGCCTATGACAGCAAACACCAGAGAAGATTAATGTTACTAGGTCATTGCTTCTACAAAAGTGTACAACTATGAAGAAAAAAGATTCAGAACCACTTAAACTCACCATTAGAAGATTCCCCACATTATCCTCTGAATTATTCCATGGTTGAAATCCAAAAGGCCTCTTCAATAGCACAGATCTGGGAGGGAACAAAGCCAGTTTATCTACATATAAAGAGCAAAATATTAACATGTAAGCTTGTGCAGTCATACTGAAACCAAAATTCATCTGCAATTCAATTGTACAAGTTCCTCGGCAACATAACTAAATGTTCTTAACAAGTGTAATCATTCAGGGTTATGAATTAAGGCCCCATTTGATTACCAGAAAGCAGGAACAAGAAAACAAAATCCTGGTTTCTAATGCCTGGCCCAATGCAGGTACAAGAATCAGGTAATGAAATCATTTCCACCCCCGGTTTCTCATTTCCATTCTGTTCACTCTTAAGTTATAAAACACCTCAGAATGGGAATGAAAGGTCAACACCTTTGATGGCCACTCTTACTACATAACCAAAAAAGGCCTAAAGTTTGTGTTTTGACTATATCCTAAGGATTCAGCATGTGCAGTTAAATTATTGTCATTAGTCATTACAACTGTGATTAGTAACAGCAGCAATATTCCTATTATATATTAATTACTGTGGAAAAGTAACATGGCACCCTGTAGTTTCGGCCTATAGTGGGATGTCAGCCAGCATTAGAAAATATACGAGATAAAGTTTATGTTTGAACTAAAGTACTTAATAGCATTCACAGCTTACGATGCATGAGAATATTCACTCGGATATCACTGCTAAAGGGCTTCCATTTGTTAAAATTAGTATTTGGCATCATAAAACACAAATAGTTTCCATTGATCCATGTCCAGAATGACTAATGCTAACATGGGAAAAACACATAAAATGTCGAAAATTTTAAGGCATCATCATAAAATTACAAAATTTAAAAGTGCATAGACAGGGGATATCAACCTTAAAAAGAACATAATTCAGTTAGAAATGTACGTGAAATTTCAGAGCAAAATTAAACTGCCACTTCAGTGTCAGTGGAATAAAACTCAAGCATTGCAAAGAAGCATGAACATGATAAAAGTGGAAATATAGCCCCCTAACAGAAAGCTACTAACAAATATACAGATATCTTGAACAGAAAATAGGTGAGACATAACCAACCTCTAAAGGAATCGAGATTCTGCAGAGTTTCAAAGTCAAGAGAAACTATTGAAGGCAATCCCTTGCTAGAGGCAGCTAACTCCATGAGTTCCAAGCGTTCATCATCAACTAGCTCCATTGACTCTTTAGCAATTCTGCGTGCAATTGCCCTCTCAGTAGCAGCTTTTTGCCTTGCTGCCTCCTTTTCTCTGCGTAATTCTTCTTTTTGTCGCATTTTCTCAGCCTGAATACACAAATTATTGAAAAAGGAGATTGAAAGATTAATTTATCCTCACTTGTAAATAAGAGGATAGTTCAGCATTGCCCTCTGCATATGCAAAGTTATAAGAGGAAAGTTCAGAAACAGTGTTTACAAAAAACTCACTCTGATAGACTCCTTCTGCAAGAATCTCTCTCTCCGCTCCAGTTCACGCCTTTGCTCCCTCTGGTACCTCTCCTCTTCTCGCTGTTTTTCACGCAACAACCTTTCTTCTTCCTTCCGCCTTTCACGGTCATGCCTCTCCATTTCTTTCCTTATTTGCTCTTCCCTCTGGATATACAGTGTAAGTTATGAATATCATCTGCATATAGTTTACAGGTTCACAGAAGAAATTATGCAGATAGTAAAACTGGACCTTTCTCCTCAAGATATCTTGCTTTTCAAGCTCTTTCCGTATTCTCTTCTCATGGGCTTCAACTTCACGTGCTATTCTTGCCTCCTCACTCTGCAAGACATTAAATAAGCGTGCATGGTTACCCGTCTACAGTAAAAGGGATATATGTCCAAATGCAGCATATCTACCTTTCGCTTCCTCTCAATCCGCAAAACATCCTCATCATGGGTAACCCTCCTATCAGATGGGATAAATGGATTGTCCAATGCAGTAATTGGGTGAGCACCAAATTGAGCATCCATGCCAATATTTGTTAAGGAGCTTTTTCGTATTACAGTATCATATTCTGCTGTAGCAGATGGCAAGAGGTGGCCCTGCCTTCCTTCTTGGGGCATAAGATTTAGACTGGGCAATTGACTTGGAAAACCATATCCAGAGGACACTTGCTCGTTTGCATGCATAAATGGGCGTCCTGTAGATAATGCTGCAGTCTTGGCATTATGACTGTCAGATGGTGAACCATATTGATAGGATGGGCCAACTCGTTCATACGAATCTGTTCTGACAGTTGGTTGCTGTGGAAGGAACTGGTATTCATGCACAGGCCTTGAAGTACCCTAAGTATGAAATGTGTGAAAATGGAATTTACTTTCCATATAAACATCAGAATATGGGGGATAAATACAATGTATAATTCATATTTGCACAACCATCAAAAGATTAATATTAAGCGAAATAAAGCATATGATAGCAAGTATCATGCAGCTACGGGGGGACGAAGGGACGGAATCAAAGGACTAAGTAAATTCTGCTGGCTGTGGAAGGGAAGAGGGGGTTGAAAAAGGGAAAGCAAAAGAAAAAGATGTAAATATATTTAACAGAACACATTTACAATCTAATAAAGCTTTCTAAGCTATGTTTTGCCACCTCCAACATAGTTATTTTTTTTTGCCAGTATAACATTTGTCTTTCCATTTCTAGTTAATTTGAGCTGCAGGAACTGAGTTCACATAAGATTTTGGAACCCACTGAAACTGAACAGTGAATCAAAAACACTTACATAGCAATTATAAGCAAGGTTCCTTAATTAGCCATCACAGAAAGATAAGCATGTACTACACTCTTTTTATTTTTCTGAACAGCATATCGATCTAGTTGTTCAACCTAATTTCTACAAGGGAAAAATCCTAACATATTCCAATTAACCAACAAACCCAAATATGGGGATCACCTTCAATAAATTAGTCGTATGCTTCCATTAGGAGCAGCAGTCATGTCTTCTGTTTTCAGTAATTGATAGGTTTCATTAGGTTCTAAACTATGATTCCATCGAGAGAAAATAGGTCCCTCTAAAAGGGGATGGGGAGACATGTACAGAAATAAATAGCAATATCAATTCTATCAACATCCTCTCAAGCAATTCCAGAAATAAAAGAACATAGCCTAACCTTGATAGATTTCACATCAGGCCGCTCATACAGGTTGGCCTCAAAAGACCGTCCAGGCTGCTTTTGCTGCCCTGCTGCGGCTGTTCCTAGTGTCAATATAAAAATCATCATCAGATCTCAACTTCGGCAAACTATTAAATGCTCGCACATAGAGATGGGCCGCAAATCAAAGGAAGTGAAAAGGCAATAATTAGCATGAAAGTTAACCGGCAGCATGATTAATGTTCAACATGAAAAGGGGGGAAAAAAGAAACTTGAAACTGGATTAAAAAGGGGATACATTTAATATTTCATTTGAACAAAAACCAGAACCCCAGATTACAAGGGCTTGGCACTAAGGTTTTAAATAACAGTATCTGTCATGGTATCAGTATTAGTATCAGTAACAGTGTCAGAAGGTCAGTCCAAGGTGTAACCATACAGGCCAGTGCTACCTTGAATTTTTTAGAAATTAGTAAAATGATTTGCATCATATTCTAGATAAAACAATATGTCAATCCTATCAACACCTAAGGAACTATTAATTGAATACAACTTCATAAATTAATTGAACTAATTACTTAGATACGATCATTTCAAAATTAAACCAATTTGACATTATATAGAAAGATCATTAAAGATCATTTCAAAATTAAATCAATTTGACATTATATAGAAATCTTTCCAATTTATGATTAAAAATGTCTACATATTTAGACACAAGTATCTTCCCCTTGCAATATAAATGATTACAATTGAACATTAAACTAAAGTCATATATTATAAAATTATTCTAAAAACTAAAACATTAATTTTTCAGATATTCTAGTTATAAGCACTGATTAGCCTTTGTTTGTCTGCCCCTCCCACCCTTTACTCTATCTTCTTCCCTGTCTGCCTCTACCATACGCAGCCATTGATGCTGCCCAGGTACACATCACCCCCACGCCACTTTCTTTTCTTCTTCTGGCTTACCCCATTTGACTATTAACTTGAAACAGCCATTTTTGCCCTTTAAAGGGGCGATACAAGACTGATATACTTTGATTTCAAAAATCACAGTCATGTCTTGGCATACAACAGATTACCCAACCAAAATCCTGTTACACAATTAGCAATTTTGAAATTTTTTTACCAAAAGTCATCCTCATCTACTTTATAGTGTGTCGGTAATAGCATTCCACATGCAGCCAAATTCTTCTCTGTTCATGCTATCTTCATTTCTTAATGCAAAAGGCAAAGAAGAGGTGGCCTGCTGTACAAAACATTTTGACTCGGTAATTCTATCTTCTAAGTACAGAGAACATCACCAATGTCATCTCTCATTGACACTTCTCTCAAGAGAGGATTCATCCTACCTGTCTCCTTGACAAATATCGTCAAATACAACTGTTGAAAGGCTACATGCATCAACGTTTCCAGAGACGAACATGACAATCTTGATTGCTATTATCTGTTTTATTGTCCTAACTAAACCAACTGTCAGCCATGGACTTCAACTAAAGGAAATTTCGAAACTCAATTAATGACTTCCCATTACTATGCATAATCATCAAAGATGAAAAGAGCAAACAACAGTATCTGGGTACCAAATTTACCTATGGGTGCACCAAATGCATCTGGTGGTAGGGGATCAAACTCCATCCCCAGAATTGGACCATCCTCCCTCAATGGCTCCCCCAACTGAGCCTCCACAAATGCTATAGCTCTAAGTTCAGCCATCGACTGCTGTGGTTCATAGTACCTCTTGATTGAAGACATTTCAGCACTAATTCTTGGGACAGCCACTCCAGAAGTCCTAGCAACTAGTCGCCGCGAATCCATCCCATGACCAAATGGACTCGACCCTGAAGCAGACACTGGCACAAGTTCATTTCCGACCTCAGCCACTGGCCCCATTTCCTCACCAGCTGGTGCTGTAGATGGTGCTGGTGAATCCTTGTGTTGGCGCTTCACTGGAGGTGCCTTTCTATCCTTCAAACGTCGGTGACAGAACCACATCTGCAACTGGCGATCAGAGAGTCCTAACTGGACAGAAAGTTGAGCCCGCAATTCCTCGGAGGGATATGTCTCCACTGAACAAAACACAAGGTTCGCTACAAATGAGCTAAAAATTTTTAACAAAACTAAAGAGTAACCATTAAGCTAAATTTAAGTAAAAGAGAGCTGCATTTCAAAAACAACCACAAATTTCAGTTAAGCAAAATTAAAAAAATAATAATAACAATAAAACTAAGGCCTAACGCCAAAATTAAACAAATAATTAATAAAATTTAAATTTAGCAACGCTTAAAAAAACAAACCAGCATAAGTTTTTTCCAGAATCTCAAGCTGAGAAGCAGTTTTCATTTTCCGCTTAGTCTTAACTTCTCCTCCTCCTTCAGGGGGTTTCTTCTTCTTCTCTACTTCACCACCACCACCACCACCACCACCACCAGCAGAACCAACACTTCCATCCATTGCAAAAAAGAAAACCCTAGGAATCGAAGCAGACAAATTGAAATAGCACAAAAATAAAGAGATCGAAACAGCGATCTTGCAAATATATTAGATTTCCATAGTTGAGGAAAAAGAGAAGAATTGATTCAGACAGTTTCTCTCTCTAAAAGCTCCTCCTCCTCTCTCTCTCTCTCTCTCTCTCAATCTGAAAGAAGAAAAAATTTGGAAATGGAAGATAGAGAGATGATGATTTTTGGTGCGTGTGATTGAGATGTGCGGTTGTGAGATTTGGGGAATATAAATTTTTTTATAAAATAAATATAAAAATTCTTTTATATAAATTGAAAGTAATTAATTAATATATATACTAATGGAAATTCTTCTTCTTCTTCTTCTTGTTGCTGTTCGTCTACTTCTTCTTCTTCTTCTTCTTCTTCTTTCCAATTATTATTATTATTATTATTATTATTAAAATTGAAATCAAAATTAATAAATAATAAGAATTTGATTTATGAATTAAAGTGGAAAAACTAGGAACAAAAGAACAACAACGAACAGTCATTCTCTCTCTAATCGCTTCTCTCATTTTTTATTTTTATTTTTTTTTTTAATTGTTGCTGTTGTTGATTTTCGATTTTTCTTTTTAATAATTATTTTTTTTTGTAAAAAAGAGCAGTACTTGTGCTCGTGGATTTGTTGAAATTTTTTAAAGAAAATTGAATATTTCAAGAGAGAGAAAGTTTGGTGTGGTATTTTGTCAGATGATAGCTTTTTGTAGAGAGAACGAGAGAGAGAAAAGGGATCGATTCATTCACGAATTAGGCTTACATATATATATATATATATAATTTGGAATTATTTTGGATTGGTTTGGGATTTTTGGATTTTGCAATAAATCGAACAGTTTCTTTTTCGCGGCTTCTGTTGATTCTTTTATGTTTTATCACCATTCACGACTTGTCAAGAGCTTTATTATGAAGAACCCAACATTTTCAGCGCGTGCTTACACGCTCTTTGTTTTTTAAAAAAAAATTAATATTTCTTTTATTATCTTATAAACTAATATTTTGAGAATATAAATTAATTTGAATCACTTATAAATTCAGTATTTTTTATAACAAGCATTCATAATGTAATTCATATTATTTTGCTTTTTATTTAGTTATAATATTTATTTATAATATATGATTATAATATTTATTTATAACATATAAGGTAAATTATTTATATCTATCAGTAAATATTTAATATAAATAATAAATAAGATTGAATTTTTTATCATTGATTTTTTGGCTGTATTCATTTTAAGACACCAAATTTGAAAATTATGCTTATAATTCTTAATAAATAAATATGAAACATGTTTTATCACACTTCATTATCATTCATCCATTGTTTTCGAAATTGGAACTCAATTGCCATGTATAATTCAATAGTTAAATACACAAGAGCGTTTGTTTTATAATTTATTAGAAATTAGGAGATATTTTTTTATTTATGTTATTTATGAGAAAGATAATTCAGAAATAGATTGATTAATAAACGTACTTTTGCATAATTCTCATAATATTTTATAATTGAGTAATTAGTCAACAAATCTCCAATGCAATAAGAATTTTGCAAAATACAAAATACTAATTTCATAGTAAAAATTCAGAATCATAATACTTATTAAGAAGGAAATGTCCTTCTAGCTTTTTTTGGACATTTTGATAATAATAGTGAATGCATAAATGCCACTCATTACGCATAGATTATATAAATATGCATTAATTTATATATATATAAAAAAAAAATAGCACGTGAAGATAATGTTACGTCTTTTTTAAATGTGTTTAAGATTCATCTTAAATATTAAAATTCGCTTTTAAAATTTTTTAATTTTATTAATTGATTTTTATTTTTTTACTTGTAAATTGCTTTTCAAAATTATTTTTGATAAAAGCATTAATTTACTTGTTTTTATTTAAAATTAATTTTAAAAAATATAAAAATTTTGTTAAAAAATGCTTTTTTAAATGCAATTCTAAATAGAATATTTATCTATTTATATGCATAAAAAGCATTTACAATCATATCTATACACATAAAAATTATATGCACTTTTCTTCCAAAAAAAAAAACACAGAATCATATAAAATATGTTTGATATTAAGATAAAAACTTTTTTTTAATATTATTGAAAAATAACTTAAAAATGTTGTCTAATTTTATTGAAATTTTATGATTAAAACATTTAAAAATAAATCTTAATAACCTACAAGTTAATATTTTTAATAAAGTAAATTTTTTCAATGACAATTCAAACTTCAAACAATAATGTTAAAAAATTTATAAAAGTATAAATGGCAAAGAAAAATTTTAAATATTATATTTAATAAGAGATGATATTTAGTATCTTTCATCTTAAATAAATTTATAAAATTCGATAATAGTAAATATATATATAGTATTAATAATAAATTTATATTCGATTCCCACATTGATACTCAAAAAAATCTATAAAGTTCACTATAATGCTTATTGGCAACATGTCATTTACTATCAATTGTGGCAAAATTATGGTGACGTGCATTTAATTTACTAATGATTATTTCTAAGCTATACAATAAATATGAAAAGGTATTTGTATATAATTTTCTTTTTCAAATTAAATATCAATAAAATATCCTAAAATTTATAGTTTTATAAAAAGTTCCATTATGTTTTCTAAATTGTTTTATCACTAAAATAAAGGAATCTTGAGAGGATTTCTATCTGCACTACAAATACAATTAATGGATCTTGTGAATGATTCACAACACCACAAACATAGTATGATCGTTAGCATGTCTATGTCACCAATTGATTTCTTTATTTTTATAATTTTTTAAATGTTTTATGCAATTTTAAGTATTTTAAAAAATAACTAAAAATTAAAAATAAATGCTAGTTAATTAGTGGAGTATTTAATATTAAAATTTAAAAAAATTTTAATTTTTTATATAATAACCTTATTTGAAGAAATTAAATGAAGAGAAAATAATAATATAAAAAATTAAAAATGAGTAATATAGTATTTTTTTAATATATTATAATATAATTGTTTTCGTTTTTTTTATAATTATTTTTTTTCCTTCATTGAATATTATATGATTGATAATATAAATTTTTACATTAGTACATAAAGATAAAGATATTGACAGTGAGATTGATTTAAAAATTTTTATTACAATAATAATTATTGTTTATATACATGTGTAACAATTTTATATTTATATTTTTTATTTAAAATAATATTTATATATTTTTATCTTTTTATGATGCATAAAAATTAATTAAAAATATTTTTTAACAACAAAGCTGCGAAGTACATCAAAAATAATACTATCAGGTTACCCTGATAATGATCGGCTGTTACACTACGACCAACAACGTTTGTTGAGAAGCTCAAATCATGCCTGTGTAGGGCTTATTGACAACCGTTGCAAACGGAGGAAAACGATCAAGCTACATCGTGGTTTATAGTGATGCATATGAGCTTCATTTTTCATTTTTCAATTTTTGATTTATTTTTGATTATTTATTTTCAAAATAAATTTTCTTTTTTGATATTAAAAATAATATATATATATATATATATATATATTATTTTCTTTAAAAATTAAATTTATTATCCTAATTACTTGCAAAATTAACAGCAAGGTTAGTAGAATTAAGAAATAAATTTAAATTTAATTTAATGTATGGAAGGAAAGAGAAGAAGAATGTTAAAAAAAATTAATATGTATACATAAAGCAAGTTTAAAATGATATAGGTTTTACCATGTGTCATAGATTTGCCACATGTTAATTTTCTACTTGTCGATATGGAAAGCAAATCATGAAATTTTATATTAATTTATTTTCAATTATTATCATTTAAATAAATTTATACTCTAAATTAAGAATATTTAATTATTATCACTAATATTATGCTATGATTATAATTTAAATAATTAGAAACTTACATAATTATAATTTGTAATCTAAGTGAAGTTAAAAACATTAAATTTTATAATTATTATAATTTAATAAAATTTGTAACTTAAATTATTTATTTATAACATACCTTTATAATTATATGCATATATAAAGAGATTTTGACAAGTGAATGAATATTATTTTTATTTATAATATTTGAAAGAACTTTTCTCTCAATTACAATAATAATAAAAAAAAATTTTAAATTTTTAAAATGTTTTATCATATTTTTTATTTAATTTTTTTATGACACCTTTTTTATTTATTATAATTTTATAAATTTGTACAAGTATTCTAATACAATTAGTTGTAAAATATATCTAAATTAGTAACTAATGTTAATAAAAAATATTTTCATATATTATTATGATACTTGATTAATTTAAAAATTTATAATTAAAATAATATTAATTTAGCAATTATGAATGAAAAGTAATATTCAATTAATATTTATTTAGTTATTAAATATGTTTATTTTAAAAAAATATTTCAATTTGATTATGATAGAATAAAAATTATGATAGTCAATTTTTCAAATAGATATTATAGTGATAATTCAAAATAGATTAAATGATTATGATGCTAAAAATATAAGAATAACATAAACTTATAATTGTGTTATTACTTGAAAAAATTTGAAATCTAAAGCATAAAAATAATTTTACTATTATGACAATTACATATATTACAAATATAATTATGATGTGCAATCCAAATTAAAAAAAACAAATTTAAATTTTAGCATAACTTTAAGAAAATATAAACTAAATCACCAACTTAAAACATAAATTTATTTTAAAATTAAATATTATTTATTAATCAATTAAAATTATGTGAGTTGTAACATTCAAAATTTAAGTTTTCAATTTTCAATTATTATCATTATTATTTATTAATAAGATTTATAACCTAAATTACCTATCTATTTATAACATACATTTATAATTCTTTATATATATATATATGTGTGTGTGTGTTTGTTTTGTATGTAAAAAGAGAATGTAAAGTGAAATAATATAATTATTATATTTTTCAAAAGAAATATTCAATTTTATAATAAAAAAGTTAATTTTTCTTTTACTAATTTTTAAATATTTTATTATATATTTTTATCCAATTATTTTTCTTCTATAGCTTTATTTAACATATATTTTTTACGACTTTATGTGTTTATGAGTATTAAAATATAAATAGTAAGATATTATTATAAATGAAATATTTATTATTAATTGAAATATTAAAAGGATAACATTTTTTTTTTTTGGAAAATAGGGAGGGAAAATCGATCATGAGTTTATTACCAAAAAAATATACACTTACTATTAAGATATGTCTCGATATGCAGGATAATATTTAGTTAAGAGAAAATTAAAATATTATTATAAATGAAGAATTAAAAAGATAATTTTTTAATAAATATTTTGATATTTAATTATATTTATTTACTTATTTATATTTTTTATAAATTTTTTCTTAACACTTTTTAATTTTTAAATATGTTAGTTATATTACAAAAATATTATATTATATAACTTAAAACTATTAAAAATTTATATCATATAAACAAATAAATAAATCCTACAATGTACTCGAGCTTATAAGAAAGAGAAGCCAACTGTAATATTTATGCTTTATTTTTTTAATATTTAAGTTTGACTTGAATAGTAAAATGATTTCTACAAACGGTGAAAAAAGGGGTTAGTAACTATTAAGGCGTGATAATTATTTTAGCTCAAGTCAAATAAACAAACGTGTAGCTGGAAGAGGAATGTACTCATTGAGAGATTGAATGTAACGCGCCTGGTGGACAAGTGGACTCAGTTAAGTGTCCTTTTTTTTTTTTTTTAATTTCAAAAATTGGACAATGAGCCCCACAATTTCTTTTTCCTAATTATAACTAATATTAGTATTAAATTGGCACAGAGAGAGAGAGAGAGAGAGAGAGAGAGCAAACCCGAGACTTTTAGTCATGAATAATAAATTTGGGATTGAATTTGCAAGTTTTTTTCTCTTGAAAAATTCTTCAAATTTTCAATTTTGTAATGTTGTTGATTCTTGACTAAGATTAAATTCTTGTACATTTTTCTAGGTCAACCTTTTAGTGCAAGACTAACATACAACAAATGACCAATTGAGTTAGGTAACATTTTAATTTTTTTTTTGTCTGGTGACAAATTTAAATGTAAAATTTCTACTCCTGCACTATAAAAATAAAAATTAAGATGAGTTAAACACTAAATCTACATCTTAAAATAAGTTAACAATGATTTTATGGGGATTTTTTTTAGCCTAAATAAGTTAATGTTGTGCTTAATTAAAGGTTAATTTCCTTTCATAGTCTTTTGTATGCGGTTTTTTTGCTTTTTTATGTTCTAAAAAAATTTGTATTTTAAAATAATCTATCTATAATTATTTCACATGACAACCTCTTTTTAATATTACTATTTGAGTTAATATTAAGAAAAATACTTTTGTCACAAACATTGATCGCAAAACATAAGAGTTTGTTTTTAAGAAGAATTTTGCATGTTTAAATCATAAAAGTTTCAAAATTGTTAAATAATTTTTTCAATTCAACATTTAAAATGATATTTTCTCAAAAAATAACTTCAATCTCAATGCCAAATAGACCCATATACATATGTTGAAACTGAGTTTTTATCAAAGGGTAAAAACTATGCTAAGCCAATATGCCAATTCTTAACTAGCTAATTACAAACTGAAATAATTAGCAATTCATCATGTGAATAATCCCATAAATTATAATAATAAAAGGGAAATAATTAAAGAAAAAGTACTAATTAATGGCGTGGCAAGGGGTGCCAATTCCATGTCGTTTTGTAGGAGATGCAAGGAATAAACACTACATATAAGTATATAACCCCAGCTCCAACAGGAAAAGCAACTAAATGATCCTTAACTTCTTCGGTAATAAATAATTTAAGTAATAAAGATTTTAAATTGTATAAATATTTAAAATCTAGAAAAAATATTTAAAAATTTAATCACTTATTATATTTAGTGTAAATTAATTTTAAATTAAAAAATTAGACTTATTATTTTAAGTAACTTTTAACTTAATTGAAACTTTTAATAAAATTAATGTTATTAAACAACTTAAAATGATTAAATATTGAATATGATTATTATCAAACAACACCTAGTTTTATCATATTGGGATGCTTTATTGTGTGATAGTAAATATTTAAATTTTAATCATGATGAGTTTATGATTTTATCCATGCAAAATTTAAATTTGATTATCACTCAATAACATATTTAAATCTAATAATTAAGATTAGATTTCTCAAATAATAGAATGTCACAGTCTAGTGATGGATTTAAACCATCAATTCACACCAGAGACACCACTACACATTACGAGCACAGGAAATGATTTGTAAGAGCTTATTGAATTTTATTTAATTAATAAATTATTACATTTTAATTTTATTCTAATTTTTTTTAGGCTCAAAAACTAGGCCGACCACCCATAGCTACAAAATTATTTATTCACACGTATATAAAAAAAAATCTAAATGGTCAAATTTTTATTAACCAAAGGTCTAGAGCTATTCATATACGTTAAATTAATTATTTTAGATCTTATTTTTTTTTTTATCTATTTTATATTGACATTATTATCCTTTTATATTGTTTGTAGGATGCAATTTAGACTAGATGAGATAAGATGATCCAGTCAAATGAGACTATAAATGAGAACAATTTGTATTTGGATGTTGTCAATGGACTGAAGAGTTGTGTTTACAATCTTAGATCTTAGGCATATAAATCTGAATATTCCTCGTCATCCAATGCCTCAACTTCATAAACAAGCCACACTTATGAATAACATACTTCTAAACTTTAGCAGCTGCAAGATAGGGTGACTATACAAGATTAAGAGACTCGGGAGTTGCGGAAAGTTACACAGGATTTGGTAGCACATGTCAATAGTATGATTGGTTCTCAGCATCCTTCAAAGCATCATGGTGATGGTGACAATGAGGATAACTTACTTACACAATAGTATCTCTACTTTGCACATTTTACTTTTTTTGGATTTTTATTACAATACCGTAATTGGTTTAAGTTTACTATCTGTACAAACTTTTTATGTATATCTATGTTATTTTTAGATCTTTTTGTAATTGGAATATTTTGTATATTAAGTGTACTGGCATTTTATATTATATATAACCGTTTTTCTTATTCATTTTTTATTTTAAAATTGGATTAAAAATAGCTAAAATTTATTAAAAAATTTAAAATTTTCTATCGGTGGACATAATTACTGACAAAATATCAACTTGATTTTTTTTTTGTTCCAACATTTACTAACAAAAATAGTTGTCGGTAAATTTACCGACCACTTCTTTCGACATTAATGTGTTTTCCCTCAAAAATACAATAGAAAATGTCATGAATAAATTGTTTTCTCTCCAAATATTTTATCTATTTATCGACAATGGAAAAATAATTTATCAATAGAAATTCCATCAGTAAATTGTTTTCCCTCCAACTATTTTATCTCATTATTCTATCGGTAAATTGTTTTCCTAACAAGTTATTTAGATGTTTATAGACAATCTAAAACTAATACACTAAAGAAATTTTACCGATGGTTTTGTATTTTATTGGTAAATGGTGCACTGCCAATTTTAAAATCGACTAATTTGTTTAGTCGGTAATCCGTCAGTACATTTTATTACCAATGAAAATTTTATGATTACTTATGAAATTTTCAATCAGTAAACTATGTTTTTTTTGTAGTAATATTCATTACACTATAATATTTTTTTCATTTCATTGTATAGTTGATTACGTTACATAATACCAAACATAGTTACTTAAGTTAAGCACCATACCTAGGCCATACAACACGTTGTCTATGATCGATTATTTCTTTTGACCATCTCTTGAAAAGCCTAATGGTGAAGCGAATGATGTCAATGCCTACCATAATTCCAGTTATAGAAAATCCAATTTCCATAGGAGTAAAGCTGGTTGGCATAATAAGAAGAAACCCACACACATAACTCGCAGCCATACATCGTGCAGCTAGCCCCAATAATGCTGAGAGAGGAAACTCTTGAATGAGAAAAATGATAATTACTATTGAAGCAAAAAATCCAACGGAATTTGGCGCCATGAAAATAATGAATTCCCTTTCATTTTTTGCTAAAGTAGCATAATTCGTCTCATGTTCAGTATTGTACCAGCCTAAAGGAGGATTCAAGATGGCTTGGTAGGTCACTGTTGCAATAAGTACCGACACAACCAACAATGCTTCTCGTGTGTGTGGCGAAGACTCTTTTACTTCTCTTGCCAGTTTCAGGTAATATGTCACTAGGTTTAATAGTTTTATCTCATTTAGGAATAACTGAGAAAAATTCATATATGTAGGAGATGATGAATTTGTTGATAAATTAATGGACGTGTGATTATGAGTAACAACAACATTAACACTAGTTTCAGCAACTTCTTTTGCTCTTAATGCTCCTGCTCGATGAAACAATTCTACGAGCATGTAATCGGAATGTAGAGTAGCCATTTTTTGTACAACAGCTAACACGTCTAAAGCTGTTAATCCACTCTTGTTCATGCCATTCACCTCTACTATGTCTCTATTAATATCTTCACCCGCAAGAAGCAATTTCAACGTCTATATAAGAAAAGAATAATTAATATAATATAAGAAAAGAATACTTAACGTACTATCACTTGTTTTGCGTGGTAGAATAAAAATCTGAAAAGTAGGTGTTATATATAGATACTGGGTAGTTCCCCAATGAGTTTTTATTCAGTAAGAAATCTCGAGTTCTTATCATAATTGAAACTAAATTTATATAAAAAGAAAGATACATATTATTAGGTGGTTTTATGTTCTTCAAAATTTATATATACACAAACATTATTCCTCTCCCATGGATTTAGTGCTAATTAAGTAGAGTCATGTCACATCGGTCAATTTTTTTAAAAAACTTAAATCTTATAAAATTTCTATTATATGTTGAACAGTTTTTTTTTTTTAAATTACATTCATTACTATTAGTAGAGAGTATATGTATGGTATAAATGATTAAGAATTTTCCTTTAAAATTGTGCTCTTGCTAAAACTTTTAGTGTGATCCCAAAAAATTATTTATGTATCTTTAAATAAATTTTAATTCACATACGATTATATTGCAAGTATGGTTGAGTACAATATTTGAGAATAAAATTGAACTGAAATACAGAACTGATTTAGTATTATACTGTAAATTTTTTGGGACTCTAAGACAAGAACTATAAATTTTAGTTTGGTACAGTACTAATTTTTAGTTTATATCCTAACTGAGAAGTGTATCAAACTAAACCATATTGAACCGAATTGAAAGTACCAAAATTGAATCGAATATATATATATATATATATATAAAATAAGTTTAAGTTTACCTAAATTTTGGTTCTTTTAGATTTCATTTGGTATAGTTCTTCAAAATTTTTGGTTCGATTTTGATTCTTAGATTTAAAAAAAATTAAAATTTTTAATTTGATTTGATTCTTTTCATATATTCGAATCGTACTAAATCGTGCTCAGCTCTATTAAATCTTACTTTTATTATTCTAACATGACTAAATATATGTGGTCAATGGCTGGTCTTTGCCCCCAATATTTTCAAAACCTCATTATAAATATTGTGTATTGTTAAAAAATTTTACCAATTAACATTATTCATCTAACAAACTTTTTTCAAAACTTTTATGTCGTCCCCTCAATAAAAAAAAATATAATTTGTTTAATAATATTTTAATTTTTATTATATTAAAAATTCTAATTAAATATTTATTAATTATTAAAATTAATATTAACTAATTAAACAAGATTGGTATGATAATAAAAAAAATACATCATTTTTTTTTGTAAAATTTAAAAATTTAATAGCAATCCCATTCTCTCTTAGTTTCTTATATGATAACATGGTTCAAACCTTCTCTAAGTTTTCTATAATTTATCGATTTTTGAAACTTTCTAGTCTGCAAGTTTTTTTGGTTTCTCTTTCCAGCCACTGTTTTTGTTTGTTTGACCAATTTCTGGGCTCCTGATCGATGATTTGTCATAACCATTTTGTTCCTTTATTTTCAGCGACCACTCAGCGAACATTGATCAAATGGTGGATGCACCCTCATGTGCTGACCAAACTCCCTGTGCTCCAGTGGCGAAATTAGTACAATAGCTGATTTGATTCAACTATGGTTTGATCTGTTTGATTTGACTCAATCCAATTTTCCTTGACCGATTAGTTTGGTCTAATTCACTCTAACTTTCTGCATTTTCTTATCGGTTCCTAAGGATTTTCGATCCTCTTATTTCATTTTGCCATCTATTTTACTAGTTTCGTTCTTTATAATCACTTTTTAGTCTCAGTTTGACTTTTTTCCGATTAGTTTGTCCATTTTTGAACACCAACGGCTACTACTGAGAATTCCCAAGCTAATTCTTAGTCCATTTTACAACCAATCACTATTTTTTTTTAGGATTAATAATGATTTCTAGAACATAAAAATGTGCACTTGGCAATATGTTACTGGTGATGTCGTTGCCCTTACCCAAAGAGCTGATGAGGATGACTCAAAATTTCTTGAACTACTAGATCAATGGGATAGCAAAAATCATCAAATATTGACTTGGTTTCACAATACTTGTCTTCTAGGCATTAAAGACGAGTTTCGTCGTTTTGATATTGCAAGGAAAGTATGGTCCTTTCTCAATAATCGTTATGTTGTTTCTGATGATGTTTATCAATTTCAGCTTTATCATTATCTTCATCATCTAGCAACAACCTAATTCGACCATTCATGGATATGTCTTTGAACTTCATATACTCTAGGATAAATTAGCTAACTGTGATACTGAATGGCCTGACTCTACTTTGCTAATCTCCATTTTGATCTTCGTGATCGCCAACGTGTTTGGCATCTCCGTATGACTCTTCCTCTAGAATTTGAGTTTATTAGTGCTTCACTTCTTCACCGCGGTCCCTTGTCCAACTTGAATGTTATGATTCAGGAATTACTTTCTGAAGAAACTCGTCTTAGCACACTTTGTGTAGAATGATCATTGTCATTTGCTGATGTCATCCTTACTACTCCCTAAGGTCCTTCTCTCTCTACACATATCTCTTAGTCTAATGTTGCTTTGGTTACTCCTATAGGTCCTACGGGCTTCTCTCATACTATTGCTTGCAATTATATAAGATACTAAGGCATATGAAGATTGATTATCATAAGCGACGTCAAAATCGACAAAATTATGGCTTTAGCACTTCTGCCACTACCTCTATGAGCACTTTTAGATCCATACGCTACACCACTGTTGCTGTTGCTAAGGGTTCTGACATTGCCTCTCCCACATTCACACTTTAGGATATTCAAACCATTTTCCAATAATTATAGTCTCCCTCTGGTGTGTCTTCTTCATTTGTTTTCTATGTTACTCTAGGTGCTCCTTCATTTTTTGTTTATTATGCCTATTGCAATCACATGACATCCAACTCTTCCTTATTTTCTTCCATATCTATTCCTATTGTTCAATCTATTGTTCACACAGATGATAATTCTATTTTATCTGTGCCTAAAATTGGCACTATATCTACATCTAATCTGCCATTATCCAATACTTTCTTTGTTCATAAACTATCATTGAATCTTATTTTTGTTGATGTGAATTTGGCGTTGACTTATGTTTTTTAAGTGATGATTGTACTGTGCAGGATCCATAGACGAAAAAAATTCTTAGTACAGGATGAAAAGTGGGCCGACTGTCTAAGCTTACTCTTTGATTACCATATAGTCTTGTTGCTGCTACTGTTTCCTGTAATATTTGGCATTCTCATTTAGGACATGTTTCTGATTATGCTATCAAGCTTTTTTTTTTTTTTTTCTTTTATTGATCAAGCTGGTGAATTTTCACTAAAGCTCATCAAGCACAACATTTTCGTGATCTTGTTAACAAATTTCAGTTAGCTGATATCTCATCACCTTTAGTTTGAAGAGGGATATTAATGTAATCAATGTAATATATTTTGCATGTAATTAGCTATATCAATCCCATAATCATGGCCTTAATCTTAGCCTAGGATCACTCATTCTTTCCCTTCTTGTATCTCACTCTTGTGTATAAATACTTGTATATTCTTTATAATAGAGACACATCAATACAATATATAGTCCCATTCTCTCTTAGTTTGTTGTTTGATAACATATATATATATATATATATATATATATATATATATATATATATATATATATATATTGAATCAAATAGAAAATTAGAGAGTGAATAATAGAAAAAATGAGAAAAGAAAAAAAAAATTTAAACTAACATGCCCTAAACTTGTTGCATACTAAGGTATAATTTAATAGTAAATACATATAATGCTTAAATAATATATTTAGATTCGATTTCTTCTCCTATGTTTGAAAAAACTCGAGAATTGCCATTCTAGAAATTGATGGTAAGGGCACCATGGCAGGTGGTTGAAAATTGATGGCAAGAAGGTAGGGTTCAGGTGGTCGCAAGACAACAATTCATGAGCAGTCTTAATTAATGATATGTCTCTTAGTTTTTTTTTATTTATTTATTTTTTGGTTTAATGAACCAGATCTAAGTTTCATATTTTTTTTTATCTTTAATTTTTATATTTTTAATTTAATATTTTTATCATTTAAAAATATAATTTATATAGATTTGAATTTTTTTATTGTTTAAAAATATGAAGTGAGTTTCACTTTTCATTTACTAAATTCATTTCATACAGTTAGCGTAATTGATGGAGAATATTCCAAATTGCACCAAATTGGAAGTTTAAAGCTATGGTTACATAAAAAAAAAATGAATATAGATCCTCAATTGTATCGGTAGGCAAAATTCAGGATCTAAATTGAGCATTGCCCTTTAAAATGTTCAAAAAAGTAAAGGCAGAGAGCACTCACAGGAGATTGTCCCTTAGCAGTTGCAAGGTGCAGAAGAGTATTTCCTTCTTCATCCTTGGCATTCAAAAGCTCCTCCAAATTATATTGCTTGAGCATATCAACCATGGCTTTAAGGGCTTCAAATTGATCATTTTTCACGGCGAGATGCAGTGCAGTTTCGCCTCTACGGGTCAGATCATCCTTACAAGTAGGACAATACTTGCAACTGTTCAATAATTGGAACATTACCAATTATAGCAGCAAAATGAAGAGCAGTTCTACCATCGCTGCTTTTGAGTTTGGCAAGCTCAGAGTTAGCCTTCAATAACTCGATTACGATAGTCACAAACCCATTTGCAGCAGCGATGTGTATTGGGCTGAAACCATCTTCATCAAGCCTTGATCCCAAATCAGCCCTCTTCTCCAATAAAAACTTTACCGATTCTACTTGTTTGGCTAATACTGCAATATGCAGAACAGTATTAGACCGTTCATTTGAACAACCAAGTCTCTCTATGATCCCTTCGTTGTTGCTGAGTAGCGTTTGCAATTCAGCGGTGTCACCTTCGCGGATAGCCTCCAATAGCCTTTGTCCAATTAAATCCATTTCCATCAATTTTGCAAGCTCGTCCAACTTACCTTCTTTAATTAAGCAGTACTTCCCAAAGACCAATTGAGAGATTGTATTTAACGCGCCAGATGGACAAGCAGAATCAATTGACAGTCCTTTTTTTTATTTATTTCAAAAATTGGACAATGGGCCCCATAATCTCTTTTCGCTAATTATAATTATTATTATTAAACTGGGAAAGAGATGCAGGTTTGGGTTGAGACTTTAGTCATGAATAATAAATTTGGGATTGAATTTGCAAGTTCTTTATCTTGAAAAATTCTTCAAATTTTCAATCTTGAAATGTTAATGGTTACTGATTAAGATTAAAATCTTATTCATTTCTCTAGATCAACATTTAATTGCAAGACTAATAGACGGCAAAAATTGAGATTTTGTTTAATGGGTTAATGGGTTATATTTTATATTTAGTTACAAAAATATTTGCATTGTATATATAATTTGACTTTTTCTATTTATTTTTTATTTATAAGTTTATATAATGATAGTTACAATTTTTAATAAAATTTTATTATATTATTAGAATATAAGATAAAATTTTTTAATTAATTATGATATTGAATAAGTACACTCTAAAATTTATATTAAAAGAATTGTTTGAAATATAGTAAAAAAAAATTTCTAAACAACTTTTGAAAATCAATGTTTATTTTATATATATATGTTGAAAAAAAAATAATATTAAATATTAAAAAATAAATTATAAGAAATAGATAAATAAAAAATAAAGATATAAATAGAAAATAGAATACTTATAAAAAATAGAGTACTTATAAATTAAATATATATATATATATATATAATAAACACTGATTTTAAAAGTTATGTAGATATTTTCTTATCATATTTCAAATAATTCTTTTAATAAAAACTAGTAATAGAGTTAATTTATTTTCACATGATTACTTTGAAAGAGAAATTAAAGTGTACTTATTCAATATCACAATTAATTAAAAAATTTTATCTTATATTCTAATAATAAAATTAAATTTTATTAATAATTATAACTATCATCATATAAACTTATAAAAGAATAAGTAGAAAAAGTCAAATTATATATACAATGCAAATATTTTTGTAACTAAATATAAAATATAAACTTAAAAAAAAAAAAGCAAAGATATAGGAAAGACTAAAAAAAGAAATTTAAAAAAGAAAAAAAGAGAAAATTTGTCAACAAATATATATATATATATATATATATAGTGGAAGTATGTCTAAAGCGGGCGGCAGTGGAAAAAAAAAAAATTATATTGTACATATACATTCGCAATATATGCACCTCCTCAAAATAAGAAATAGTCCCTTCCTCAATTATTGCAAAGTCTTTAAAATTTATGAATTTTGTATTCCTATTATAAAAATATTGAATATTCAATTTTTTTAATATATTTATATACTATATGCATAATTAATATATTAATAATTAAATATAATATGATACTAATTTATATAATCATGAGTTTGGTTTTAATTTTGTACCGACTCTTACTAAAATTTCTAGTTCCACTCTATGGGTCAGATCATCCTTATAAGAAGGACAATACTTGAACAATCATTCAATTATAACAGGAAAATGAAGAGCAGTTCTACCATTGTTGCTTTCAAGTCTGGCAAGCTCAGCGTTAACCTTCAATAACTCAATCTTAGTGTCACAAACTCATTTGCAGCAGCGATGTACATTGGGCTGAATCCATCTCCATCAAGCGTTGATGCTAAATCAGCATTTTTTCATAACAAAAACTTAAAGAGAGTGTTAAATACCTTTTCTTTTTTATTTCTCTTATTACTTTCTCTTTTCTCGTGATAATACATAAACTATATTAAATTTTATAAATATATATTATTTACAAATTTAATTTATATATCATCATAAAAAGGGAGAAGAAATAAGAGAAGGTAAAAAAGAAAAGATATTTAGCACTTTTCAAAACTAATTCACTTTATGAATTAGTAGAATAAGATGTAACATGCATTTTTTTGTGTTATTTATTGTAAAAAAATTTTATTGTAAAAATTTTTATTTTATTTTCCAATGTTATAGGATTTTTTTAAAAGAAATTTCACAGGTAAATAATGTTCAAATTACAGCAAGAAAAAACCATATGCTCAAACATTATAGCAATAAAAGTTCAGATATGAGAAATAAACAAAATAAAAGTTCAAAAATCCCCCAGAAATTATCCTTTTAATTAAGCTAGCCAGAACTATTTTCTTCTTCTTTGCAATTGGCTTGTTCGCATAGTCCCAAAAGAATGAATTCTTTTTTTTTTTTTCCAATTGTAGACTAAAACTATGTTATTGAGTGATAGTAAATACTCTGTCTCAAAAAAATTATTCACTTTTTTTTATACAGTTTAAAAAAATTATTAATTACTTGATTACTCATAAATTTTATTATATTTTTTCACTTATATTTTTACTTATATTTATTTATTATTATATTTTTTAATATTTATTTGGAGAATACACAAGTACTGTAACTTTCGATTAATAAGAATAAAATAGACAAATAACTATATCTATTTTTAGAATGAGCAAGCATTTTGAGACATTTAAAACAAATAGTAGATGACATTTTTGGGAGGAAGGAAATATTTAATTTTTAATCATGCTGAATTTGTGATTTTATACAGCCAAGTGAATGTAAAAATTTAAATTTGATTATCATTCAAAAACGTGTCAATTTAATAGTATTAGCCTACATAATTGATATGGTAGACTTTAATCTAACTAAAAATTATAAAATTATTATCTATTTTTAGTACTGTAATATTTTTATATACCAAATTAATCACAAATTGGTATTTTAAAAATTTATTATGAATGTATATCGAGATATAATTTAATGGTAAGTGCATATTGCTCTGAACAATAGGTACATATAATTGATTCTCTCTTCCCAATACTAAAAAAAAATTATTATGAATCTATTTATTAAAATTTACTCAATTCAAAGACATCAAAACACTCATTATCCACAACTAATTCTCACATTAGAACTAATGTCTACACCATAATATATAACTAGATGTAATCCCCAAAAATTTATGCTTAAGTCAAGCACCAAATATACACCTCGTTCATATGCCATCCCTAAGTTTGGAAATTATTATATTTTTTATTTAATAGTTTCGATTAATTCGGATTCGAGTAAGGTGAGATCATAAGAGCGATAAAACTCTTCCTTTCAAGAGTTTTAAAACAGCTACATATTCAAGACTTGAACTCGAGATTTCTAACTAAATTAGAACAACCTTTCATCAATTGATCTACGTCCTCCTAAGTAATTATTAAATTTTTTTAAAAGTCTGGCTTCTTCGCTAATTGCAGTTTGCAGCGTAGCCCAGGATCAAGTCTAAGCCTTTGTAGCATGTTGTCTATTAATTCGGATTCGAGTAAGGTGAGATCATAAGAGCGATAAAACTCTTCCTTTCAAGAGTTTTAAAACAGCTACATATTCAAGACTTGAACTCGAGATTTCTAACTAAATTAGAACAACCTTTCATCAATTGATCTACATCCTCCTAGGTAATTATTAAATTTTTTTAAAAGTCTGGCTTCTTCGCTAATTGCAGTTTGCAGCGTAGCCCAGGATCAAGTCTAAGCCTTTGTAGCATGTCGTCTATGATCTCTTATTTCCTTTGACCATCTCTTGAAAAGTTGAATGGTGAAACGAATGACGTCCACTCCCACTATGATTCCAATTATAATTAATCCCAATAATGTAGGAGTACCGCTGGTTGGCCCAATAAGAAGAAATCCACACACATAACTCGCAGCCATACACCGCACAGTTAGCCCTAATAATGCCGAGAGAGGAAACTCTTGAATGAGAAAAATGATAATTGCTACAGAAGCAAAAAATCCAATGGAATTTGGTGCCATGAAAATAATGAATTCCCATTGATTTCTTGCTAAAGTAGCATAATACGTCTCATGTACAGTATTATACCAGCCCAAAGGAGGATTCAAGATTGCTTGGTAGGTCACTGTTGCAATAAGTACTGACACAACCAACAATGCTTCTTGTGTTCTTGAAGAAGACTCTTTTACTTCTCTTGCTAGTTAACAGTTTTATCTCATTTAGGAAGAACTGAGAAAAATTCATGTCTGTGGGAGGTGATGAATTTGTTGATGGATTAATGGACATATGATCAATATGAGTAGCAACGACATTAACACTAGTTTCAACAACTTCGTTTGCTCTCAAGGCTCCTGCTCTATGAAACAATTCTATGAGCATGTAATCGGCTTGTAGAGTAGCCATTTTTTGTACAACATCTAACACGTCTAAAGCCGTTAATCCACTCTTGTTCATGCCATTCACCTCCACTATGTCTCTATTAATATCTTCACCATCAAGAAGCAATTTCAACGTCTAAATAAGAACAAAAGAGGAATTAATGTACTATTAGGTTCACGGATGAGTTTTTGATTTGGTAAAATTTCTTGAGTTCCAATCACAATTAAAATTAAATTTACCAAAAAATAAAAAAATTAGGTTGTTCTATTCATAAAAAGTTATATATGTCAATCAGTTCAATTTTTAAAAATTTTAAATCTTATAAAATTTTTGTATATTGAAACAATTTTTTAAAATTACATTCACTAATTATTAGATAATATTTGGTAAATTATAATGAGACGTAATGTAATGTAATCGAATATACTTTTTATTTAAAATAAAAATGTATTTGATTATATTACATTACGTCTCATTACAATTTACTAATCGTACTCTTAAAATGTGTTTTGTAAGTCGTAATATAATATAATATAATCAAATATATTTTTAATATAAATTTACACTAAAAATACATTTGATTACATTATATTATATGTTATTACAGCCTACTAAAGGGTAGTTTAGTGTATAAGGTGAAAATATATATAATGTAACTAATTAAGAATTTCCCTTTAAAATTAGTGTGATCCCACTACATTAAATTATTTATGTATCTTTAAATAAATTTTAATTAGTTTTTTATTTACGTATGATTATCTTGTAAATAAATCTTACTTTTATTATTCGAATATGAATAGATGTATTGAAAAAAAAAATTATAACTGATAACTTAATTTTTAATAAATAATATTAAATTTTATAAACTAAAATTATTGTTAAAACTTAAAGATTTTTTAAGGCTTTTAAAAAAAAAACAAAATTAACTCTTAAATATCTAAATATAATTATATATCATTCGATGTTTAATTAAAAAAGAAAAAGGTAAATAGCACTCACTAGAGGTTGTCTCTTAGCAGTTGCAAGGTGGAGAAGAGTATTTCCATCTTCATCCTCGGCATTCAAAAGCTGCTTTAAGTTATATTGCTCGAGCAAATGAACCATGGCTTTTAAGGCCTCAAATTTACTATTTTTCACAGCTAGGTGCAGCGCAGTTTCACCTCTATGGGTCAGATCGTCCTTACAGGAAGGACAATACTTGAACAATTGTTCAAGAATTGAAACATTACCAACTATAGCAGCAAAATGAAGAGCAGTTCTACCATCGCTGCTTCTAAGTCTGGCAAGCTCAGAGTTAACCTTCAATAACTCGATTACTATAGTCACAAACCCATTTGCAGCAGCTATGTGTATTGGACTGAATCCATCTTCATCAAGCCTTATTGCGAAATCAACCTTCTTTTCTAGTAAAAACTTTAAAGATTCTACTTGTTTGGCTAATACTGCAACATGTAGAACAGTATTAGACCGTTCATTTAAACAACTTCTTTCTATGATTCCTTCATTCTCTCTTAGTAGCATTTGCAATTTAGCAGTGTTACATTCGCGGATAGCCTCCAATAATCTTGCCTCTGCATCCATTTTTCCTGTTTTCTTAATGGAATTGTAATGTTATGCGAGCCCCTTCCTCTACATCCATTTATGATATTATTTTTTCCTTCTGCACCTCGGGCCTTGTGTCATGCCAACACAAGGAACAAAATAACATTTTGAAAGAAAAAAAATCTCTCGAATTTTGAATAACCAAATAATTTCATGCCCCTCGCTATCATAAAATATTAACCTATAAAATTTAGACTTTTTGATATTTAAAATGTAATGGAAAAATATAACCAAATAAATTTCTAATGTAAATTTATATTAGAAATTCGTTTAATTATATTATATTATATTTTATTATAGCATATCAAATGCATTCTTAATATCAAAACCATAAATTTTTTTTATAAAGGTCAAATTTTTTAGACCATATTTTACATTAAGGTAGCATATGTAATTAAACTAATTTTTATATATTTAAAGAAAATTTTCATTAAAATAAAGGATAAAATATAGTATATTGCTAAATTTTTATAATTTTATATTCAAAATTTTTTGTATTTTGAAGGTTAAAAAACTATTACATTTCATTCCCCTAACTTCGTCATTGCCAACACCACATATTATTTATTTAGTAAGAGAGTAATTGATATGTAAGAGCATCCCCGATAGGCTCTTTATACAACTCAAATATTAGTTATTTAGTAAAAGAGTAATTGACTTGTAAGAGTATTCCTAATAGGCTCTTTATACAATGCAAGTTCTTTATTATAAAGAGTTGTTTCATAAAAAATGAATCAAACGGACTTTTTATTCTTTAAATATAAATTAAAAAGTTAGTTTGACTTTCCACAAATTTTACTCTCTATTTCAATTTTAATTAATGCACTCCAAATTCCTATACACTTTATTAATTGATTTTTTAATAAAAAGAGGGAAAAATGGTATAAAAAAGAGGGAAAAAAGTTAAAACTATTAATGTTTATGGGAAAAAGCAAAATGAAGAAAAAAATATGAAGAATCCAATGGATTTTAAAAAAAAATTCACTCTTTATATTTAAATATGCTCTTTATAATATAAATATTATTCTTTAAAATAAATAGCTCTATTGGGGATGCTCTAATACCTCCTTATTTGTACATCAAGGAAAAAATTGTTATACTATTTGCAATGATACTCTTTATTTCAAAAGCATATTTATTCAATAAATAGTATTTTAGTTGATAAAAAGTGTAAAATTTTATTTAAATCAAATAGAATTTTCATATTGTGCCATTTATTTTACTTTATCTCATAAATATTAATTATTTTAATTTTTGCTTTTTTAAGTTTATCCAATAAAAAATAGTACTAAAATTATATATATAATAAAATGTATGGGAACTTATTTTATATTAATTAAAATTAGATAAAGGATGATATTTAGTTCTGTCGATGTAAAGAGTTAAATCAATTTTTTTTTATTTTTTAAAAAATAAAAATTAATTAAAATTTTATTTTTTAAGATAAATTTTTATAATAAAAAATTTAATATATATAAAAAAATATTTGGGATGCTATATAGTACACTTCTTATCATTATATGTGCTTGCATTAAGATTTTAGGGTCAATTTGCAGCTCAAAAAGAAAAAAGGCTGCTAATGGATTCAGCTAACCACTTGTCTTAACCCACGTGAACTTATTTTACCCGTCTTTTCTCATGTCTTAATATATATTTTATTTATTTGGTACAATTTTGTTAAATTATGTAGTTTAAATCTTAAATGATGATTAAAAGTACAATTTACTTTTAGCATATTATTATCTATTTTAGTTAATTTTTTTTAATATGTGATATAACCGTAAGAATAATAAAATTGGAAAATTAATTATTTTATTGTATAATTATATTTTTTCTTTTAAACATGAATATGACAATTTTTACAAATATTATTTATAATATTTTAATAATTATATTTATTTTTATTATTATTGGAGGAGCTGTTTGGATTTTTAAACCACTATCAACTGCTCTTTTATTTTTTATTTTTTACCAAACAAGTTGATGGAATGGTTGTCAAAAAGTTATCAGCAGCCTCTCAACACTTAAATCAATTACTCACTTAATTTTTATTTTATTTATTTAAGTTGAGTTCATAAAAAATCCTTAATTATCCATTTTTTTTTCTCCAATAATAGAATATTATTTTATTATAAATTAATGATTATTAAATACTTTACTATTCAATACTTATTAATGTTATAACCATTCCAAATAATGTTATTAGAAAAATTTTAATAATGTTATCTTTTCTTTTCTTTTTTCCTTGAAAGAATAGCAAAATAATCTTCAAATTATAATTAGAGCAAGAAGACCATAGGCTCAAACATAATACCAACTAGAAGTGGTACTGAAAGTGGAAGCATCTCCTCAATTTGGGTAGCAAATAAGTATTATATTATATTATTTATTTTTCGTATTTTAAAGAAATATAATGATTATTATTAAATTTAAAAACATGTATTATCTATTACATTTCCTCATTTATTATTATTATTATTATTGATAATTTTTTATGAAATTCTTTTGTTTTTTTACAACTATTTTTTACAAATTGTTCTCTTTCTGTTTTTCACATCAAATTTTTTACGACATATTCTCATTTTTAATCATTTTTTTTAATAACCTATTTATTTTTACAGCAAAAAAAAAAATTTAATAACCTGTTTTCTTCTTTTTTTTTTTTTTTACAACAAAGTTTTTTAATAACTTTTTTTACTTTTAATTATATGTAACTTCATACATTTTTTATATGTAAAATAAACTTTTTTAACTTAAAACTAATAAAATCTAATTAACCCAATCGATACTTACTATTTTTTTTATTATACTAATTTTAATATAATTAATTAAAATAAGCACAATCTAAAAAATAAATCAATATTTTTTTCTGATAAATATAAAATAATTAGTTATAATAATAATGCATTACATGATCACTTCATTCACGTTTCCAAACAAAGTAATTCATTACATAGTTGCTTTGAGTTAAGCACCAAATCTACGCCCTGCAGCATGTTGTCTATGATCTCTCATTTCCTTTGACAATCTTTTGAAAAGTCTAATGGTGAAGCGAAGGACGTCAATACCTACCATAGCTCCAATTATAGATGATCCAATTTCCGAAGCATTAATGCTGGTTGGCCCAATAAGAAGAAGCCCACACACATAACTCGCAGTCATACACCTCACAGCTAGTCCCAATAATGCTGAAAGTGGGAACTCTTGAATGAGGAAAATGATAACTACTACAGATGCAAAAAATCCAATGGAATTTGGTGTCATGAAAAGAATGAACTCCTTTGGGCTAAATGCTATATTAGCAGCAGACAAATAGTCATCACTATACACACCACTAGGAGGATTCAATATGGCCTGGTAGGTCATTGTTGCAATAAGTACTGCCACAACCAGTAGTGCTTCTTGTGTGTGTGAAGAAGACTCTTTTACTTCTCTTGCCAGTTTCTGGCAATATGTCAATGGGTTTAACAGTTTAATCTCATTTAAAAAGAATTGCGACAAATTCATAGATGTAGGAGATGATGAATTTGCTGATGGATTCATGGACGTGTGATTGTGATCATTACTAACAACATTAACACTATTAGTTTTAGCAACTTCTCTTGCTCTTAAGGCTCTTGCTTGATGAAACAATTCTACCAGCATGTAGTCGGCATGCGAAGTAGCCATTTGTTGTACAACATCTAACACGTCTAAAGCTGTTAATCCACTCTTGTTCATGCCATTTACCTCCACTATGTCTCTTTTAATATCTTCATCACTAAGAAGCAATTTCAACGTCTATATAAGAACAAAAGAGTATAATCAATGAACTATCAGCTTCACAAATGGGTTTTTGATTTGGTGAAAGATATCGAATTCCAATCACAATTGAAATTAAATTTACCAAAAAGAAATATTAAATTCTTGGATTCATAAAAAGTTATAATAATGAGAAGGAGGAGGAAATTGTTTACCCTAAATTTCAGTTTTTTTTTTTTTTTAGATTCGGTTTAGTATGGTTTTTCAAAATTTTAGTTAAGTTTTGGTTCTCAAATTTTTAAAAATAGAGATTTTTGATTTGGTTCAATTTTTTTCAGATATCCAAACCAAACTAAACCGTGCTTGTAACCCAATTAGATCTTACTATAGCTATTCTAGCATGATTAAATATATGGGTGTCAGTGGCGGATCTCTAGGCAATCGGCCCAATATTTTCAAAAACTTTAGAATGTTTAAAAAAGTAAAAGGCAGAGAGCACTCACTGGAGATTGTCCCTTAGCAGTTGCAAGGTGCAGAAGAGTATTTCCTTCTTCATCCTTGGCATTCAGAAGCTCTTTTATATTATATTGCTTGAGCATATCAACCATGGATTTAAAGGCCTCAAATTGACTATTTTTCACGGCGAGGTGCAACGCGGTTTCACCTCTATGGGTCAGATCATCCTTGCAAGAAGTACAATGCTTGAACAACTGTTCAATAATTGGAACATTACCAATTATAGCAGCAAAATGAAGAGCAGTTCTACCATCACTGCTTTTGAGTCTGGCAAGCTCAGAGTTAGCCTTCAAAAACTCGATTACGATATTCAAAAACCCATTTGCAGCAGCAATGTGTATTGGGCTGAAACCATCTTCATCAAGCCTTGATCCCAAATCTGCCCTCTTCTCCAATAAAAACTTTACCGATTCTACTTGTTTGGCTAATACTGCAACATGCAGAACAGTATTAGACCGTTCATTTGAACAACCAAGTCTCTCTATGATCCCTTCGTTGTTGCTGAGTAGCGTTTGCAATTCAGCGGTGTCACCTTCGCGGATAGCCTCCAATAACCTTTGTTTAATTAAATCCATTTCCATTAATTTTGCAAGCTCCTCCAGCCTACTTTCTTTAATCATGCAGTACTTCTTTGTAATAAATTAAAGAGAAGGACTAAGGAGCACTGATTGAAATAAATCAAACTAATAACCTGTTCCACGTGTATGTGTGTGTCTACATACACATCATGAAGTAATTTGTAAATGTATAAAATAGACCGGGAGCGTGAGTTTAGACTTACCGAAGAGGAGATTCAACATTGATTATTAAGTTTTTAATATAGATTTTAGAAAATTAATTTTAAAAATTAGCTTATTAATATTAGCAAGTTATTTATTTGTATTTAATTAATATGGATATTTTTCTCATATTGTATTTTTAGTAGCCTTTCAAGTAGCAATTAGCCGAAAATAATTTTTTATTAAATCTAATTAACATTTGCAGATTTATAATATGGGCTAGATTGATATAAATTAAAAGCTGAACACAAGCGAAAAAATAAATTTAAAAGCTAATCACAGGGTAAAAGACAATTGAATGAAATCCTCCATTATTCAATAAATAAAATCAAATTGAACCCGGAATATATTGAAAATTATAAGAGATAGTGTCAGAATCGATTAAGTTCTGATGCCAAATTTCAACATAAATTTGAAAAAATTAACTTTAAAAATTAATTTATTAAGAATGAAAAATCAATTTTTATTTATATTTAATTTATGTGGGATATTTTCTTGTATTATATATTATTAACATCGATTGATAAGTAAATTAATATCCAAACTCATATATATATATATATATATGTTACCTATACTTTCCTACATTTTTACATAAATTCATATTAATGTGAGTGACCGTTGTCTTTACTTTGTACGTACACTTAATAATTTCTCTCAAACCTGTTTGTCTCTAAAAGCATATAGTAATTATTAATGCTGTCATTTCGAGCATAACTTTCAAACAAGTCTTGAAGAACTCTCTCTCAAAAGTAAAGAAAAAGAATTGTTGGGTGGAGCCCTCCAACATGGTGGGCCCACCGTATGAAAATAAAAAAAAAAAAAGTTAAAGAATTTTGAACTGAATTTTTTATACTGTATATTAACCGAAGGAAGAGAAATTAATTGTCAATTTCCATACGGTGAATGCGTTATTAACATGTATCTTCTTCCTATAAATAGACAAAAAATTTAAGATGATTAAAGAGGAGAAGAACTAATGAGTTAAGAGAAAATATAATCATTATGGATTGTATAATATTAGAGTTATGAGAGTTTTAATATTTGTGAGAGAGTTTTGATAATGTTTATTCCATTCAAAAATTATCCTTTATTACGATAACTTATTTAGTTTCTCAATTATTGTGTGAGAAAAGGTATACTAGATTATTGTCCTATGGGAGGGTTTACAATTTTGTCCATGCATAAATTGTACTAATAATGATATAGTGGATTTTCCTAGTAGATCGTAGATGTAGATTTATTGAGAAATCGAACCACGTAAAATTCTCATGTTTTGTTTATTTATTCTACTTCTATTGTGGTTGTGTGCTCTACTCGGTTACTATTTCAACTCAGTCATTGTAGTAGTCTAGTCTATCACTGTAGCAGAGGTACTATTCATACAGTACTATTCATGGGAAGACAAAAAAAAATGATGAAGAGACCTAAGTATGTCTATAAACTGCAATGATGGAGAGACTCAGACATATCTACAAACTACAATGATGGAGAGACCTAATCATATCTATAAACTGCAAAAATGGAGGGATCTGTTTAAGTCTTTAAACTGCAAAAAAAAGTGGAAACTTCTGTTCGAGGGAGTGCGCGTAGAAATCGATACTAACACAAGTGTTTGTCAAATGAGTTGCAATTATGATGGAGCCCTCCATGTTGTGTGGGGAGATTTGTTGGGTGGAGCCCTCCAACATAGAGGGTCCTTCGTTTGAAAATAAAGAACAAAAAAAGAGTCAAAAAATTCTATACCAAATTTTTAAGGTAGTGTATTACTTGGAGGAAGAGAAGTTGACTGTCAACTCTCATACGGTGGATACGTTATTAAGGAGTATCTCCTGTCTATAAATAGGCAAAAGATGTAAGAGGATTGAAGAAGAGAAGAAGTAGTGAGTTGAGAGAAAAAGTAACTAAGAAGTATAATATTAGAGCTATAAGAGCTTTAATATTTGTGAGAGGGTTTTGATAATTTTTGTTCCATCCAAAAATTATCTTTCACTACAATAACTTATTGTCTAGGTGTATTGGATGTCGTATATAAGAGGGTTTTTGATAATTTTTATTCCGTCCAAAAAAATTATCATCCTTAATCATGTATTATTGCGTGAGAAATGGTGTACTGGATTATTGTACAATAAAAGAGTTTACAATTTTGTCCATGCAAAAAATATACTGTGTAATAGTATAGTGGATTTCTCTTGTGGATTGTGGATGTCCAAAAAAATTATCATCCTTAATCATGTATTATTGTGTGAGAAATGGTGTACTGGATTATTGTACAATAAAAGAGTTTACAATTTTGTCCATGCAAAAAATATACTGTGTAATAGTATAGTGGATTTCTCTTGTGGATTGTGGATGTCCAAAAAAATTATCATCCTTAATCATGTATTATTGTGTGAGAAATGGTGTACTGGATTATTGTACAATAAAAGAGTTTACAATTTTGTCCATGCAAAAAATATACTGTGTAATAGTATAGTGGATTTCTCTTGTGGATTGTGGATGTAGGTTTATTGAGAAACTGAACCACGTAAAATTCTCATATTTTGTATTGTATGCTATTTATTTATTATGCTTCCACTGTGCGTGTGTGCTCTAATTTTTTCAATAAGTGGTATCAGAATTGATGGTTCTGTTTAGGACTCATATGGTGATACGATGGAGATGATGGTAGGAGAGAGACCTCTCTTTTGAGGGGGAGCACATTCACAAGATAGAATTGCTATTCAGTGCAGTGTAATATTTTGAGAAATGAAATATACTGCACAGAAAAGAAAATTTTGAGGAATTTTTTGGTGTAAAATTAGAAATTCAATGAATAATAAAATAATAATCACACAAATTTTTTATATGATTACTGTTCTAACTCGGCTACTGTTTCAACTCAATCATTGTAGCAGTCCATTCCATCACTGTAGCAAAGGTATTGTTCATACAGTACTATTCATGGGAAGATAACAAAAAAAATAATGGAGAGACCTAAGCGTGTCTATAAACTATAATGATAGAGAGATCCAGGTATATCTATAAACTACAAAAATGGAGGGACCTGTGTAAGTCCTTGAACTGGAAAAAAAAAAAATGGAGACTTCTGTTTGAGGGGGAGCGCATAAAAATTGATACTTGTGCAAGTGGTTGTCAAATGAGTTGCAATTAGATGGAGCCCTTCATATTGTCGTGAGGGGGAGATTTGTTAGGTGGAGCCTTCCAATGTGGAGGGCCCACTATTTGAAAATAAAGAAGAAAAAAAAAGAGTCAAAGAATTTTACACTGAATTTTTTAGGCTGTGTATTAACTGGAGAAAGATAAGTTCGCTGCCAACTCCCATGCGATGGACACGTTATTAGTGCGAATCTCCTGCCTATAAATAGGCAGGAGATTTAAGAGGATTGAAGAAGGAAAAAAGTAGTGAGTTAAGAGAAAATGTAGTCACTATGAGTTGTATAATATTAGAGCTGTGAGAACTTTAATATTTATGAAAGTGTTTTGATAATTTTTGTTCCGTCCAAAAATTATTTTTCACTATAATAACTTATTAACTGGGTGTATTGGGTGTCGTATATGAGAGTGTTTTTGATAATTTTTATTCCGTCCAAAAAATTATCATCCTTAATCTTGTATTATTGTGTGAGAAAGGGTGCACTGGATTATTATATTATGGGAGGGTTTACAATTTTGTCTATGCAAAAATTGTACTCTATAATGATATAATGGATTTCCCTTGTGGATTGTGGATGTAGGTTTATTAAGAAATCGAACCACGTAAAATTCTCGTATTTTGCATTGTTTGTTGTTTATTTATTCTGCTTGTACTGTACGTGTGTGCTTTAATTTTCCTAACAAGTGATATAAGAGCCGATCGTTCAATTTGGGACGCATGTGGAGACGTGATGGAGATGATGGCAAGAGAGACCTCTCTTTTTAGGGGAGCACAGTCACAAGATAAAATTGTTGTTTGGTGAAGTGTGGTATTTTGAGAAAAGAAATATACTGCACAATAGTGAAAAATTCGAGGAATTTTCTAGTGTAAAATTAGAAATTCAGTGAATAGTAAAATAATAATCACACAAATTTTTTACTTGGTTACTGTTTCAACTGAGTCATTGTAGTAATCCAGTCTATCACTGTAGCAGAGGTACTGTTCATACAGTACTATTCATGGGGAAGACAACAAAAAAAAATTGATAGAGAGATCTAAGCATGTCTATAAACTATAATGGTAGAGAGATCTAGATATGTCTATAAACTACAATGATCAAGAGACCCAAGTATATTTATAAACTACAAAAATGGAGGGACCTATGTAAATTCTTAAACTGCAGAAAAAAGTGGAGACTTCTATTCAAGGAGAGTGCGTAGAAATCAACACTCGCGTAAGTGGTTGTAAAATGAGTTGCAGTTATGATTGAGCCCTCCATGTTATCATGAGAGGAAGATTTGTTGGGTGGAGCCCTTCAACATGGTGGGCCCACTGTTTGAAAATAAAGGAGAAAAAAAAAGTTAAAGAATTTTGCACTGAATTTTTTAGGCTATGTATTAGTTGGAGGAAGATAAGTTAGTTGACAACTCTTATGTGGTGGACATGTTATTAACGCGTATCTCCTATCTATAAATATGCAGAAGATTTAAGAGGATTAAAGAGGAGAAGAAGTAGTGAGTTGAGAAAAAATGTAGTTACTACGGGTTGTATAATATTAGAAATATGAGAGTTTTAATATTTGTGAGAGAGTTTTGATAATTTTTATTCTATTCAAAAATTATCTTTCACTATAATAACTTCTTGTCTAGGTGCATTAGGTGTCGTATATGAGAGGCTTTTGATAATTTTTATTCCGTCAAAAAAATTATCATCCTTAGTCTTATGTTATTGTGTGAGAAATGGTGTACTGGATTATTGTACTATGGAAGAGTTTACAATTTTTCCGTGTAAAAATTATAGTATGTAATGATATAGTGGATCGTGAATGTATGTTTATTGAGAAACTAAACCACGTAAAATTCTCGTATTTTGTGTTATATGTTGTTTATTTATTCTATTTTTGCTGTGTATGTGCGCTCTAATTTTCCAAACAGAAATTAGGATTCTAAAACTAGGGTTTTAGCAAAGAATAAAAAATGGGAAACACTTACGAACTTATTAGCAATAAATGGTGCATGCACATATCTAATGTGAAGATTAAAAAGATATTAATTACTTTATATTGAATAAAATAATAAATATATACGTAATAAAATTTTAAAATACTAATATGTAAATAATGAGTTTGGTGTAAAAAAAAAATAGCCATATAAAAAATTATGCTTTTGTTAATCAACTTTATAGAAGAAGACTCTTGACAAATCAGGTCCTAAAACGAGGTGCATTATTTTTCCTCAAGAATTTACACGAACAAAAAAAAAATAAATTTATGCTATAGTTACATTGGGGTTTTTTATTGGAGGCTGAAAAGGTAATTACAACATATGGTTTGTTCGTTCCTATTCTTTTTCTATTCTCTAGCACGTGTTTGTGGTATCAATGCTTACTTAGAAAGAGAGGTAAAGGAAGACCAAATATATAATTAATTTCGTCCTTGAATTTTTATCAAAAAGTTTTGTGACATCTTATTGAATTTGTATAAAAATCCATTGAATACTTCAACTTTTAATTTCATATCTACTAAACAATGTCGTTTTTATATAAAATTAATTATTTATTATTTTTACTTGCTTTATAGAAAGTTAAAGTTTGAATTTCTATTCAGATCATAATAAATAATGTCATTTTTTTTAAATAATATTAATTATTCATTATTTTTACCTGCTATATAATGTATTTTTTATACACATTATTGATATGAGAAAGGGGTGTTTAATAGATAAAAAATAAATAAATAAATAAAAAGTTGAGGTATCCAATTTTTTAACTAGCTAACTACAAACTGAAATAAATAATTAGCCAGAAATTATAAATCCACATTCATAATAATAATAAAAAGAAAATTAATGGCGGGACAAGGGGGTGCCAATTCCATGTCGTTTTGTAGGAAATGCAAGGAATAAAACGCTACAGATAACTCCAACTCCAACAGGAATAGCAACTAAAAGATCCTTGACCTCTTCAGTTGGTGTTGGACAAAAGCAATTCACAACATTTTTATCAAATAAAGCCACTGCTCCAAAAACCACCATAGACATTAAGGCATGAACAAAATCAACAAATCTTAGTCGATAATTTGCAGCCTCTAATGGCGTTAAAGTTAATGGCAATCCATCAATAACCCATAAACCTTTAAACGTAGCCATCCCATATCGAACTTTTCCTCTTTCATCTCGAAAACTATCAGTGAAGCATAAAAGAAAGCAAGAAAATCCACAAAATATTAATAGGCCTAATGTTAGTGACCTACTTGTTATTGTGTGACATTCACCTTGATGTGTTAATATTGGGGATAAAATTTGAAATGCAAGAACTGATCCTGTTGGGAGAAGTTTGGCTAAATGTGCTGTTCCTTTGAAAGTTTTTCTCATGGCCTTTTGTGCTGGTGTTTTTGGTATTTTTTGAAGTGGTAATACATTTTCAAGAAGAGGTGTTGTTTGTGTTTGAGATCTTTCAGAGACTACTTTAACATCCATGCTAATAAAAATTAATTCTATACAATGTTTTTGATTTATTTGAGAGATTAATTGACATGCATGCATAATTTATATATAAGTGTTCAATTGGAGTTTTAATTTCTTAAAGAAACTAATTAAGGAGCTTTTAAAATAGGAGATGGTTTTGTTTAATTTGTTTTTTCTGTTTCTCTATGTAATTATTATTTTTATAACTGTTTTGAAATGAGTTATAAATATGCTGTTATTATGAATGAAAGAGGAAATTTATTTGCTTAATTAATTAATTTTGCTGCTGTTTGTTGAATGGTAAGTTACAAACTTAAAAACAGAAGACAGAGAATGGGTGGAGCTAGCTCACCTTTATTTTCTTGGATCAAAGCCTTCCCCATAACTCTGTAACTGTTGGCCCAAAAAGGGAAAAATGGCTTGAACAAATTTCAACCCTTTTAATTTTTACAACCTTTTTTTTCCTAATAAAAAAGAGTCCTAACCGAAGTCGCTTTAAATCTATGGGCTCTCATGTCGGTTATATTACCTATCACTTCCACTTTCAGAGAGTGTGAAGAAAAAATTTGCAAAAAATTCATAGAATTTCTCTACGTACTAATGGCAAAAGAAAACATCTTTCATTTTTATTTTGTTGATGATTTCTACTTGTATGCTCTCTTAAATAGTGAAGAAGAAGAGGAAGAAGACAAAAAGGAGGAAATCTGACGGAAATGGAAATTTTTTCAGTTTCAAATGCTAAATATGCTAAGGAATTGCAATTCCAGGAGGTTTTAATGGATTTTGTTATAATTTTCCAAATGAAAGACAAAACCCATATTTGAATTTGACGTTAGAACCACCTCCAAAGCCAACGAATCTAATAGAATTCAGTGAATCTTCCCTTTATTTCTGCGAAAAGGAAAGAAATTCACCAAATGTTTGATAATGAGAGTTGATTCACTCTTTTTGCTCTGATTGTATAATTATTATCATCATAAAGAAATATATTGTTGAAAAAATTATGTTCTTGCATGCTTTTTCTTTTCTTCATTAATGGTTCTGATGTTAACTTCTAAGCTCTCTTCTGTCTCAATTGACTAACTTTCCTTTCAAAGAATAAACACAATGAAATTCGTAAAAAGGATAAAATTTTAGGAATGCAAATATTAATTTGTCGAGGAAGAAAATGTTGTGAATTTAGGTATAATAGCGATTCTACATAAGTTATAAGAGTGAAAAAAACAATTTATTTAGAGTATATAAGAAATTTAATTTATCAAATTTTATGAAAAGTATAAAAAGAGGACTGAGGGTTGAAAACCAATATTGTTAAAATCGAACCGAACTGGTTAAACTGAGAGCCAGTTATTAGTGCGGTTTTTAAATTATAAAAAACCGGATGAATTATGAATTGGAAAGAACCGGTCTGACCATGAAAAAACTAAAAGACCAATTGAACCAAAAAACCCAGATTTACCTAAAACTACATCGTTTTGAGCTTAAAAAAGTTTAAAAAAAAAAAAAAAGGAGCATATCTCATGAACCAAATGGTTAGTTAGAATTCAATAGTTAAGTTTTTAAATAGTGGATTATAGTTTTATTTTTTAAAAATTCATTTGATAAATGTAATAAATTATAACTTTAACATTTCATTCTATTTTTTACTGTTTTTTTTTTTTTTTATTTTTAGATGTTAGAGAAGATGAACTAATGGTTTCTCATTCTCAAGAAGGGTTTGAGAGTATGGAAGATCTCGATAATGAAAATTGGTTGGATCATTTTTAAAGGTATTAAATTTGTTTTTTGGTTGAGAAAATTGAATTGAAAGTTTGAGATATACAAATTATTTTAACATGATTCTTATATTTTTAATAATTTTTCTAGGTGGTGAAGAAAATGAATGGTTTACCAAAATTTAATAATGATGGAGTTTGATTGCAATATTTGAATATCTTTAAATTGAATTCATAGATATTTCTATTAATATTAATATTTTAATTTGCTTTTAGATTTGAACATGAATTTTATTGGGTTATTTTTCTTTTAAATGCTTAAGTGAATTTGAGAAATTAGTATTAGCTTGATGAACTAGTACTATTGTTAATTTTTTTTTTAATCTCATATATGTTGTGAATTTTTTTGTAATATATTTTTTTTAATCTTAATGCATGTTTGTTGTGAAATTTTTTAATATTTAGAATTGAGATATACTGTACAAATGATATTTCATTATATATATATATATATATATATATATATATATATATATATATATATATATATATATATATAAGAGTTGGGGTACAATACTGCTAGAAATTTAGCATATAAATTTTTTGAGTTGGACTAGTCGATTGAACTGGTCGAACCATAAACCGATAAAATGACCGATTCAATCTCTTGTCATGTTTTAAAAACATTGTTGAAAATAGAATCCCCTTGATTGTACATTTTGTTTCATTTTCTTTAAGGTGTTTTTTTTTTTAATTTAAATAAAAGTCTAATGAATTGAAATAAGTTATATAATAGGAGATAACTCTTTCAAAGTAATCCATCTATTTAACATCTCTCATCAAATTAATTATAACTCTTTGTAGTTTGAGAGCTCGAATTTAGAGCTCCCAATTTCCGTACTTTTAAATGAGAGACTATCACATTACACATGATTAATATTTTTTTAAAATATATATGGAAAGGGAGAAAGATTAATGTTATGAAATTAACAATGAAAATTCAAGTTTTAGATATATATGTTGCTGAAATAAAATAGAGAAAAAGAAAATAAAAATATATTTTCCAAATGCATTTTTAGCCATTGGAATGTATTTCACATTAAAGTTTGAATGCATTTTTCTTAAAAACATGTTAGTTTGAAATTGTTATTGGATTGTTTTAAAATATTATAATTAGAGCATGTTAAATTTATTATAAGAATAATTTTTAGTCAATATTTTTTTTTAATTATAAATTTTTAATAACGAGTTAACGATTTAGTTACTAGCAGAGTTTGAAGATCCGATGAAATCAAATTTGAAGCGACTCGATAAACCCGAATTACTAACGGGTTAAAAGCCAATTTAGTCATTGTTGACGTCTAATTAGGTTCTTTGATGCCTAATTAGATCCTTGGATGCTTTTGGGTCTATTTTTAATCATGAGTTTTTTTTTTTAATTGAAGTCGATTTTTATAAAAAAAATAAATAAATAAAATATTCATTTTTATATTAAAATAATAATTTTTATTTAAAATAGTATTTTATTTTATTATTTATTTTAAAAAAATTTTATATTTTCCATTAGAATTATTGTAAGACTAAAAATAATAAAATATTTAAAGAACATGAACTAAAGTGCTTATCTATTCCCACAAAAAAAAAAAAAAATTAAAGGGGACAGAAGATTCTTCTCCACAGTCTGTCCAATGACTAATGGCCATGAAAATCTGACATTGAAGTCTTCAAAGTCTCTTTCAAATCTGGTTAGTATCCGCATCATTATGGTATTTAAATATTCATGATGTGTAGGATTGAACGCAGTTCAATTCAAATTGATACTTAGCTAGTTCCCGGTTTAAATACCAAATTTCTTGCAATATAATATTAAAATAATTTAATATTTTGATTCACACTAATATTTTTAAATACTGTACTCATTCATACATCTAAAATTTAGATTTTAGTGAGTTTGATTTAAATTATATATATATTGCTCTTTCTTCGTACATATTGTTGTTAGATACCACTTCTTAAGGAGCCTTAAAGAGTGCAAAGTATAAATTTTTTTTTGTTTTATGTCGCTAAACATATAGGCGTACCTATTATTTAGAGTAATGAATTTCATAATTTATGAAAGCCCATCACCTAGGAGAAGTAGAGGGATAGTAAAGAACTCTATGAAAGAGCTCTTTCGCTAAATTTGGTTCTTTATATATCTTGACCCGATTATTTAAATGATATCTTATGAATTATGGAAAGTAATTACTACTTTAAATTGAAAAATGTCACATTCAGTATTAGCTGGACCAAACATTTAAGTCTCCCTGTATAAGCAATATTTGCTGAGAGCATAGAGCCATCATCGATTGAGTATAATTGTCGAGTGAAATAGTTTTGTAGGGATCACCACTTCCTATACCATCTCACTACAACGACAAGATCAAGCTAGGATCTCCTTAGACCCCTAAGAGAAGTTGAAAGCTTTGCTGGGTCATTCTCTCTATATAAATGTCATAACAAAGGTCTAATTAACATATGTTATGGATCTAAAATTTGGTTTTTAATGGATATATATATATATATATATATATATATATATATATATATATATATATATATATATATATATATATATATATATGTTGAATTGATATTATGTTAAAATTTAGTTTGGTGTCGGTACTCTTAGATCTATTTAATATAGTTCAGTTTGGTACAGTTTTTAGATCGGATATGAGGTAAGAACCAATACTATACCAAATTAAAATTTTCAGTACTATTCGATATGGTTCTCACCCTAAATTTTAAATTTTTTACGATATAGTACAAAAACAGTTTGATATTTCAATTTAATTTGATATTATCGAGTACTGTGTTCATTTTTAATTGAAAATGATAAACTTTCAAGCCTCTTTTCCCATACCATGACAGGCCTATAAGCTACATTATGGTTTAATTAATATATCCTAATTTCTAAGAAAAATTCTTGCCTAAATACTGAATTTTTTTTTATTTTATGCGTCATTATCTCATTAAAATAATATATATATATCCACATTATGTATTTAACTCTTTATTAAAAGCTACAAGTTCCTCATTCAGGTACTATTTTCCCATTATATTCCATTTCTTTCATTCTTGTTCTTATTTGAATAATTTTGACATATACATTAATCATTGTTAAAATCCTTTGGCAAAAAAAAAATCATTATCAAAATCTAAAACAACTATGTTTTAAACTGTAAAATTATAAATTCAAATTACAATCAAATTTTAATTAATACTAATAGTTATAAATATTATATTACTATAATGAAAGGAATAATCAAATCTCTAATTGATAATTTTAGTTATCAATCACAATTCAGTTCCAACTATAAATTTTTAAATATTGAATTTATTTCATCACATATGAAATTATCTTAATGTATATCAATTAGGCCTTCTTCTTCTTCTTCTTCTTTTTTTAGATATTTTAGGCTTGTTTTTTTGCCTATAACTTTTTTTTTTTGTGGTGAATGAATTGTCCTATTTAATGCATATATAGGACAATAAATCAATCACTGTTAATTCTTGTAGGGCCTGCAGATTTTATGGGTGAAGAAAACACAGAAATGTGGAACTTTGACCAAACAATTTAGGTGAAGAAATTGTACCAAATGCTACCTATTTTCTACTTGTTAGTTGAATTTGATTTAGACTTTTTGATTTATGGAGGGTTGATAATTAACTCATAATTAATTCTACCATCAATCATGTTTCTTTCTGCATTTGGCGAAAAAAAAAAAATCATGTTTCTTTCTGCAATCCTAGCTACACTAGAAAACACAAAAATAAAACTTGTTTTAGCATTTTTATTAGTACTACAACAAATTGACTCTATTGTATACACCCACAAAACAAATCGTGGCTAAAAATGCAAAGAGCCGTAGCTAAATGCTCTAGCTATAATATATTTTTTTTTCATAGCTTGTCATAGCAAGAAGTAGCGTAGCCAAAAATCAGTTGCGAAATTTATTGTTTCCATAGCTAGAGATGAAAGTTTTAACTATTTGAAATTGAATGAAAAATTGAGATAGCCAACATTTCTTCATGGGTTGAAGGAGAAGATTGTTGGAAATATGGGTCCAATCCATAAATTGAAATTAATTAGAAATTGGAAAGGAAAAGCATTGAAGAAAAAAAGATAAAAGTACAAAGCAAATTCGATAATTTTAAATAATTGAAGTTTGAAATGGAATTAAATTTAATATATATATATCACGTATAGTTAAAATTTTTCTTCTTTTAACAATTACGGATAAATAGTGATGAATTCATACATGACTTTGCAATTGTGCATTTTAAAACGAATTTATAAAGTTAAATGTGAATCTTTTATTGATAAAAAGAGGATAGAGATGCCTTTGGGAATAAATTATTATCTTTATAGTTTATAGTTTATCTTATAAATCGAATTGTGATGATAAAGGTGGAGAATAAATTTATTAATTTGCTGAATAAATCATTAAGATTAAATAATTATATATCTTTAGAGTTAGGTTAAGAACTTAATTAAGATAAACAATTTAATATAAATGCTGCTTGTGAAAACAATATAATTATTTTCAGCAATTGGTAGCTGTAGGTCTTACATTGTGCAGATTTGTCTAAGCCACATGTTAATTAGAGTTGACTGAATCGAGAATTAGGAAGCAATACTGTTGCATCACGTGCATAAAGAGATTTAGGTTATTATTGGTTACAATAATTTTTTAGGGATAGTGATACGGCGGATTACGATAATGAATTTTTAAAAATTTATGGATTATTAATTTAATATTTTATTTGATTTGAAAAGTTTGAGCTATGGTTTTATTAAAATTCATCTGTTATAAATATAAATTTATATTAAAAATTTATTTGATTACATTACATTATATCTTATTATCACTTATCAAATGCACTCTTAATTTTTAGAGATTTAAAAACCATATAAGATGTGGATTTTGGCCAAATCCATGGATTGGAGTAAATGATGAATTTTTACTAAAAAATTTATATTCCAAAACTAACATTTTATTATTAAAACTAAGACTAAATTTATATATTTTTTTAATAGATATTAAAAATAAGACTAAAATTATATTTTTTAATAAATATTAAAGTATATTTGAGATTTATTTATAAAATTTATCAAATTATAATTATTCATCAAAATATTAGTTTTATGTATTTTGATCATAAATTTTAATATTTTATTCTTATAAACAAGTATGATATGTATCAAAATTTCATAATTTCATATTTTATATTTTTTTATTTTATAAATTTATTTAAATTTATGAATTTAAAATCACATTAAACGAGGCCTCAGGATTTTTATGGGAAAGGGAAATATTTTCTTTTTCTTCTTTTTTTTTTTCCCTTAATGACAAATCTCACTTTTTTTGCCATAGTATATGTGAATAATTGATTTAGATTTATGCACAATTCCTCAATTCCTCTCTTCATTTCTTAGACATTGCTTCTTTTTTTCTTTTTACTAATCAAATATTTATCCATTATTTTTTTCAATTTGTAGGAGAGACAAAGCTAACCTGAATCTATTAACAAGTCTTATATATTTAATTCAAATGCAAAACAACATCCTATAAATATAATTAGTTTTATTTGAATGATTAAAAATCTAATTATAGTAAAATAATAAGAAAAATGGACATGAAATTTTCTTTTAGGACTACAACAACTTGGATTTATATTCAAACTTCAACTGAAAATCACATGCTCTAATCCGTTTCAAGAACCTCTCTTTCAACATTCAAACTTAAAAGCTTTTGGACATGGAACCTACGCAATTGAGGTCTCCCTTTCTAAACATTATAAAATTCATTTCTTTATCTGTGCGATATGAAATTACAAAGGAAAAAGAACGGAAGTAGGAGCATTGTATTCCCATCACGTCATTAACATATTATATATAGTATCTATTGTTTTAAAATTATGTTAGTTTTATTAATATTTTTTTTAGAATAATTTAGTCAACAAATGCTATTTCAATTATATATATATATATATATATATATATGTATATTCATTCTATTTTACTATTATACAAATCACGTAAAATAATAAAAAAGATCTTTTGAAAGGTTTTAAGTTCGAGTTACAGTGAGAATTAAATTTAAGAGAAAAAAATAAAGAAAGAAATATTCATTTTATTTTTATAGAATAATTACAAAATCCAAAATTTTCATGCTTTGATCATAATTTAAATAGCATTTTGTTTTAAATATTGAACTAATTAATGGAGACAGATCATGCAAATTATAATTTTGATGGATTTGATATCATACTACTTCTATTTTAAAATATTTATCGTTTAAAGTTTCAGCATACTGATTAAAAAAGTTATTTAATTGTCATAATTCTAAATTAAAAAGATTAAAATATCTTATTTTGATTTTAATAAAAATAATTAATATAAATATTTAATAGAGAAATAAATAGAAGATAAAGTTAAAAAAAATAATTTTTTTTTTAATTTTATAATGATAAATATTTTAAAATAAAATAAAAATTTTAAATTAATAAATATTTTAAAGCGAAAAGAATATTAGAAATTTGTTGGATTGCGTAATGTCTAATGGAAAAGAGTCTAAAGCCATGATTGAGAAACCTCTTTTTGAACATTCAAACACAGGGAATGGGATGGCGCCATAAAATTCCATTTCCAAGGAATATAAAACGCGTTGCTTTTACCATTGTTCTTTTCATATTTGACTGGAGTTGAATTTTGATGCATATCCTTTGTTTTTCTTTTCAGAGTGTTTCCATGTGAAACTATTTCTTTTTTTAACTACTCAAAGCGATAATTCATTGGATATATTCACGAACTCGAGTTAAAATATTCTACCATAGTTAAGAGATTTTATCTCGTGTTGTACTTGATTTTATCTTCTAAATCCACCTCTTAAATGGAATCAATTTAAAAATTATAATAATTATATAGAATTCAATATGATTTATACATGAAGAACAATAATATTAATGTGCGGAACATTAAAGACGTATGCAGCATGAATATGTTATTTGGGCACAATAACAGACTTATTCATAGATGAATTTAAATTTCAAAAATATCAAAATTTCTAAAAATTTAATCCGTCGAATTTACAATTTTTTTATAAATTAAGACATAGAACTTGATATAATATATACAGTATGATTGGTTCATGAATTTATAATTCTTAAAATTAGTTAAATTATAGAAGTACTTATTTTAAATCTTCTTTAGTATAAAAATTTTAATTTGTAGTACTAAGTAATATTATTTTTATATATTTGGTATAATAAATTAATAAATGGAATAAAAAGTGTAGTTATTTTAAAAAATAAAATGTCTTAAATAATACTAAATAGAGATTATTAAAAAGTGAGGTATATCTTATCAGTTAATTAAGTTTTTGAGATTATTAAATTAAACTTAAATAATATATACTAAATACAGTGTTATTTAATTAAGCAATTTTATGTATCTAACCAACTGATATTATTCTGTGTATGATTGCACACCACCACGCATTGCTCCATATCTTACAAAAGCCCATACTTTCACAGGTAACATTCTTTCAATGTAGTATATTCCACTTATGTAAAGAATCCAATAATTAACTCTCTTAAACATTTTTAAATACTAATTAATGTACCGTAGTTTTACCAAAACATTCCCAAACCAATCTAATTTCATTCACGAGCAATGATACAATATCTATTTAGTCTAAAAAATTGTTAAGGAACCATAAACTACTATAACCTACCATACACCAATATGAGATATGTACTCGATTTAATTATTAATTAATATGTACTATATATCTATGCATTTCATTGTTATATTGGGTTATCATTTGTCATGTAGTGTAGCATGCAAAATTTTCAGAATTTTTAATGTAAGAAAATATATTAATTTTTATTTATTAATTAATAAGAGATACAGTAATCGAGTGTTGCTAAAACTCGAATCCTAATCCCTCCAAATGTACACAATATATATAACTACTGGCCAAAAGCATAATGATAAATAAATAAATAAATTTATTGAAAGAATTAAAAAAAAAAAAAGCAAAAAATATGAGCTTGATTTAAAAGATAAAACCATAAAAATATTAATAGATAAAAATTATTATTATACTTTAAAGTTTATTTTAATTCCTATACTATTTCAAATTAACATTTTTTTTCTTTTTAAAATTGATTAATAATCCAATTCTTAAGTTGTTATTTATAAAAGTGTAAATTATTATTTAATTTATTATTATTTAATTTTTAAAATTTAATTTAATTAACTATTCAATTCTTATATTTTTATCATTTCACCTTAATTTAATAGTAAATTAAATAAATTTTAAATAAAATGATTAATTTTATTAATGAAATAAAATGGCAAAATTTAAATAGTCAATTTCATAAAATATAAAAAATAAATAGTTAATTAGATTAAATTTCAAAAGCAAAATAATAAATTATCTGTTATAAAATTATTAATTTTTAATATATTATAATTTTTAACATCTTGATTTATATAATATTTCAATATTTTAAATTTTTAAAACATAATACATTTTAAATTTTAAATAATTATTATATTGTAAAACAATACTAAATTGCCAATGGACCCATTGGGATTGGGGTACCCCACAATTTGTCCCACAAGTAGGGCCCACCTGAGTCCTTCAAAATCTCTTGTCCAGTTCAGTGTCTGAAGTTCTGTAACTCTCCAAACACAAAAATTTTTCCCTCTCTTCTAAAATGCTACTGTTTCTTTTACTTTTCTTCCTTTCCTTTCCCTTCCTCACTATCTCCCTAAACCAAGAAGGCCTTTATCTCCAGCGAGTCAAACTCGGTCTTTCCGATCCAACTCGCTCCCTCTCTAAGTGGAACGAACGTGACGACACTCCATGCAACTGGTACGGCATCACATGCGACCCTGTAACTCACCGAGTCAACTCGGTCGACCTTACCGACTCACAGCTCTCTGGTTCTTTTCCTTCTTTCCTTTGCCGTCTTCCTTCTCTCACGCATATCTCTTTCAACAACAATTCCATCAACTCTTCTCTGCCCGTTGATATCTCCACGTGTCAGAATCTCCAGTACTTGGATTTGGGCCAAAATCTTTTGGTGGGGTCCATTCCCGAATCTCTCGCTCTGTTGTCCAATCTCCGGTATCTCAATTTGGCGGGAAATAATTTAACCGGTGAGATTCCCGTGAAATTTGGGGAGTTCCGGCGTCTCCAGACTCTGATGCTCGCTGGAAATTTCCTCAACGGAACGATACCCAGTCAACTCGGTAACATTTCCACTCTTGAGGACCTCTTTATTGCTTATAACCCGTTTACCCCGAGTCCGATACCGATTCAACTTGTCAACTTGACGAATCTTAAACAGCTTTGGCTCGCTGACTGTAAGCTTATTGGTCCAATTCCAGCGAATCTGAGCCGCTTAACTCGGTTGGAAAACTTGGATTTGTCTCAGAACGGACTCACTGGGTCAATTCCGAGTTCACTCACCGAGTTAAAGAGTGTTGTCCAAATTGAGCTATTCAACAACTCTTTGTCAGGCACGTTACCGACAAGATTTTCAAAATTGACAACGCTTAGAAGATTCGATGCTTCTATGAACGAGTTAACTGGGACAATTCCGAATGAATTGTGCGAGTTAGAGCTCGAATCACTTAATTTATACGAGAATAGACTGGAGGGAATTTTACCAGAGAGTATAGCCAGGTCTACCAACTTATACGACCTCAGATTGTTTAATAACAAGCTCACTGGTCCATTGCCGAGTCAACTCGGCCAAAACTCGCCGTTGAAGTCGCTAGATGTGTCATACAATGGATTTTCCGGTGAAATTCCGAGGAATTTGTGTGCAAAGGGGGAATTGGAAGACCTCATTTTGATATACAATTCATTTTCTGGGACAATCCCAGAAAGTCTTGGAAAATGCCACAGTTTGGGCCGTGCTCGGTTGAGGAACAACAAGCTTTCTGGGACAGTTCCAGAAGAGTTCTGGGGTCTTCCACGGGTATATTTGGTCGAGCTGGTGGGAAATTCATTATCTGGGCAAATTTCAAGGAGGATATCTTCTGCTTATAATCTCTCTGTTTTGCTGATTTCAGAGAACAGATTTACTGGGCATATACCTATGGAGATTGGTTTTCTAGGCAATTTGATTGAATTTTCTGCAAGTAATAATATGTTTACTGGTCCAGTCCCAGCAAGTTTTGTTAATTTGGGTGTGTTAAATAGGCTAGTTCTTAATGGAAATGAATTATCTGGCGGGTTCCCTAAAGGAATTCAAGGTTGGAAGAGTTTGAATGAGCTTAATTTGGCAAATAATAAGCTATCTGGTACAATCCCAGATGAAATTGGGGACTTGCCGGTGCTTAATTACCTTGATCTTTCTGGGAATTACTTTTCCGGGAAAATCCCACTAGAACTTCAGAAATTGAAGCTCAATTTATTAAACTTGTCAAATAATAGGCTTTCTGGGGAGCTTCCTCCTCTGTTTGCCAAGGATATTTATAGAAATAGCTTCATGGGTAATCCAGGTTTATGCGGTGACTTAGAGGGTCTTTGTCCTCAGAGGGGTGAGTCTAAGAAGAAACTGAGCGGTTTATGGATTCTTAGATCCATTTTTATTCTTGCTGGTTTAGTTTTTGTTATTGGAGTTGCTTGGTTCTACTTAAAGTACCGGATTTTCAAGAAAGCCAAGAAAGGGATCATCACCATTTCCAAGTGGAGATCATTCCATAAGCTTGGTTTCAGTGAATTCGAAATTGCTGAATACCTCAAGGAAGATAATGTGATTGGAAGTGGAGCTTCTGGGAAAGTCTACAAAGTTGTGCTAAGTAATGGTGAGACAGTAGCAGTAAAGAAACTACATGGAGGGGGCAAGAAAGAGGATGCTAGTGCCAATTCTGACAAAGATGAATTTGAAGTAGAGGTCGAAACTCTGGGAAAGATAAGACACAAGAATATTGTTAGATTATGGTGTTGTTGCAATAGTGGAGACTGCAAGCTTCTGGTTTATGAGTACATGCCAAATGGGAGCTTAGGTGATTTGTTGCATAGCAGCAAAGGCAGCCTGCTGGATTGGCCAACAAGGTATAAAATAGCTTTAGATGCAGCAGAGGGTTTATCTTACTTGCACCATGATTGTGTTCCTCCAATTGTTCATCGTGATGTGAAATCGAATAACATATTGTTAGATGGAGAATTTGGTGCTAGAGTTGCAGATTTTGGAGTTGCTAAAGTTGTTCAAGGAGTTAATAAGGGGACGGAATCCATGTCTGTAATTGCTGGTTCTTGTGGTTACATTGCTCCAGGTATATTTTTACATCACTTCTATCCATTACATCGCTAGTTGGTACTAATGTTGATTTCTATAATAAGTCATGCAATTTGAATCCATATAAGTTGTCTATATTAATATTAATTCTAATTAAATTGGTCTTAATTTGATGCAGAATATGCTTATACTCTTAGAGTAAATGAGAAGAGTGATATCTATAGTTTCGGAGTAGTCATATTAGAGTTGGTAACAGGCAGAAGGCCTATAGATCCAGACTTTGGAGAGAAAGACTTGGTGAAATGGGTTTATGCAACTTTGGACCAGAAAGGGGTGGATCATATAATTGATTCTAAGCTTGATTCTAGTTTCAAGAATGAAATTTGCAGGGTTCTTGATGTTGGTCTTCGTTGCACAAGCACGCTTCCTATAAGTCGCCCTTCGATGCGAAGAGTGGTGAAAATGCTGCAAGAGGCTGGTTTAGATAACAAGCCTAAATCTAACAAGAAGGATGGGAAGCTTTCTCCATATTATAATGAAGAAGCTGCTAATGAAGTGTAGTTAAAGAATTTAGTTGAGAGTAGAGAGAGTTGCTAGTGAAATTTCATTGCCTCTTAGGTATTTGATTTCATGGGGCAAAGGTAATTATCGAGTCAATGACATGAGGTAAGTAGGTCCATCTCATATGCGCTCTTTGAAAAATATAAACTGCCTATATAAAGACTATAGATTAAGACATGAGAGAACTGTAAACTATATATTAGTTGTTGCCTTCCTCTTTAGCTAGGTAATTGTAACATGCAAATATAGAACTTATCAAGAAATGTTTAGCAACAACTATTATACAATTGTATTATCAATTTTAAATTTTGAATCTTTCCCTCTATTTCTCTCATTTTTTCTATTTTTTTTAATACAGAAAGTTTTCTATTCCACGTTAGAGATAGCTTGAGTTAAAACTAAAAAAAGAAAAAAAAAATCCTTAGATAAAAAAAGTATTGTTGTGTATGTTTGATTGGTGTAGAGTGCAGGAAGTCTCAAACATCGATAATAGATATAGAAATGTATTTTTATTTTTATTTCTATTTTCTTGGTGAAATGATTGCTTGAAAGGTACAAGAGGCAAAGGCAGCTTTGTTAATTTAATTGAGATAGCTGTTGTGCAAGAGTGCCTGTCCTCCATGGCCGTCCAGCATTTAATGGAGATATTGAATTTGGGTTTTCTTTACTATTTTATATCATACGATAGCAAACATGATGAAGAATAGTGATTGGGGTGCCCTTGCATTTATCAGGAAAATGACAACATGGCCAACTAAAGTTGACTAGAGAGAATTTTCAATAATAGATCCAAAAAGTTGTTTGAATTGTTTGAGGTTGATCTTGGTTTTTTAATAATTAGCGGTTTAATGCACTTCAAAAATTTTAAATATGTTTTAGTATATTTTTTTTGAATGTAACAAAATTATTATAGTATCCTTAAAATCTTTTTCTTAATAAAAACTTATGAATATTAACTTTTTTTATTAAAAATTATGTACATTAAATAGTTAAATACTCTCTTATATGTATGCTAATTGAAAGTATGTGTTGTGCACGGTTTAATATAATTTTATATTTAAACTATTATTTTAAATTTATAAATCAAAAATATTTTCATATAAAGATATAATATGGATATGAAAATGCATATTATATAATTTTACTTTGTATATTATTTTTAAATTTTCATATTTTTAAATTTCAAATGTGACATAGGAAGAGTTTGTATAAACTTAAAAAATAAAAACTTGAGTTCCAATATATTCACTTGTTAATAAATCATGTCTTAAATTTATTTATACATAATTTATTTTTAGATTATAATTTGTATTTATTCTTTTTCTCTTCATTTTTCATAAGAATGTAAAACCACTAAAATAATAATATAGACCTTTTGATTTCTACAAAGAGACTAAAAAATTTTAATTTTAATTTCTAAATGTGCATGTACATCCTATAATATAATTATTTGAAGTTCAAAAAATACCTTCATAAAAAAATAAAAAAAGAAAATATTGAAAAATAAGAATATTAGAAGATAAATGGAGACATATCAAATGAAAATGAAAAATGAGGGAGATAGAGATAAAATTCTTGTCAAATGAAAGTGAAGAATAAGTAAACAAAAAATGAAGTTCTAATTTTATATTCCAAAAGTAAGCTCTAAAATTAAATTGAAGTAATTAGGGTATTAATTAGGGTGATTTGAATAATTTGAAATGACTAATAAAGGTGTATTTATGATACATTTAAATATATTTAATATAATTAATTACAATATATTAGAGTAATGTAAAATTTATAGCTTGTTTGCTATGTGGACCAATAGAAAAATAATATATATGGTGAATACATGCCATGTGGTAAAATCTAGAATATCCTGAGTCTGTTTATATATATATATGATTAATTTTAAATGAAAATCTTATCATTTATTTGTATATTTATTAGGTTTGAAAATTGTATATCTAATAAGAATTAAAATAAAAATATGATCACTTTTAAATATTTGTAACCACAATAATAAAAATAATATTAATTATCATTATGTCTATTTTTATGTTAAAACTAAATACTATACATACCACATAGATCAAAATCAAAGGAAATAAATAACATATAGACCAATAAAATGTAAACACATGCAACGTGATAAATTTTAAGATATTGTAAGTCTACTTATATATATATATATATATATATATATATATATATATATATATATATATATATATATATATATATAACATCAAATCAAAAAATAAAATTATAACAATATTTATATTTCTGTATATGACACCAAATAAAAAAAAAATATTTCTATAGTACAAATTAAAAAGAAAAAGAAGATTTGATATTTTAAAATAAATATAGTATTTTGAATTAAAAAATAATAAGAGAGAGGGTTTTACTATTTAATATTCATTATTAAAAATAGTGAAAAAAAAATTAATGTTTATAAGTTTTTAGAAAGAAAAGATTTTAGGAAGTATTATAGTAATTTTATTTTATCCAAAAAGATATATAGAATGCATTTAAGATTTTTGGAGTGCATTTATACTGTTGATTTCACGTTATATATGAAATAGGCAATTAAATTTGTTTAGTTCAACAGTTGTAATTATCTACTAGTAATTATAGGTTAAAAATTGATTGTCAGTCTTTTAATAATTGAATGTCAAATATTAATGAAGTAACAATTTCAAATTATTTATAATTTTGAATGGTTAATTTTCTAAATTTTGCTTCAAATAATTAATTTGTCAAATTGGGGATTAGAAATTCAAATATTAAATTTTGATTCACAACCCTTGAAATACAAATTTTGTAGCCTAAAACCATTATTTCCATCTTCTCAAATTAATTACAAACACAGTCCTGGGCAAAGAAATTAAATTGGGCTACTTTTTGGACAATAGCCCTAAAAATAATAGAAGGATTTTAGCCCATTGGCATTGGGTTTAGGGTTCATATTTGCAGAAACCAATTTTAGCCCCTTGGCATTGGGTTTAGGGATGGCATGGAAGTTGAACAGTTTGTGTAAAATAAATTGATTTAACACTTGATTTTGGCAGCATTTCAATTCAACATTACTCACATAAATATAAGATTAATTTTCATAAATTCAACCATATCCTATATATTTATGAGTACATAGTGCAGCCAATAGTTTTCCTTAATTTTATTATGCTTGCAAGTTTTTTGAAGTCCTTTTATTTTTTTTTTCAGATTATGAATTGGATAAATTTTTTTAATACGTTATGCCACACAACATAAAATAGTTTTGCCTTTAAATTGATAACAATTATTTATGATTAGAAAAACTTGAACCTGACTTCCTATTTCTTATCTTACACTTTTAAATAAGATGAAAATACTAATAAAAATGCATCTGATTAGATATAATTTTTTTAATATTTAGGAGAAAGAGAATTGATCATATATTTATTATGTAGGAGAATATATACTTATCGTTAGACTATATCTCGGTGTTCAATTGGATATAATTTTTAAAACATTGTTAATAACTAAATAACATAATTCATATATAGTACGTACCTTGATGCTGGGACTAAGTATATTCAAAAAGAGGGAACGAAGGAATTTACTAGTTTTCGCTCTTTATTTATTTACATCTTTATTAATTTTTTTCCAAAGTGACAATAATATAACATAGCAAAATGCTTCTTTCTCTAACATGGCAATTCTATTAATCTCTTCTCATTCGTTCTTTGGATGAAGTTTATTTGCTTTTTTTATTTTTCAAGGAATATTAAAGGAGGAAATATAATCATTGGCCAAAGAAAAAAGAAAAAAAAAAAAAAACAATTGTAAAGAGAATTAAAAACTCTGCACAGGGTCCCACACAAATTTCCAGGGCAGTATGGCACTCAACTCCATATGAAACACGTTATTGCAGAGAACATTGAGGAGTATAAATAGAATCAATTCCAAAGTTTGAAAAATTAATAATAATACATATTAATCTATATTTTATTATTTTATGAATAGTTTTATGCTTGCTCTATGAAAAACTTTACCTAGCTACTTGGAATGTAACATGGGATAGAAGTTATGAAATGACATGCATATATATATATATATCTTAATTAATAAGATAAAAAATAATTCTAGATTACTAGTTGAGTTGATCTTTGAAATAAGATTTTAATTTCATATATTACACATAGTAATTTCATTTAAACATTGATTTTAACCATCTTAATTTACTTATTATATTTCATTTTTTTTTTTAAAAAGTTATCAATGATTAAATTCCGGACTTCAATATATACTATTGTACTTCACATAAAATAAATGTCTAATTATTATTTTTTTTTTTACAAGTTTAGCTGCGACTGAAATTGAAATTTGAGTTTTTATAGTTTAAACAAGACTCTAATATTATTGAGTTAAAGTTGATTGATCTACGATGTCATTTATTTATTTATTATTGAATTATTAATTTAATTGAGATTTGGTAACTATAAATTTACCCACCTTAATTATTTTTCTTCAAAATAATAAAAAGTACAATTTTGAAGAAGAAGGACAACCAACTCTCATATTTTTGTATTGATAAATGGCAGAAAAATCCCAAAAATACGGAAAATAAAAATAAAAAATTGAAAGAGATAGAAGTGTCAATTAATTTAGTGCGGAGAAAGAGAGGTTTCTTGCTTTACATGAGAAGTCTACGTGAAGAAATAGAATTATGGTTGGCTGTTAATATTATTTGGTGATTTTCTATGTTTTATTTATTTTCTTTTTTTTCTTTTAAATTAATATTCAAGAAATTTATAAGTAGCTTTGTGTACACTCTAGGTTGACATTAGACCTGAAATCAAAATCTCTCTCTGTCTCTTTTGTGATGAAACAGTTCTCAGAGTTATCACCACCAGATTGCCCCATCTCCACTCAACCCTAATTAAATCCTTTTTTTTTTTTTCAAATTTTGTTTTCTTTATTAATTAATTATCTATAAACTGGTTTTAAGAAACAAAGCTGCCTTTAGACAGAGTAAAAAAGACCCGAAAACTACTTTTATTGTCCTACAAGTTTTCACACCTATGCATATACACAAGCACAACCAAACTTAAAATCCAAGCAACCCTAATTCACCAATTTTATTTCTAATTTTATTATTATTTTCCCTTACTTTTAATTAAAAATGGTATTATTATTATTATTATTATTATCCCTTTTAATTGTCAATCAATATGTGTAGTTTGATTTTTTTTTTAAATTTTTTTTAAGAATGTAATTGAGAGCGTGAATTTTTAAATTAGATTTCTTCATAGTTTTCACAAATTTAATGAAAATCATTAAAAAGAAAAAGATTATGTTCTATAGTAATTCAGAATGTTATTTCAGTTTATTTGATGTTTCATGAATATAATTCTATTTGTAAGTTTATTTTAAAGGAGATATTTCTCCCATTTGTATTTTTTTTTTCTTAGTATATGATGAATAATCTATTTTTTTTTAATTAAATTTGAAGTAAACCTGTTATATTATCTTATTATATTTACGAACTTACCCTTAAAAAATAATAAACTTGCTATATAGTATATATATTATTTTTAGATCAATTTCATCTTATTTTGATTTTTTAGGTAGCTCTCTCTCTCTTTCTTTCTTGGGAAAGGACAAAGAGGGTGGATAGAGGAGAGAGGGAGAGAGGAGTAGTCAAGTGTGCTCAATCATGCAAAGAACTAAAAGTGAGAAAGAATTTAATTCCTTCCCTACCCTCAAGAAGAAATTAATAATCAATTGCTTAAGGGATATAGAGAAAGTGAGAGAGAGAGAGAGAGAGAGAACATGCTTTAGAAGAGACAAATTGCTTTTCTTTCTTTTCTATCTCCTTCTTCACTCATTATCCCTTTTCTCTCTTTCTTTTATAGTTTTTGTTTATTTTGGAGTAGCAGTAGAGAGAGAAGAGATCAAGAAAGAAAGAAAGAAATATATTTGATGAGTGTGGAATGGGAATAAGATCAAGAAACAAGTGGAAATAATGACCTGGTGCAATGACTGTAATGATGTTCAAACCATTGAAAGAAGCTCTCCTTCTCCTTCCGATAATAATACAATTCTTATTGCTCAAAGACACAAAGAAACCCTACTCAGAAGCTGCCCTTCTTGTGGTCACCAAATCAAAAGCCAAGATCAGGTTTTGTATGCTCCATCATTTTATCATTTCATCATACCAAATATAATATAGCATAAAGTGTAAGTGTACTAATATATATATATATGTGTGTGTGTGTGTGTGTATAGGCAAGAATCCATGATTTGCCAGGGCTACCAGCTGGAGTGAAGTTTGATCCGACAGATCAAGAACTGCTTGAGCATTTGGAGGGAAAGGTGAAGGCTGATGTTCGTAAGCTTCATCCTTTAATTGATGAGTTTATCCCAACAATTGAAGGAGAGAATGGAATTTGCTATACCCACCCTGAAAAGTTGCCAGGTTAAATCCATATAATTTCTAGTTTCTTATGCATTAGTTAATATAAGATCTGGAGTTCTCGATCACTTTCTTGAACATTTTCATGCACCATATATATTTTACCAATTGATCATGCATGGTTAATTAAACCAAGCTGCAAAAAAAAAAAAAAAATCATCATGAGAAAAATATTCGATCGCAGATTTAATAGCTCAGCAGCTGTAAGTTATAAATTATTTTACATATAATTACATCAATATGTATGTCTTCTTTTCATATCCCTATGTCTGTATTTATATATTTTCAAAAAAAAATAATAATAATAATGTGTATACAAGTGAAAGTTATAGTTTTTTTTTGATACACTTATCTTTTCCTTTGAAAATGGAAATGTATGTGAAACATTGTCGACCAGAATAGTAGTTAACCTATCTTCTCATTTGAAGAAACCCACCAACTAACTTAGGTATATACATATATAGCGTTCGCCATTGGACTAGAAGAAACCCAATATACCTAGAAATGAAGAAGCCCTCCAACTAACCCTAATAACACAATATGATTCTTACAAGCATTAATTTTCTAATAATGGTGAACATTTTTTTACTTCTCATATCAACTTATATATATATATAGCATTAACATATCCCATTTTCATCTAATTAATAACACTTGCATATGACCTAATTGGAATCGAAACAATCCAACAATTTCTTCTTCTCAAGTATGTGATAGTCGACCTACTCAGCTGGCTTGTAATTCTATTAAAGGAAGAAAATACGAATAAGTTTTTTATTAACTAAGTTTTAAACTCATAATCTCACAAATCATTAATTTGTTGGCCTTTTGTTAATATATGTAGGAGTTAGCAAAGATGGGCTAGTTCGCCATTTCTTTCATAGACCTTCAAAAGCATACACAACAGGAACAAGAAAAAGAAGAAAGGTACACACAGACACAGAAGGTGGAGAAACAAGGTGGCATAAAACAGGCAAGACTAGACCAGTTTTTGTTGGCGGAAAGGTGAAAGGATATAAAAAGATTTTAGTTCTTTACACTAACTATGGGAAGCAAAGAAAGCCAGAAAAAACCAATTGGGTAATGCACCAATACCATCTTGGCAATAACGAAGAAGAGAAAGATGGTGAGCTTGTGGTTTCTAAAGTTTTCTACCAAACTCAACCTAGGCAATGTGGTTCAGTCTTGAATAAAGAATCTCTTAGTCTTCCTTCAAAATTAAAGGGATTACAAAGCGGCCATGAAGGGGCTAATAATAGTCTCAAGAATTCAAGTCTTGTTGAGTATTATAATCCTTCTTTTATTTCCTTTGATCAAAGTGGCCAAACTAGATCAAACCCTCCTCAATTGCTTCCCCATTTTGCTGTCCATGATGGGTCTCCTTTTATCCCTTGAAAAATAAAAACAATAAAAAAAAAAAGAGACACATAAAAATCAAGGGATTTTATGAAAAAGAATAGGGAAATATTGGAAGAGATCATATGCATTTATTTTGCAATGATCATTAAATAAATTACTATAAAGATAAATAATATTTGCAATGATATCGAGACTGTCAGATTACGAGTTTGAATCATAGAGTCAAATCTATATAAAAAAAAGATTATACATGCATTATTATTTAGGGCCAAAATATACTTGCAAAAGAATAAGGTTTCCTTAGCTAAAGACTGCTAGGAGCCAAGATTCTTCAGGGTTGAATTTGAAGATTTTGGCTAAGCTTATTATAACTTTCTTTCTTTTTAATATATATTTTTTTTATTTCATATTTTCGTTTTATAATGCATATATTGTGCATATGTACATGCTTTGTACAGTGTGAGGAAGATCTAAAGATGTAAATCTCACATGGGTGGTGACCCTTTTTTCTTTGAGAATGTTAACTTTGGAAACTGTACAAAGAAGATTATTCTTACCTTAAATGTTCTGACAGGTTTTATTTGATTCCGGCATGTTTCTTTTCAACATTACAATGACGTTGATGATGTAAGATATAGAACTTTTCAATGATGCAATAACTTCACCTGTTCTTTTTAATTATTTTTCTTGATGTATATTTCACTTGTTTTAATTCTGGTTGTTCATTTAATCTAAGCAAAACTCCCGTTTATTTTGCAAAAAATATTTTCTTAGAAAATTATTTTGTATTCTCTAATATTTGGAACATTTTAAAAAATTAATCAAGGAAAAATATTTTTTGCTGTTAATGGAAAATTAAATATTTTTAAGGAAAAATAGTTCCTCTTTTTAAAATAAAATATCATTTTCTGAATTATAATAAACTCATTATAATAAAAATAATATATAAATATAAATTTATTAATCTGTTGATCATCAATACTTATTATTAAAAACTATCGCATCATCAGCCGTTGAAGATCATCGGCAATCATCATTGGTCCCAGCTATTACTAAATTTTTATTTTTTATATTTTTCTCATATTTAATAATAAAACTTTAAAAATATGAAATTTTTATAAGTTTAGATATATTTATAGTTTTATAAAATAAAAATTTCTAATTTGTTAACTAATTTAATTTATAGTATTATAACCAAATAATAGAAAATTAATTTTTTGAAATTTAAAAAAAAATTCCTTAAATTTTTTTTAAAATAAATTATTTTCTGGGAAATAAACAGAGAAATAAATATTTAAATATTAGCCTATAAGACAAATAACCATACTTTTGAGCTTGTCCTTAAAATAGAAGCACCCTTTATAGGAACATTGTGCCTATTGCAACAATAATTGATCAAATCTGGACTATTGATGGCTAATTCATGCTATTTTTTTTTTTTAATAAAATGTAGTTAATTGTTATAAAATTTTGTGGATCCCATATCAATTTATATAGCATCTACTTATCATTTGACTAACATATTCTCTATTTTATTTATAAAAAAAAAATGAAGAATGTTAAGCTTAAATGAAGTTAGAGAAGTTTATTAGTCTTAAAATATTATTATCTAATTTTATTTATTGTCATTTGGATTTTAATACTGAAAAAGAAATATTTTGATATATGAAATTTAAATGACTATTTTTCATTTTGAAATCTTATGAAAAATGTGAATTTGGTGCATCAAATAATACAAAGCCAACATTGCATACAATTACAAGTATTGAAAAAGTGTCTGACGTACTGTATACTTTTCATTGGAGGATTGTTCCAGCATCGTATACTATATTTACCTTAATCTGCCTTACTGGCACTTAACCTTTTGCAGGAACCCCTACTCCCAACCCATTCCAAGCTTCAATGGATAATTTGAAAAAAAAAAAAAGATAAAAATAAACTGCAAATCATCACCAGAAAAGGAGGGATTTAAATCCTTGGTATGAATAATTCATACGAATCCGACACTCCAGTTATATTACATAACATGAAAAAAAAAGGTTTTTTTTTTTTATTATTTTTCTCTGTTACTTTCATAATTATATATATATAAGAGCATCCAGATTTCCTCCCTTTTGACATGAATTATAAGTACAATAGACTTCACCAATCTACTCACAATATACAGCTAATTGGTCCACAAGCATAGCAGATGCATAGAGTTTTTCCAAGCAATTCTTTAACAATCTACCCATTTAGGCACCCATGGCCATGGAATGTTTTCTCAATCAGAAGTCTACAAAACCTGAAGTCGTTTACTTGTTCAGGATAAGTTTTTCGTATAGAGCTATAATATCTTTCTTCTTGGGATATCTTAGCTTTTGTAATTCATCACCAAAACCATGCTCATTAAGCTCTTGCCGTAGTTTCACCACAGTTAATTTGGTATAGTCAACTGAAGCAGCCTTATGATATTCACCTTCTTCATTTTCCTCAAAAACAGATTCAACCCCTGATGATGTGCATTTTTGCAGGGTCAAAGCACTCTTGGGTCTTCTCATTTCTGGAGTTGTTTCTTCATTGTTCATCACCGGGACAGGATAAAAACTCGCATCATTAATTTCTAGCCTTGAGCGTTTCCTACCAGAGTGAGTTTTCAGCTCGGAACCCATTGCAAATTCATTTGAATTATCAGGCGTTAAATCCTGCTGAAGAAAATATAGTCCTTCCTCCATTGATTCTAGCTGCAAGGATGGTGCTTTCTCCATTCTATTTGCCTCTGCATGTGCTATATGCCCAGAGTCCAAACTACCATCAAGGATCTGAACAGAGGTTACACATTGCTCACACTTCTTTTTCAACAACTCTATCTCTTGATCTCTCTCTCTGACCATTGCTTCCAATAAAGCTATCTTAGACATGGCATAACCCTCTGACGCTGTCAACTTCTCGACTTCACCTGCAAGCTCCATCTTTTCTCTTTCCAAGATCTCAATAGGACTATGCGCACTTCTGGTCTGGGCATTTGGAACAGTTAGCACTTCTGATTGTGCTGTTTCAATGAATTCATTTGCCACCTTAGCTTCCTCTTCTGCAACTTTAAACTCTGCATGTGCTTCCTCAAATCTTTTTAACTCAGAGAGGTACTTCTGCTCCAGTTGGATTCTGTCCTCTATTAGTGTTTGAGCTTCTCTCTCCATTGATTGAGCAGCAGCTTTGACAAACTCGTACTGTTCGGCTAAATCTTTGATTTGAAGTTTTAGATCAGATGATTCCAAGTCAGAACTTTCTATCTTTGTTTGAGCAGCCTGCATGCATAAATAAAGCACCGAGAATATGTGTGCAAGCATAAAATAAACATTCTATAAGCTTCATGAAATTGGGGTTACCATATGACAAATAGTCAACACATCAAAGAAGTTTAAAGATGCTGACCTTCAACTCCAAAGTCAAAGTTGTAAATCTTTCCTCAGCCACCTCAAGCTTAGTCACCTTGTCCTTAATTTCGTCATCCTGCCATTTTAAAACTCCCGTAAGTACCTTTAAGTTTTATCTAAACACATATAATATATATACAAATGAATGTAATCCATATGAAAATGGTGATCCTGAGAAAAAAATTATTGGACATATGAATTGCAAAATACCCAAATATGCTCCTTTTAATATTTAGCACATTTTCATAATCCTCCAAAACTACACAAACCCGGTTTCTTTTATTTTTCTAGCTAAATGGCTTTCTCCTTCTATCCTCATGTCTTGATTCACATACTTCGTCTAAACTTTTTCTTTTAATTGTAACATAATAGCATATGAGATTACACATTTTTACTGCAAAACATGAGAGCTCATGTGCAAAACCTCCAGTGATAAAATTTAACCTAAATAGTCTTACACAAATTAAGTATTTGAATGGTTATTTACTATATCTTTTTTCTTAATTTTATTTTCAAGCTAAGCCAACAGAGGAAAAGAAATTCCTTTCTAGATTTATTTATACAAATTATGCAAACCACATCTGTAGTCTACACTCGTAAGATCCAATTGAAATCTTGTATCTCTTGTCCTAGTTCCATTTTCTGTTAGAACAAGTTCTTAGAATTTTGAACAATAATTTGTGTCAAATCACTATTTTCACAACCAGAAGGGAATGGGACACAACAGTATTTCGTCTTAATCTGCTGCACAGGTGTTGTGCTCCCAAGCATTCAAGTTGTGAATCTAGCATTATTTGCTTAATTTTTATTTGTAGAAATATGTGTATGTGTATAGATGTATGTACACAACCTTTTCTGCCAAACTGATGGTGAATCTGGCTCTCAGATCTTCTTCTTTAAGCTTTGCCTCCTCAACTGCCTTCTCTATAGCTGTCTTGGCTTCATTTACAGCAATATCATACATCTCTTTCCATTCACTTGCCTCTTTCCATGCAAGCCTAGATTGTAAAACAGCTTCGCTCAGATCTTCTTCTCTAGGCTTTGCCTCCTCAGCTGCCTTCTCTGCAGCAGCCTTGGCTGCATTTACAGCAATATCATACTTCTCTTTCCATTCACTTGCCTCTTTCCTTGCAAGCCTAGATTGTTCAGCAGCTTCGATCAGATCTTCTCTAAGCTTTGCCTCTTCAGCTGCTTTCTTTACAGCAGCCTTGGCTTCATTTACAGCAATATCATACTTCTCTTTCCATTCATTAGCCTCTTTCCATGCAAGCCTAGATTGCTCAGCTGCTTCACTCAGATCTTCTTCTCTACGCTTTGCCTCCTCAGCTGCCTTATCTATAGCAGCCTTGGCTTCATTTACAGCAATATCATACTTCTCTTTCCATTCACTTGCCTCTTCCCTTGCAAGCCTAGATTGTTCAGCAGCTTCCCTCAGAGCTTCTTCTCTAAGCTTTGCCTCCTCAGCTGCCTTATTTACAGCAGCCTTGGCTTCATTTATAGCAATATTATACTTCTCTTTCCATTCACTCGCCTCTTTCCATGCAAGCCTAGATTGCTCAGCTGCTTCGCTCAGATCTTCTTCTCTATGCTTTGCCACTTCAGCTGCCTTCTCTATAGCAGCCTTGGCTTCATTAACAGCAACAGCATACTTCTCTTTCCATTCACTTGCCTCTTTCCAAGCAAGCCTAGACTGTTCAGCAGCTGCACAGATCCCAGACTTGGGACCTGCTGCTTTGTCAATATCCTGGTCATTAATTACTCTTTCCTTGGTTAATACCTCTTCATATTTTCTTTCCCATCCCAAGGATTCCTGCTTTGCAGAATCCAGCATATTGAGTGAACTAGAACATCTCTCCTCCAATAGACCGCACTTGCTCTCCAGATCAATTATACGGCTCTTGTACTGATCAGAGAGCTTCCTGAAGTCATTTATAGCATTCTCATAACACTTCTGATATTCAGCTTTTAACTTCTCACTCACTTGCAGCTGCTTATGAAGAAATTCAATCTTATCTTCTATTGATTGACATTTCAACATGAGGGAGCTCTTCTCTGATGAAACCTCACATATCAGCTTCTTAACATGGTGAATTATTGGGCCTTGCAAACTAAATACAACATTTTTAGATGAAAGTTAAGGCACAAGATAATGTTTAGTAGAGTTAGTTTCATTGGTGAGGACCGGATTGTAAACAGTGGCATAAAATTTGCAAAGACTCAACAAACACTAACCTCTTCCGTAAAAAGGAGGACAGCTTCTGCCATTTCATAGGACCATGAACTGATCCTTCATACTCCAAAAGAAGACTTTCAAGCACCTGAGCAATATCATTATTAATTCATCATAATTAATACAGAAGATAAATGGCATGCTGACAGATGTCTAAACACATTCATATTAACATATAAAATTAAGAATTCATCACATCAGAAACCACTTCAGAGAGAGACGTAATAATTTTATTAATTTCTATATAGTTGAATCAATGGTAATAGTAAGAAATTTCAACAGGCTCTGACCCTGAGCAACATGGCCTAGAGATGGAAATTCATATCATGGCATGCATGATAATTATGATTACACTACGCCACTACCCATGATAACAAAAGATAAATAGCAAACACTCTTTGATATTTCCTATGCTTCAAGAAAGCAACTTCAGACTTATAGCTTGTGAAACATCAGAAAACAAAAGCAAAACCGCCATCATCAGAATTTGGTAAGAAAAAGAAAATGCCATCTGTAAACAAAATACAGGAAATGTGTGCTTAGAAACAAAGGAACATAAAAATATGCAAATGGGTATACCATTTCAACATTTTCAATCCTTGCATCAGCAACTAGAAGAGCTCCTTGCAATTTCTTTTCCATTCTTTGTATAGCATTTGAACATTGTAAATCTGACTCCATAAATGCATCTCTAGTGCAGTCCTGCACCAGTGTCCAGTAGCAACAAAAGAGGATGTCAATCAGCCTGTACATACAAGGGTAAGCAATTGACGTTCATTTATTCAAGTATATTATTGAAGTCTTCATTTATTATGCATTATATACTTGAATTTATTCAAGTATGATTTTTAAAAAAATAAAGCTAACTAGAAAAATAAAATAAAAACCATTCCTGGATAAAAAAATAAAAAAAAATATTAACCTAAATTTTTCAGAGAAAACTGGGAAAGAACACATAAAAACAGAAATAGAAATATTCAGGGGCAATGCATGCCAACTGCCAAAAAATTATTGATCACAAAAAGGTAGAAGAAATGAAAATAGAAAATTAGAGGTCATAATCGGGAACTAACCTGCCATGAGGAAGATATTGTAGGAATTGTGAAATTGTTAAGAACATGCAGGAATGATTTTGTGATATCAGCAAGAAAAGGTCCTGTCATAACAGTACCTTTTACTTGCTTAGGCTTAGCTCTTTCATAAACAAACTTTGTAAATGCATGAAGCCCAGACCGAAATTCTGGCCGAAATTTGTCTACCTGGATGAAAAGCACATGAATTGTCATAATAAAAGGACAAGGTATAACAAGTTCTTAATCCCTAAACAGGAATAAGAGAACTGATATGAAGAATTACTTACTGAAATTTGGTCAAGATGCTGAAGGTCAAGTTCATTGTTTAGAGGACGAACAAGAGTAAAGCACTCTCGATTTGGAAAAACAGCTCGAATCGACTCGCGAATCTGGTATCATTATGTATGCAAATCACCATAGGCATAGAAATCCCTAAAGCTAAAAGAATACTCAACTCCACTGATAAGGGAAAAAACACCAGCAATCAACAATATTCAGTCAGCGGATTAGTACATCTCCAATAAATTATTTGCTTTTTTCTCAAATACGATTCGAGTTGGTGAAATACCGGAAAAAAAAAAAAAAAAAAAGGTGTTAAATTGGTTTTTTTTCAAAAATTATTTCAGGTCAATATGGTGCAAAAGTACATCCAACTATCCTTCCTGCTCTAGAGTCAATATTCAAACTTGTTTACGTAAGGGGAACATTTGAAAATTAAGAAGATCATGTGAGCACCATTAATGATCAAAAATATCCTTTTTTTTTTTACTTTTGCCAAAAACAGAACCACAAAAAAGGTGGACTCATTTTACAGCTGAGACGCACTCAAACTCAAATGAAGACACACTCATAGACCAAAATAAATAACAAAGAGAACACAATAAGATTGTCATTTGTGCTTCATTATGACTTTTACTCTGATTATGCCAAAACTAACAGCAACGAAAATGAAGGTAAAGATCTTCTAGAAAAGGCTAACCAAAATAAAGTTGGTTAAAAAAATGAGAAACAAATGTTAAGGAGACTGGGACAAAATCTTATGAACATGTTGGACAGCAAAATAGAGACACAAGTAACCACTTGTTGATGACCAAATACAAGTTACCATGGTAAGGATAGACTTTGATTTGGTTAACAGATAATTTAAGCTGCTCAGCATAGACTGGTAGCTACTAGCACATTATCTACCAGTGCCGCTTAACTATTTTTTCATGCTACAACTTCGTTTTTAGTTTACAAGCAAAATCATAGCTGATGGCTTTGAGCCAAGACATTTCTTTAATGCTATTATCATCTCTGACAACTCATTCAACCACTTTAATAAGTACCTTGAATCCTACTGCTATACTTTCAAGATTTCTTTCCATAAATACCTGATTTTTGGCAACAATATCCTTTCCACTACCCAGCACTGGCCTTAAGGCGAGTTCTAGATAATCGCGAGGTGTTATTTTTGTATTCTCCTTTGTCAAGTCCAAGTAAAAATCCTGACAGTAACAAACCACAGGTGGCATGAAAATTAGAACTAACTGATGTGACTAATAAGGCTATCAGGCAACCTACAGGTAATTCTTTTAATGAAAGAAAAGGTGAACTTTTGTTAACAAAAACAAACCTACAATGTTGACAGCTCATTATCAAGCTATGGTTGGGAAATGAATACAGCACAATATGAAAATAATGAAAAATTAATCACCCTTAAAAGCCACATTAAGACTGGGGAGAAGTTTCCAAGTTCAGAAACTGAGTCCTTTCCTTCAGAGGCTCTACCATGAATATGTTTAGTCATTTCAGTGACAAGAGAGAGATGATCAATTGCAGCTTCATCAATAACACCTACCTGAAAATAAGAAAGGACAAGCAAAATTAAGAAGCATGTAGTAGAATTGGGAATACATGACATTTGCTGTTAAGGTACAAGATCATGTTTATATTAACATAAAGATGGTTAACCATGCCCTGCTAGAAGGGATGCTACCGATAAACTGAGTTAGGAAATCATCTAAAATTTATGTACTGACCTGATTGTAGACAAACAAGCTTGATAAGAGGACTGCCAAGGAGAATATATGGGCACTGTATGTTCCCTGTGGTGTGGAATAGAAGCAGTCAGGTAAAGAAAAAAAGAGGCATAATCATGCATAACTGAAAAAGATACTTGGTTGAGCAGGGGATTTAGGGAAGGGGGAAAGATGAAGAGGTCCATATGCCTAGAGATTTAATATAATCTAGGATGATAAACATAAAAAGGAAATGAATGTCCAAAAAAAAAAAAAAACGCCATTATCCTCAGAAAAAGAAAAGAAATGAAAAAATAAAAGTGATAAGAAAGATTACTTAATATATATATATATATATATATATATATATATATATATATATATATATATATATATATATATATATATATATATATATATATATATATATATATATATATATATATATATATATATATATATATATATATATATTTAATGTGCTCAGTGCAACATTAACAACCACAGAAGATTATTGCTTGACCTGCTTTTCTTATATTCATTCTCTCTTTCTTTTTTCTTTTTTTTTTTTTTCTTTGTAACAATATAAAGAAGAGGTTAATCTTCTGTTTACCAGTATGCCACTGATCTGAAACACGTTGAACAAATGAAACAAAACCAACACTATTTTAAGTACTCACAGAACAAATCTCTTTCACACAAGCTTATTACAAACTTTCAATTTATTTAAATATTAGATAGAAAAAAAAAAAGATCTCAATAGACACATTTCTGTGATAACATAAAATCAGAAGACAAACTGACAAAGATGAAGGGATCCCGTAATCACCAAAGAAATATCTTTGAAATAAGCACAATATAAGCCTTTAATTGATTTAAACACTAACACAAAATTCAAATCACCAGTTACACATTTCTTTGATAACATGAAATCAGAAGACAACGAAAAAACTTAACTGTTTGATCGGAAGCATCTATTCCTCCACAGTCCAACAGTAAAAGACTGTATGCAGTATCATCCAATGCAGTTCTCTTCAATGGTATACTCCACATCCAAAACCCTTTGGTGCATGGTTGAGGGGTAGATGCAACTTGAAATCCAGTGCTCCTACCAAGAAGCTATGGCATGTTCAAACAATAATTACATTTGAGTTTTAATTTCAAGCAACATACATGAAAGATTTTGATCAATGCAGAAATTGAGACCCAACTGACTGATCATTTGATAGAGGCATACAGCTTAATCTCTAATGCCATAATAACATGCTGCAGTTCTTTCACTCAGGATAAAACCAATACTTCAGTTCTTACACTTAAATTCCATTCCAAAACAATTTCATGTGATATGCATAAGCAATTACAATTATAAATTGATGCTTCTGAAGTTTATAAGCAAATCTAGACTCTAAAATCCTATACAACTGCATTTCGTGAGCCAAACAACATCATGATGCAATAGCTGAAAATGAACCCAAAATAATATCAATAGACCTATAGAACAGGAACTATTTTCCACACATATAGAACTGTAGAAAGATAAAAACACTACCTCTACATACACAAATCTATTTTATTTCTTTCGAGAAAAATTTTCTGCAATTAAACAGATGGAGCTATTGTACTTTTACATCACATAATCTGATGTTCTTAAGGCAATTCTCACATTGATTAGAATTGTTTCAGGTTGATTATTCTAAAATTTAAAATGAGTACATGACTACAAATATTGCAACCCAAGCCTCGTAACAAAGCAGAACACTTTGCTCATAGGTTGTGAAAACACATTTATTTTATCTCTTTTTACTGCTTTCGTTCTTTATGTTTTCAAGCAATCACTTCAGGTGCAATGCCAGAGAATCCATCCAATAAGAATGTAAACTAGGAAAAGATTAATGAGCTAAAGCAAGCCTCTTTATTGCATATATAAAATACAATTAGAAATTTCGAACACAATTGGAAATAAGAATATAAATGGAAAACATAATAATCTTTTTCGTTTCATGTCCACATAAAACAAAAAAGAAATCATGGAAAATGGCAAAGACCAAGTATGAATCACGATGAACCTTCTCTATTATCTTTCATTTCCTTCTTTTAATGTTTTTCAGAAACCAAGCGGATCCATAATAAAAATGCAAAAGAATATAGCTTTTGTCTGGTTTCTTGCAAATATGAGGAACCCAAAACTTACAAATAAGCTTTGAAATGTACAATATTAGCAATTGACAAAAACATGAACAATAGGACTTCAAGAAAACGCAATGCCACATATGCATAACACTAACAATTCCCAGAAATCTTCAACAAGACAAATTCTAAAATACTCATAAGCACAGGAGTGAAAATAAGAGTGCTATAGGGCATCCAGTTCCAAAAACCACATAATGGGAAACAATAACAAGCTCCTAAAGATCCAAACAACCAAAAGCAATACCATAACCAAATACCCAAAAGGCAAGTTTTGCAAAGTTTCCATCTTTTTGCACAAATAAACAGCGGGAAAAGGGTTGATCATGATAAAAATTGAAGAATGTGAAGGAATTAGTTACCTGGTTCAAGATGAAGCTTTTACCCTGACGTGGAGGGCCGCATACAGAGACAACAGCAATGGGTCCTTCAATTTGATGAAGAAGATCAATGGCATCTGGGTCAAGCTTAAACTTGCCATTATCATCACAGTAAACAAAGCGTATCGGCTTCCCTGAATTGCCACCGTCAAGATTCTCACTGTTCAACACCTGGGCCATCACTTTGTTACTGTTTGCTCTGTGATCGTTGCTTTGCTTATATATACAGAGAAATGGAGTCCATATTAGCTTCCCAACATATTGCACCTTGTCCAATTTAATTATTACTTAATCAAATTAGGATATAAACAATTTTAAATTAAAATTATTAATTTTTAAAGTTATTTATATAGTAAATAATTTTTATCTAATTAATTACTATTATTTATAATATTTACTCTATTTTGTAAATTATACAAATTGTTAATACTCCTGAATGTCATTCTCCCTTTAAAATTTAGTTAAGAATTTTGATTTTCTATTACTAATATTTACTAGATAACATCACATCAAAGTTAGAATGGTAATAAATCATTATTATTATTATATATCTGATGCATGTCAATTAATCTAAATGGATCATACCAAATAAGCTGAGAGCTAGCCCATACATTAGATCTCCCAAATATAGATTATTCACGGTTGAATACCTAGATATATATCATCCATAGTTGATCTCCAAGATACAAATCATCTAGGGTTGATTTATCATATATAAATCATTCAGAGTTTATCTCTCAAATACAGATCATCCAAGATAGAACTCCTAGATATAGATCATCCAGGTAAATTGCTTAATCTGACTAAAAATAAACCATGACTTAAATTATGATCTTCTACCATATTCTCCACCTTCCTAAAAAATAGGAGACTATTATCCCACTATTTGAAGTAGTAATGGTGCTATTTTCTAGGGACTTAAGCTTTAAGACAAGTTATTATAAATACCCCCAGACACTCAAATAACAGGAGGAGGTATTCTTAATATTAGCAATATATTCTCCAGCTAAAACACCATACTAACTTAAGCATCAAAGTATTCATCCAAGCAGAGCGCTTGGACTCTCATTTCCTTACTTTGCAGGTTCAACCAGTTCGGTTATTTCTTAGTGTGAGATCGGAATTTATTCAACTCACATCATTTGGTGCGGTGAGCATGGAACACCACTGTAGATATTCAATCTAGATTTTCCAACTGTCCCCATGGATAAGTCCTTAAGTAACAATGGAACTCAGACAACTAGAATGCCTACTATTAGTGACACACATCAGTCATTTCTTTAACTTTATGTATTTAAATTAATTTCTATTATTTTAGGTGTTTTTAAATTCACTTAAAGGAGAACTATGGTTCTCCCGAAGAAAGACCTTCATGAATAACTCTCCTAGAAAGTGAAGAAGGAGTTTATCCAAAAGAAGATCACTATGCCTAAGTCTAAGGAATAGGTGAACCAAGAATTTGCCCAAGACTCCTTAGATACGTGGATGAGCTCTCCAAAGGGTGAACTGGATTCACCCAAAAGAATATCTCTATGAATAAACTCTCCAAAAGGTTAACTAGGGGTTCACCCAAAAGAAGATCTCCATGAATGAACTCTGCTGAGATGAATTAAGGGTTTATCCAAAAGAAGATCTCTATGAATAAACTTTCCAAATGGTGAACTAGGGGTTCACCCAAAAGAAGATTGCCATGCCTAAGTCTAAGGAATAGATGAACAAGGAGTTCGCCCAAGACACCTTATACATTTTCTTCAACAACAAAAACATATATGAGGAATAGGTGAACCAAGAATTTGCCCAAAAATCCTTAGATAAATGAATAAGCTCTCCAAAGGGTGAATCCAAAAGAGGATCTCCATGAATGAACTCTCCAAAGAGTGAACTAAGGGTTCACCCAAAAGAAGATCTCTATGAATAAACTCTCCAAATGGTGAACTAGGGGTTCACCCAAAAGATAGGGATGGCAATGGAGCGGGGCGGGGGCGGGGTACCATCCCCCATCCCCATCCCCATCTTAGCAGCGAATTCCCATCCCCATCCCCAGTTCACATATGAGGACTATTTACACTCTATCCCCATCTCTGTGGGAATCCCCATCCCCACGGGGATTCCAGTTCCCCACTTGAAAATTTTATTTTATTTTATTTTTTTAAAATTTTATATACTTTTAGATAGTGAAATATAATGTATAGAAATTTAAAATTTAGATTTTAATTATGTTTAAGCTGATTTCAATATATTTAAATTAAAACTTATTAGTATATGTACTATATATATTAATAAGTAATATATATATATATATATATATATATATATATATATATATATATATATATATATATATATATATATATATATATATATATATATATATATATATATATAATTCATAAATGCTGAAAAATAAGAATAAATTAACATAAAAAATATTAATAAATTCAGACATACAAAGTATGAAAAGATGAATCAATCCAATATAAAATTCTTTAGAATTATCATGATGTGAATGAATTATAAAGAACGAGTGACAAAATTAGAAACTCTAATATATATGTATAAAGCTAATCAAGTAATATATATTTTAATATTAATAATAATTATGCAAACATAATATCAGATCTCTACGGGGACGGGGACGGGGACGGGGATCCCCGTGGGGTGGAGAATACACTCTCCATCCCCGCCCCATTCCCGCTAATGGAGAAAAAATATCCCTCATCCCTGTGCCCATGGAGATAAAAATTGGGACATCCCCACCCCGTTTGGGGCAAATCCCCATGGGAATAGGGATTCCCCACCCCATTGCCATCCCTACCAAAAGAAGATCACTATGAATGAACTCTCCAAAGGGTGAATTAGGGGTTCACCCAAAAGAATATATCCATGAATGAACTGTCTAGAGATAAATTAAGGGTTCATCCAAAAGAAGACCTCTATGAATAAACTCTCCAAATAGTGAACTAAGGGTTCACCCAAAAGAAGATCACCATGAATGAACTCTCTAAGAAATATTCTTAAAGCATATATTGGATTCTGAGCCTTTAACTTGGAACTTGTGGGGGGACATGTGATGCATGTCAATCTGAATGGATCATCCAAAGCAAGCTAAGAGCTAGCCCATACACCAGATCTCTCATATATAGATCATTCAAGGTTGAATTCCTAGATACATATCATCCATAGTTGATCTCCAAGATATAGATTATCTAGGGTTGATCTCCCAGATATAGATCATTTACGGTTGATCTCTCAAATATAGATCATCTAAGGTAAATCTTCCAAATATAGATCATCTAGGTAGATCTCTTGATCTGACTAAAGATGAACCATGACTTCAATTATGATCTCCTACCATGTTCTCCACCTTCTTAAAAAATAGGAGACCATTATCCCACTACTTGAAGCAGTAGTGGTGTTATTTTCTAGCGACTTAAGTCTCAAGACAAGTTATTATAAATACTTCCAGACACTCAAAGAACAGGAGGAGGTATTCTTAATATTAGCAATATATTCTCCAGCTAAAACACCATACTAACTTAAGCATCAAAGTATTCTCTCAGGCAGAGCGCTTGGACTCTCATTTCCTTACTTTGCAGGTTCAACCAGTTCAGTCATTTCTTAGTGTGAAATTGGAATTTATTCAGCTCACATTAATGCCCTTGAATGAAATGATTTGGTATCACATGGACATCAAGAGAAAGAGCCAAATATTGCTTGTACACATACATATTCAAGTATATTTATGGGGGCATGGTCATCGGAAACTGGACAAATGGTGCTATTGCACAGTATATGAGTTATTGTCATTTGTTTGATTGAATTGTCCATGCCCAATCTTAGATTTAATCTTAATTAATTAAATATAGTTTCTGAAGAACTTATATTTTAAATTCTTATAACTTATATTTTTATTGTTATTATAGTAATTTCTTTTATAAAGATATTATTTTATAGTAATTAATTAAATTTTAGTTCATGAAAAACTAGTATTATATAGAATTTTTGAAAAACTAGTATCATTTATAGTTCTTGAAAAATTAATTAAATAAATAATTAAGATATAAATTCCTGAAAAATCGACCCTTAGAACTAAAGTATTCTAAATTCTTGAAAATCTAGTATCCCAATTTGTTAAAGAATTAATATTCTCTACAGTTCATAAAGAACTAATAATCTCTATAGTTTCTGAAAAACTAATAATAATTATAGTTTCTTAAGAACTAATAATAATTACAGTTTGTAAAGAACTAGTATTTTCTATGGTTCCTGAAGAATTAGTATTATCTACAATTTATAAAGAACAAATATTCTTTACAGTTCCTAAAAAACTAATCAAAATAAATAAAACATAAATTCCTGAATAATTGATATTTTAAATTCCTGAAAAATTAAGCATCCTAATTTGTTAAAAAACTAATATTTTAGGTTTCTGAAAAATTGAATATATTGTCTATAAGTTTTTAAACTACTGATTTTATATTTAGTATATTACTTAGACAATGTTAATTTATGGCTCTCGACATCGCGAGTAAGAATTATTTATCATGGATATTAAATGCTGAAATCTTTGAATTGATTTTAATTAATTATTTATCTTCTGGTTTTCTTAATGGCATTTTAATTGAGAGGTTTTTTTTAATCATATATTATATCGTTAATTAAAATGTTCTATTTGATTATTGAATTGCTAAATTTTCTTTTTGCTATTGTGGCTTGGATTTATTGCTTTTTGATTTTGTTAAAAATGTTCAAAATTTAATTATTTTGTGATCTAATTACTTTATGCTAAAAGAATATTAATACTTTATCATTGGATAAAAATATATTTATTAGAGCTGTATGTCTTTAATTTTATCAAAAAATAATTTAATTTTTTTTTAAATTTGATTTTGCTTATGATTTGTGCTTATTTAGCATAATTATTAATGATTGATTTTGTATTGGTATGATTTTATTACATTTATTAAAATAAATTTATGAGATAGAAGTTATTATAAATCTTATCAAAGTTAAAAGGCGCATGACTTGATCAATTAAGTTAATCGGTATGATTTGTGAATATTGTGATTCAAATTCAAGAAATATAATATCAAAATGAATTTTTGTGATAAATTTTTATGGTTCATGATTTTAATTTGTGATTAAAATCAAAACAAGGCAAAAGTTATATATGATCATACTTAAACCTCAATTAAGTGAGGATTTAAAGGCTGAATATCTCACTGATTTTTATATTCTCTATAAGAGTTTTAAAGATACATATGATCACTTGAAAGATATGATACTACCATAAGCTCAATATGATTGGCTAAATCAACGCCTACCTTGAAGTCTATTTTAGAATATAATTTAACCATATTTAAAATTACTTTACAGCTGAAATTGTACGATGATAAAGTTACATGCTCCTATAACAACAGTATGAAAAGCGAAAATTTATAAATATTGTTTGTTTTTTAGTGGTTGAAAAGAACAATTGCTAATAATAAATTATCAAATATTCTTACAAGTATAATTGTATTCACTGAAGTGAATGCTGTAAATTATTTGGTAAATCATGAGAAATTTGGAAGAGTAACAGCTCATATAGAGGACACAACTCAATATTAGTGATTTTATGTAAACTCCCTGAATGAGTGATTTGCAAGGATTTTACAAGTTGTACATTATAATGAATTATTTCATTATTATTTTATCCCCAGTATATATGTATAATATATTACTTTAAACTTGCAGTTTAAGTATTGAACTTATAGTTTAATAATTAAATCTTAAAAGTTTGGCATGAATGTCATTATGTATATTATACATACTCTTCTTTGAAACTTGTACAAGGACATGAGCTGCAAATTTTTAGTCATGCTATAAATATATTAATATCACTATCTCAATGTGTGAAAATAGGTTTACAAAAGAGACTAAAAATTTATTTTGATGAGGCACGTTTCTTAATATTAGGGAGAGAAAAATACCTGCAGTGCTAAATAATATCAAGAAATTTATTAGAAGGAAAACTTTTTAAATAATTTTGATCTACGTATAATTTAGAGTGAACTAGAAATTTAAAAAATAATACAGTTATAATAAATTGCAACTTAACTACCAATTGCATTTATAGATGCTAAAAGAGTGACAAAGTCTCATATTACAACTGTTAATATCCCAACAAAGGTTGTGGTTTTAATTGCTAATAAAAAATCAAGCAATCTCACTACCTACCAGAAGTGTGGATAATAAATTAGAACTAAAGATAAAAATCCGCATAAAAGAAAAGCAACATCACTCAAATCTCTTAAAGAGAAACCTGCTGAAGAGAAAGATCTCAGTCAAAGAGCTATAGCCAATTACAAGATACAGACTAAGACAATGGAATAATTAGATCCTGTAGATATGGCTTCTGGAGGTGATGATCACATAAATAAAAATTATGAGATCTCAATTATTTTTGTGATATAAGAGAAAGAGTTGATAGAAATTCAATTATCGTCTATGATAAATTTGCCTTAACAGTAGTTCTTACTGTTTCAAGAGAAAATTTGGATCCATAATCTATAAGTATAACTGAATATTAATATAAACATGATTGATCATCATAAAAAAAAGGCAATTAAAGTAGAGTTAGACTTGTTCTATCATTAACTATGAAAAAATTAATTCTCTTATTATGGAAATGATCATGTTCTGATACTCAATTAGTATAGCAATTAAAGAAAGACTTTGTATATGTCTTATGAAAGCGATATTTATATGAGAGTCATAGAAGGACTAAAGATATTATAAATGAATGCACATTAAATATATGACATACATTTCATCAAATTGTAAAAATCCATGTATGGGTTAAAGCAATATAGATATATGTTATAATTATTTGAGTAAATTCTTATTAAAAGAAATATATGTGAATAATACACTGTGTCTATTTATATTTATAAAAAACCATAGAATGATAAATATTATTATTATAATATATGTTGATGATTTAAATATCATTGTAACTTCTAATGAACTCAAAGAAGCATGTTTCTATTTGAAGAGTGAGTTTGAAATGAAAAATTTAAAGAAAATGAAATTTTGTATCAGCCTACAGACCGATTATCAAGCAGTCCTGATACACTAGTCTACTTATGTGGAAAAGGTATTTAAGCAATTTTATATGGATGAATCTTTTCCCTTAAGCACACTAATAGATGCTTTGCTCACTAGAAATAAAGAGAGATCGTTTTAGACCTAAAGAAAATAATAAAAAGCTATCAATTTGGTCTTAAAGTACCATATTTAAGTGTTATAGGGATACTCATGTATCTTATAAATTTTATTAGGCCTGAATTATATTTGTAAGAAAAAAAATTCCTAACTAGGTATAGCTCTGCACCTACTAAGATATATTAGAGTAGTGTAAAATATTATATTCAGTGTACTATTAATATTATGATTATATTTTGATTAATTCATATTTGAAATTGGTTTATATGTGGATATTGGTTATTTGCTTGATCTTCACAATGGTAGATATTAGATTAACTATGTATTAATTTATGGTGGCACTGCAATTTTATAAAAAAAAAGTTATGGTCCTTAAGTACCTCACTAAAAATACTCCTATTGTGTTTTGAAAAAAATTCAATTTGCATTGCACAAATTAAAAATAGGTATATCAAGGGTGATGAAGTAAACATATAAATTTCATCCAAATTCTTATATATACATAAGTTTCAGAAGAGATATCCATAAAATTCGTACGAGTGACAACCTAACAGATTTATATACCAAGTCTTTACCTAGTATGATATTTAAATGGTATTGTTTCATCGATTAGTATACGTCATGTTAAAATATGTTCTCATCAGGGGGAGCGAATTAATATGTGATTATACTCTTTTTCCTTATTCAAGTTTTTGTCCCACAAGATTTTCTTGGATAAAAGTTTTAATAAAACAATTTATGCAATAATAAAATAACGCATGAAATATACTCTTTTTCTTAGTTATGTTTTTTCTCACTGGGTTTTTCTAGCAAAGTTTTTAATGAGGTATATTTATAACACAAGTAATATTCAAAGTGGGAATATTATAAATAAATTATTATACGTGGATATTACTTAAATGTATTTGGATACACAATTTAGAAAGTTATGATGTTCATTAAATTCAATCAAATGATAACTTGACATATTTATTTACAAATGCATTCTCTATAACCACATTTGAAAAGTTGGTGAACAAAATTGGTATGCGCCGATTGAAACAACCCGAATTTTCAATTATTTTATAAAATTCTATTTTCGTACGGAAACATATTATTTTATCATTTTCCTTATTAAAGTAAGAATTGGAATTATATTTTATTAAATTATAAATATTCATATTATTTGAATATGTATTATTAATGACAATTTTGATATAATATTACAATATTATATTATTATGATAATGTTAATGTAGATTTTTGGAGAATTGTATTTTGGATTATATTTTGATATTTGAGTATTGATAAAGGTATTAATTATATTATAAGTGTGATTATAGTATTTTATCGAAAGTTTGGATTTTCCGATATAATTACAATAATTATCGTTAATAATGTTATTGATATATATATTTTCATGAGTATATGTCGTAAATTATTATTATTAATATGTGAATTATGAATTATTGTTAATTATTATTATTATTACTATCATTTGCATTATTATGATTATTGGTGGTATTATTATAATTATAATAATAATAATAATTATTATTATTATTATTATCACTATTATTATTGTTATTTTCAGTATTATTATTATTGTTATTATTTTGTATATATATAGGATATATATATAGTATTATATGTATATGGTATTATATATGTACATAGTATATGGTTTAGTGTATATATATATATCAAAACTGTGGGTTAAGTAAATTAAAAGGAAAAAAAGAAAGGGAGCTGATTGGTTGGGAATGAAGCCAAAATGGGGCGTTTTGGTTGAAACAAAAACGGGACAATAGCAGGAGAGAGGAGAGAGAAAGGGAGAGGCCGAGAGAGAGAGAGAGAGAGTGGGCCGCGTTTCGGCGGGCGGTGGCAAGCACCGCCACCACCGCTGGGTAGAAGGAGGACCGGCGACCTCGAGGGAGGTTGGTAGCTCGACGATCGACGGCAGCACGGCGGCGTACGCGAGGAGAGAAGGACCGCCGGCCACCGTGACTTCAACTATATTTTTCGGCCGATTCTGACAGCGGAATCCGGCGATCTTGGTGCCGTTTTACTCCTGGAGATGAGAGCTTCATTTTGGTACCTGCCTTGCCCCTGAGGACCACCGGAGGAGGAGATCGAAAAATACCAAACCGTGACTTTGGAGGTGTTTTCTAGTGGCTGGAGGGCGAGTGCCGGCGAGTGGTGACTGTTTTTGTGCTCCTGGGGTTGAGATGAATCTGCTGGTGTGGGGTTTCCCCTGATCCGCCACCACCGGTGGCGGCGCGTGGCCGGCCGGCGGCGGCACGTGGTGCCGGCGCGTGGAGAGATCCAGTGATTCTGTTTCGACGTTCTGGCACGATCCTCGACGTCTGTATGTTCAAAATTTATGAAGGTGAACCCGGAACCCCTGTTTTTCAGTTGGGTTATGAGTTATTCTATGTTTAGTGGTTCTTAGAGTATAATTCTTATCATGTTCATGTTCTCTGTTGCGAGGTGTCGATGTCTGGCGTCTTCCTGGTTCTAAGGCTACTCTTATGAGGGAAGCCGGTCGGAAGCATCGACAGTTAGATGAGTGATACTCATTAATATATTATCCTATTTCTATTTCATATGTATTGCTGTGTGTATATATATATACGTATATTATACACTACTATTGCATTTATAAGCATGTGACATTTGACTGTGAGTGATGAATTGATATTCTGTATTCTATGCCATGTTATGGTTGTGATTGATGGATGGAGGTCGGGAGGATACAGTACCACCTAGGATTATGGGATTGTTATGGATTATGATGAGACTCAGAAGATGAGCTATGACTGATGGATGCCGGCTGGGCCTGCTCATCGCCAGGGCTGCTGTCAGTCGGGTCAGGGCTGCATGGTACAGACCAGTGACGGCCGGGCCCCTTGGATATAAGAGACAGATTATTTGGATTTAGAGAGCCAGACTAGGGGGATCGACTCCCCATGTTGAGTACTGAGTATCAGTGTGGTACTGTGAACCATACCCCATCCTTGCTTGATTTGTCTGTCTCTATGACACGGTGCATATCATGTGCATTAGATTCTATCTGTTGGATACCAGTTTAATATATTAGCTGGTATCATTCACTGAGTCGAACGCTCATTCCTGTTCATCTTGTTGCTTTCAGGTCAGAGAATGAGCTGGGAAGGAATTGTAATTGAGTAGACTGCCAATTTCTCTTCGGCAGTGATTTGTATTAATGAGATATTAAGAATGTATATAATAGAAGTACATTTGTAATTATAACTCTAGAACTCCGCAATGTTACACTTTGTAATTGAGCTTTATGTATTATTTTCAGCTGTAATCTTTGGGGTTAAGCATAACCTTTTTGTAATTTATTATCTTTCTGAAATATATGAAATAAATGATGTTGGGCCAATTTGATAGTTGTGTTATGTTGTGAATCTTTTGGTTCTGCTTTCCTTATTGGGCCCATAACCCTTTCTATTGAGCTTTTCAGTTATGTGTTTTGAGTTTTTTGTCTTGTGGTTTGAGTTAGGCTTACTACGGGCACTGGTAGCCACGTGCATGTCCCGTGTCCTAGTGCCTGTCACTTGCCCTCGAGTTCGGGGCGTGACACCAATTAAGAGATCTTTGTTAGAAATCATGTTTTTATGAAGGGGAGATTTTTATGCACTGTACTTTTTTTTTTTTAACTTAGGTTTTATTCCATTGGATTTTCCTGGCAAGGTTTTTAATGAGCTAATATTATAACGCAAGACATATTTTTTGTAATAGATATTTAAGGAGGAGTGTTATGATAATATTTAAGTGATATGATAATATCGAATGTCTATCCTATCTCTATAGATAAATATTCTTATGTAAATAGAAGTCTATTTCTATTCCTATCTCTGTAACTTTTTACATCTACAAATAGGTATTACAATCAATATAGTTAAACACACAGAAATTATTATCTTTTTTTTTTCTATTTTTTATAATTATTATTTATTTTATAACATAATCAAAATATTTATTTTTATTTCTACATTTTTTTTATATTTTCCGTTAAATAAAAATGTCTTTATTTTTAATAATAGCCCATTAAATGAATTTGAAAATTTTGTAAAATACCGCTATGCTATGTAAATTCTAGAGTTCCATGTTGTTCAAATTTAATATTTGTTATTATTATTACTTGAAAAGTTTGAGGTTATTCTACTTTAATCTTATGTATCCCTAGTCAAAATAAAGAAAAAAAAAGTTATATATCGTAATCTTTTTGACTTCCATCTTAACAAGGCAAGTGATGCATGTAAAATTAATAATTTTTAAATTAAATAGATAAAATTAAAAAATAAAATAAAATATAATTAAAGAAATGCTAAATTCATGTGATGTATTACATAATTAGCCTTAATGAATTTCAAGTATAATATTTATACTAAAAATATATTTAATTATATTACATTATATTACAGTGTTAATAAAATATTAAACCTAATAATAAGTTTCGCTGAGGAATTTGCCCCAGCTTGGTAATGTGATACTCACTCAATCAACGTTTCCTTTTTCAATCGACTAATTTCAGATGTCCCAAATAATAGTTATTTTTTTTAGTTAAATTTATTATTGTATTTTTAAATATGACATGTAATATTATTATAATTAATCACATTGTTCTAAAATGATTAATTTAATTTGTAGTCATAATAAAAATAAAATAATTAAATAATTAAAAATTTTTAATCTTTGTGTCAAAATAAAAAATGAATTATAATTTACGCACAAGAAAAGTAATATAAATATTAAAGAAAGATTAAAAAATAAAAAACAACCTTACATGATATATGCAGACCTTAACCATTTGATTACTGTTCCAACGATCAACTTCAAAATTAGGGTATATATATGATTGTTTATCTCAAATCAACTTCAAAATTTACAATTTTGGTCAAAATGGGATGTACCCAAAAAAAAAAAAAAAAAAAAAAAAGGAACTTCATAAAATAAAATAAAATATAATTTTTTTTTTTTTAATGATGAGTCTATTTGCAATAAAAATTGACAAGTCCTATGATCATGAGTTCTCGACCCATTAGCGAAATTACGAGATGTACTTGCATTTGTAGGACCAACCTACACGGCGCCATAAGCATCTCACGCAGCCATCTCTCTTTCTCTCTCCATCCACCTACAAAGTTGCCTATAAGAGATAACTCAAGCCTTTCATTCCACCAAAAGCACCCCCAAAAAAAGACCAACCTATACGGCGCCATAAGCATCTCACAGAGCCATCTCTCTTTCTCTCTCCATCCACCTACAAAGTTGCCTATAAGAGATAACTCAAGCCTTTCATTCCACCAAAAGCACCCCCGAAAAAAGACCAACCTATACGGCGCCATAGGCATCTCACGCAGCCATCTCTCTTTCTCTCTCCATCCACCTACAAAGTTGCCTATAACTGATAACTCAAGCCTTTCATTCCCCCAAAAGCACCCCCTAAAAAAAAAAAAAAAGGAAAAATGAACCACTATTTCCATCAATCTCCAACCCCAAGTCACCGCTCTTCCAAATCCAGCAAGAAAAGGCTCGCCGAAGACCAACTTCAGATCTTGGAAACAAGCTTCAATGCCAACCAGAAGCTCAAAGGAGACCTCAAGCTCAACCTTGCCTGCCAACTAGGACTTGCTCCGAGACAAGTTGCGATATGGTATCAGAACAGAAGGGCCAGGCGCAAAATTGAAGCTAAAGAGCATGAATATAAGAACATTCAGCTAGAGCTAGGAAATGTATTAGCAGAAAAGATTAGGCTCGAGAAAGAAGTTCGCATACTAGAGTATGAACTACACAAGGCTCAAGAGATGCTATTACTTGCATCAACCCGACCCATGACTACTCTCTTATCAGGCTCAGCATCCGAAGATGATCGTTCCAACTCACACTCAACTGGAAACGTGACTTATAGTTGGCTTACTGGCAAGTTTCCAGGAGAGGAGGTATACACTGGTCTCAGTTCCTGTGAGCATTCTAAAGAACAGTCATGGTTGTTTTGCTGAATTAGTGAAATCTAATCTCGATACATATAGCGATTGTAAAATGTAGAATTTCATAAGTTTTATGTTAATGTTTTATGGTTAAAAGCAAGTTTTCCCAGTAGTTCCACTAGCAGTTCATGGTTCAGAAGCAAGGGCCTATTGCGAATATAACAATTTTCAGGAGTATGCAGTTATGACCTTCCTATATATATGGAAGCTATAAATAAGAAGAAATCTTGTAATTTTGTAACATGAGAAATACAAAATAGAATTTTAGGACATCCATATAGATGGTTGCACTAGTTGGCGGCTTCAACTTCCTGATTATGTACTCTGTCTATAGCATAAGTTTGACACTTGTAGCCTGAATACTCATCTCCAATCCCAAAGACTGCTTCTGGGACCTAATGCCTTTATGTTTAGATTTGGAATATGCATGCACTTGACAGGTTCTCAATTACATGGCCCTCTTCTAGGTCTTAAACAACTAGCCTAAGCTGAAATTGTTCATAAAGCTTGGCTGTGTCTCAGTCAAACTGGGTCCCACTCAATAGGTTTCTTCCTTTTAAAATATGTATACATTATGTGCCTCAGTCAATTTGACAAGTGATGCAGTCAAAACTTGTGACAAGTTGGTCTGCAACTTGTGCAAGAAAATATTAAAAAAAGCAACATCATCCATCCAAGGCTAACCAGATATCGTTACAAATAAAAAACAAATTCTTTTCAAATGCTTACAGCAAGAAGACTCAATTATGATATGAACAGTCCTATTTTAACAAATAATTAGAGCACAAGGTTATTCTTAGATTATATGTGAACGGTTTAAATTAAACAGTGCGCTAAAAATTAAAAAGTTTAGCGTTCAAGCATAAAGCAAGCAGAAACAAAAAAGAAATGGATAAGTGAGCTAACTTGAGCTTCCACCATCCCAATAAGCCCTAGAAAACCTTATATTTACTGAACGAAAATTAAAAAATTAAGAAAGCCACAAAGATAAAAGAGGAATGAAGGGACATTCCTGGTTAGAAGTCCACTTCAAAGAAAGAAAACATATTACATTGTCAGATTCTTACTTCTAGCTCTTCTTTCATCCTATTATTAAGAAAAAGATAATAGCAGAATCTATGCATGAACCCCAGACAAAAATCAAGCATAACCTAAGACATGAAGAGAATTTGGCCAGATTAGTTGATGTTAATGAATGTTTAGCTATCCCACTCTACTATGAAATAATTGAACACATGCAGGGAACCATATCAGCCTCAACCAACAAGAGACGCTGGTATAGTTATATAGTTTGGCCCACAATGATTGGAATTTTTTGCACAATACATTTCTCCTGTTACATTCGACGACCAAGGCTTCAATAAATGACATATTTTGCAGAATCATGCACCACTCCATTAATTTGAAGCCAATAACAATTGGATAATTAACCCGTTGTACGTTTTTCTATTGACAAATAATACACTAATAATTTAATGCTGCTAACTAACATGACCAAAGAAACATACTGCTCGTCCATGTGGGTTATATCCTCTTATTAATATGTTGTCTTTTATGGCACAAAGATAAAAGAGGAATGAAGGGACATTTTATCCATGGATCAACTACCTTTAACTTACGACACTTCCATAAATTCTCCAGCTTCTTGCAAAGTTATGCTCATTCTATACCGCACAATTGTAGTCAAGTTCCAAATTTAAAACTTGAAACCAAATTTCCACCATTTATGTTCTTTTTAACATCCAATAAGTATATGATCTAAGCAGTACTCTCCAAAAGTAAGAATTGCAACTAATTCTCCCCTTCAAGACAAAGCAAAACTTAAACCACAGAGTCAAGACATTACAAAGCAACAACTAATACACGCTAATACAGAATAAATGTACTAATAAGCTTAATTCAAGAAGAAAAATTTACGATTGTTCCAGTATACTTTCAAGGGCAATCGACCACAGAATCCTTAAAAACACTATCACAAACACCACGAAATTCAAATGCTCAATTCGCCAACAATAATATTCCAATAAAGAAGAGATGCAATTTAAAACAAGCAAAAGAATTACCAAAGATTTGCATGGCTATGCCTTCTTCTTACGAAATATGTACACATCAGTCTCTTCATAGGCATAATCCGGATGCAAATCCTCGTGCGGGATCTTCTCGATCTCAAAAACCTCTCTACACATTTCCCAGAATTTCTTATCCGCCTCTGGCGACCTCAATTGATACCCTAACAGAACCACTCCATCATCCGCCACCAGCGCTTGCATCGCTCCGACGAGGTGTCCGACCGACTCCTCAATATAAACTACATCCGCCGCAATCACGACATCGAACGGCGGATTCAACTCCTTGATTTGATCCTGATTGTTCCAATAGAGGATGGAGCTCTTCAACATCTTTCCTAGTACTTGTTTATTCCGCTTGAGGTTATGCTTCAATGCAGGCATGACCGGAGCAATGTCGGTGAGGACAAGGTCAGTGAGGCCTAGTAGGTAGAAACCCATGCCGGCAGCTCCGCAGCCGACGCCAAGCTCGATTGCACGGCGGGGATTGGAACGGAAGTCGAGAAGAGCGGAGTAGGGATTTGAGGTGGATGTGGTGGTAGGTGGTGCCCATCGTTCGGCAAATTTGGCGAGGACGAGAGAGCAGGGCCAGACAGAAGTGCCAACGTGCATGGAACCATTGTCTTGTTGGATGGAGAGGAGCTTGTCTCTGATTGGAAGCTCAATCACGGGTGAGTCTGTAAATTTCATTTTCTCTTGCTTTGGTGGATATTTCTCTCTCTCCCTCTCCCCCACTCCTCGCCTTGTGCGGTGGCGGTGGCAGTGGCAGTCGAATTAGCGTAGGGTTTAAGAGAGATGTAGTTTTGGGCTTGTCTCCATTTATGGAATTTGAGCTTAGTCCAATTCATTTTAGGAACCCTTAGGGCCCAATTGATTAATGTCTCGGACCTTAAAGATAATAGTGGAAATTTATATTTTATTGTAATATCATGAATTATTTGAATTTTTTAAATCTAAAAAAACCGCATAATTTTGAAAATGATATTTTTTTAGTTAATTAGGCTCAGATTATAGTATAAATTAATTAATTGAAATCCCTATGTTCCAAATTAATCACAATAATATATATATATATATATATATATATATATATATATATATAGACATTTTTATGGATAATAATTCATTTTTTAAAATTTTAACAAAAAATAAAAAATAAATGAATAATCACATAATAAAAAAAAAAAATTCTATAAAAGAAACTATATTCACGTCATGTTCTTGTCATTCATTACGTCACTAAAATTTTATATTTTGATTTGATTTTATTTTATTTTTCTCTTCAAGTATATATAAACCATCCAAAAGGCGATGCAGATATTGCAGAAAGTTTTCTTCAGTCCAGACAACAATTCAGAGCATAAATGGCCAGTCCTTTGTTTCTTTCTTATCAATTTCGTAAATGGATATATTTGAGTAAAAGGAAAAAAAAAAGACAATTAGTATAATTTTTTTTTATTGAAATAAATTATTATTTTCTCTAAATACTTTAGAAATTAAAATGGGTAATTAATTTTCAATAAAAAAAAATTTATAGAAAAAGCAGTTTCTCTGAAAAAATTGGTCTTAAGAAAATGTAATCATATACATCCATGGTGGGACAAAGAAAATGAAGAATATGACACATAATCATCCACATATAATTTCTTGCTTGAAAATAAGCCAGAAAATAAATCCTTTCCTTTTTAAATTTTTCCTATAATAAGCATGGCCCACTTAAAAAGAATTTTGCTGGCTCTGAAAAATCCCACTATGTTTTTTGGCACTAGCTTCAAAAGGCTATCACTAACACATGCACACACAAAAATAAAAATAAATAAATACTAATATACTATATGGCCATAAATATATATAGGTTACTTTTTTGACATTACACCAATTTTTTTTTAAATTTCTTTTAATTTGTATAATTATAAATATATAGCAAGAAATATCTATTTAAGAAATTTAAATTAACACGTCAATAAATAGCTGATGAAATCATATTGATAAATAATTAATAAAATCACATGAGAAGTATATAAAAATAAATTTTCGTCGATAAGGTCTAACTAATTACTATTTAAATAATTTAATTACTTGTTTTGAGCTAAAGTTGCAGAATATTTAGAGTACATTTCGGGTCGGACCCTATTATATATATATATATATATATATATGTAAAAGGAGAGAGATGAAAAGCTAAAATTTGGAGCCTGGGGAATTGAAGTACTGGGTGTGTCCAAGGCTGGCATATAAATTTTTTGTGATATGCATATTAATTGCATAACTTGTATGATACACAAAGTAAAATAAATCCATCAATCAATCAGATCAATAAAAGTTTACTAAATCAAAGAGACTTGGTAATGCAAAAGAAAAGAATATAGTTCTCTTTTTTTTTTCTTTACAACTTTTTCTTTTGATCTTTGTTTCTCTCTCTCTTTTTTCTTTATGTCAGAATACTATGTAGCATATACTTTAGGCTTCAAATTTTAACAATAATATTGGTAATTATGTGTCTTAATAAAAAATGTAATATAATGAGTGTGCTTTTGGCATTTTAGTATTAGCAAATGTAATGTGAGAAATTAAAAAGAAATTCAAAGTCAAAACCATGATTTAAAAAAAAAAAAAAAAGGAAAATGGAAGGGCTTAATTTAATCAAATATAGTATATAAAATTTAGAGAAATTTATATTTATTAAATAGAAAATTTAAGTAAAAAAAGAAAGGAGAAAATCGATCATGATTTAAAGAAAGAAATATGGAAAAGAAAGAAAAAACAGTTAGAATTTTTTTTTTTTTTAATCATTTGTTACAATCAAGATTAGTGAGGTTCTTTCTCTGGGCGAGTTGCACATTGAATTAATTATCGTTTGTTTAAGCAAGATAAAATTTACAGTAAAAATTATTAAACTTTTGTCTATTTTCCGTTTTAGTTACTAAATTTTAATTTTTTACAATTTAATTATTAAATTTTAATTTTTTTCACCGGCAGGTTACTAAGATAATTCCAATTAACAACTCACTAAAAAACTGACGTGGTATTTCAAATAGGATGACACGTCATCAAAATTGATGACATAAGTATCTCACATCATACAAATAAATATATTTTAATTTTGATTTTTAATTTAAAAATATGATTTTTTAAATTTTAAATTTTAAAAACTTATCAATGTGATGTGGCATGCTTATATCATCAATTTTGATGAAGTGTCATCCTACTTGAAATGTCATGTTAATTTTTTGTTGAGTTATTTTATTGGAATTATTTTAGTGACCCGCCAGTAAAAAAAAATTAAAATTGAGTGATTAAATTGTAAGAAATTAAAATTTAATAATGAAAATAGAAAACAGGCAAAAATTTAATGACCTTCAGTATATTTTACACTAAAATTTGCTTAAAAATCATTAGGACAAAAGAAAAAGTGTTGTATATCATAGTAAATTCAAGTTGTTATAATAATACAATTATGGTTGGGTGATATAGAAAAGGTACATTTTTAGTTTTATAATTCTAAACAAGATTATGAATAGCAAAGTCTATTTGTACTAGAAATTAATATATAGCTTAACTAGGTGCATTCTATAGTTATTTTATTAAAAATCAAAATAAATTTACTTCATTTTATTTTACAAAAAAATAATTTATTAATAAAAATCATAATCCCTTTATATTTTTTCATAAATTAACTATATTTTTGTAATTTTTCTTAGTTATGAAAAAGAGTTTTAATTTTATAAAAATATGATTTTTCTTACAAAAAATTTATAAATTAATCAGAAAGAAAAATAATTTTATAATTATAAATAAAATGATTCTCTTATAAAAAATCACAATATTCTTATATTTTTTTATAAATAAAATTTTCATAATTTTTCTTAATTGAAAAAAATTTAATTTTATAAAAATATAATTTATTTTGTGTAAAAATAATAATTTCACAAAAAATTGCTGAATTAATAAAAAAAATCTCGTGATTATAAAAAATGGCTTTATTAGGAAAATTATAATTTTTTTATATTTTTTGATAAATTAAATTATTTTTTATTTGCAAATATATATACACATAATGCTTTTTGGCAATGCCACGGACCTTGTTCGACAAGACAACAGCCACATCAGAGATGAAACAATGCAATAATGGAGCTCAAAAGGTGTTCATACTTTGCCCCCACTACTTACTTACCCTTCTTCCTTTTATCAAAAAAATAAAAATAAAAAGTCACCATTTTTAAAGGAATCAGCTTTCTAAGTTCAACAGGAATATGCATGGATCATCTCCCCTCCAATTAATTCCCTTCACCCCTCTTCAATAGACTACCCACCTTTTCTTTCTCTGCAAAGTTTCCCTGTGATACTAAAATCTTTATTATTAATTATTATAAGCGAATTGAGGATAATTTGAATGGTTTTTTTTTTTTTCTTTTTAAGGATATTGAGAGTATAGAGTTTTTTATTGATCATAATAAATTAGTTTTTTAATATGACTATTCTTGCTGCGTAATTCATAATATAATTTCAATCTATTTTATCTCTTATAAACAAAAAAAAAATTATTTGATATTATATTATTGCCAAATTAACTTTAATTTCTATTGATAGAGAAAATTAAAAAAAAAAAAAAAACATGCGACCCATATGAAAAATATTCCCCATATCATATCAAATCCATCCATTGATTGTTGATGGGTGGCATATGGCTTGTTGTACACCAACACCAAGAAAGTCTCTAGTTTGCCCTCCTCCTCCTGATCCGCCACTTTCTTGCTCTCTCTGTATTATTATTTTTTGCCTTTTGGCTGCTGTTGCTGCTGGGTACATTTGTAGATCATCAAGATTACTATTAGTAGTAATTCCATACATTAATCCACAAAACTTGTTATTCCCTTCTTGATTTTGAGTAATGTTATTACTAGCAGCACTGCACTTTAATCCAAAACTTCCAAGAAATGAAGGATCACTTGAAGTTGCACCAATTTGAGCTGCTTTTTGAAGTAAAGCTGTGGCTGACATATTTGCTGAACTAGTAGTAGTAGATGTAGTAGTAGTGGTTTGGTTGCTATATAAGGAAGGAACACTTACATTGGTTAATTCTTCATGAGCAGCATTATTTGAAGATACCTTATTCCCAAATATTGGCCAATTTAACTCATAATGATCTGATGAAGATGAGATAAGAACTGGGTCTTGACCAAATATTGTTCCTGATGAACAACCCATAGCTGATGACCCCATAATTTGGTGGTCGTGATGATGATGAATATTATTTTCTTGAATTGTACCATTATTATTACTATTATTATTAATGCTGCCTATTGCTTCTTGGCTAACCCACAACGAAAGTCCTCTTCTTGTAATTTGTTGATCCATTGTTGTTGCTGATTGATCATTATTATTGCAGCTTGAGATTGGCTTGAAAATAGAAGAGAAATGTTGTGCCATGTTTAGCCCTATTGGTGCTCCCATTAGATGATAGTTGAAGTTGTTAGCAACAGCTAAGTTGTTTATGTTTGATGCTGCAGTTACTCTTGCTGTTTCTTCTGCTAAGGCATCACAAAATGCCCTATGAGTTATGAAGCTATCCCTCCTGCTCAAACAAAATTTTGTTTAGGTTATAAATATTTTTCTAACATATTCCAACTGCTATTTAATTAATAACAAAATTAATTATTTCAAGATTAGTTTAATTAACAACAAAATAAGAAATATTCACACATTTAATAGAAACTAACAATATATTTATCTTCTACCTAGCTATCTCTCTCTTTTTTTTTTTTTTTTTTTTAAGGTTCAGTATTATTCAAACAAAACTTGTCTTTCTATCTGTCTCTTTGTCTTTGCTATATCTCCTTTTTCTCCAAAACAGAAAGAGATAGAAAGGGCGGTGCATAGACAAAGATATCACAACCACAAAAATTACTTTCTTCTTTGAGTTGTTTGATTATTTTCTGTGTTGACATGGAAAAAGCGATGATGCTCTATAGCTCTATCATCTAATTATCACACAGACAAACATATTACAACCACAAGAATCACTTTCTTGCTTTATATATTATCTAGTTATATATTTATAGTCCTCTTCTTAATTATTTTCTTCTCAATTACCTTGTTAATTATATAAATATAAATTCTTGGAAAATTTCGAAAGAATATGGATGTATGTATGTACATATATATATATACCTACCGCGAAAATAGAGTTCCACAGTCGCATTTGTACTCTCTAGTGCCACATGTTTTGGAGTGAGCTTTCCAATCAGACTGAACAGCATATCTCTTTGAGCACTTCTCACACTTCCACTTCTTCTCACCATGCTTTCTGCAAAAGTGCTTTTTTATACCAGTTAAGTCTCCAAGAGCTCTAGAAGGATGGTGATGAACACAAGTCTTTTCAGGGCAAACATAGACTCTCTTTCTTGCTTCTTTAGTAGTCCTTTGCTTTAGCTTCCATGGAAGATTATGTCCACGCCGGTGAAGTTGTAAATTTTGATCTCTTTGAAAGCCTTTTCCACATATTTCACACAAGAATCTGTTTGTTGCCATTAGAGTTTTTGGTGATAAGGCTATCACTTCAGCTTCAGGATCTACATACATATGTATGCATATTATATAATTAATATGTATATAATTAAAAATGAGTATATAAATAACTTTGAATATACTCATAATCATCATCTAGATAAAGCTAAAGAGAGAGAAGAGAAAAAGAAACAGAAAGAATAATAACAAACAAAAGCGAGATTTTAAGTTCAAACTCTAGTCAGAATCAAATTAACCCAAAAAAAATATAACAATAATAATAATAACAGACAAAATAAAGAGCAAGATTAATCAAGAAAAGTCTTGCCTGGTGTTCCTGGAAGATTTCTCTTCTTCTTTCCAGCAGGAAGAGGAGGATTAATAGATCCACCAACTGGGTTTTGAGCAAAACCATTAATACTACTCGAGGTTGCTTCTTCTGCAGCCATAAGTTATAATTTTTTTTCTCTTTCTCAGTTGACTTGGCTCAATCTTGTATATATCAACACAAGAGAAAATATTAGAAAGAAGGAAAATCTCATCAAAGAGAGTTTATATAATTATATAATGGAAACTGTGATTAAGAGAAAACCCAAGAGAGAAAGAAAAGGAGAAAAAAATGAAAAAAAGATAAACTTTCTTAATGGGGTTTCAAGACACAACCCTAACAACATAAGCAGATATATGCAAGATTTTTTTTTTTTTTAAATCTTTGCTATATATTCACTATACCTCTATAATATATGCTGCTAGCTGCAGTCATTTTAATTACTTCGCCTTTGAGCTAAGTTGGAATAAAATATTTAGAAAATTTTTTGGGAGAGGGGAGGTGAAAAGTTAAAGGTGAGAGAAGATGTTGAAGAGAGAGTAATATTAGTAAGTATAGACCTTTGGGAAAAAAAGAAAAAAAAAAAAAAAAAACAAAGGTGCATGATGACACATATGATGAGGTTGGGTAAAGGAAAGCTATTCTCAATGCCTTTTCTATTTGGAATGATTATCCCATAATTTGTTTGCTTTTTTGTTATCTTATTTTTCTAATCAAAATCTCTCTAGCTTCTAATCTACCATTTGTGTATTAAAATATTATGGATTGAACATAATTAAAATGTTAATTAATTAGCAATTAATTTAATACATTTATACATTATTATATGCACAAGTATCCTCACAAATATTTTGTATGTTAAGCCTAGCATGATCTGTTATTTATAGGATAACCTATATAGCCTAGATTGATTAATTGTTTGATTTTTTTTTTGTTAAATTTAATTAATTAGTAACAATTAAGCCATAATATGACAGAGTAACCACATGCAGAACTCAAATCAACTCAATTAAACTAAATCTATTTCCTCAAAAAAAAAAAAAAAAAAAAAAGAAGCTAGATCTAGCTTTTAATAATTTTATTTGTTTTACATATTGATATGGTAACTAATTATATATAATTAATGTGAAAAAATGACAATTAATTATATTTGTGATTATGAAAAATATGGATTAATATAATGATTATAGTGTTTTTTTTTTTTTTTTAAGGTTTGAATTCTTGATCTTTTTACCTATACATATTACTATATATTCAGTCTGTTGTAATGAAGTTGACAATCTAGAATAGTATCACAAGACCAATGGTCGGTATGCTAACTTTTGGCATCCCTATATACATCAAGCTATATATAACCTTCCATGGAAGACAATTGAACACCTAACTCACTGCCCCACACAAAGGCATGCAGCTCAAGGAGTGATTAGTGCTAAAGTTTGAAGAGTTTAATTAATTTAGTCTAATTTCTCGTATGTAGCTGACGATCAGGTGTGTATATATATATATTTGTGAATTAAAGTATGAATTTTAATTTATAAAAATAAAAGTATGAATTCAAACTTAATTAAGTTTTGCTGTTGAGAATATGATATATTGCGAATGTATCAAAAGTGCTTATATGTGATGTTTCGGTGTCTTTTTGATTTTTTTTTTCGTCACTTTCATTTAAAAAAATTTAATTAAATCGAATTCATGAATAAGTCTACTTGAAATTTATAGGTATATATTATGAATAAATATTATAAATTAAAGCCAGTATTATTATTATTATTATTATAGTTGTCATGATATGAGAAAGTAATGGCACGGATTATATAAATGTTTGTTTTGTCAAAAAAATAAAAAAGAAAAAGATAAGTTAACATGTCTGAGTCTGAGTGTGACTGGCTTGAGACATACCCTCCACTCACAACCCTTTCTTTTAGCCTCATTTTCCACAAAAGCATAAAAATCAATTTACGAATTCATCGGTTTTCTTCCTTAGTCAAAATTTAAAGCTATATATCAACCTTCATATATAAATCAAAAGTCTTTTTCCAAAGAAGATTGATGTACTACTTATATCATTTTATTAATTTTAATTACTACCTTAAATTAGTCTAGCTCTTTAAATTTCTTGTTTATTTATTTATTTATTTTGAATGATTTTAATTATTTTACAAATTAACTAAATCTGTCATGCACGTGTATCCATGCACGTGCCTAACTGTCAAGGAAGGTAAATCCAAAGAAAACGACGAAAGCAACACATAAAAGGGAATAATCGTCCTAATGACAGTAGGCAATGGCATCCTCCTACACACATTTATATTTATTCATGTTACCCACTTGCCCCCCTGCCTATTATTTTTCTTTCATTTTTTAAAAAATTTAATTGTAGTAGCTATGTGTTGCTTAATGAATGACGTTGATAAAATTTGTATATCATGATAATAAAATTAATTATCTTGAATGATATATTGATATATAATACATATGTATTTAAATTTATTATGTCTAATTAATTACTTTAAACACACTTTTTCTTCAACTCTTTTCTATTTGCTTTTCTTTTATAAATGTAAAGATTTTTGGTTGATGCATGAAAGCTATATGGACTATATACGCATTAGCTTTTGAGATTATTTATAACTTTTTGTTCAATTAATTAGATTCCGACGGAAGGATTTAAACTTTAAATTTTACATGTCTTTGAAAATTACTCTATTAGACACTAATACCATTAAAATAACTATTCTTATTATTTACCTTTATTTATAATTAAACTTAAATTTGTTTATATAAGTAGCACATAATTGATGGGCTTTTAAATATTTAAAAAAAAAAAAAAGGGAAATGAACTGGGTTTGTTTAATTAATTATTAGTTTATAAATAGATGTTTAATTTAAAGATATTAATTAAGATATATAATATAATCTTGAAGTTGTGGAGTGGAATATATTTGGGATACCCTAGCTAGCTAGCGGACAGTGTGATAGATAAAGTAATTAAATATATAAAACTTGGGTTAATTAATTGCTTAATTAATATTAAAGTATTACTGAGATTAGTAAGGGAAGGGCAAGGTATAGGGAAGGGAAGAGGTTAAAAGACAGCGAGCTGACAAAGGCAGTGAATTTTTGGAAGTATGAGCAGTCGTCTGGTTGTGGGCTGACTTTTCCTGCTAACCTTAATCATAATCTAATCATGTTTTTGCTTTCTAAGTTTGTTTAGTATTTAATCTTTGGATTTTAGCTGTTGAACTGTGGCTGCTTCGGAATATTCTCTCCTTCTCCAAAGGCTTCTACTTTCAAGCTAGCTCTCTTATTTATGGGATTCTTTCTTAATTTTTACTATATACAAACCCCACAAACTTCTATCTTAATTAATTTAATTAATTAAAAGAAAAAAAATAAAAATTCTTATTTCCCTTTCTTTTTAACATTAAAAAGAGATTCCAACATAAGATTATTATTATATCTGACTGTGTATATATATATCTATGTGTGTGTAATTATTATTAAATTAATAAATTATATATCTGAATATGCAAAATTAATATTCTCTCTTTTGGAAAAATATATATATATAAATTAAGTTAATTAGCTATCAACCATAATTAATTAATTAAACATATAGCCATTTGGTAGGCATTTGAAATGGAAGGGGGTTTAGGGAAAAGCAAAAAGTTGTCACCAAGGGTATGTTTGTTTCTTTGTTTGTCTCTTATTACTTTGAAAATAAAGGAGTAGATTGATTAATTAATTATATATTAGTAGTTTAAATTTTGTGCAATTCAAAGAAATCCTTCCCAAGCTTTTTATTTTTTATTTTTCTAATTTCAAGAGATGGACATACATTTCCCAATTCCTGAATAACTTCCTTGAAAACCTAGTCATTGATCATGTGATCAGATGGATATACATTAATTGATTTTATTCTAATATTCCTATTCATTCCATATAGTAATTTACCTTGAAAAAGAAAAATTATTTTATACTTTAATTTTTTTTTTTTATATTTTGAAGAATTCAATAGGATGAAAATTGTATCATTATTAACTAGCTAGATGAGTTTTAATTTTGAAATTAAATTATTAAAGGAGTTTTTATTTTCTTTTCTTAAAAAATATACTTAAAATTTGAAGACTTTGTATGTAAGGTAAAGATTGGTTTTTAATTTGTGAACAAAATTTCCCAAAAGGGAGAACAGATTTTGGATCTAGGAATCCTGCAGAAACCCACATGCTTTGGCTATATCAAAATTCAAAAGTTTAGAGAATATATGCCTTTTTGCAAACCATGTTATTTATCTTTATTTTTTTTTCCTCCTTTTTCTTTATAACTTTATTTTCTTATTTGTGATATACACATGTCATTACAGTGGAAGGCTTAATAAATCTAATCCAATCAACTTTAAAGACAAAAAAATAAAAAATAAAAAAAGGTATGATTTGAATATTCTTTTCAAGATATTGGTTATCACATACCAAAAATTAAAAATAAATTGAGATCTAAATATGGTGCTTGACATTCAACTTCAGAACTCTATAATTCTCTCTCTCTCTTTTTACATGTAATTGAATAATAATTAATTACTTTCTAGTAATAAATTTTAATTTAGTAATGTTGAGATTATTTTCAGAGCCGTATAAAATTATAAATACAAATTTATGATATATTTTTTTAAAATTTGACTATTGAAATTTAAAAAACCTCTTAGCAATGAAAATAGTTCTAATATGACTAAACCAAAGATGCATCAATCCACGATATAATTTTTTTGATGCATGGAAATACAAAAATATCATCAACACTAGCTACAATGATTTAAGGATAATAATCTTGGCAATAATTAACATATATATATATATATATAAGGGAAAAGTAGCTAGACAGAATCCTTTTCTCCACCTAGGTCACTAAATATGAAGGTGATGAGTGATAAAGATGGAGGACAAGTTGTCTAGCAGAAAAAGAAGCACAATTTCGTCTCCTAATGCCATAGTGCTAATATCTAAGCATTTTCAATATCGAAGAAGACAAATAATTTTCCATGAATGATTCAACCTTCACATACAAAGACATTAATAGAGCAGAGAAGAGATTAAAGTATGTAAATGTCACCTAGTGGATGATAATGGAATTCTTGTTTGTTTTCACTTGTATATGTATATATTGACCAAGTCATTAACCTCTTCCTCTATCCCTAGTCTCACTTTCATGGACTTTTGGTCAAATTTCAAAGATTGTATAGTTTGAAAACAAAGAAGGAGAGTAGCTATCATAATCGTTGAATGTGACTTCTATTAAATGTCACACTAGATGATTAGAAGGAAACACATAATGCAAATGGAAATTAAACTAGTGCAAATCTTTAATATTGATATTTTATGTATGAAAAAAAAATCTCATGGTAATTAGTATCCTCTATACCTATTAGTATAGTCATGTTCATGTATCATTATTAGAGTCAATTATACTCAAGAGATAATTTTGAAATTTATGTATACACTGAGGATAACATTGAAGATGTGCTTTTGAACTTGTGCAAAAATGGGATTTGATCTCAATAAATACTCATTTTGAGGCTAGATTTAATCTAAATGAGACCTATTTTTTAGCTGGGCAGAATTTGAAAATTGATATTTCATAGAACTTGATATATATATATAATCTCACTCGTCTAATTAATAAAATAATAATATTTTAAATACATTTTATTATTTCATACTAGTTTTTGATAAAATTATTAAATTAATTTATCAATTCAAGCAAAGTATTAGAAGTCTCGACAAAATCATTAAATACCTCTAGGTATGAGTTAATGATACTAGCTACTATATTTTATCATTTGTATGATAGAATTTAATAAAAAAATGTAATTATATTGTCAAATTTTTAATGTAGATTTGGGAGAATCAACATTAAAAGCTAGCTTTTAATGTTGATTCTCCCAAATCTATATTAAAAATTTAATATGGTATCATAGTTATGATATCTTGTAGAAATGTTAAAAGCTTATATAGTTATGGGAGTGCCAACCTTAAAAGTTAGTTTGTTAAGGTTGATGTGTTCATTTTTATATTAATTATTAATATTTTTATATTTAATCAATATGAGATGCTCTAACATTTTCTTCTCAAGTGACAATGGAGTATTTAAAATTATCACTTGAAACAATTAGGTAATCAGGCATTTGGATAAACCGGAATAACCAGTAAGATAATTAGTTACTGGATACATAACTTATTTGTGTATTTGATTGCATAGGGTACTTGGTATATGATTTGCTGTACTTGATTTATTTGGGTATTTGATTGAACATGGTATTTAATTATTTAGTACTTGATTTATTTTAGATACTTGATTAAACATGGTATGATTGATTAAACATGATTATCCCACTTTAATATCATGTTAAATTTTTAATATAGATTTGGGAAGGCCAACCTTGTGATAATTAATATATATAAAATGTCATAATTAATAAAATTTCATTATATATATAAAAGAAATAAAAATATCTTGTGATAGAGCTACATATTCTAAACTTGCTCAAGCTATGGCTAAATATATATATGACATATCCTTTCAAAAACATTGAAAGAGACCACCACTATGTATACATGCTCAATCAACCAAATGATAATGTACTCATTCAAATACCATATATAAGAAGATTAAAGATTCTCTTTTTGGCTTGAAAAGCAAAGTTAAAGCACCCCACCATGGAATGAATGGTCCCCACCTGTTCTCTTAAAAGGGAAACTAGTAAACCTATTCTTGATATATTCGCCTTTATGTTTGAGAGAGAAGGAGAAGACACCATATAATGCCTAAATCATAGAATTAAGTATTCATAATTCATAACACAGACAGGATTATATATGTATTAAGAAGAATTAAATTAGGGTCTCCATCAAAATTTTTTTTTATGAGCACTGAAATTCCACTAAGAATAAGATCACTTCAATTTTAATATATTTTGATAAGTATTTGGAACGGTGATTATCCATCGTTAATCATTGACATATAATTATTGCATATACATATTAGGAAGAGAGAAAAGACAAGAACTTGTTCAAAGGATATTCACTAGCTAGCTAGCTAATTCAGAACATTCAAAAGGAGGGGTCATACACATATTAATTTATATATCTTCCACTCGGTTTGTCACTAAGATCATTATTTGGAGAAGAAAAGCATTCAATGATTAGAAAAAATTTATAAAGAAAAGTAATCTTTGTTATCTTTAATAGTGCCAAGTTTATTGATCTTGGTTTTGCAATAATGTAATAAATTAGACTCGATTTTCACGTATTGTACTAAATTCACTTTACTTATCTCGTCAAATTAAAGTTGAACTATATCTTAAATCTTTCATAATTGTGATCATAACATTAGAAACAAACAAAATACCTCCTAGCACCTAATCAATCAGTCCCTTGTATAGAAGTTGTGTGATGAAATTGATCTTGCTTACTAATAAAATTTTTAATTGAGTGATATTAAAATTATTTGTATAATTAATTAAAAAATTTCGAGTTGGAATTCTAATTGAAAATAATATATAAGAAAAGGAAAAAGAAAAGAAAAGAAAAGCGCAACTGATTTGCTTTCTCACAAACTTTATCAGCCAGCAAATGAAAAAAGCTAATTAATTATTTAATTAACTTGCATGCTTTGGCGTGCTACTAAGTCTTCCTTAAATGCATAATATATTTATATCATGGTTGCCACAGCGTCTATTACCATTCCTTATCCCATTTTCATGCCTGCCATATGTGGTACTGTGCACTTCTACCACTTAACTGGCTGTTAATCAATTTTCTTTTCACACACACACACACATCTGTATATATATATATATATATATTTTGATAAATTTGATATGAACTTGAACTTGTTATCTTTAATGCTAAAAAATACTCATAATTAAATAAAAACTCATGTGTTCAAAATCTTTTTTCTCATCATACTTAGCATAATTTTTATTTTTGGTAAATTTTACTTTAACTGAAACTCGAACTTAAAACTTTTCAGTACCGAGATGACTCTAATATCACAAAATCAAAGGTGATACATTGCATAAGTTGTCAATCCTAAATGAAGTGAAAATGTTTTAAACGGCTTTTTCAACAGCTAAAGATCTTGGGGGAAAAAAAATTCCCCACTAAAAACTTTTGTTTACTGATTGGTAAATGCATGGGTTGGGCCAGTAATGGATTGAGCCTTAATATATTGTGCAAAATAGGCCTAACTACAAATTAACTAGCAGGAAAGTAAAAGCCCATTTATTAGCTAAGTACAAGCTCAGCCCACCAACAATCCGTCTCTGACTCTCTGCTCCCACTGTAGTTCTGTGCTTAAACGACATAGTTGCACATTCTCTGCACCGTTCATGAAGGTTTCTCAGAAATCGTAGCACAGTATTCTCCCAGAGTAGAAGCAAATCTCTCAAAATTCAGGTATGGTTAGCAAATTCAGCATTTACTTGTTCAATGTTTTTGCCTGTTTTTTTTTGCTTGAGCAAACCTAAGAAAAGTGAGTTCATTTTAAATTTGAACCATTTCCAATCTGCCATTGACTTTACTGGGTTTGATTGATTTTGCTTGCATTAGAGTAAAGTTTGATACTTTCTTCATGGGGTTGATGTAATTGTACTTAACTTTGAAATTCTTGTAAAAAAACAGACACATTTTTGTGATGAATCAAATTTCAAAAGTATATTCATTGTTTGCTAAAGAGCAATACTGTCCTTCTAAGTTAAAGAAATGGGCTATTGATGATTTGAATAGAACCATCTCATGGCTAGACAGTCAAAAGGGATTCCAATTACCTTATTCTTATCTATGCTGCAGATTCCTGTTGGTAACCTTGCTCTTCAATGGCGGCAGTGGGGATAAGATTAGCATCAACAATGGCAGTAGCAGCATTAATAGCAGTAATTATAGCCTCTCTCAGTTGGGCATCTACTGCCACTACTACTACTGAGGCTGCTTTTGTCGAGAAAACTATCTCTTCTCACAAGATCGTCATATTCTCCAAGTCCTATTGCCCGTATGACTCTCTCTCCCTCTCTGTGTCTGCCTTTTACTTTCACAAGTACTTATTATAACTTGAAATCTTAATTCATCTTAGATCTATAAAATCCCATTGAAAACTAAATTGTATATATATACACACACACACGAGTATTTATCTACCATTTGTCAGAATAGTGTTTAGATCTTCACACTGAGATACTGAGTTCAGTGACTGAAGGAAGTGTTCACAGGATAGGATATGGGAAACCCTCTCACTTTTATGGAAGTGTTATTATTGGAATTGGAATTGGATTTTGCTCTCTCAGTCACTTAATCCTTGTATGGAAGACCATAGATTGGCATAAGTCTGAGACAATGTAATTGAATATAATGGAATCTAATCCAATAAAAATTCAATAGAACTAACAATGTAAGTAATGAACTGATAATTTATTTCATTACTGAAATAGCTGTTGATCCCAATTTCTAATATTGTACCTGGTTGTATCATTGGTGATGAGATGTGTTTGGTTTGGATCTCTTCTTTTGCTTAAAATAAATCTGCCTTTTGATTATCGATCAACTTCAATCATGAATTTCTGCATGCTTTTATGAGTCATGGGAAATCGTATCATGACTCAAATTCAATTCAATCTAATGGAAACTTAATCAATTCATACATCGTACTCAGATGTTGTAAAACCAATGCAGCTGAGTAACTAGTTTCATTTAATTCATTGTTATCTATAATTAAAGGGAATTAATTCCCAGATTTCTTTTTCCTCTTCTTTATTGGAAAAGTTCCTCTCTTCCATATCAAAAAAGAAATATTATATAGGACTTCAATCAAAATGATATAGGGATTAGATTCAACAGAACTCATGGCCATTTACTTTCTGCTTTGTTTGTATTCTACAGATACTGTAGGAAGGCTAAAGCTGTTTTCAAAGAGTTGAACCAGGTACCACATGTTGTGGAGCTAGACGAGAGAGGTTTGTTCCCATTCACGAACTTTACCATTAATGTCATCGAGTGCATCGGGATGTACCTGATTGTAATGAATATTTAACTTTTTGATTGAGATAAAGACCTAACCTATTTTACTCTCCAAAAAAAAAAAATCTATATATATATATATATATATATATATATATATATATATATATACAAAAGGAATCAAGTAGGGGGTGAGCATAATTTGGTTCAGGCCAAAAAACCCAAACCAAACAGAAGTGTTTCAGTCATTTCGGTTTTAATAAATTTCAAACCAAACTGAACGATGCTCACCCCTAGAATCAAAGAATTAAGTATACTTGCTTCCCAATACTAAAAAATGGTTTGCCATCTTACACTAACGAGGAAGCGCTTCATAGTCGGTAGAGCTAGTTAGATTCTTAGCATTGGAACTTCAAGGTATATCTTTTAGTGCTGGTGGCCCAGTGCTTGTGCAATTAGAATTGGAAGTTACCAAAAATCTTTTACTTTTTCCTACAGATGATGGGCGGGACATTCAGAATGCCCTGGGTAAAATTGTTAACAGGCGTACAGTTCCTCAGGTTTTCATAGATGGAAAGCACATTGGTGGCTCTGATGGTAAGTTATTCTTGTGAGAACAAATGCAAACATTTCTTGAGCAAAAATTACACAAAAATATTCACCAGAGAATACATTTGTTGTCTTGATGACAGATACTGTTGAAGCATACGAAAGTGGGGAACTAGCTAAGCTTCTTGGGATAGCTGGTAACGATGATCTTTGATCCAATACTATAGTCGCCATTCGTCATCAGAATAATATCGAAAGCAATAGGCCTGATGTAGACTCTTCCTTCAGATGGACAAAATAGGGAATCGACTGTTAAACTACAAACTTTATTCTATGGTTTGTATTATTGTTTCTATTGGACCATTATGCGCAAAGTCTTAAACGTTATCCATGTTGATTCATGGGCTTTATCAGAAAGAGGTGGAAATTTTTTTTCTTGATATATAATATGCATTATGCACTCATGCATTATGTGAGTTCAGAATTAATTTGCATTCTTTGGCAAGCTATAAGTCTTGTTTAAATGCCCAACATATCTATACTATAGTTGCCCAGCATCCATTACCATTCATCATCGCACTTTCATAACTATTGTGGTACTGTGGGGTGCTGCTAAACCAGGTTATTTGAAATTAATTAAGTTTTAGCATGAAATAAACTCTGGAGGTAGGCTTGTAATATAATATAATAAAATGTATTTTTAATATAATATTTATATTAAAAATATATTTTATTATATTATATTGCATCATGGCCTACTAACTGTATTCTAAGAAATTTTCTTTTAAAAAAATTGAGATTTAATATAGAAACACTATGAGAAATATTTTTTTATCAATTTAAATTCATCCAATTGAAAACTAAAAAGTTTTCTTAATTCTTCAATTACGTATCCTTATTCATTATTTTTGTGAATATTAAATAAATGAAATTTTGATAAATCATTAATTGATTTCCTTTCTTTCAATTATTTTTTTTTTTTATGATAAGAATATTTTAGTTTATAGAATAATAATTTCAACTACTTTTGCTTTTATAATCTCTTTCCAACCCCAATTTTTTCTTTTGTTCAAAATAAGAAATTACCAATACCACGTATCAAACAAAAATAAAATATACTAATAAATAAATAAGATAAATAATTTGGCAAAAAAAATAAATAAGATAAATTGCAAATGGACTAGAAAGAAAGTACTAACCCATTTAATTTGGGCTGAAAGTAAAGAAGCCCAGCCCATCATCATCCTTTTCCCTTGCTCACCCCTGCAATTTTGTGCTTAAGCGACATAGTTTCCTATTCTCTGCACCATTCATGGAGTTTTCTCAGAAACCGTACCAAGGCATTCTCCCAGTGGAAAGCAAAATCTCCAAAAATCAAGGTATGGTTAGCGAATTTAGAATTTACTTGTTCAATTTGTCTCGTCTGTTTATCCTTCGTAAAAAGTTTGATAAAGCAAAAATCATTTACTGGGAATGAAGGATTTTGTTCGCCTGAGAGGGAAAAAGTTCGATAATTTCTTCATCTGCTTGATGTAATCTTTAAATGGGTATTTTAAATTTCATTTGGGTAATGAATTAAGTTTCTATTTTTAACTTTTGAATTTGAATTTTCTATGGTGTGTGACAGTGGTGAATTAAATTTCGACTAGCAATGAGATTGATATATTTCGTGAAGTATTTGTTTTTTCAATAATGGATGCAAAAGCATTAGCAAAATCTAAGAGAGCTCACTCGCTACACCATAGCAAAAAGCCTCTTCATTCTAGTTTAAAATCAAAAGCCCCGTCTGGAGGTGCTAATAATGCTGCAAGTGGAAATAAGACTTTGGGGAAACAAGCTAAGGAGAAAGCTCGTCAATCTGGACTTCCTTCGAACTGGGATCGTTATGAAGAAGAATTTGATTCAGGTTCTCAAGACCCATCTGGGGATAGTATAAATAAAGTGTCTGATGTTATTTTGCCTAAGAGTAAAGGCGCTGACTTCAGTCACCTGATTGCTGAAGCCCAATCTCAGTGCCAGTCAAATTCTTACTTGGATACCTTTCCTTCACTGGATGACGTTTTTCCTGGTATTTTTTTCTTTCTTGATGCTTTCTGCTCCATCATTTATGGCTGTAAGCTTAAGTTATTTATTTATTTAATTTTATTTATGGCAGATATAATATACGCATTCTAATTTCATGTAAATTTAGTGGTGATCATTGTTAGTGATCAGAAAAGAAAGTTATGGTAGTTGTTTGAATAGCTTTATAGGCACACAGACACCCCAACAGATAATAGTGTAGTTACTTGTGAACTATTTTTATTAGAAGTCCTAACTCCCATCTAATATGCTGTGTGTGAAACTTTTCTGGATTTTAAACATGGCTGAACCTGAAATATTAGGTAATATGTAAAATTCATATCCTATATGATATAGAAACTTGCATAGAATTAACGTAGAACTTTGTGTCACATGATTCTGTTCAGGATATAAAAAAAAGATTCTTCTGTGCACAATATTGAGACTAAATAATCAAATTGACGTGTTCTACAAGCATACTTTGACGAACTCAATGAAAACTTGGGCATAGGCAGTGTAAGTATTATGCTAGCTAGAGAGGATAATCTTTATTAGGGCTTTATGTTAAAGGAATGCCTCAGTGATTGAGTTAGAACCTGTTAATGGATTTTTCCCCTTTTGTGTACCCATCTTTTGTAGGTGGTTTATCTAGATTGTAGTTGGCCAGGAGGCGATAGTGCTTCGATCAAACAACTATAAACTAGCTTTTTGATCGTCTCCCTTTTTCTTAATAGAAATTAGTGCCTCAAACTTAAGTTTGTAAATGATCTATATTCTAGTTGGCTGTTCTTTCCATTTCTTGTTTTGGTTGTTTCAAGTAAATACAGATCCCGTTCTAATGACAGATCCCGTTCTAATGATGAATGATTATGTCCTTCTCAAAGTTCTTGTCCATTTATCACCTGATTGGAATTTGCTCGGTACATGTCACATTACCTATTATCTCTGGTTATCAGCTAATAAATCTTCCAGCATCTTTGACATTTTTAAGAGTCCAGATTAGCTGATCAAGAAAGTTTATTATATTTATTTCCCAACTTTCATCTATTTCTTTGGAAAATAGAATGGCTTTATGCCCAAGGCCATACTGTTTTTATCTTGTTTATATAGTAGTCTTGTTGAGGAATTGATTTTAAATGCCTGGCATGAAAATATTGGTGTATGCGTGACAGGGGACTTCGAACGTGGAGTAGGGTCAATGCTTTCAGTCAGGGGAGAGAGCTTATTGTCATGGATTGGGGATGATAATTTCATTGTAGACGATGAAACAACTGCAATCCCTGAGGTAATTGGTTACTCATACTTCCCTTTGTGATTGTAATTACCCTGTGTAGATGGTGTGACAAAAAGACACTTGCTTGAGTTGAGTTCCCCGTTTCTCAAAGAGTGATACCACTTACCTCCATTGATTTCTCTATCATAGGAGTCCTTGTTCGACTTAAGATAGCTTGAGGGCTTCCATGGAGGTTCCTTATAATCAGCGTGATTAATTGACACTGCCTAAAGCTAAATCTTGATATAATTTATTGTGTATTGACATATAGTGGCAAATCTAGCTTGGGGATTAGACAAGGTTCATTGCTTTTGTATGACATAATATTCCGATTCACTAAATTGCAGACAAATCATTTTTGAATTCTCTAAGATAGGTTGAACATGTCATGAAGTGATTACATTTGAATGAAATATTATCTTATCTTAAGCCTGACTCGTTTTTGGTTTATGACTAAAATCATCATATTTAGGTGAATATTAGTATATTATGATTATCCTAACTTCATGCTCATCTCTAGATAGTATGATTTTACAAGTTCAGTTAAAGTTATGCTAAACTTGAACATTTTCAAGTGTATATTACCTGGGAAAACCAAAAATAATATCAGTTGCAATCACGTTGATATGGGCTAGGTGCACACTTCCTTTCTCCAGCAAAGGAGAGAAGCTGAGGAGCATAATCCTAATTCATTTTGAAGTTCTGAGATTTAATTTCTAGTTTAGTAAATGGTGGTTCTTACTGGCTGCAAATTCTATTTTATGTTGACAACATGCAAATTCTGCAGTTGTGAAGAAAGAGTGAAAATGAATCAGAAACATGGAAAGCATCTGTAGTTGTTTTTTTTTTTTTTTTTTTGGGAGATGGATCTTTGGTTGAATTTAAAGCAGTTATTTGGAGCGCTATGCATTTATCATGGTATCAATGCCATTATTCCTATCACTATTCTGTTGGCACTTTCACTCTTTTCTCTCTTATTTCAAGTTTTTTTCCTTGGCTGCTCTTCACATGATATCTTCTCAAATTTTCTTTTCTTTTCGTTATTTCCTGCTGAATGCTTTTTCAATCAGGCATCATTTCTCTCCCTAAATTTGAATGCTCTTGCGGAACAATTGGCAAAAGTAGACATTTCGAAGAGGCTCTTCATTGAAGAAGACCTATTATCATCGGAGCTGGTATGCTTTACATTTTAATTTGATTTGTGAATACTTACTGAGGGTTTTTTTTTTTTATTTTGGCGTAAATTTGTCTGTTGATAAAATGATTCGTGTAACTGGTCTCAACTAGGCTGGAATTGAGATTTAGGGTCCATTTGCTTGCATTCTTGAAATAATCTCTTTTCACATTAATTGATGGGGGTGCTGTGTGCTTCCCCAAGTTGCAAATACTGCCTGTTGAATCATACAAAATAAGGCTGCAATGTGCTATCTGCAGTCACATGTTTATCATCTTTATTTCTGTACCTCATGCTGAATATGAGACTGTTTACACTACAGGCTGACAATGGATCAAAGACAAGCATCAGCCCAGAATTCAACCAAATGCAAACAAGTGAAACTGAAGCAACTGCAACGGTCTCCGAAGAACTGGCATTCAAAGAGTTCTCTGAGAAGAATGACGTTGCGAACCAGAATAATGAGGTTATTTCATCAGAACCCACTGTTAACAGCCATTCGAACCTCATTTCACTTAATCAAGGATTGGAGATATTAAATCAAACTAAGGGTTATCCAAAATCAAATCAAGATGTCAAAACCGGTCAAAGCAGCACTCGCGAGGTCCCAGTAGACCCCAAGAAGAAACTATCTACATTTGGGGCAACAGCTGCTGAGGCAGAACTGGATATGCTACTTGATTCGTTTAGTGAGACCAACTTACCTGATTCTTCTGGCTTCAAGGCTGGTACTTTCTCCGTATCCGAGAAAGAGGCTGCTACACAACTCAGTAGAAACACCTTAAGTTTGAAACCAACAGCTGTTGCTGCTAAACTAGATGATGCACTTGATGATTTACTCGAGGAAACTTCCTATTTGTCTAACAAAAACAGCTCATATCAGCTGGGGAAAGTGACGGCTGCCTCTAATCCAATTCAATCTTCTTCTTCCTCCCAGCCTGTCACAAAGTCTAAAGTTTTGGATGATTTTGATTCCTGGTTAGATACAATTTGATTGCTTGTAACTTAAAACACCTCACCCGTGTATCTTTTATTGTTATATTTAATCAATGCCTAGGTAAGAAATGTACCAATTATGTAACTATGTTAGATTAAAAAAAATGTTGTTAAGATTTTGATATATTCTTTCAATTATTTGCCTGCTTAGCAGAAATATTAATTTCATATCCATTAACTGTTAATGAGAGTGAAATGAATGACCTTAAATCACATTATTATTAAAATCAAACATGTTAGGTGATCTTCCCAAAGATGTCAATATAAGGCTATTTCCATGCAATGCAAAGATTGTGCCTGGAAACAGCTGGGAATTATTTTAATACTGCAAAGTCAATCAAGAAAAAAAGTCTTTAAACATTTCATTAAAAAAAAAAAGGAAATTAAGAAAAAAAAATTTATTCCTTTCCTTCTAACAAAATTACAATATCAATTTTAAAAGCCAAAAATTAATCCTTCAATCTCCTTTTTTTTTTTAATTAAATAAAAAGGTTAGATATAAGGACAAAACTGCAAGAATCAATCAAAGCCATAAAGCTCCAGCTTCTTTCAAAATAGGCACCAATTCTCCTGATATATGAGTAGCCATAAGCCTATCCAATCCTCCAAACAATCTCCCACCAATAAACACAGCAGGGAACTGAATTTTTCTATCATTTCGAAGAATAACTTCCCCTTTATCAATATTATAATTATTAATATTAACAATAAACTCCAATTCTTGCAAAACAGAGACTTCATCTTCTTCATCATCAATTTCATAAATTGGTGGGTTAACACCAAGACCCAATAACAACCGCTTCACTACGTGGCTCATACAACACCCACATCTAGCAAATACTATAATAGCATTTTCTTGAACCAAATTGGCCATATTTCTTGACCCTTTTAACAAGTCTTGATCTTTGTCATTATTATTAGTACCAACACCAGCAAGGCGGCTAAGCGGTGGTGATTGGTGGTTTAGAGGGTTGTTTGTGGTGGTGTACAGGGGTACCCATGATTTGTAAGGTATTGCTTGTTGCATTTTTGCTATAAATGTATATAATCTTTAGCAAGAAAAACAGAGAATTTGAGAAAGAAACAGAGAAATGGGTAATGGGTAATGGAGATTTTTAACATGTATGTGTATATATATATATAGCAATACGGTGGGAAGGGAAAGTGAGGGAAGAGAAGACTTTGATAATTGGAAAGAAAGGTATAATTTTCGGGGCGTCAACGGCAGTTGGTTTCTTGTTTTTTTTGCTTACGCGCTGTATGTGGCTGTGCTTGACGTTTAAATTGCGTCAATTTTTTCTATTTATTTTGATATTTTAATAACCACATGTATGAATGTATATATACACGTAGACATGTTCAGATTCTTGTTGATTTTATATATTTAATACAAATGTAATATCATCGTATCGTTAAATTATTAAAAATATTATGTTTATTTTTATTTTAAATTTATTATGTTAATTTTTATATTAAATTTATCTGTTGATTTTATATTAATTATTTTAATTAATTAAATTTTATAAATTTGATTTTTTTTATAATTTTGAAGATATACATAATAAGTGAGTCTAAATTGAATTAGCACATGTATAATATATATTGTATGTTGGTAAATTGAATCCTGAATTAAATAATAATAAAATATATAAATAATTTATAAGTAAGTGAATATTAGATTTAATATAAGTCAATTAATTTTGTACAAGCGAATTTTAACACTTATTTATTTCTAAACTCAAGTATATATAAACTCATAAATTTTAATATTATATATATACAAATGCAATTACATGCAAGCACTTTATTCCTTGAATTTATATATAAATGACGAATCATTAGCTTTGTATAGTATGGGAGGGGGGTGAGGATGATGTAAACAAATGGTGACGTTTACCAAAAATTAGAAATAACTATAAATTGATATTAAAAGTATAATAATGCCCATGGAATTAATTGCTCTTATCTATAATACAATGTGCGTAAGCTTAGATGTTGTTTTAAAGGATAAAATATCATTCAATTTGTTATTTAGACTTTTAAACTACCAATTCAAATTATAATGTCATATTATTTGTTATTATTATATAACATAATAACTAAATAATTATAATTATTATCTTAATACATTTGCCTATTTAAATATAATAAAATTAATACATTACAATAAATGAATTAAAAAATATAATTTTAAGCATAATTTGCATTTTTATTAATTCTTATTTATAACGATTCAAAATTAATTTTAAAGTTTAAACTTTTGTCAATAATGTGAACTACAGACTTATTTATTAATTACAATATTTCAAATTGTTTATTGTAATTGTCATATATTATATTTAAAATAAAAATTATTGGAATCATAAATAAAAATTAGTTTCATGGTATTTATGATCTTTATATATATATATATACAAATCCAACACCTCAATATTTGATTCCTTAAAAACAATAATAAAATTTTATATTAAAATAAAGAAATTATTAATACATAAATGACATCACATTTTTTAATATTATATATAAAAAAATAAAATATAGTAATATTTATGACAACAACAAAGCTCATTAATAAAGTACTAACTCCTTGGCAAAAAAAAAAAAAGTACTAATTAAGTTTTGTTTGGTAGTGCAATAAATCAGTGAAATAAAATAATACACGGTGTGTCCAATTGCCACTATCTATAATCCATCCCATTTCCTATTAACAAACAAAACAAAATAGCCGCTGGCGGGACGGTGCGCGATGCTGACGTACGCCAAACTAATTTAAACTCACCGCCACTTCACCAAGCGTGTGCGTGATGGCACCATCTGGGCCCACCACGTGGAACCGCATTTTGCCGTTCATGGTATTGCAACTGGTCGGGTTCGAGTTGAAAACGCTTAAAGAGTATGAGTAGGTTAAATAACTTATGAGCTAATAGAGCTCAACTCATAAAATATTGGAATTCGAGTAATAAGTACATAATCTCTTGAAGTGAGCTGAAATAGTTTAATTGGTGAAAAAGCTTGGTTTAGAATCATGAGCGATGATACTAATTTAGAAATTCGTAATAATAGAATCGATTATCGATCAATGAGCAATATATTTAATTATTGATGAGTATGTAGCTCATGATCTCAATATTATCAATGATGAACAACAAAAGATAATAAGTTCAAACTTCATCGACGATAATAAAATCATTCTTTTGATATGTATGCAAATCCAACTTATTTTTTTATTTATTTTGTGAGATATAATCTAAATATATTATATATTTTTTTAATTTTTCTAATTACTAAATGTATTATCCACGTATATTTTATTATTAAAAAATAAAAAATAGATTTATTTATGCCATATAAACATTGTATCAACGTTCATTAACACTGGTAGCGCTTTAGATTCCATATTGTTAATAAAAGAAATTTTAAACCCTATTTTTTCATAAGCTCTAAATTGAAAATGAAGCAAATCAAATGGTATTTTATACATATATTAATAATTCTAAGTTTGAGTTCAGAAAGATCTATGTGATTTTTAATTCAAGTTCTCCCAAGTGACTTTTAATTCAAATTCTAACGCATATTTTTCACGCTAGAATATCCATCGAATCCGACCAACATTGTTTAATTTGAATCGAACTAATCTTGTTAACAAGACTATAAAGAAATAGTGGCATAGTGGCCTATTGTATAGCCACAGCATCAGGTACATCAGCTCTCACCTCCGCGTAGTAACGGGTGAGCGACATCATCCGCTTCTTTTGTTAGGATTTTTTATATACGCATAGACACATGTCTACGTTTTTAAAACGTCTCTCTTGATTTGGTGCTTCCAGAGGATACGCATTCTCCATGCACTAGACAACAAAAAAAAAAAAAAAAAAAGACATGATTTTATATCTCAAAACTATATTATTATTTTTATTGTTATATATTTCATAATTAATTTGGAATTGGATAGGAAAAAAAATATATTAGAGTTTTAACAATGGTATATAATAATATAGTGATTGAGATTTAATAAGAATTATTTTAAATTGAGATTTAATAAGAATTATTTTAAAATTATGTCCCAAATATGATTTTTATAAAAATATAAATAAAAATACTATTAGTCTTAAAATTTATTTGTTATTTAATTTTAATCAATACTCTAAAGAGATTTTTCTAAAAATATTCTAAATCATATATCCCTAAAGAGACCTTTAAAAAAAATTATAAAATCACTCTCTCTTTCCATAAATTATAGTTTATATTTCTTTATGTCTAAAATAAATAGTCCATTTTTTGTTAAGTTAAATTTATTATTGCGATTCCAAATATTCAATTTAGTATAGTCATAATTAATCATATCATTCTAAAATAATTAATATCATTTGTGGTCATAATAAGAATAAAATAGTAAAATAAATATAAATCCTTAATTTTTGTGCCAAAATAAAAATAGACTATAATTTATGGACTAATGAGTATATTATTTAAAAAATAATCATTTTTATTATAGTAACTATTATTACAATAATTTGAAATTAAATAAATTACAATTTAGTGCTTGAAATTTAATTTAATTAATAAATTCATTTATTTTTATTTGAAAATTAAATCAAATAACATTAAATTTATTTTCATTAATAAAATAGTATTTATATATTAATTTTTTTAGAAGGAAAATGAAAGTAATTTTTTTTTTAATAGAAGAGGAGGAATCAAACATGAGTCTATTGTATAGATCGTATATGTATTTATCATTAAACTATAATTTAGTGTGTATGAAAATAATTTTCTTTGCCCTTACGAAGTAATATTAATATATAAATTTTCATATATTATATAGTATTTTAATAAAGATAAAAAAAAAAAATTAATATCAATTAACAGAAGGAAAAGTGGTTGTTGAGATGTATAATATGTAACCAAATTAGGTTAAAATATCCATGTAAAGCACAAAGCACGTAGTTAATATGTCAAAAGGTTGACAAATACAAGTAATCAATAACTTGAGGAAATTAATGCCAATCATCTAGACGTTCCTATAGCTTGCATCATATCCTTACATCATCTGGCCCTCAATTTTAATTTTAAATTAAATTAATCTCCAACATAAATCATTATTTAACATTCATATCCAAACATTTATAATAAGATTATTATATATAAAACCATCTTAAAATTATCATTTTTATTTATTTATTCCTTCCATTCGATAGTACTGAAATCGTATTTTAAAATATAAATCATTTATATCAATAAAATAATCTTCAGAGTTATGAAATCCTAAATTTGAATCCCAATCAAAATCAAATTTTCTCAGAGTTCAAAAATCAAACTCACCAAAAAAAAAAAAAATTATATTCATCTGGCAAACAAATTAAGCCTCAGCATGAATTTAAATCCAAAGGTCATGACAATAATACACATTATTATTCTAAAAAAAAAAAAAAACAATAACACATTATTGAGACAAATATTATAATTATATAACTTGAGAAAACATGCATGCATCCAACTGACTTTGCATTTCAATTGAATCATCCCAAGAAGTTCCTGAGGTAAATCTGTATCTCCATTGATGATTTTCAGTCATTTAATATCCTGTTTTCAGAACATCCATCAAAAGTGAGAATGAAACCAGAAAATTTTTTCCACATTTACTTCACCATTTAGTTTTCAGGAAATATTCCCAATTGACTACTCAGAAAACAAAACCAAAGTTGAGAAAGATGGAGACAGCCTACTTCTTCCCAGCTACTTCCAACTCCATCTTTTGAAGGTTCAGTAGCAAATCATCCGAATCAAGGTAAACCTTGTTGGCAGAAGATGAGATTGTCTGAGCAATTTCTCTTGACGCTTCAATCTTCCTAAGCGTGATAAATGCAGGATTGTTGGCAATTGCCTGACCTATCAACTGGGCACTCTTGGCCTCACCCTGTTAACCACAAATGAAGCAGGAATTAATGGATAGGGTCGAGAATTTGCAGGTGAACAATCATGAAAAAATAAAAGCAAATACAATTAAGAGAAATCACTTCAACCCCTCACAATTTCCTTAACCACCACCCCCCCCCCCCCCCCCCTCTTCTAGCTCTATTCCCTTTTTTACCAATAAAATCTGAGGATAAGGATCAAGCCTGAAGATAAATCCCTGGAATGGCTAATGTTTGAAGCGACTATTTTTCTTTTCTTACCTCTGCTCTGATAATTGCACTTCTCTTGTCTTGCTCAGCCTTTTCCACAATAAATTTTGCCCTCTCAGCTTCTTGTGCAGCCACCTGTTTGGCTTCAATTGCAGCGGTAAATTCTTTCCCAAAAGTAAGGCTTGTAATGGACACATCATCTAGTTCAATGTTAAAATGGGCAGCCCTTTCTGTCAAAATCTTCCGTATTTCTCTACTAACAGCCTACAAAATACCAAGGTCAGTCAGCACTCAGCCATATAATGATGTCTGATTGACTACAAACAAGTAGGGACCAAATATGATGATTATTAACAACAATATTACTTGATGTTTTCCAGAAACATAAATGAACATCTTATGTGTGCACCTATTTGCAGCATATGAAAAAAACCAAGGCAACCAAGCATATGTTGCTTGAACAACTACATGAACAAAAAGCCAGAACCTATATAATAATAATGACAAAAATATATATATATTTGAAATTATGTGACTCAAGGAGGATTAACCCAAATTGACCATTAAGCTCTTCCCATTAGCCAAGTTCTTGAATCGCAGAAACATTATTAATTGCACCAGAAATCAGAATAATTAGAATTTCATTACCTCTCTCTGAGTAATGAGCTGACTGGCATTATACTGTGCAACAACAGCTTTTAATGTTTCATGGATGATAGAGGGCAGAACTCTCTCATTATAATTTTCACCAAGGGTACGATATATGGTAGGCAATCGGTCTGCCAAAGGACGAGTAAGAACTCGAAGCCCAATCTTAACCTGTACAGCAATTTTAATACACAAAGTTAGAGATTCTTGGGTTGTAAATATTTTAAAGATACGTAGAGATATAGAATAGGAAATAGGAAGAGTAAGAATAACTAATTGAAAATACATAAATCATTCACAAATCAACAATTATGGTCTGTAGGAAAAACTATATGCTCTTATTTTAGAAAAAATTTTAGCACAGACAGCATGAGAGATAGAAAGAGAGAGAGAGATGTACTTGTGCAAAAGCAAAATAAGTGGAAAGTTCCACAATGAGAGTAAATATAATGAACTTCCAAGGTTTTTCTGACCATAGAAACATGGATGTGAGGCTCAAGACTAAAGACGATAATGATTCATGAATAACAGAATGGATGGAGGTCAAAGAATCTTCCTAGGGAACTAGCATTTTTAAACATCTTCAATAAAAATTAATTAATAGAACAAAACAATGGCCCTGAATATTAGAACTGGAAACAACTAAATTATGAAAAAATAGTCTAGCTGATGTTTCAAAGTTGAAAGTTGGAAATCTGCAACCATGTTTTAAGCGCATAAGCTGAAAAAAAAAATCTCATCAATGAAAATTTTGGACAATTTGACAGAAATGAAAAAGGAAAAATAAACTTACCATTTGGAGATCACGGCTCCCGGAAGTACTCTCTACCAGATGGGGTCTGGTCCGGACATCATAAATGACTGGACGCTCAAACCAGGGAATCATAAGGTGTGTCCCCTCAGGGTAAACCTGCACATTCAACAAGACATTGACCCATTAGATACTAAAATGTAGAAATTAAACAGGTATAAAATTTGGAAAAATATCAAAGATTTCAAGAATGCAAATCAAATGATAGCAAGGATACCATCCAGGTAAGTTCAAAGGCCATGTTGTCAAGGTTCATTGAGCACTAGACCTCTTCCTTTCTAGTAATCAATGTTTCTTTCCCCAATCTTAATCAATGAAAAAGCAACAAACATTCTTGCATAAGGAGCTAGAGGCATAAAGTGCCTCAGAATATACAATGTTAGCAACAAAAGGCAATAAATGGCCAGCAATCTGGCAATCTTGCCCGTTGCTGTCAAATTAACAAATTCAACAGAAATTATTAAGGAAGCATTGGTCCATTGAACAATAAAAATGCAGGTAAAGCTTAAAATACTCACTGATAAATTCATACAAGAATCCAGAAGCTTTTTTGATTAAATTATATCACTAATTAACTTAGGAACTCTATCAACTACAGAGTATAAGGAATGTAAAGCAGGAATAACAATGCAGTATGCAGATTGAAACACCAATTTCATCACAAGAACCTTCTGTAGGTGGGGCATTGATTGTAGAGCAGGGTCAGTAAACAAAATTTTAGGCTAACTAGTAAGATCACTGCATAGAAACCCCACATATTCACTCTTGAGGCCACATATCAATATACTCAGATCTAGTTAGACTAAATAAAAATTTATTCTTGCCTGCACACTTCTTGCCATTTGATAGTATGATAGATAAAGTATATACCATTAATTTCATAAAAGAAAACCAGAAAAAAGAGAGAGAGAGGGTGAAGATAGCTGGTACTTGGTAGTAGACAAGTATGCTTAAGCAACAGAGACAAGTTATTAGAACACAAAAGATATGGGATGAAATAGTAAAAATTCGAATACAGAATACCATATATGAGAAGTAAATCAAATTTGATTACAAATTTTAAAGGATATAAACAAATGGAAGTATCTTCACTAACTAAAAGAAGTATAATAGAGAAATAACCTTGTCCTTTATACCAACAATTCGGTTGAATACAATGGCTCGATGGCCACCATCAACATTGTAGAGACTGTTAACAGCTGCATACAAACCAATCCCACCGATCACACCAACCTTAAGCAAAGCGGAGGCTGCGCCACCACCTGGCACCTTAGGAACTTTGACATTGTTGAAATTCATTCTCCCAAAAGCTGAGAGTACAGCATTTTAATGTTAATGGGTTAAAAATAAAATAGAAGTGCTCAGGCAGTGTCTGAAACAACAAGTAGACAGTGCAGTAGCAAGCCATTCAAATTTCAAACACACAAAATATGAAGATGGATGTGAAAGATTACGACCTATTAGAAAGAAAATATAAAATGGAGGCAACACAAGTATATTTCCCGTCAAAAGTATTAATAAAGGTAAGTTGGCTAAACTTCTGCTAGAGAAAAAAATTTGAATCTAAACTTTCAGCTCCAAATACAAGCGCTCACAACTATTGCGAGCATAAATCAAAACTGTCACTAATGGTATGCTGGCTAACTAGAGGAAACCCGCACTACATCTAAAAATATAGTATGTTAATTGCTGTCAAATTGTACATAACACTTGTTGAAGCAGGAGGAATCCATAACACTCTCTCTCTCTCTCCCTACACACACAGAACAAAGGAATTTGTACCATATCATAAGAAAAAAAAATACCCTTCATTAGAAATCTAAGCATTTCCTATTTGCGCATTAACATTGCATCAATCATAAAATTAATGTAGACGACAACAATACTTTCTAAACAGTCCCTTGCCAAAATATTGAACAGAAGAAAGCACCTACGCTGAGACTTCTCGCATAATTGAAGCAAAATACATAATCTTAGATCTATATTGGTTTGATATCCATTAAGATGAAAACAAAACAATACAATTAAAGCCACCTGAACCTAGAAAAATGTTGATATTTTTTTTCCCTTTTCCCCCAAAATATAAAAACATTCTCGCTAGCAAACAGAACACAACATCATCGAGAAAATTTAAGAAATCAAAATGAGAACTAGAAGTAAAAAGAAGCAATATTTATCATCCGTGCACACCTTACAGCCTTGTTCTTCTCTTGTCGTAAAAGCAATACAGAAAGCGAAGGGGTTTAGGGTTTATAGCTTCGAAAGAGAAAGTGGCAGGCTATATAAGTTTTCGCGCGTTTTGGGCTTTTTTAGGGCTCCTATGTGTAACTTGAGTATGAAATGGGCCATTAAATTTCTTCGGCCTTATTCAACTTGTTTTCTTGCACTTGAAGAACCATAGTTGCTAGATCCAGACTGGTCCAACCAGTCGGATTGAGAAAACTGAGGACTGAAGGAAAGCCAGACCGGTCTGAAATTAGTCTAAAATTCAGGATGGCTAGACTCAACTGAACTGGCTCAGTAACCGGTGACCCAGTTGAGCCGGACTGTTTTTTGTTGGTGGGTTGGATTGATAAATAAAAGAAAATTTTTTTTTGCTGCCAAATTAAAAAAAATAAATTATATATTTTAAATTTTAAATTATTATTTACTCATTCACCATTTCAATTAAATGAATATTCAAACTTATATTTTTTTATATATAATAATGCAAATCTTAGTAAACCTCCTACTACTAAATAGCGGGACTCATTAAAATTTGATTTTCAAAATAGCTACTTAATATTTTTTTTCTCTAGTGAATGCTCTTAAAATGTTTTTAAATTCATATTTTTTATAAGTAATGTTCATTAATTGCTTACATAACATTTTTTAATTTTAATTACATATATATTATATTTATTTTTAACATATAAATCTAATATATTAATATATAAATATAAAGTATTATATTTTTATATGTATATTATATTTATTTTAACATATAAATAAGAAATATATAATATTATTTAAAATTTCAATTCAACCTTTGACCTGTGACTCTCTACCTTTGCCGATTCTAAAGTTGGGCCGAATTTGAAAACATTGTCAAAAACATGCTTTTTATCTCATTCTTTTTTAGTTTTTATTAAAATATTTATATTTGAGAATAAAAGAGTGATATAAACAATTTGTTTATACAGGCTAATACTTTTCTTAATTTAAATAATTATTAATTGTCACGCCCCAAACCCGAGGACACGTGACCGGTACTAGGACACGGGAAATGCACGTGGCTACTAGTGCCCGTAGTAAACCTAACCACAACACACCACAAAAAGCCAAAACTGAAAAGGGCTATGGGTCCAAATAAGTTAAGCAGATCTAAAAGAATCACAACATAAAATAAAATCTCATTGGGCCAACAACTCGTTTACTTCATAAAGGTAATAAATTATAAAAGGTTATGCTTAACAACAAATTACAACTCTTTAAAATACATAACTGAATAATAATCAATGTACGAATACAAAGTATAACATTGCGAAGTTTTAAAGTTATATTTACAATTATACATATATTACATACATTTCTTAATACTCAATATTATAAATTATTGCCGAAGGGAAATTGGCAGTTTACTCAATTACAATTGCTTCACAGGCTCATTTCCTGATCTAAAAACAACAAGATGAACAGGAATGAGCATTCGACTCAATGAATGATACCAGCTAATATATTAAATTGGTATCCTTAAGATGGATTTCTAATGCATATGCTATGCACTATGTCATACAGACAGATAAATCATACAAGCAAATAAAGAGAGGATACGGTCCACAGTACCACACTAATACTCAATAAAGGGAGCCGATCCCCTCATACTGGCTCTCTGAATCCAAATAATTTATCTCTTATATCCAATGGGCCTGGCCAGCGCTGGTCTATACTAGACAGCCCTGACCCGACTGATAGCAGCCCTGGCGATGAGCAGGCCCAGCCAGCATACACTAATTATGGCTCATCTTCTCAAACTCATCATAATCTCATCATAATCATATCATATCCAAAATCCTAGGTGGTACTGCATCCTCCCGACCTCCATCATTCAATCACACCCATAATATAGCACAGAATACAGAATATCGATTCAGCATTCACAATCAAATGTTACATGCTTATATGCAATAGTAATGCATAATATACATATATATACTCACAGAAATGTAGATGTATATGAAAACAGGATAATACATTGAGAAGTATCACTCACTTAACTGACGACGCTTCTAACTAGCTTCCCTTAGAAATGCAGCCTTTGAAACTAGAAAGACATCAAACGCCGATACCTCGCAACAACAGACATCATTAGGATAAGAATCACACTTAACTAGACACAATTAAAAGATTACTGAGATTCTGATAGAGGTCTTGACAGAACCATACTGAACCTAACGACATACTCGACAACCTAACAATTACTCTAAAGATTGCTAAACATAAAATAACTTATTTAACGACTGAAATACAAGGGTTTCGAGTTAACTTTCACAAATTTTGATCATACGGATGTCAAGAATCGCGCCGAAACGTCGAAATGGAACCGCTGGACCTCCCCACGAGCCGCCGCCGGCCGGCCATGTGCCGCTGCTGCTAGTGGTAGATATAGGGGATCTCCACACCAGCAGGTTCACCTCGACTCCAGGATCACGAAAGTGGTCACCACTCGCCGTCACTCGCCCCCCAACTGCAGGAAAACGCCTCCAAAGGTTCAGGTTGCGTTTTTCGATCTCCTCCTCCGGTGATCCTCAGGGGGCAAGGTAGGTACCAAATTGAAGCTATCATCCTCAGGAGTTGAACGGGACCGGCCATGCTCGATTTGGCCGTCGGAATCGGCCAAAAACTGCTATAGAAGTCTCAGCGCCGGCAGAACTTTTCTCCCTGCGTACGCCGCCCGATCGGAGAACTGCTGCCTTCCTTGAAGTCACCGGACGGTGGGCTAGCCACTGGTGGTGGTGGTGCAGCCCACCGCCGAACGGGTGGTGGTGTACTCCACCACAGCCCTCTCTCCCTCTCTCTCTCGTCCGCTTCTGCTTTCCTTCCCTCCCTCTGTTCTTAACCCCAATATCTATATATATATATATATATATATATATATATATATATATATATATATATATATATATATATATATATATATATATATATATATATATATATATATATATATATATATATATATATATATATATATATATTAGATAAATATAACACTACACACACATATATATATATACAAATTAATAATAAGAATAATACTAATAATAATCATAATAATAAAAATGATAATATTAACAACAACAACAATACTAATAATAATAATAATGATAATAATAATAATAATAATTTACAACATAAACTCATATATATATAACAATAATACTATTAACGCTAATAATAGTTCAATTAATAAAATTTATTTGTAATAATAGTAATTATAACGGAAATCCAAACATCCGATAAAAATACTATAATTAAACTTATAATATTAATTAATACCTTTATTAATACTCAAATATCAAAATACAATTTCTCCAAAAACCCACATTAACATTTTCATAATAATATACATATATAATACTTAAATAAAATTACCATTAATAATACATATTCAAATAGTATGAATATTTATAATTTAGTAAAATATAACTCCAATTCTTACTTTAATAAGAAAAATAATAAAATAATATGTTTCCATATAAAAATAGAATTTTATAAAATAAATGAAAATTCAGGGTGTTTCATTAATTGACTTTAATTAATTAAATATCACTTTAATAATCCAATTAATGATAAATACTTAAATTAATTAGTTTAATAAATTATCTATTAAAAATAATAATGCCATATTTATTTATGTGAAATCATTAAATTTGTAATGGATACACATATTCAGCTAGATAATATATTGCATGGTTTTTATAATGTCTTTAAAATATTATCAAATAATATTATATAATTATCAATTATATAATATGATTTATTTCAAATTAATTTCTAGATTAATGAACATTTTAAAGTATACTAGATATAGATATATATGGTACATTAAAACACATGGCTTTATTTGTTTTTTTAAAGACACGACGACGACCATGATGAATTTGACTATTTTTTTTTTAAAGAAAATGATTTGCATGTATATTACACATGCTACCTATTAGAGTATTAAAAATTGGATCGGACTAATTGATTGAACTGAAAACTACTAACTAGTCTGGTTATTAAAAATTCAAATTTTTTGTTCAACAACTCTTTGATCAAGTTTTAATTTCTATTAATGGAAAATAATCAAAAAATTGAAAAAAAAAAAAGAAAATGAAGAAATTTTATTTAATCGGTCGAACCATTGATTGAACCATAGATCAATAATTTGACTAATTCTGTCACGCCCCAAACCCCAGGACACGTGACCGGCACTAGGACACAGGAAATGCACGTGGCTACCAGTGCCCGTAGTAAGCCTAACCCAAACCACAAGACAAAAAGCTCAAAACACACAACTGAAAAGCCCAACTGAAAAGGGCTATGGGCCCAAATAAGGTAAGCAGAACCAAAAGATTCACAATATAACACAATTATCAAATTAGCCCAACATCATTTATTCCATAAATTTCAAAAAATAATAAATTACAGAAAGATTCTGCTTAACCCAAAGATTACAGCTGTTTAGAATACATAACTGAAATAATACACAAAACTCAATTACAAAGTGTAACATTGCGGAGTTCTAGAGTTACAATTACAAATGTACTTCTATTATATACATTTCTGAATACTCAATAATACAAACTACTACGGAAGAGAGACTGGCAGTCTACTCAATTACAATTTTTTCACTAGCTCATTCCCTGACCTGAAAGCAACAAGATGAACAGGAATGAGCGTTCGACTCAATGAATGATACCAGCTAATATATTAAACTGATATCCCCCAAAAAGACTGCAATTCACATGATATGCAGTATGTCATAGAGACAAACAAATCATCCAATCAGGCAAGGATGGGGTGTGGTCCACAGTACTACGCCGATACTCAGTACTCAAAATAGGGAGCCGATCCCCCTATCCTGGCTCTCTGAATCCAAATAATCTGTCTCTTATATCCAAGGGGCCCGGCCGTCACTAGTCTGTACCACGCAGCCCTGACCCGACTGACAGCAGCCCTGGCGATGAGCAGGCCCGGCCGGCATCCATCAGTCATGGCTCATCTTCTGAATCTCATCATAATCCAAATCATATCCATAACAATCCCATAATCCTAGGTGGTACTGTATTCTCCCGACCTCCATCCATCAACCACAATCATAGTATGGCACAAAATACAGAATATCAATTCATCATTCACAGTCAAATGTTACATGCTTATATATGCAGTAGTAGTGCATAATATACATATATATACACACAGCAATGCATATGAAATGAAAACAGGATAATACATTAGTGAGTATCACTCACCTAACTGACGATGCTTCCAACTGGCATCCCTCGGAAGGGCGACCTTGACGACAGAAGTCAGATACATTGACTCTGAATAACAAACGATATGATTAGAACAAGAACGACTCACTTAACTAGAATAAACTTTGGTCACGAATTACGATAAACAATGCTCACCGAAAAATGTGAACGTTAACCAATCGTCACTCACTACCAACGGACTCATCTCAACACGTAGAATCCGAAAATACAATTTGTTTCTTCTGGTTCGTCGCAACCTGCGTCGGCAGTCAGGTCGATCACCGGAGTTCGGTCAAAACCAATATCATCCAAAATTAGTAATTTATATACCAAATTAAAGCTTAGAGAAAGAGGAGTCCGGTGGTACCAAAATCACCTTGAACGGACGTCGGAACTGGCCGGAATTTAGCTCGAAAGTTTCTGCCGGTGGACGTTACGGCGGCGCGTGCGGCGGCTGGAGAAGGCTGACGGCGGCGATTTTAGATGGACGGCTTGATCGGCACTTCAGGAACCTCCCTGTCCGGCGCGTGTCGTCTTCTGGTGACCGGACGGCGGTCCGACAGCAAACAATTCCCTCTTCCTCCCTCTCTCTCTCTCTCTCTCTCTCTCTCCCCCTTGGCTGCCTCTCCCTGCAGGCAGCCTGCAATCCTTCTTATATATATATATACTAATAATAATAATAATAATAATAATAATAATAATATTAATATTAATAACAATAATAATAATAATAATAATAATAATAATACCAACAATAATCATAATAATAAAAATGATAGTAATAATAATAATATTAATAATAATAATACTACTACTAATAATAATAATAATAATAATATCACTAATAATAATAATACTAATAGTAATTATAATGAAAATCCAAACTCCCAAGAAAGATATTATAATTAAACTTATAATATTAATTAATACTTTTATTGATACTCAAAAATACAATTTATCCAAAAACCCACATTAACATTTTCATAATCATATACATATATAATATTTAAATAACATTACCATCCACAATACATATTCAAATAATATGAATATTTATAATTTAGTAAAATATAACTCAGTTCTTACTTTAATAAGGAAAATGATAAAATATACATTTTAATAAAATATAACTTATAATATTTACTTAATTACATAAATAAAATAATAAAATATTATCATTCCGTACAAAATAAGATTTTTAAAAAATAATTGAAAATTCAGGGTATTTCAAATTCGATCACTAATTCAATTTTTAAAACACTCCTACATGCTATCTACCAGCTAATATCTTATTGGCAACATAACTGGCTTGTCAAGATTAGCTAGCTTGCTGCGAGAGAATGGTAAATTATTGGGATAATTATATAAATGATGGAGAGTTGACATTTTTCTATAACCTGGCCGTGGACTTGAATCAGCAACACAATTAGTTGTATTAACACAGTTTAATAATCTAAAAATGAAGATTTCTATCTAAATAACAACAATGGCTAGCTAGGAACTAGGAAATAAAATGACTTACCTCTCCCGTTGTGTAATAATAGGCTCTTTTTTCGCTTACACAAATTATAATTTATTTTTCTTTTCAATATAGTAATTAATTTATTAATTTTTTAGTATATTTTTATTTAATATATATTTTTCTCAATATGAGTCATTTAATTTTAATAAAATAATATGAGTTATTTAATATTAGTGAAGGGATATATTAAAAAAATATTAATAAAATTTAGAATAATTTTAAATGATGTAATTACGACTGATAAAATAAAGGTAATTATGTAATATTTTGACACAACTTATGATATAAAATAAGAGCAATTATTATTTATTTATTTCTTAAAATATGAAGTGTTCACATTACATTGATTTATATCATTTTTTCACACATCTTGCATCATCTAATATTATCGTAAAATTTATTAGGTCAATTACATTAACTATATATTAATTTGTATAAAAGTCAAAATATACTTTTTCTGTTTTATAATAATAGTCGTTTTTGAAAAAAATTTTGTTTCAAGTTAATTGTTATTTTAAGAGTTTTATACAGTATTTATTATATTTTTTCCAATTTTATTATCATCTCCAATTTCATTTTATCTTCTACTTTCTATGCAATGTTTGTTGCCTTTAATAATAAAATAAGGGTATGTTTGTCTATTTTAATAAAAATTAAAATTATTTAATAACTTTTTTAATATGTGTGTAGCTTTTTAAATTAAATATTATTATGAAACGGATGTAATATTAATTTTTATGGGACAACAGGCGTAGAATATACTAAAAAATGTACTAGCCTTTAATAGTAGTTATTGAATATCAACAAATAATACTGTTGACAAATTGCTAATTATAGGTTTTTAGTAGACTTGTTTTCTTACTTGAAAAATTTTAAGTTTAAATTTTAATTGGAGTTAAATTAAAAAAAAAAATGTTGATAGGTTGCGTTGAAAATGCATGTGGCTGATTGAATATTATAAATATTATATGCATAAGTTTATATTAACTACTTCATGTTTCAGAAATCATGTTACCACTCAGATCTTGAAGAGCTAATAAATGAGTAATTAAACTAAAATTTTAAGTTTACTAGCCAAGCCTTCCTGACCAGTTCAGTTGGTTCAGTACATGCGCTTCAATTCTCTGGCTACACAGGCGAATAATATATTCATATATTAGTATTTGAATTTGTTAAAAAATCTCAACATTTATTTTTCTTTAGTAAATTCGAAAAATTTTCAATTTTGAAAATCATTTTAATATGTTTGGATATGATTAGAAATTAAATTCAAAAATTTTTAATTTTGAAAACCACTTGGATTCAATTGGGACTCAAAACTCAAAATATCAAAATTTCATTGGTAATAAAAATATTTATTTAGAATTTAATTTCCAGATTTGTGAAAATATATGAAATATTGTGCTATGAGGTCAATGATTTAAATTTTACAAGTTTTTCTCTCTATAGAAAATTTTCCCCTCATGTTAAAGATTTAATAAGAAAAAGACTAATTAGGATCTTAAATTCTTAATTAATCAATTAATTATATTATACATACATATTCTTTTTTGTTTTTATAGATCAAAGTTATTTTTGGATAAACTTCATATCAACTGAGATTAAATCTTTTCTTTGAATAAATCCAAGAATACACTCTATTAAAGTATTATTTCCTCCATTTTAAAATGTTTGGAGTTTAAAAAAAATTTATTTATCATTTTAGAATTTAAACAATATATTTATTATTATTTTTTTAATTTTACCTTTCATTTATTATTCCATTAAATATTTATATTAATTTATTTCTATGTTTCTGTATCAAAATCGATAGAAAGTATTTTATTTTTTTATCTTAAAATTATCATAATTTAATATTTTTTTAATTAATTTATGTGCTAAGATTTTGAATGGAAAATATTTTAAAATGGACACAGTAAATTATATTGCGTTGCACATGTGGAGTTGGAGCACTCATACCATATTTGACTTTACTAGATTTTATTTAATGTTTTTCATAACATTTCTACATTTTTAAAGAAAAAACAATGCTAACTTCAGAACTAATAAGCAATATATCATTTTAAAATATTAATTTGTTCATATTTTTTTTCCCTCAATAAAAAAATATTAATTCTCATTTGCCCTATACAATATTGTCACGCCAATTAGTGTGTATTATTGTTATATATTCTGTATAGTCAAAATGTTCCCTACCTAATTAAATAACCTCACAACAGAAATATTCTTTAATAAGATTTTGAGTTTTAATTCTGCTAATCTGTTCATAAATTAAAACATAAACCCCTCTAATATTATTACATATGACGCAAGAATGTAAAAACATGCACAAATTACAAATAAGAAACAAAATTTAAATAAAGCAAATCAAACCAAAACGCCTTGTCGTTCAAACACTTCTTCTCAAGAAAGAACTCCAATGCAAGCCAATGCTAACCCAAAAACAAACCCCAAGGCCACTTTGTTCCTCTTGCCATCATTAGATCCATCCTCCGGAGATGGCTGTGAAGCCACGGAGGTATTCGTCGATGAACCGCCAGTCGAAGTTTTCCCCGGTGGTGCTGGAGCAGCCGTAGGTGGCTTGACTCCAAACAATTCCTCAGGCAACAAAACCTTGTCAACTTGATAAACCGCCAAAGGAAAATCTTGTCTTAAAGCATTATTAATTTGAGTCTGAACAATCCCACTAGAAACATTAACTTGGTTACCTTGTCCGGTAAAATTAAGACCAAAAACGCCACCATCTTGACCAGTAGCTTGTGTTCTAACAGGGTTACTAACTAATAAAAGATCACTCAAACGATAAAATTTAGGCAGAACATGATAAAGAACAAGCTGTACTTGTTGTTGAACTGCAAGATTATTTATAATACCAGCTTTAAGGTTGTTAAAGGCGTTATCAGTCGGTGCAAAGACAGTCATGCCTTCGGTTGAGCTATTGACTTGGTTTTCAATCTGGTTTGCAACTTGGGTTGTTCTTAAAAGCCGAATAAATGTAGTGAATTGACCATTTTTGTCAAGAATTCCGGTTAGATTTACTGGGCCCGACGGTGCTGGAGCTGGGGCTGTTGGGGGTTGGGCTTGGATTTGGAGGGAGAAGAGAAGGAGGAGAGTGACGGTGAGAGAGAGGAGAGTGGTGGCCATTGTGGTGGTACTTTGGTGGTAGAATGGAGGAGGAAATTAAAGAGGATTGTGTATATATATGGGACATTGAAGAAGTGTGGGGCTTAATTAATTTGTTGGAATTAGCTGGCTGTGTAATTGAATATTCTAGGACAAGTTTTCTAGAGACAAATTAAGCTGTCTAAAAGACTAAATGTGAAATAAAATAATTTTTTTTTTAAAAAAAAATAGTATAATTGATTTATTAATTACTATATTAATTAATTAATACTATAAATGTTGGCAATTTTTTTTTTATCATATGGACAAAATGGCAAATAGAAAAATGAATTGCAAAATGTATTAGTCAACCAACCTACAATTCAACCACTTTATAACTTTATTAATTCATAAGTGTATATGAATTCATAATCAGTTCCAGAAAAAGAAGAAGAAGAACAGCCGCAATTTATATGATAAATTTATGATATTTTTAGGCATAAAACTTTTCACAAAAAAAAAAAAAAAGAATTGTCAATCTTTCTCTATTACAATTACATTACGCTACTGAATAAATATTTAATTATCAAACTACTAACTGAACAACGTTCAGAAAAACTTTTAATAAGAGATGGATAGATCTTAATTTATACTTCTTTTTCAATTTTACTTTGCAGTAAAATTATATTATGGGTCAGGTTTCACATACTGGATTAAATTTATCTCCCTAACTCGGTAAAAAATAAATTATTCATGCTATGTACTAGCTGGATAAAGAGAAAATCAACTCTCGATTTTTATTTCATTTTATTTTTTTAAAAAAAAAGTAACTATAAAATTAAAAATGTATAAATTTTTATCTTTTCTTGATTAATGAAAAGGAGAGAAAATAAAAGAAAAACTGAAAAAGAAATTAATTTATCTGTTCAATTTGATGATTTATTTCCTCTTGTTTGTCTCGCGTCATTTCTATCGAAAAATAATTTGGTTAATTATAACTTGAGTTAGATAACATAATATACAGCCTAGCTTGAGCTCTCTCTTATACCATCCAGGTATTGTTTAATGATTTAGTGTGGGTTAGGTTATTCTAAACCTGATCCAAACTCACCTAATTTTTTCAATTTAGAAAATCTTTTTATGACAAAAATATTATTATGATTTGACAATCGAGACAATTTTTTATTATTAATAATATAAAAAAAAAAGTTAATTTTATTTTTTAAATTTAATATAATGATCCTTTCAAAAAGTTTACAAATTATGTTTTAAAATCAAACAAGTTGCCAACAAACAAAAGGGCATATATCCTTTCCTATGTAAGGCAGCCTGGCCTAACATAGCATGTGAAGAATAGGATACGTCATAGGGATTCCTCTAAAGTCTCTAACAACTATATGAGACGTGACCATATACTGCCAATGGTGTTCTGAAATAGATGGCATTGTTATTATATATTAGTTGTTAGAGAATAAAATGATGATCTGAAATAGATGGTCCAGCTTGGCCCCATTTTTGAAGTCCTTTTAAATTTTTTTAATAATTTCTAAACATTTTTGCAAATTTCAACTTAATTTCACTGCATTTGAAACAATCCTTAATATCAAATTTTCTTTTTAGCTCTTGTTTTTTCGCTTTTGTTATATTTTTTGCTGTATAGGCTTCCTGGAACAATTCTAAGCGTTATTGGTTTCGATCATTTTTTTGTATTCTTTTCCTATCATTTGACAAAATGAGGCCGACACAAAAATATGATGAGGGTGCCAAAGGTATGTCAATTTAGCTGAGATGTTTCCGCGGAAAAAAGAAATTCTTCTCTGATAATTTACTAATTGTTGTGACTTTATGAATAAAAAAAAAGTGATTGATCTAACTGTTGACAGTCTTCTATAATCAAATGAAAGCATGAGTTTCTAAGAGGACTTCTAAGAGCCTCTATTACCTGAAGTGCGTCTGATTCAATAATACAATTATCAACTTCCTTCTACTTCAACCAGGACAATGCCTCTCTAATACTTATAAGAGGCTCGACTTCTCGCAGGGTGAAGTTACTAGACATTTCAGTAGCACGAACCATGACCATTTTCCCCATAGCATCTCGCACAACGCATCCTATATAAGCCAATCCTCCCTTGGTCTTGAAATAACGCGACATGTGTATTGACTTTAAGCCACCCTGCTATAGGTTTCACCCAAGCTACACTTCCATCTCTTTCCATGCCAATATTCTTGGAATAGTCCTCAGTATGCAATTGTGCTAATTGCAACTGAGAGAGCATTTGCCCAGCCATATTGATAGTTGCCCAAACGTTACTAGCCACCTTATTCCAGACCCATCTATTGCGTCGATACCAAAGACTCCAAAAGACCCAGCTGTATTCGCTTTTTAGTATCTGACTTTTAGAAGAAGTAGGGTATACCATTCTTTTTCCGAAGAATATGTGGAAAAAAACAAAAAAATAAAAATAAAAAATTTTTTAATTTTAAAAAATAAGGTGTTCCGTAGCAATGTCAAACTATCCTAAATCAATATTTCTTTTCCGTCTTTTTCTAAAACACACATATTAATTTATGCGTGAACATAACTATAAATTTACAATTAAGAAATAGCAGGAAAAAAACTAAACTAAAATAAAATATTTACCCATTTCTCCCATGGCCGCTAGCACTTGCATGTCAAGCTAACGTGTTGAAGAGGAATTGAGTTGAGAGTTCATGGCACACCTCAATTAGCAATGTATTAATAATTCATACCAACACCCTGCAGGTGGGATGTTCTGTTGAAATATCATTTTCATGTATATGATGTATATATTATATAGAAGAGTACTGAGAAATAGCCAATCCTAAATAATTTACAGATCTCATACCTAACTCTTCCATATATTAACGAAAAATAGTGGACCATCTCAATAATAATAATAATGGAAATGTAAAAGAATTAACTTGGTATATATCCTATAGGTATGTGAGTGCTACAAGCATATCAAAATTGATATAGGAATCAAAGGAACAAACAACTTTGTCATAGTATATCATATACTATGGGTTAACCCCATCTACAATCATGTTGCTCTTAATATCCTATTGATATGTGATAAAGGACAGGGAAGGTCTCCATTTTTCTCTCTAATTAGGTAAAGGAATCTCTCTCCAATCTCCATCCCGAAAAACTCTCTCAGTTAAGTGACGGAGACTTCACCAGCCAGATCAGTCCAGAGAGCTTCGACTCTTCTTTTTTTTGTCTACAGGTCTTATCTTTCAGCTTCATATGATGAACTCTCCATCACTAGAATGAGATTATTACCCATTAACAGGGGCGGAACCAGGTGGTGGCTTGAAGGTGCCAAGCTTCTCAAAATTAATTTTTTTACCTATATATTTTTAGTTTTTTTTTTTTAGAAATATATTGCATTAGCCCCCAAAATTTTAAAATATCTCCAAAATTAATTTTAGCTCTCTAAACTTTGAAGTCTAGTTCTGCCCCTGTCCATCAATATGCATTTATATTAAATAAAATAAAATCACCCAATTGTAAATCTTTATTTTCTAATTTAATATTTGATAAGTACTAATTGAAATTGAATACTAAATTCAAACATCCCGTCAGAAACTAATTAATAAAAGAAAATTATAAACCTAGGCTTTATAATAATCCAAAATTTATATCAAAGTCGACTTTGTTTATTGTATTTGGGGTATTTACTCGCAACCGACCAAACGAATGGTCAGCATCCTTAGCTAATATATTAGATTCACCTTCATCTTCTTCTTTTATTATTGAACTAATATATTCCACTAACTCTACAACTTCTCATGCTTTTCCAACTACTTGCAAAGGAAATCTCATCATCATCAGTACATCTGGTTCTTGGACTAGTTTCCTCTGTAGTGATTTCTGGTATAGAAGTGCTTGTTGCTATAATTGCTTTGTTTCTAGTATGGTTGTGATGCTCTGTATCTTCTTGTGATCTAGAACTATATGGAAGGCTCACAAGTGCTAATGGATTGTTTTGTAACCCTGTAATTGAACCATTTTCAGTTCCATGTTTAGTCATAGTTGATATGTTATTGGAAAGACGACGCTTTGCTTTCCATTGCCAGTTCTTGAGTCCTCTGGTTACACGTTCTGTGAACACTGTTTTCTTCATGCCAGAACCCATCTGTAACAATTTATTCATGATCATGAATGGCAATGAGAATTTTACTATAATTTTAACTTCTTTACTTGTTTAGTATGGAATAAGTAGAGAGATAAAATTATACTTCCTGAAAAGTAGATATTTTGAGAGTGCTTGGTTTACATCAAAAAAAAAAATCTTTCAGGAAGTAAATCGTTTAATTTCTCCTGCCTTAGAGTAAATAACTTATCTTCAGAGTACCAGTTAAGTTGGAATTCATGAGTTAAGCTCAAATCTAATTTATTGAAATATCCTTAATTAAAGACAAAAAGAAAAACAATTGCAATTGCATATATAAATTAATTAAAGGGTATTATAATATTTTACAGCAGATGTTCTTAGGAAAAAAAGTACATGCCATACAAAAAATTTATTTCCCAGCAAGTTAATATATAAACCAAACACTAAAAATCATATACAGACTTAATTATAACATATTGATATCATAATTCAAGTAGTTTAATGATCATGGATACAATTATTCCATTATTAGTTAACAATGTGAATTTTATTCTAAATTAGTTAAAACGAATTCTATTAATAGATCTGAATTGAATTCTATCGAATGTTACCTGAGTGACAAGTGCATAGATTGGTAGAGTCATATAACCACAAAGAAATTGCACTCCCATGCCTGTTGTAATTCTAATGGCAATATCCTCAGTTTCTTGATTGTAGCAAGATCTTAGACCATGCTCGTACTGTTTTTTCATTTTATTTTTTTGTCAATGAGAGATCAGTTCAAGAAGCGAAAAAATTTCTTGAATTTACTAACATACTGAGATACTAACCCATGCCCAAGTGAAGAATGCTAGCTGAAAAGAATTCTGCAATCAGATTAAAGAGCTTAATTATTAGTTTATGATCTTCTAATGATCAAAGACTAGAACAGATTAGAAAAATCCACACTGGCATTTTTATCCTGGACATGTTCTCCAACACGACATATGACTGACGTATCATGTAATAATTTTTATAAGAATAATCGTGCCAACGTGCCGGCGTCGTGTTTGTGTTCATGCCTCATATACTCACAGGCATTTTCTTGGTATCTACCTGAATTAGGACAAACTGGAGGAGACAGAGCAGCAATTTAGGCCTATTAAACCAGAAATATTCATTGCTGGGCTTCACTAGAAAAGTGCCTTGAATCACAGAAGTGTTCTTGGAACTCTCCATACACATTTTGGTTATAATTGTTTCCAGCTTTGTCCCCACTGCTAATACAAGCTGCAATAGAAAATTCAAAATTACCATACAATAGTCTAAGTGAAGATATATAATTATATACTTCGATTTATAAATAAATTCTCTATACCACAAGAGGAATGAATGGTAGCCAGTAGTAGTTGTAAAACTCTGCAGATGCATCAAAAATTAAACAGTGAGAAATAATTTTACTGCAAAATCCTAAAATATGCAGATTCACATTATTGCTTGAATGCAGGTTGCAGTAGAGGGTTGGAATCTATGAAATACGGACGCTTTAATTTTAGGTGCATTCCAGTGTCATGTTGTGTCTGAACATCTAACACATGATAATAATTATTTTACCTTGTGCACTGAAAAATAGGAAAAGCAGGGAAAACATCCAGATCCATAGCCTGCAAGAAACAATGCCAAACATAAAACATTGGAATTAATTTCATAATAATTCATGTGGCTACCCTGTTCATGCCTGTATAAATTGTGTGTTACATTAATGAACCAATCTCTACCTGATTCCAACTACTTGCTCAAAATCATCATCAAAAGCTCTCACAAGGAATTTCTGGAAGTTGAAAGTGCTGTCTTCAGAAACATTGGCCTAGCCAAGAAAGTTAATAATCAACTCCATATATACAAATAAATTAGATAATTAGATGATCTTGATTTCTTGATTACCAAGATGAACCCATTACGAAGAGTAAAGTAATCTGCTTTTGAAGTTGAGCCACTAAATTGACGAAAGAAACATACCTAATTAAACAAACGAATGAACATCAAGTTTTCTACTTCTGACTTCTTCCACAACGAGACAGTTTTAAAAAAAAAATTCTAAATATTCTATTCACTTACTAGCCATAGTGAGAGAGTGTGATCACTCCACATTTTCAAATGTCTTCTCCCAAATGATGTCTGGTGGGTGAGCCTAAACCTTCTTGGATCTATACATATAATGTATAATTTTTTTTTTTTTAGTATTTGCATTCTTTTACCAATAATTTAATAGATCTAATTATTGATATTGAAGCCGCTGATGTAATTAAGATAACTTGATGGACTAATTAGTAGTATGATAAGGTGTGAATCTACCATTAGCAATCTGATACTCAATGGATTGAGTCTCTTCCTCCCATGCTTTCCATCTTCTCATCTACCCACAATTTGGAAAAAAAAATAAAAAATAAAAAAGAATTATGGTGCATAATACTGTTTCAATCCATTAATCGAAAAATAATAAAGAAAAAAAACATATGAAAAGTGAATTAGGCCACATTAACTCATACCTTTGCCATCCCAAGAGACATAGTTAATAAGCAATAGAACACATGAAACACAGCTAACACAGAAATGAATAACTTTAGCTGCATTACTCCTTCCCTTGATATCAGTGATACCATTCCCTGTCTTCATTATAAGCCAAATAAAAGAATACAACTTGAAAATTTTGATCTTTTGTATTATAAGACAGACACCTGATTATTAAACTAAAAATCTAAATAATCGACGCAAGAATTAGGAGATGCTTAATTGAGTTAATTGATTTTTTTTTTTTAAGTAAATCTGGCCATGACTGAAACTCAAACTCGAGTTAATTGATGCTTAATTGAGTCAATTTTTATTACTCACCTTTGTTTGACAATAGGATTCCCCTGTGTTATCACTAGAAAGGCCTGGAATTTGTTGTGGAGATTCCTTGTGATGTTTGCAAGGATGAAAGGAGTTTGCCACAGAATTTGTCACACAGATTTTTGATAATGGTACTTCAGATATTGTGAGAAGCAACGTTATGAAACCCATGGTCATCATCTCTATAAATTAATTCCAAAACAATTAAAGATTTAATTATTAGTTAATTAGGCAATTAATTATCATTGCTAGGGTTTTGCTAACCAGTTTCAGTCTTCCCGAAGGCCCTAACGAGTGATTTTCTTTTCCTTTTGTTAAGAAACTGAAACATGATCATATATATATACAGAAATTAATTAAAAAAATACATGAAAAAATTAGACAAAGAAAGTTGTAATATGTAATAAACAATTATACATACTTCTTTGAGATAGTGAAGGCCCACTTCAAGAATAAAACAGATGATAATGAAACATAAACAGACAATTGAAATAGCCCATGTTGGAGTATGCTCAAGGGTAGCCATATTTGTTTCTATATATCATGAGTGGGGATATATATATATATACATGATAGTGGAGAATTTGTCAAACACCTATTAGAGTTTGATTTCTACATATGCCCCTTGAAGACTGCTACATTGTATCTTGATTGTTTTAAGAATTTTAAGACTTAAGGACTCCACCATAAATGCACAATAGAAAGTTTCAAAGATTGAATAATGTGTGTAATAACCCAAATCTTTTTATTGAAAATAAATAATAATAATAATCATAATAATAATAATAATAAACATATTTTATTAATTTATACCAGTTTATTGAGTCAAATATTCACTCATATTCACTATTTTTCATGATAGCTTCTCCGTCTTTTTTATCAGATTTAACCCTATTTTTTTTTTACTGAGGTTTCTTTTTCTTTAAGGTTATAATAAATTTATGTATTTAACTAATATTTCCACAATTACCTAGTTATATGGATTTATGTATTTAGATAGTGCCTTTGTAATTATTCACGTCTATAGATATACCATATATTCTCGTTCATATAAAAATAAAATTTACTTGCAATTATATAAAGTATATCTCAAATTATAAAATGAATTTACTTTATACCGGTATACTAAATAATCTCTTTAAAAAATTAATCCCTTCATTCTATTTTATTTGAAATATTTTCTTTTTTGATATGTCTCAAAAAATATGTCTAATTTCTATTTTTATCACTTTTTTTTTACTCTTTATACCTATTTTATCATTAAATGTTAATTCAACTTTTTCTTATAAAATTTATAGAAAAATATAAGGATTATATTTAATAAAAGGGTATAAAAAAAATAGCATAGTATATAATATATTTTTAAACTTTATAAAAAAAAATATGTCCCAAATAAAATATAATGGAGAGAGTATATAATTATCAAATGAGCCCAAATTTGCAATATGCAATTATATTTCTAATTAAGTGTAAATTATTTTTTTAAAAATAAAGTTAGAACTAATGATTAATACTAGAATTGTTAATAAAAATGAGATATCTCAATTTCTAATTTCAATGGGAGCAAATTTATCATTAAGAAAAAAGTTTGCAAGGGAAAAATATTTACCCTTTTATGAAATATTAGTACTATTTTGTATTGCAGATTTTGTAAAGTTTTTCACACTGACAAAACTAGGATTTCAACGCTCATTCCTCATTGTGCATGGAAAAGAAAGAAAATTTGCACTTGGTCATTCTTTTTTAAGACGTAATGTTGTATTTGTCAAAATAATTTAGTAGGAAATTGAAAATTTCTCCATTTGTTAGAGTTTCTTATTTAAACCCAAATTTCTATGAAAAGTACTGAATTAGACAGAGACAGCAACAGGTTTACGTAATAAATATCAAGTTGTTGGCACAAAGAGGTACAACTCTTTTGTTGGGGTATGATTTTGTCAAAGACAAGTTGCTATGATACAATCCTTCCATCCTGTAAAAATTTTTCATTATTTTTTTTTGAATATTTTAAAATATTTATTAATTTTAAAAATAGTTATAAGTATCTATCCATTTTATCTTTATTAATTAAAAGTATATTTTCTCAAAATTAATAATAAAAATAGTAACAAATAAGTGCATGTAAAGATATAAGTGAAAAAATATAATAAAATTTATTTGTTAGCAATCAATTAATGATATTTTTCTAAACTGTATGAGAAAAGAAAATGACAACCTTTTTAGGACAAAGAGAATATCTAAAATTAGATGGCAAAAAAAATATTTTTTGCCCAAAGAAAGAAATAGGATGGGGCAACGGGTTTAAATAAGTACAATTACACGTAGAGATCAAAAAATTAATCCAATAAATAATAAATATGAATCTAATGTCTAATAAAAATCTACTCTTAGTTGAATTTTTTGACTTTGGCTTTAAACTCAATACAGATAAAACAATCCACAAGTTAGAAAAATAATTGAATTTACATAATTTTCCTTAAGGCCACTAGGGATGGCAATGGGGCGGGGCGGGGGCGGGGTACCATCCTCCATCCCCATCCCCATCTCAGCAAGGAATCCCCATCCCGGTCCCTATCTCATATGTGGAGATTATTTACTCCCTATCCCTACGGGGATCTCCGTTCCCCGCTTGAAAATTTTATTTTATTTTATCTCTTTTAAATTTTATATACTTTTAGATAGTGAAATATAATGTATAGAAATTTAAAATTTAGATTTTAATTATACTTAAACTGATTCCAATATATTTAAATTAAAACTTATTAGTATATGTACTATATATATTAATAAGTAATATATATATATATATATATATATATATATATATATATATATATATATATATATATATATATATATATATATATATATATATATATATATATATAATTCATAAATGCTGAAAAATAAGAATAAATTAATGTAAAAAATATTAATAAATTTAGACATACAAAGTATGAAAAGATGAATCAATCCAATATAAAATTTTTTAAAATTATCATGATGTGAAAGAATTATAAAGAATGAGTGACAAAATTAGAAACTCTAATATATATGTATAAAGCTAATCAAGTAATATATATTTTAATATTAAGAATAATTATGTAAATATAATATTGGGTCCCTACGGGGATGGGGACGGGGATCCCCGTGGGGTGGGGAATACATTCCCCATCGCCGCCCCATCCCCACTAATGGGGAAGAAATATCCCCCATCCCTGTTCCCATGGAGACAAAAATCAGAAAATCCCCGCCCTGTTCGAGGCAAATCCCCATGGAAATGGAGATTCCCCACCCCATTGCCATCCCTAAAGGCCACCTCATCACTGTAACCCTCTACTGACTTGCTGTCTTCTAGCACCGAAAACCAAACAATTGAGATAAGTAGCCTAAAAATAATCGTGATTGAGCACAATCCCAAATAATGAGTACTTGAAGGCTCCAAGACCACCCTCCACTACCTCAAATATTTAAAAGCAGTGATTCTAAGGTAGAAGTCGAGCTCCTTTTGGTGAACAGATTGAGGCCAAAGCCAAGGAGAAGCTAGCCTCTACCTAGGGCTTTGAGTTTCAACCACAAAACTAGAATACATATATGAACCTCCACTAAAAAATCCAAGTGAAAATTACATACTCTTTTCCCCACCCATCAACAAGAATGTAGAGGCTACACTGACTGGAGCTGAGATTGATGTGCAGGCCGGACATAGTTATAGGGAAGAGCAGCAACTTTACTGAAGATGACCACATTCACAAATTCAAAACACAGATGGAAGGGAAAATAAATATCACACACAAAATAGATTAATGACTTTATTAATATCTAGATGTAAGAGAATGTGAAGGAAAAATAAAAGAAAAGGGTATTTTCACCGCCCTAAACAAAGGCCTGAGTGCCACTAACAAAGAAAGCAAGTCCTAGTAGAGAGAAAGAGAGAGACCATTATATATATATACATATATATATATACTAGCATTTTTTCTCTATTTAAAAAAAAAAGACATTGGGTGTTGGCTTTTGCAATACCATTTTTTTTTCTTTGACTTTTTTTTTTACATTTTTTAATATAAAATAATATTTTTTTTAAACAAAATATATACACACTGATTAAAGATAAGACACAATCTTTTATAAATCACGACAATTTTACAAAAATGTGTTAGCCTTCTATAATACGAAAAAAGAACCCAATAATAAATTAATTTAATATAGCATGTAGCTTTTATTGTGATTAGAGTTTTTAATTTTTGAAAATAAAATTTAATAATAAGCTAACATCTGCACAAATAAAACTAAGCATTAAGTCAGTGGACTGGTATCCTAATAATTGATTAAACAATTTTTCCGGGATAATGTCCAATTTCAATTTGGAATCTCTATTATACATAAAAGTTTAATATGAAGCTATAAAATTTTTCGATCCAATTAGCCCCTTAATGTTTGATCTTGACTTTCTTTTTTTAATATATATTTGATTGAAGTTGAAATTAAAATTAAGAACAATAAGAAAACTTTTTTTTTCATGAAAATTTTAAGTTTATTAACTTAATTTCCTTGCAACGATGTCCCAGTTTTAATTTATGAACAAATGAAACTCATATTTGGGTTGATTCCATTTTTTTTTTAATTTTTCATCAAAATATTTTTTATTATTTTTAAAATTTTAAAATTTTTTATTATTTAAAAAATAAGGGAAGTCTCACAATTTCAACTTCATCAAATTCATTAACCCTATTAATACTTAATTGACAGAAGGTCCTCAATTAAACTAAAATCAAACATTTTTTTTTTTTTTTTTTTTTTTATGTATAGAAATGATGGAGAAAAAAGAATATTTTTTACATATCCACTAAGGGCTAATTGGACCGAAAAATTCTACACTCATATTGAATTTTGTATATAATACAACCCCCAAATTGGATATTATCCCAATTTTTTCATAGTCTAACAACATATAGCTGGATTAAAAGTTTAAATTATGATAATCCATTCCTCTTTTTTAACATAATATATGTCATAAAAATCATTAAATTCTAATCTTTTTATTTAATACTTTTTCATTCAAAATTTTTACCTTTTGCAAAAACAGTCAACTAGCAAACTATAAATTTTGTGGTATATAACTCCTACTATATATATCTTTTTCTTTTTTTCCCAATAAGGTAAACTTCATTAATAGAACTTCCAAGCTCTATCAGTACAAAAAGACAATACAACTATAATACATGATCAGCAAAATAAACTACCCAGTACTTAATAATGGGTTTCCACAAAAGGCTTCAAGCTCATGAACTTGACATAATGGTCTTCAAAAATTGTTAAAAAACTTAAACGACCTTGATCTAATCCTAATAATCCCAAATTTGAAAATCATTCTACTGTCATCGGCAACAAAGTCAGGGGAGAGGGCAACCACATATCAGAGTTGTTGTTAGCCATGGCAGAGTTATCTTGCAACAATAAAGTCCAAAATTTTCCCATATCTGAAGAAACACAAAAGTATTGAACAAAAAAAAAAGCCTGCATTTTTCAGCCAGATCTATTTTATTCGACCATATCAAACACTATGACTATACAAATAAGGAGGTTTCCTTGAAGCCTTGCCACAAGCATAGCAAAAAATCCCTCTTCATCTCACCAACTCCCTTCAAGAAACAAATCATTGAGGTGGTGATGAGGAAAAGAAAGCCAGATAAGGAAGGCCACTGAACAACCATAAAAACCATCAGTAGACATAAATCCAAAGAGGACCAACTCGAAGAAATCTAAAGAAAATAAGAATTATGAAGACTTTGGTAGTTAGTCATTTTATTTGATAAAATAAACAAAAAGAAGAGAAACCATAAAAAAAAAAAAAAAAAAAAAAGGGAAATCAACTTGGTGGTTGGAGCCACTAAAAGGGAACCCTAATGTAGAAGTTAGAGAGAGAGTAGATGAAAATTCTAGAGAGAGAAGTATACTCTTATTATATATATCATATATAAAAACTATGATTGTCATACCTAAACTGACCTGGCCGGTTGGATCAGAAAAACTGGGGACTGGAGGCTAGACCGATCTAAAATAAACCTGAAACTTGGGATGGCTAACCTGACCAAAATTTGGCCGAACTGATAGGATAATCGATGACCCAGTTGATCCGGCCAGTTTTTTGCAGGCAGGCTAGGTCGATAAATAAAAAAAATATATTTTTTTTTGCTGCCAAATTAAACCTCGACTATCAAGTATGGGACTCATTCAAATTTGATTATCAAAATAGTCACTTAATATGTTTTTTCTCTAGTTAATAATTTTAAATTAAAAAATATTTTTTTAGCTGCCAAATTAAAAAAATAAATTATATATTTTAAATTTCAAATTATCATTTACTCATTCATCATTTTAATTAAATAAATATTCAAATTTATATATAAATATATTTTTTTACATATGACGATGCAAATCTGAGGAAATCTTCACTACCAAGTATGGAACTTATTCAAATTTGATTATCAAAATAGTCACTTAATATGTTTTTTCCCTAGTGAATAATTTTAAAATAATCTTAAATTCATATTTTTTATAAGTGATATTCATTAATTGCTGAGGTAATATTTATTAAGTTTAATTACATATATATTATATTTATTTTTAAAATATAAATCTAATATATTAACATATAAATATAATGTATTACATTTTTATATGTATATTATATTTATTTTTGACATATAAATAACAAATATATAATATTATTTAAAATTTTGGTTAGACTTCGATTCAACCTCTAACATATGACTTTTTATCTTCATCGATTTTAAAATTGGGCTGAATTTGAAAGTATTGATAAAAATAATTAAGCTTTAACATAATAAAATGGGCTAGCATTGTGCAAATAATATTGGGCTTGGCAGTACAGTCGGAAAAATCACTAATCTAGTTAAAATTAGCTTGTGGGTTTTATGTGCGCTCAAGTTTTGTTGGCCCATAATAAAATCCTTAAATTCCTAGTGAGTGTGTATATATAAATATAATGCACACAATTTTACCACTCATCAAATTAAAGAAATTGATTCTAAAATCAATTGAATGTTAAAGAATAATTTGATGAATCATTTATACTAATAATTATTATTTATATAAAACATATAATAGTTTTATATTTATATTTATATACTTATGTCTAAAATAATATTTCTATTTTTTTTGATATATAAAAATGAATTAAAATTATTTTAATAACTTCGTTTAGGTTTACGAACTAGTATATAACTAAAAGTTGAGGAATGGAGAGGTTTTATTAAATTATAATATATGGCTTTTATTTTATTGCAACGACATTATATTTTTTTAATTTTATAATATTTAAAATATCATAATTTTAATATAAAGAGGTATATCTTTCAAAAAAAAAAAAAAAAAACTCTCTCTATCTTGTCAATCAGGTATAATCTAATTGATATTCTATTTGCTTTAAGAATATAGTTATTATTATCAATCATCAATTTAGCATTTTCAATACACTTTTTATATATATCAAATTCTTTATTATAAAGAGATTTTCAAAAAATAAAGTTATAATAGACTATTTATTTTTAAAAAATTAAGAATATAATTAGTTTGCCTCTTTACATATAGATAACTAAAATAACACTCTCTATTATAATTTTAATTATTGCAATACAAATTTCTATATATTTTATTTAAGATAATTTTAGAACTATTTTTTTACTGGATAAATATAAAAAATTAAAAATTAAAATAATTAATGCTTATAATATATTAGATTTAAATAAAATTTCTATTTTTTATCAATTATATGTTATTTATTAAATAAAATATACTTTTTGAAATAAAAAAAGTACTATTAGAGATATTTTAAAGCTACCTCTTATTATATAACTTAATGTGATCTTTCTTGCATCTTTCAAAAAGAAATTATCTTTCTATATTTCTTATATTTTTTCAAGTAATTTTTAGATGAAAAAGGTACATCTATTAATTTGATATAACTAACAATTAAATGTTTTTTCTTCCACTCAACAACAATAATTCCTAAAAAAAAAAAACATAAATAGAACTTATATAATTTTACTTGCATTCGCCACTTTGTCATGTTTATTGTTTGTATGTTTTTATAATAAAATCCTCTTACAAATTTATTTTATTTTATTTTCTTCTACCATTATTTCAATGTTGCATATATAACAATTCTTTATTACTACTAAATTTTAATATAACTACTTTTTAATTTCAATTTAATTAAATGAAAATTCATACTTTATTAGGAGTGGGCATTGGTTCAATTCAATTTAAAAATAAAAAAACTGAAAACTGAAATTTTTAAAAATTTTAAAACCAAACCGAATTGAATAAACTCCTAAAGCGAATTTTAAATTTTGGTTTGGTTCGGTTTAGTTAGAAATCAATTTTTAATTTGATTTTTTATACATAATATAATATTTAAATATTTAAATATATATTAATAATGTGTAAAATATATAATATATAAAATAATTATTTATAAAATAATATATAAATATATAAAATAAAAAAATATTAAAAAAATATTTAAATATATAATTTTGGTTTTTCAGTTAGTTCGGCTTTTCAACCTCTAAAACCAAAACTGAAATTTTTTAAAATTTCAAACCAAACTAAAAATTAAATATCTAATAACCGAATTAAATATATAATTTTAGTTCGATTCAGTTCAAAAATTTCATCATATTTGGTTTTTGACCACTCCTATACTTTATGCAATTTATCATTTCTTTATACTAAACAATCACGCACATATATAATATATAAAATGCATGCAATAAAAAATTATTTATAATTCAATTCAAAAATTATATTTAAGAAGTATTAATTTATTGGTATTATTTTCTCTTATGGATTGAGAGATCCTTACGGGCAAATATAAAAATTGAAATTAGTAAATTTCATATTTTTATATTTATTATAACTTTTTATATACATTTTTTATTTTTTAAAATGTATAGATATGTCAATTACTCTATGCTCTCATATAAATTCCTAAAGTTGAAATTAATTTTTCCCTTTCAACTGTTTTTTTTTTTAAAAAGATTTTAATTAATATATCGTAGAAATTAATTAATTTTTTTATATAGCACTAAATTAAACAATGAAATAATATAAGTAAAAATGCTCTCTTATCTTAGTTTCACTCACGTCTCGCCACGTCGATATCCGAACCCACCATAGATCCACGCAGCCCACAGGAAACCCAAGAAAAAAATTGTCTTTCGTTTACGTTTCTGCTTTCTCCTTCGATTCAAGATCCAATCTTTTTTTCTCTCTCTTTTTTATTAAAAAAGTGGCGGGTAGTGGTGGTGGCGGTGGTGCCGGTGCCGGTGGTGGTGGCTGTGGATGGCAAGAACCAACAAATATACCTCCATTAACTATAACCATATATATGAAAGAAACTTAACCAACAACTCTACAAATAACCCAACAAAACACCCCTCTCCTTCTTCTTCAACTTCTGGTTCCTATTCCTCAATTTCATCTCCGAATGCTTATAAAAACCACTTCTCTTCTTCTTCGTCTTCTCGGGCTCATGGCCATGGCCGTATGCTGGTTTTGACGCGACCCTCTCCTAAACCCGTTTCCTCTATAACTCACCCTCCTCTTTCATCTTCTCCGCAAATCCCATCGACCCAACAATCTCACTCTCAGCTTCATATTTCGGATCAATCTCGGTCTGAACCCGAGTCCGACCAGATTTCTCTTCGTCCTTTGGGTCGAACAGGAGCAGCTAATTGTGTTTCCTCTTCGGTTCTGTTGCCGGAGAGGGAGAAGGAGGTGGTGGTGTCACCGAAGCCAAACAAATTCGTACCTCCGCATCTTAGACCTGGTTTTGTTGGGAAGGAGGAGAGACCTGGACCGGAGTTTTCTAGAGGGAAGGAGGCGAATCATAGTCCACCACCGCCGCAACAGCATCACCAAGGTTATTTTTTATCTCCGGGTGGGTATGAGGAGGATGGGCGGCCAAAGTCAGGTGGTTATGATAGGATGAGGAGAGGTGGCGAGTCAGATCTGGGTTTGATGAATCGTCCCCGATCCAGTGGGAACCGCCCCAGTTCAAGTGGATGGTAATGGTTTTTTCCAATCTAATCTAATGAAGTAATTTTTTTTTTTTGATCAATTTTTTCTTGTTTCTGTTAATATGTCTTGTTTACTTGAATCATACGGTATTTGGCTCTATAAATTATTTATTCTATGTTGTTGTTATCTGGTTAATGTTGGCCAATCTTCAAACTAAAAATGGTAAGAAATTATGTTTCTCTGTTGCCTTTTGGAGCTTACATTCATAGTTTAATGGAAACAATACATTTCAATACAATTGTTGGGAAAAATGTTGGAGCCTTGAATCATTAGAATTTTTGCAAAACCACTTTAGTTGTGGTTTTGTTCCTCCATTTTTCAACTTCTCCTAAATTTCAGATAAGCTACCTCAAAGACAGGAGCTTGTGCACACATTCATATACTGTATAAACTAAGGTTGTGAAGCTGACAATATAAGATTTAAATGTGGATTATTTGCATGTGAAATGTAGATAATTTGCATGTGGAATGTGGATGATTTGCATACATTCATATATGGATTGACAGCTATGATCACCCTGCCTAATGATGCGGAGATGGTAAAGTTGGAAGATTTTGATTTTATTAGGAAATCCTACTTTATCATTTTTAGGTCTGTGAGTCTAGATCTCAGACGGTACCATAAATATTTTAATGAGGCTGTTGGGGTTGAGAGCGAGACCTGAGATTTTGTGAAATCTGTTACCCTTAGCTGCACTATATGTTTCTTGCGCACTTTATCTGGTCATAACAATCCGAGTCTCATGTTCAGTTTACTTCTGGATAATGGTTTATGCTATGGTTTGTCTAGTGCTTAAGCAGCGGCATTGCTTCCTTACAAATATCCTTGAAAAACTAGTGAACTAGAAGTTAGAATAGACTTTTAAGGATCAGGGTTATAGGGTTGAGTTATGTTGTGATTTGGTTGGTGTATTGTTGGGCTGTTGAAGGGTAGTAGTTGTGTAAAGCTGCAACTAGATAAGTTAGTTTAATGCAGAGGTGGAAGCTGAGTAATGAACAAAGAATGTCCGTGAAATGAGATTAGCTGAAATAAGAAGAAGGTTAAGATAGATGCAAGGAAATATAAGATTATACAAGACAAGTATGTATGTGTATGAATATGGAAGAGATACCTATTGAGAATAAGTTGAGAGAGAAAGAGATTTTATTGAATTGTTAGGTCATCATATCCAGCCAAATTTGTGGATAAGCGAGTCATGGTAGTTGGAGAGAAAAGGAAAGAAACAAAAAATGACATGGACTAAAGTGAGAACAAAATTATTTTATGTTGCAACAACTGTTGGAATGGTTATCCCTAAGCAGCAATATGACGGAGAAGACTTGTATGGTTGATTAGCTTTGGACTCATTTAATTATGGGTTTCTACTGTTGTGGTGTAAAAGTGATTTCAGTGCAGCTGTAGAACATGATTTGACAAGGACTTTCCTTTGTTAATTTCGTCTTATTTATATTCACTGGAGAATGTCATACCCCATTCATTGTAGTTATTTCCTTATTTATTTTCACCAGTAAATTCTTTTAATGAAATTAAAATGGTAAAATAAATTATTTTAAAAAAATTCAATTATTAATCAATATGTTAAAATCCTTCGAAAAATCATGATTCATGAATGCACAGTTGGAAACAAGTAAATTGAAATCAATAGAAGGTGTAGCTTAGCTCATGACCAGAAGCTGGGTCTAGGTGGTTAGAATACTTTGAATTCTGCTCATTGTTAATTCGGGGATGTAATGGAAGGTCTCAATATACTGTGTGCCAATTAAGTATTATTCAAAATTCTCTAGGTTGGAAAGGGGGGGATGTTTGTGGACTGTAGTTGCTAAAATAAAGAGCTGCTTGCTATGAGAAAGATAACTTTGCTCAAATAGAATAAGTTTTGGTTGTAGGCATTTTAATGATATCGAAAACAGTTGTACAAGTTATAATATCACATTTAACACAATTATCAAGTTATTGTATGCTGTTGTAAAACTAAGCTTAGTTCTTTTATAAATTGGATTCTCGTCCTTTATTAAAAATGTTATCCTAAGTATCTAATTTTGAATCAGTGTGGTTATGCAGAGGTAATATGAAGTAAGTGACTTTTCCAAGGACAGGGATTGAATGTTCTTGAAAGCTACATGAAGATTCTTCATCAAGCCTGCCTGAGGCACATTTCTCGTCCTTCTGGAATGGGATTTATATTTTTGTTAGACAAGTCTCATTTTAACTCGTGAAAAATAGGATTAAACCTGGTGGCACCTTCAGGGTTCTTCACCCTGTTGATAGAATTTATATTGAATTGCTGTAAAGAAAAGGGATCCGGAGCGTCATTGTTCAGTAATTCAATCTTTGTTGCTGTTTACAGAAGACATCAAGGTGCTTACAGAAGGTAGAATTTACTTGTGTGATTTGTTTTGTTTAATTGCTTTTTACGAACATTGGAGGCGAGCATATTGTTGGTTTGCTGCCTCTCCTATATACCTTTTCTCTCTCTCTCTCTCTCCCCGTATAATGTACCTAAAAAAAATTTTCTTTTTTAAGATGGTCTTATTTTGTCATCATCTACTTTATCATTGCAATGTTCATTTGCTTCTTCTTTGCATAACAGTAGTCGGTAGGCCAGAAAAATACTATTTTTCGCCGGCGAGCTTTTTATTTAGAACAATAAAAACACGGGGGGAAATAAATTGGACTTAGACGAGTGTCAGTGAAGCACTCCTTATTCTACTGAAAAAGAAAAGGTAAAAAAGAGGCATAACTCAAAGGTCAGCGGTAAGCCTCAATGAGGGACCTTGCACCTAATGTGTAATGGATCTTAAAGCTACTATATCCAGCTGCTGAAAAAGCTGCTTCCATTCTTTGTCAGTCCTCTCTGCACCATTGTTCGTTGCCTTCATCAACATATCAAAGTAAAACTGTGGTCCAAAAAACTGTTTATCCACTTCCTGGCTTTCAAGAACCATGTCTACTATAATCAACTTCCCTCCTTTCTCCTTGCTTGGGATTGCTTCTTTACATAGCTTCAGTAACTTGATGCTGTCCTTATCATCATAGCTATGAAATATCCACTGCTCATATTTAATCACAACAATACAAAACAAATTGATTAGAATTTATAAAGTAAAAAACTTGGATATAAAGAAAACTCTAGATTTTATCATATAGTCTTATCAAACTGATGATTAAATTGGAAATTGATCTTCATGATGATCGATTTTGTCCAGATTAATTTTTTTTTAACTAATTACTTAATTTTTTTAAGTTTTTTTTTTTATCAAAAAATAATAAATTTTAAAATTTCTAATATTATTTTGATATGAGCTAAACCGATTGAGATACCTTTAGAAAAAGTGCATCAGCAGAAGGTATTGACTGAAACATGTCCCCTCCAACAAAATGCAACCTATTAGTCTCTTTACACCCTTGAACAACAAAAGGACGATCAAGAACAATGCAGCTATTTATATTAGGAAATGCTTCAACGATAGCCTTAGCCATGGTTCCTGTGCCACCACCAATATCCACCAAGGTTTTTATGCCTTCGAAAACATCTGTAACCTTAAAATCATGAATCAATACTTTTGCAATTAACTTAGAATCATTAACCATGGCGTCAATGAGCATATTCTGAAACAGAGGATCCTTATGAGAAGGATAATCTGGAATTTTCACCCCACCATGTGCTGTTTCAAATGAGGTAACATAATTATCTTTGAACCAAGTGCTCAAAGAAAGCCAAGAACTAACCATTCCTGGTTCAAGATTGACAAATAAGAGTGGTGCAAGTCCAAATGGTGAATCTTTTAACAGCAGCTTAGAAGCAGGAGTAAGCAAATATTCCTCCTCCTCCACCTCCTCCTCAGCCGCCGTGGCAGCCAGGGTGGTGGTTTTGTTTTTTAAGGCAAAAAAGCCATTGTGGGTTGGTAAGATGATAAGGCGGCGAAAGCAACTCTTTTTATTTGGGTGGATTTGGAGAGCAGCAACAAGGTTGGATAGAGTGATGGATTGGCCATGGTTATGAATAATGTCTGGTATGCCTAATTCAACTGCACATTTTAAGGACATTGAGTTTACAAAGTTGAATATCTGATTCCATACATGAGCTTGAGCTTTAAGTAGTTCTTTGCCACTCTCTTCTGATCTAACCAAACTCATTTTCTTTCTTTCTTGTTTTTGAATAACACATTTCAAAATTGGACCTCTATTTATAGAGGCCTAATGGGGCATAGCAGGGAAATAGTTTTTGGGATTTGCACCTATACTCACGATAAAATTATTATTTTCATTTTAAAATATAATCGTTCGATACTTTAATATGTAAAATAAAAAAAAATTTATTAAATTATGATAATTTTAAATTAAAAAGATTAAAATATTTTTTTTAGATTTTAATATAAAAAATAAAAGTAATTAAAATAAATATTTAGTGGAAAAATAAATAAAAGATAAAGTTAGAAAAAAAAGACTGAATTATTAAATTATGATAATTTTAAAATAAAAAAATTAAAATATTATTTTTTGATTATGATATAGAAAAATAAAAGTAATTAATATAAATATTTAATGAAAAATAAAAAAAATAATAAAATTAAAAAAATAATTAATATATTTTTAAAATTTTAAAATTACAGATAAATTAAAATAATTTTTTTTTTCAAAAAACACAAATATGTTAAAACCAAGATAGTATCATGGTTGTATGAAATTTTTGTTGTTTTAAAATAATAAATTTCAGCGTCTGAAATTTATTAATAATCAATACAATCTTTTCTCCAATGTGCATATCACATGACCACTCATATATCTTTTTAAGTGCATGATATACTTCACCAGGCCTCAAATATTTTAAATAAGGCAAAAAGTAACCTCGTTGATAGAGAGTCCCATCACGTAAGGACAGGTGAACCCTTCAATATTTGAGATTTTTCACTTTTTATAATTTGAGGGTAATTCTCCATTCTGTAAATAAGCTTTAAGATTACTCTTCGTTGATCTCTTATTATTAATAAAGTTATGAAATTTTCTACTGCATTTTAATTTTAAACATTTTCATTTATATAACACTTTTATGTCTAAAACTTTTAGCAGGAAAGTATACTAAAATCCTTTGTAATTTCAGACTTATTTTAATTGGGAGCTATAATTTTTCTTGTAATATTTTAATATTTTAAATTTCACGTTATTTGACATATTAGTACCATTCTATTTAACGATATCAAAATTGTAGATAATACAATTAAGAAAATATTATTTTTTTTATATGGCGCCTACGTGTCATATAATATAAAATACAGTATTTTAACAAAATTAACGCTAATTGCACATATTGTTAATAAAGTAATATGGCTTTGATAGTAGAAATTTTCATATTGTTTCTCTAATTTTCCTATTTTCAATCGAGTTACTAATCCAATTGAAATGGAAGTTATGTCGGCAAAAAAAAAAAAAAAAATTAAGTAGAAGGATTATTTTATTTAATGAAATACAATTTTAAGAATTATTTAATTAATTTTTTAAAATATACATTTTACTTCATACACTTCTTCGTACACTTCACTATAGTATTCACTAAGGTAAATAATAAAACATCAAATTATTGATTTTATTGGAAAAAATACGTGGAAAGACTGAGCATATGGCTAAAATAAAGCTCCTCATATTTTTGTTTTTATTTGGTAAAATGCGGGGAGGGGGGAATGGACAATTGATATATTATGGATCCGTATCCATGATATATCATGGACCGGGTTCACAATATATGAAATACCCCGAATTTTTAATTATTTTATAAAATTCTATTTTCGTACGGAAACATATTATTTTATTATTTTCTTTATTAAAGTAAGAATTGGAATTATATTTTATTAAATTATAAATATTCATATTATTTGAATATGTATTATTAATGACAATTTTAATATAATATTCTAATATTATATTATTATGATAATGTTAATGTAGATTTTTTGAGAATTGTATTTTGGATTATATTTTGATATTTGAGTATTAATAAGGGTATTAATTATATTATAAGTTGATTATAGTATTTTATCGGATATTTTGATTTTCGTTATAATTACTATAATTATCGTTAATAATGTTATTGATATATTTTCATGAGTATATGTTGAAAATTATTATTATTAATATGTAAATTATGAATTATTGTTAATTATTATTATTATTAGTATCACTATTATTAATGCCATTATCATTATCATTATTATTAGTATTATTATTTTGTATATATAAATATGTGGTATTATGTTTATATAAATATATGTATATAGTATAATATGGTTTAGTATATATATAACATAACGGGGTTGGACAAAAATTAAAAGGAAAAGAAGAAGGAAGGAGCTTATTGGGTAGTTAGCAAAACGGTGCGTTTTGAGGAAGAGCAAAACGGGCAGGAACGGGAAACAGGAGAGAGGAGAGAGAAGGTGAGGCCGAGAGAGAGAGAGGGGAGTTTGATGGCTTTCCGGCGGGCGGTGGTGAGCACCGCCACCACCGCTGGGTAGAGGGAGGACAGGCGACCTCGAGGGAGGTGGCAGCTTGACGATCGGCGGCGGCACGGCGGCGTACGCGAGGAGAGAAGGACCGCCGGCCACTGTGACTTCAAATCCATTTTTCGGCCGATTCCAGCAGCGGAATCTGGCGATCTTGGTGCCGTTTTACTTCTGAGGATGAGAGCTTCATTTTGGTACCTATCTTACCCCCTAAGGACTACCGAAGGAGGAGATCGAAAAATATCAAATTGTGACTTTGGAGGCATTTTTCGGTGGCTGGAGGGTGAGTGCCGGCGAGTGGTGACTGTTTTTATGCTCTTGGAGTTGAGATGAATTTGCTGGTGTGGAGTTTCCCTTGATCTGCTACCACCGGCGGCAGTGCATGGCTGGCCGGCGGCGGCGCATGGTGCCGGCACGTGGAGAGGTCCAGTGGTTCTGTTTCGATGTTCTGGCACGATCCTCGACGTCCGTATGTTCAAAATTTGTGAAGGTGAACCCGAAATCCTTGTTTTTCAGTCGTTATATGAGTTAATCGATGTTTAGTGGTTTTTAGGGTATTTGTTAGATTGTCGATTCTGTTCTGGGGTTAAGTGTGATTTCTTATCATGATGTTCTCTGTTGCGAGGTGTCGGTGTCTGGCGTCTTCCTGGTTCCAAGGCTACTCTTTTGAGGGAAGCCGGTCGGAAGCGTCGACAGTTAGGTGAGTGATACTCACTAATGTATTATCCTGTTTTCACTTCATATGCATTGCTGTGTGTATATATATATGTATATTATGCACTACTACTGCATATATAAGCATGTAACATTTGACTGTGAATGATGAATTGATATTGTGTATTCTGTGCCATACTATGGTTGTGATTGATGGATGGAGGTCGGGAGGATACAGTACCACCTAGGATTATGGGATTGTTATGGATATGATTTGGATTATGATGAGATTCAGAAGATGAGCTATGACTGATGGATGCCGGCCGGGCTTGCTCATCGCCAGGGCTGCTGTCAGTCGGGTCAGGGCTGCGTGGTACAGACCAGTGACGGCCGGGCCCCTTGGATATAAGAGACAGATTATTTGGATTCAGAGAGCCAGGGTAGGGGGATCGACTCCCCATATTGAGTATTGAGTATCAGTGTGGTACTGTGGACCATACCTCATCCTTGCTTGATTGGATGCTTTGTTTGTCTCTATGACATACTGCATATTATGTGAATTGCAGTCTTTTTAGGGGATACCAGTTTAATATATTAGCTGGTATCATTCACTGAGTCGAACGCTCATTCCTGTTCATCTTGTTGCTTTCAGGTAAGGGAATGAGCTGGTGAAGGAATTGTAATTAAGTAGACTGCCAGTCTCTCTTCGGCAGTAGTTTGTATTGTTGAGTATTCAGAAATGTATATAATAGAAGTACATTTATAATTGTAACTCTAGAACTCCGCAATGTTACGCTTTGTAATTGAGTTTTGTGTATTATTTCAGTTATGTATTTTATGAACTGTAATCTTTGGGTTAAGCAGAACCTTTTTGTAATTTATTACTTTCTGAAATATATGGAATAAGTGATGTTGGGCCAATTTGATAATTGTATTGTGTTGTGATTTATTTTGGTTCTGCTTACCTTATTTGGGCCTATAGCCCTTCCCAGTTGGGCTTTTCAGTTGTGTGTTGTGGGCTTATTGTCTTGTGGTTTGGGTTAGGCTTACTACGGGCACTGGTAGCCACGTGCATGTCTCGTGTCCTAGTGCCAGTCACGTGCCCTCGGGATTGGGGCTTGACAAAGTGGTATCAGAGCAAAGATTTTGTGGCCTTTTATATTTTCAGTGTTGTGGGTCTTTGTTTCTGTAACATGCGGATTATAGAATTTCCAATTGTCGTCTTGAGTTTCCTTTGCTTCCAATTCAACGATAACGTGGTGTTATGATGAATTTTATGTTTTTCTTAACCTTGTGATGTTAGTAGAATTTTGTGGAGGTAAAGGTTCTTGGGTGCGTAGACGATGATTAAAGGGTATGATTTGGAATTTTATAAGGAATCGAATATTAAGGCTGTATGAATTGTGAATTCGAGGATCTCCGAGAACTTAATCCATAAGGGTATAAAATGACTTTATTCAAAATTGTAAATGAATTGGGAATGGAATGTTTTAAATGAATTTAAAGATGATAATTGATTTTAAAGTATGATTTTAATACTTGTTTTGAGAATTTATTATTTTAGGACTCTGTACTCGTGTCCAGTGTGTTTGTCTGTCTACATCCATTGAGTCAAGCATCATAAAGTTATTAGTCATTATTCATACATCATGTCCTTCATGGATCATTGCATTACGATTGCATATTGTGTAGCATCTCTGGACACAGTACCTTGAGTTCCACAATAAAAATGAAAATGTTTTAATTATTACAAATGATTTTAAATAGTTTTGCACATTTAAATAAATTTGGATATACCTGCGGTGGATTGAAGTTCTCGGAATAAGATAATATTTTGAGGTACTAGATTTTATATTATATTGTGGAACGGATTCAAGATTAAGTATTGAGTTTACTAAGGAAAAGAATTTTATTATATCATATAATAGAGTTATTATTTGGGCATATTCATGAGATATATATGTTAAGTTGAGATCACAATGGAATGACATTGATTAAGAAAGATGTAAATCCTGCATGGAGATTTTATTGAGTATCAGTAATAGTAGTGAATTTATTGATTTTGTGTGGATAAATAGAAAGATTAGGAATATGAAAGATCATAAGATGTTGATGGAAATTTCGAAATAAGAAAATGATATGGGTTAAATGTGCATGATTGTGAGACAATAGTTGTTTAAGCAATGATATTAAAATATTTTATAGAGAATAAGTCTTGAATACATTGTGAATTCTTGGTTAGTATCCGACTTATGGTGTAAATATGTGTGGAGTTAACAGCATGGATGACTCTGTTATTATAAGGGATGTTGAGATAAAGGGTAAAATTTCTGGTTTTATATATCAATTGGTGTGTAGGCATATATGCTGATTTCAAATTGATAAAATAAATTTTATATATATATATATATATATATATATATATATATATATATATATTGAGGAAATTAGTTAAAGCAAGTAAGAGTGGAAAGCAAATTATTAAGTATTGATATGTTTTACTTGATGAAATGCTTAAGGAAGTTGTTATAGGAGTTATTCTCACAATTAAATTTAATGGAAATTACAAGTTTGATGAGATATTAGCCATAAGAATATTTATCGAGGTTCTTAGAGGTTAAGTCATCATTATTAGTGTGGGAACGAATTATGAAATATTAAGAGTCTTATTAGCTTAGAATTAATTGTTGGAGTTGTATCTAGTTGATGTAATAAATAATAAATGGGAATGACAAGTTAAGCGTTAATATTAGCTTTAGTATTAATAAGTGCTTAAAGATAAGATATGTTTAAGGTTATGATTGATTGATGTGAAATCAAGGATTGTGTTAGTGTGAGCTGTGATTAAATCAAAGGTATAGAAATACAGAATGATTAGATATTTTGCTATAAGGTTTTATAGAATAAATTGGATATTGGTATTGGAAGAATTTTATTGGAGGTTTAAGTGTATAATTTTATGTCTTGCTGAAGTTGTTTTGTTTGTTTACCTTTCCTGGGTTTGGTTGTGTATCAGAGTGCGTAGTGGAAGTGTGATGGAGAAGTCATGATAAAGTGCTGTGTTTGAAAATTCGAGGACGAATTTTCTGAAGGAGGGAAGATTGAAATACCCCGAATTTTCAATTATTTTATAAAATTCTATTTTCGTACGGAAACATATTATTTTATTATTTTCTTTATTAAAGTAAGAATTGAAATTATATTTTATTAAATTATAAATATTCATATTATTTGAATATGTATTATTAATGGCAATTTTAATATAATATTATAATATAATATTATTATGATAATGTTAATGTAGATTTTTGGAGAATTGTATTTTGGATTATATTTTGATATTTGAGTATTAATAAGGGTATTAATTATATTATAAGTTGATTATAGTATTTTATCGGATATTTAGATTTCCGTTATAATTACTATAATTATCGTTAATAATGTTATTGATATATTTTCATGAGTATATGTTGTAAATTATTATTATTAATATGTAAATTATGAATTATTGTTAATTATTATTATTATTATTATTATTATTATTATTGTTAGTATCACTATTATTAATGCCATTATCATTATCATTAGTATTAGTATTATTATTATTTTGTATATATAAATATGTGGTATTATGTTTATATAAATATATGTATATAGTATAATATGGTTTAGTATATATATAACATAACGGGGTTGGACAAAAATTAAAAGGAAAAGAAGAAGGAAGGAGCTGATTGGGTAGTTAGCAAAACGGTGCGTTTTGAGGAAGAGCAAAATGGGCAGGAATGGGAAACAGGAGAGAGGAGAGAGAAGGTGAGGCCGAGAGAGAGAGAGGGGAGTTTGATGGCTTTCCGGCGGGCGGTGGTGAGCACCGCCACCACCGCTGGGTAGAGGGAGGACCGGCGACCTCGAGGGAGGTGGCAGCTTGACGATCGGCGGCGGCACGGCGGCATACGAGAGAAGAGAAGGACCGCCGGCCACTGTGACTTCAAATCCATTTTTCGGCCGATTCCGGAAGCGAAATTCGGCAATCTTGGTGCTGTTTTACTCCTGAGGATGAGAGCTTCATTTTGGTACCTACCTTACCCCCTAAGGACCACCGGAGAAGGAGATCGAAAAATACCAAACCGTGACTTTGGAGGCATTTTTCGGTGGCTGGAGGGCGAGTGTCAGCGAGTGGTGACTGTTTTTGTGCTCCTGGAGTTGAGATGAATCTACTGGTGTGGAGTTTCCCCTGATCCGCCACCACCGGCGTCGGCGCGTGGCCGGCCGGCGGCGGCTCGTGGTGCCGGCGCGTGGAGAGGTCCAGTGGTTCTGTTTCGATGTTCTGGCATGATTCTCGACGTTTGTATGTTCAAAATTTGTTAAGGTGAACTCGAAATCCTTGTTTTTTAGTCGTTATATGAGTTAATCGATGTTTAGTGGTTCTTAGGGTGTTTGTTAGGTTATCGAGTCTGTTCTGGGGTTAAGTGTGATTTCTTATAATGATGTTCTTTGTTGCGAGGTGTCGGTGTCTGGCGTCTTCCTGGTTCCAAGGCTACTCTTTTAAGGGAAGCTGGTCGGAAGCGTCGACAGTTAGGTGAGTGATACTCACTAATGTATTATTCTGTTTTCACTTCATATGCATTGCTGTGTGTATATATATATGTATATTATGCACTACTACTGCATATATAAGCATGTAACATTTGACTGTGAATGATGAATTGATATTGTGTATTCTGTGCCATACTATGGTTGTGATTGATGGATGGAGGTCGGGAGGATACAGTACCACTTAGGATTATGAGATTGTTATGGATATGATTTGGATTATGATGAGATTCAGAAGATGAGCTATGACTGATGGATGCCAGCCGGGCCTGCTCATCGCCAGGGCTGCTGTCAGTCGGGTCAGGGCTACGTAGTACAGACCAGTGACGGCCGGGCCCCTTGGATATAAGAGACAGATTATTTGGATTCAGAGAGCCAGGGTAGGGGGATCGGCTCCCCATATTGAGTATTGAGTATCAGTGTGGTATGTGGACCATACCCCATTCTTGCTTGATTGGATGCTTTGTTTGTCTTTATGACATACTGCATATTATGTGAATTGCAGTCTTTTTGGGGGATACTAGTTTAATATATTAGTTGGTATCATTCACTGAGTCAAACGCTCATTCCTGTTCATCTTGTTGCTTTCAGGTCAGGGAATGAGCTGGTGAAAGAATTGTAATTGAGTAGACTGCCAGTCTCTCTTCGGCAGTAGTTTGTATTGTTGAGTATTCAGAAATGTATATAATAGAAGTACATTTGTAATTGTAACTATAGAACTCCGCAATGTTACACTTTGTAATTGAGCTTTGTGTATTATTTCAGTTATGTATTTTATGAGCTGTAATCTTTGGGTTAAGCAGAACCTTTTTGTAATTTATTACTTTATGGAATATATGGAATAAGTGATGTTGGGCCAATTTGATAATTGTATTGTGTTGTGATTTCTTTTGGTTCTGCTTACCTTATTTGGGCCCATAGCCCTTCCCAGTTGGGCTTTTCAGTTGTGTGTTGTGAGCTTATTGTCTTGTGGTTTGGGTTAGGCTTACTACGGGCACTGGTAGCCACGTGCATGTCCCGTGTCCTAGTGCCAGTCACGTGCTCTCGGGATTGGGGCGTGACAATATACGTGTAAAATATTTGTCAAAAACATAAATAATTCTCCAACTAACTCATCTAACTAATAGGGATATTTTTCCATATTATAAAAACACGAGATTTTTTCAATATTTTATTCCCATCTTTTTTGCTTTTTTTTTACCGTTTTTTCTTTTTTTTCTTAATTTAAAATGCTAATTATTTTTTTTATTTATTTCAATACTTAAAATTGAATTATTATAATTAAATTATTTTTTTCTTCCATCTAATAATTATTATAATTTTAATAAATATAAAAATTATAATTTATAATTAAATATATAAATTGAGTTATTATATATTTTTTAAAATTAATAGGTACATTATTGCTCAAAATATAGTTAGATTGATATTGAATTGCATGTATATTATTTTTGAATTGTAATTTATACCATAAATAAAATACATATTTTCAATTACATTATTAATGATAAAAAAAAATTGTAATAATAATTAGCCTATGTACATTAGTCTTATATTATAGATACATTATAATTTAACTGCATGTATATGACTCTCCAACTACGTGTACATTATTACTTAAAATGCATGTACATTAGTGTTGAATTGGATGTACTTTACTTTTAAAGTGTCAGTTAATAATGAAATATATCTTTAATTACAATATTAATGATAAAAATATTCTAATAACAATTAGTCCATACACATTAGTCTTGTATTAGAGATATATTATAATTTATCTGTATGTACATGACTCTCAAATTACAGGTATATTATTACTTAAATGCATATACATTAATATTGAATTACATGTACATCAGTCATGAATTCTAGGTACAATATTAGTTAGAATTTAGATACAGTAGTTTTTAATTGCAAGTATATTTGTAATACCTTGAATTTTTAATTATTTTATAAAATCCTATTTTTGTACGGAAATATATTATTTTAGTATTTTCCTTATTTAAGCAAGAATTGAAGTTATATTTTATTAAATTATTTATATTCATATTATTTGAATATGCATGATTAATGGTAACTTTAATTGAATATATATATATATATATATATATATATATATATATATATATATATATATATATATATATATATATATATATATATATATATATATATAATTGAAGAAGTGTTATATATTTGGCTATGAAAATATTATAATGGTTATTTAGAGAATTTATATTTTGATATCTAAAATTAATATTTTGTTTGATTAATCTAAATTATATTGTTAATTATATAATTACCGGAGGTTTGGAATTTCGTTATAATTATTATTATTATGAAAGGTTTATATTAATTGAATTGCATTATGTAAACTATGGTTTATTATTATTATTATTATTATTATTATTATTATTATTATTATTATTATTATTATTATTGTTATTGTTGTTTTATATATATGTATATATATATTTATGCTGGTGGTTAAATGAGATAAAAGAAGAATGGGGATCCATCTGATTGGCTAACAGCCAATCAGATGGTTGAGATTGAAAGAGCTGGGAATGGGAAAGAGAAGAGAGGGAGATGGAGAGAGAGGCAGAGAGGGACAGAGAGAGAGAGAGAGAGGCTGCTAGTGGAGTTCCGATTGGCGGTGTCAAGCACCGCCACCTCCACCTTGAACCCTGGCGTCTAAGGATCTCAAGGGAGGCGGTAGCACCTCGATCGGGCGACGAATGGTGGCAAACGCGCGGCAGAAAGCTCCACCAACACCGAAACTTCCAACCTTGATTTTGGTTAATTCCGGCTGCGGAATTCGATGATCTTGGTCTCGTTTAACTCCTAAGGAAGAGAGTTTTGATTTGGTATACACCTTATCCTCTGGAACTCACCAGATGTGGAGATACGAAAATTCAAAACTGAAGCTTCTTTAGCTTTTTTCTGCAAAACGGTGGAGTGTGACGGCGAGTGATGGCTTTTTCTGGACTGCTGGCATCGAGGCGAACCTGTTGGTGTGTAAATCTCCTTGTTTTGCCACCGTCAGCAGCGGCGCATGGCCGGCCGGTGTTGCTCTAATGGCGGCACGTGGGATAATATGGCAGCTCCATTTTTCATTCTGATTCGATTCTCAATGTTCGTTCAATCGAAATTTGTGAGGGTAAACCTGAATCCCTTGAATTTTAGTTATTGTTGTATTATATGTATTAGATTTTAGTTAGTGTTTAATGAATGGATAGGTTGGAGTTGTTTGTTGAGTTGTGTTCGTGATTGTGAGTTGGGTGGACCCAGGAGGGGTCTCTGGGGTTGTTTTGGATTATGTTGATTATTGAGATTATTAGAAGTGTTCTATCTTTTGTTGACTTGAGGTAATATTCGAGTTTAGGGGAGATTCTGCCGAAATCTCAGCCGGAGTCTCAATGGTCTTTTAATTATACCTTGATATATGAGTCATTTGTATTCTAATAGTATCTCTTGTTGTTCAGTGTCGAGGATCTGGCATCTTTCTGTTTCCCAGAGTCGTACTTCCGAGGATAGTCTGTCCAATGAGTCACCAATAGATGAGTGATACTCTCTAATATGTTATTCTGTTTTCATATGCATTTGCATCTACTGTATGTATATATATGTATGTTATGCATTATTATTGCATAAATGCATGTTAACATTTGATTGTGGTTGATAAATTGATATTCTATGTTATATCATGATTATGGTTGACGGATGGAGATAGGGAGGATATAGTACCACCTAGAAATTTTTGATATGGATATGGATATGGTTACTATTATGATTATGATTATGATGAGATTGAGAACATGAGCTATGACTGGTAGATGCTGGCGGGGCCTGCTCATCGCTAGGGCTGTTATCAGTCGGGTCAAGGCTGCATGGTACAGACCAGTGCTGCCTGGGCCCATTAGACATAAGAGACATATTATTGGATTCAGAGAGTCAGGATAGGGGGATCGGCTCCCCATGTTGGTTATCAGTATGGTACTGTGGACCGTATCCCATCTTTGCCTAATGGTGTGATTTGTCTGTTTCTGTGACATGGTGCATAACACGAACATCAGAAATCTGTCTGTAGGACACCAGTTTAATATATTAGCTAGTATCATTCATTGAGTCGAACGCCCATTCCTGTTCAACTTGTTAATTTTCAGGTCGAGAAATGAGCTTGTGAAGAGATTGAAATTGAGTTAGACTGCCATTTGTCTTTCGGCAGTGTTCTATATTATAAGTACTGAGTTATGTAAATAATGTGTATAATTATATTGATACTTTAGAACTCTGCAATGTTATACTTGGCATCTGTATTTTATGTAACATCAATTATTATGTATATTCCAAGTTAAGAATTGTTTGTTAAGCAGAGTCCAGTAATATAATATTTATATATTGAAATGATTGAGTTAATAGCCCAGAGTGGCTTTGATTTTGATTTGTGTTGACAGTTTAACTGGATCTGCTTAGTATTTAGGCTCATAGCCCTATTATGTGGTATTTGGTCATCTAATGTGTGGTCAGGCTTACTACGGGCACTAGTAGCCACGTGTATTTTCCGTGTCCTAGTACCGGTCACGTGTCCTGGGGTTCGAAGCGTGACAATATTAGTCATTTTTTTCAATAATAATGCACATAGATTAAAAGACAAATGTATATAATGTTCAATATCAATGTTGGTTATGTATTACATGTATATTAATATTGAACTGCATATACATTAATCATAAACTCTAGGTACAATGTTGGATTGTTGTTTATAATTCAAATACAATAGTTTTTAATTGTATGTACATTAGTTCTATTTTTCAACACCAATGCATATAGATTCAAAAACAAATGTACAAAATGTTCAATATCAATATTGATTCTGTATTACATATATATTAGTATTGAACTGAATATACATTAGTATTAAATTACATGTACATTATCATTGAATTATATGTATATTACTTTTGAACTGTCAGTTAATGATAAAATATATTTTTATTTATAATATTAATGATAAAAATTATAATAATTATTAGATGGGAGAAATAAAAATAATTATTATATTTTTAATTCCAAATATTGAAACAAATAAAAAAATAATCAGCACTTAATTTAAAAAATTTTGTGGTCCATTTATATTCCAAATATTGAAATAAATAAAAAATAAAAAAAATAATGAGCACTTAATTTAAAAAATTTTGTGGTCTATTTATAATTTTTTTGAAATGTTAGATATCTTAAAAATTAAATAATAAAAAAATGAAAAAACAAAAACAAAAAAAAGAAGCAAAACGCGTAATATAATTGAAAAAGGTCGCAGGCATTTATTTATAACTAATCTTTTGCACGTTACCATGAACCTGATAGATGTTGTAACATGAATTCATATCCATGTTATAATTTACTGGGAATGAAGACGTGGTAGGTTGTCGGGCTAGAGGGGCCGAACAACTAATTGTACTCGACATTTCGAATTTTCGGTTGAATTTAAGTGACAACTGGGCTGAATTTAATTTTCTATCAACTGGGCTGAAATGGGGACAATTAGAGAGAACATTTTCTAAAAAGAAAGAAAGATGGTGCGTGAATAGCCATTTTCATGGCGATTATCATTAAATTTCTGCAATAAAAAGAAACCAGAGAGAACAAGAACTCGCATAAGACGATAAATATGGTGGGATTTTGATGGGTGGATTTGCAGAGCAGAAACAAGCTCAGACAGAGTCATGGGTTGGCCATGGCTATGGATAATATCTGGAATGCCTAATGCAACAGCAAATTTCAATGACATGGATTTTATGAAATTGAATGAATGATTCCATATGTGAGCTTGAGCTTGGAGTAGATCATTTGGGATTTCTGCATTAATCAACTCCATCAATTTTCCTTTATGTAATGTTCAAGTTGTAACAGAGGCTAGTTAGCTAGTATAAATAAGGATTAGAGCATATTTTGTTTAGACATCTTAATTGATAACAGTAGCAAACTTCGCTTAAATCCAAAAAACTTTTTATATTTGCCATTCATTTTACTTTATCTATTAATGATTTTTATTTTTTAATTTTTTTTTAAATTTATCCAATAAAAAAATAGTACTAAAAAAATAGTACAAATTAGAATATAAAGTGATATTTGACTATCTAAATATGGAAAGTCAAATAAACTATCTTTTTTATTTTTAAAAAATAAAGAGTTCATTAGAATTTTATTTTTTAAGATGCTCTAAGGTAATAAATTTTTTAGCCACATATTTAACTTGCGAGACATTATTGTCTTAATTTTAATAATTTATCTTCATAAAACTATGATTCATAGTTGTAATTTTTTTTTATGATTTATAAATTATAGTTTGAATTTTAGGATCAGATGATAAGAAAATTATTACTTTTTTATCATACAAAAAACTGATATGTAATAGTAATACCACTAACATATTTTTTTAATTTAATAGTAATGTGGCATCATAAATCAATTTTCATGCATAGTATTAAGTCCACCTCCTAATTTGAGTCGCAGAAAAGGTCAAAAAGTGTTTGAATTCTGTAATTCAACATTTATGCTGCCTAAATATTGTAAAGAATTTGTTTTATTTAACTTTTTTTTTTTGTTTTGGCCAAAGTAAACAGAATTCACTTTAATAGTACAAAGGCAAAGCAAATACAAATGAACTTTACAAGTTTCATAAAGGCTCAATTAAGAAATCCAAACTTAGTTCAGAAATAGAATGCTCAATAATGATTTTTGACAAAGGGCTCAAAGCCCAAGGGATATATGGCCTAATGGCTAATAGAATTTGACAAATTTTTAAAGAAATCTTCATTTGCCTTCTCCTATCCATCTACTTTCTCCGGCATCATAGTTGATGACCAGGGATAAGAAAATTATAAGAAAACCGTTAAGCACAACCAATAATGTATGTATTGCTTAAACCTAAGTGAAACTCTTTTCAGATCTGCTACTCTGGAGATTGACCAAGATCCACTCATATCCACACCTCTTACTCAAATTTATCACCACCAAAAATACCAATGACCATGGCATACGAGCTTCTCACAAGAAACAATCTACAGATGCCTGAAGCTCCAACTTCGGTGAAAAAAATCTCCAGCCACAAATGAAGAAAACAAAAGTACATCTAGACAAAACTAGATTCCTCCAAGTTGGTGAAGCAAAAGTACATGATTATAGTGACTTTCTAATGGTTCAGGTGACTCTGCTTTTAATACAATAATGGTATGGGTGGGAGGCAGAGAAAGTGGAGAAGGAAAAGAGGGATTAGATTTTCTTTTTTTTTTTTTATTTTTTTTATTTTGTTTTTTTCGAGAAGGATGCAGTTTGGATATTTTTTATTTATATTCTTGCTCTATCTCTTTGGATTAAAAATTGTTAAATTTAGATTTAATTCAAATATTTAATGAAATTTATCAAGTTTAAAATTTAATATTTTAAATTTTTTTTACTTAATTATTTCAAATCTATTCTTTTTATTTTTAATACATGTAAATTTAATCGTGACATGAACTTATCAAAATTGATTAGAGAGAAAAATAATGTATTAAATAAATATAAAAGAGTTGAATACAATTTTTAAGGATTAGGTTTGGATGTTATAATGACAATTAATGTTATATTTGAAAGCTAAATTGTGTACTATTCAGTTTAAACTGAAAAACCGAAAAACCGAATCGATATTTTTTTTTATTTTAAAAATTTAAGAAATTTGATTCAGTTTGGATTTTATCTGAGAGAAGTCTAAAAAACTGAACCAAATCGAATTATATATACTATGACACATAAATATTAATTATTTTCTCTTAGTTATGTAGTAAATAGAAGTTTTTTATCCTAAAATGTCTTATGTTTGATGCATGACAACTTTAAATTTTCACTTTATTTTTTTAATTACAAAAAAAAAAAAAAAAATTGAGCAATAGCTGCTATCAAACTTGCGCCCCGTGTGTAAATTAGTAGCACATCCATCAAAGCAAACATTAGTATCATATAAGCAATTAAAGGCAAAAACTATACAAACGGTTACCGATTTCCTGAATAAAAAATCTTTGGCTTAATTTGGTTTCGATTTAAAATTTTATGTTATTTCGGTTCAGTTTAATTCAGAATTTGAACAGACGGAATGCACAACCCATTATTATATAGAATACTGGCGAATAACTCTCATCAAACTAAGGCTGGTATGATTTGATTCAAAAGAAATTTCATTTCAAACATCACTACAGCAATCATAATACCAAAGGGAATCACACCAACAATTCTACTATTATACTTTAGTGATTATTACATATTAAATTTCGCATAATTTCAATCATTATCCAAAATTATCAATTATTCGCGAAATGATCCGATATCTATCTTATAATATAGATAATGAGGTATCTAAAAACCGAAAAATCAAGCAAGATAATTGAATGCGAAACTAGAAGTTGTCAAGGATAAACCTCAATGACAGATCTAGGGCCAAGGACAGGGTTGACCATATGGTTGCTAAATCCAGCATCAAAGAAGAGTTTTTCCCACTCCTTTTCATTTCTTTGCTTACCAATGGCACATGCCATCATTTGCATGTCCCAAAATAACTCAGTTTCAGTCCAGTCACCATTCCGAGTTTGGGTTTCCATCACAATGTCAATGATTATCACCTTATTTTTATTCCCAGCATTGCCTTGCCTAGTAATTGCCTCTTTGCAATTCTTAAGTATCTTCACACAATGTTCATCAGACCAGTCATGCAATATCCACTATTATTTTTCATTAGTCATCTCAATTGTGTTAGCTAAATATTAAAACTTAATTATATATAAGTATATAATTATATAACTATATAACTATTCTTTTATCAACTCAAATAATAATACCAATAGATAATAGTGTACCTTGAGCAAAATTGCATCAGTAGGAGGAATAGAAATAAACATGTCACCTCCAAGAAAACTCAAGTTCTTAGAGTCTTTCAGGTCAGCAACAACATGTGGGAGATCCAAAACAGTACACTTCAAATCTGGAAATGATTGAGAAATAGCCATAGCCATATTTCCAGTACTACCACCAACATCCACCAGAGAATTAAGCCCTTCAAAAACTTCTTTGCACTTAACAAGCACAACCTTGCCAATGAAGGAGCTATCACTAGCCATAGCTTCATTGAACAAATTATTAAACCTATCATCATGCCCTGCATACTCAAAAAGTGATTTTCCAAAGGCAGTAACAAATGGGTTAGGATCATTATTTTGAAACCAATTGCTCATCCAATTATATGGTTCCATTATAATTGGATCATGAACGGCATAAATAAAGGGTCTTAAATTTAAAGGACTGTCCTTAACGAGGAGAGTAGAGGATAGAGTAAGGGAATAGGCTTCTTTATTTAAAGAAAAAAAACCAGAATGAACAAGAACTCTCATAAGACGAAATAAATGGTGGGTTTTAGTTGGGTGAATTTGTAAAGCTGAAACAAGTTCAGAAAGAGTAATGGGTTTGCCATGGTTGTGAATTATATCAGCTATGCCTAATTGAATTGCACATTTAAGAGACATGGATTTTATGAAATTGAATGTGTGATTCCATATATGAGCTTGTGCTTTAATTAGCTCATCTATGTTTTGATGATCTCCACTAAACAACTCCATTGATTTTGATATGGATGGATAAATTAACATAGTGCAACTGACCTCTATTTATAGAGGTGGGTGTTAGGCACAGCGGGTATAATCAACAAGATAAATGCGAAATAATAATAATCAATAAAAATAACACCAGTAATTTAACGTGATTCACTCTTAATTTTGAGCTACGTCCACGAGATAAACTCGAAATAAAACTTCCACTATTAAAATAATAGGTACAAGACAGTCTTCTTTAGATATATTATAAAGGCACAACACAAATAATATGAGATCTCACTAAAATAGTAATACTCAACGTGTTTTTTAAAAATATTCTAAAGTATTTTTCTCACTATTTTGTCACTCTTATTTTTAAGAATTATTTCCCAAAACTCTCAAAAACTCGCTCTCTCTTTTTCTTCTCTTGCAATTTATACAAGTGCTATATGTGCAATTATTATGAGCCTTACATGCCCTTTTATAGACATACAAAGTGTAATATTTCAACAGATTTAGACACCGAATTTTAATAAGTTGGTACTCCTTTTTTTTTTTTTTTCTTTTCATATGCATGTGGATCCCTCCATGTGGGAGGGACACCACAACAGTAAGAACTTAATTAAGATACGAATTTTGTTACCGTTTAATGTAATTTCTCATGTAGTCATGTTTATTAAGGGGTAGATCCATAAAAAATTGTCAACGTGATAATTAATTTTTAAGTTCGTACGCAATACTACATACACATATATAGAAATAACACCATATTTATATGTATAAATATATATATCTGATATTCAGAATGAACATATAATAGAAACAATTAAGTTTTATTTAATTTTGCAAAAGAAAATCAAAATAAAGAATAAAAAAAGTATACTTGCTTCAATTTTTGTTCTTATGTAAGTAAATTTTTTTTAGCGTTGGAGAATGTGTAAAAGGGAATAACAGTTTTGTGGGAAAAAAAAAAAAAAGGAAAAGAAAAAAGAAATAGCAGTACAAAAGAGGAAGTGCCGTGAATAGAACTAGGCAGAGAAAATATGAAAACATAACTTTAAAATTATGTGGAAGGTAAAAAGTCTGCAAGTTGTATTTTAGTGGGTGCAAAGAGGCAAAATTTAGTAGAAATACATTTGTGAAAATGTATGTTTTAAAGAGAAATTTTGAAAGTCAATGGAGTAACTGTTTCACCGCTTCTTTAGTAGGTCTGCCATGATATTTATCATATTAGAATTTGTTGTTCGATTGGATATTTCCCCTGTTTTTTAAAAGATCATCTACTATTCTTTTTAAAATATCCCTAAATATTTATTCATTTTAAAAATAAATATAAGTTTTTATCAATTTTATTCTTATTAATTGATAGTTCATTCTTTGTATGGTCTGTAAGAGTAGGAGATTGTGTTTCGTCTTTGCCTTTCTTCTATTTAAATTTTGATAATGAATAAAGCCTGATAATTCTATTTTCTTATAGTTATTTTATTTGTTTCAACTTAAATTTTAGCTCAGTTTTCAAGGATGCAATAATATTATTACTTATTTTGAGAAATAAATAGTTTTACAATTTAATAAATAAATTATAACATATTGTATTTTTATTTTATTTGTGCATATCAAAATGATGTCACAATGATATAATAGATAATGTCATGACTCACGCAATAATATCATTTTATAAATAATGCAAACGATAATGTCATTTTATAAATGATGCAAGCGATCATGTCATGAAATAAATGATGTGGGTAATAATGTCATGAAAATAATTATACAATTAATGATACAATATGATTGAAAAAGAAGGTGAAATTTGCCTATAAATAGGCATTACCTCCCTTCTCCAAAAATACAATTCAAGTAGAATAAAAAATATATGTAGAAAGAGTTACATATACTTTTTTAGTGTAGATTTCTTTTATTGATATTTTGATCAATAAGAGGAGTTTTTGAAACTCGTGTTCGTCAGATATTGTATCCCAAAATAAGTTCTTTCTAAACTTTATTCTTGAAATCAATTATAAGTTGTTATTATATTTGTTATTATATTAATTGTTAATTTAATTGTTTCTTCTCTTTTATCTATGAGTAGCTAAATTTAGCTTTTTAAGATTTAGATGTAACCTCTTGATTATTTTATGGTGTTTTATGTTTGACTAATTAAGTGTTTTGATTCTATGTTTGACTAATTAAGTGTTTTGATTATTATAATTAATTTTTTATCTTAGAACTTAATGCTTGTGAATACTTGATCACTATTTACATGTTTAAAGATATTATGTGAAGTAGCAAGAATGGAAACATAATATTAGTTTATTAAGGTATTAGACCTAGGGTACGTGTTATTTAGAGATAAGAATACTTATTTGTGATTGTTAAAAGGATTTTCATAAAATTTAATGAGCTTATGTTAATTATTTATGATCATGAGAGTAGACATATAAGGTTAATATGAATACTTGTGATTTATCTTGAGAGAGAATTTCACATAATTAAGGGAAAATCTAATAATTAATTCTAATAAAATTAACCTAACCAAAGAAACATAATATCACGACCCAAATTTTAGGCTATGACTGTCTTAGAGTTTAGGGAGACGTAAGGTTACCCAAACCCATAAAATACCATTGATTTTATTATCATCCTACATATCTTATTTAACTATCTCTCCCAAGATCATAACCATGTTGTTCATTGTCAATTCCCAATGATTACTTTAACTATTTCGTTATACTCAATAAACATTAATTTTATGCCATGATTAAAAACAAAACATCATTCTTAATTATCCACAAATACTATCCATACACTCTTAACCAATATCACAAGTATACACACACTTAGTACATGTTATCAATTACTTATATTGTTCTTAGACATAACATTCATTTATATTACATCTTTAGTCACCATAGAGCTCTAAGTTGCCTGTCGTCAAAATGACACTAGTAACATCTTCACAATATCTTTACCAAGTTCTAAGCGAGGAAACATGGCTCGGGGTTTACCTTGCTAATGATACACTCTGACCTGGAAAATTATAAACAACTACAAAATGAGACTAGCTCAATATGTACAAAATAATATAATGCCACATACAAACAGTGTAACATGTTGTCATTTGGGTTAATTCATAATAACAATGGTGTGATGTCAATCAAAATTGGCCATGTTGAACATTAGGGTGCATTGTAGCATAAACAAGAATGTCTTGAAGCAAAAAGCTTTCCATATATAAAAATTGAAGAGTGGCGGTCTAAGCTTTGCTTACACCCTTAACTATCATATAGACTCTATCTAAATCATTAGAACATAGTTAATTATGATAGAATCATGTACTAAGCAAACATCACACATTATGTCATGAGGTTACTACTCGATTTTCTATCATTCCGATATCATACTATCATTCAAAGATCTAGTCTTTTAGTATTATTCACACTCAGAGAGAGCTATAAGACACTTAGGCATTACACATAAGAACACCATAGATAATTAATTGATGAAATCTAATACCTACGATTTACATACATTGAATTTATTTTTAAATTTTGTAATTAATTATTCTATTGTCGAGTATAGTTTTAGTCAATTATTGTGCTATTAAATTACTTAACTTGATAATATTCTATCTAGAAAAGTGGTATTTAAGTGGGACCTCTATGACTCTACTATTTATCTGGGAATTTATCTTGAGATGATCTTTTTAGTTCAATCATTCACAATCTACTTGCCTGTGCAATAACACTAAATATTTAATTTAATTTAAATCTCAAGAATTTTCATCTGATTGTCGAAATAATAGAATATTCAATAGTTTTAGTATTTGTAAACCATTTCTTATGGGATTGACACTTTATTTTACTACTGAATTACTTGTTCACGACCTGTGTACTTACAAAAATTGCGCAACAAAGCTTCTCTCTTTGGATTTCAAAAAAAATAAAATTTAAAAGGTGTTATGTATTCTCAAAATTAATAAAAAATAATATTAAATGAGTGTAAATAATAGTATAAATAGAAAAATATAATAAAATTTATAAGTTGATAAGTAATTAATAATATTTTTTTTATAAGAAGGGTGTATTTTATTCATTTGTTAATATAAAATGGGGAAAAACATAACATTAAGATGTAGCTACCTAAGCCAATAGGCTTACAAATTACACTCAAAGAGAATCTAAACACCACAATGTTATGTGAAAAAATTTCATAACCTCAAAAGTACGAATAATAGAAAAAAGTGCAGAAAATGTACAATTATAGCGAAGAAATACAACTTTAGAACTTAAAACCAGCAGATGATGTTTTCTTAAATTGTGTGAAGAAAATGTTGATAATTCTTTTGAGACGAAAGGAGTATTAAATATTTTTAATTACTTTATCCGTTTCAAAAGTAAAAAATTAAAATATCTTTTTTTTTTTAATTTTGATGTAGAGAAATAAAAGCAATTAATATAAATATTTAGTAGAATAATACAGTAAAATTGAAAAAATAAATATTTTTTAAAATATTAAAATGATAAATGAATTAAAATAATTTTTTTAAATAATAAATATTTTAAAAGAAAGGAGTAATCACATGATATATTTGAAAAATTCATCATTGCGTCTATCATTTATAGAAGCCAGGGTTGAATACGGGAAATATCTAGCCGTATTGAAAATCATAATCGAAAATCTCTATAATCAAAAAATATTTATTGACTATTTGACTTTCTTCGAACAGAATCGTCTCGATTTTCTTTTGTACAATTCTGGAGATTAGTGGTTATCCATACCGAAAGTCATTCCGAACTAGAGAACCAAAACTAAAACCGATTTAAAAGATTTTTTATACACACACACACTTTGATATTGAATTAGCAATAAATTTAAGAAAATTCAATAATATATAAGTCAAATTTAATTTTTGTTAATTATAAAATTTCATTTTCAAAATATATATTTTTAATTATTTAAAAATAAAAAAAAATTCTAAATTTTCGCTTTGTTACATACCAAACCATCCCATTAGACCCGAATCTCTATCTCAAACCATCTAAAAAATAGAGACAATTTGGTATGAAAATTGTTTTTCCACGGTTAAGTTTCAGAGATCTTATTTTAAAAATTTTAAAAATTTAGTTTGATTTTAGAAATTTTTAAATTTCTGAATTCTCTTAAATTGTGGTCAGCCCTGATTAAAGCAATTATTATATCCTAGACCCGTGTTAATGAGGTATCATGAACCAGACTCACAACACATGTGTGAAAATTTGCTAAATTAAAAGACGCATGAAGTTTGTAATTGTTAAAGATTGATGCACGATTTTTTCTTTTACAATTCCGTTAGTGCGTTTTTCTTTTTTTTTTTCACCATTTTTCTTTTTTTTTTTTCTTAATTTTAAATGCTAATTATTTTTTTATTTTTTATTTATTTTAATACTTAAAATTGAATTATTATAATTAAATATATAAATTATTTTTGTTTCTTTCATCTAAAAATTATTATAATTCTAATAAATATATAATTTATAATAAAAAATATAAATTGAATTATTATATATATTTTTAAAATTAATAGGTATATTGTTGCTTAAAATGCATGTAAATTAGTGGTGATTTGCATGAACATTACTTTTAAACTGTCAGTTAATAATAAAATATATTTTCAATTACAATATTAATAATAAAAATATTCTGATAACAATTAGTCTATGCATATTAGTTTTGTGCTAAATACATTGTAATTTAACTGCATATACATGATTATCCAACTACAGGTACATTACTACTTAAAAACATATACATTAGTATTGAATTGTATGTATATTACTTTTGAAGTGTCAATTAATGATAAAATATATCTTTAAATATAATATTAGTGATAAAAATATTCTGATAACAATTATTCTATGCACATTAGTCTTATACTAAAGATACGCTGGTAGTTTTGTATTACATATACATTAGTATTGAACTGCATGTTTATTAGTATTAAACTGCATGTACATCAATATTGAACTGCCTGTACATTAGTAATAAAATCTAGGTACAATGTTTATTAGAATTCAGATATAATAGTTTTTAATTGCAGGTATATTAGTCATTTTTTTCAATACCAATGCATATAGAGTAAATAGCAAATGTACATAATGTTCAATATCAATATTACTGCTGGTTTGATAAAGAGTTAGTAAATTATCTTGTCCCCTTCTGCCTTTTCATTTTGTCAACATTTTCTTCTTATTTTTCTTGCTTTTCTTTTTGTTTTGTTTTTTTTTAGAATTTGATTTTTTAAAAGGTGCTACTACTTTTCCTTTTCCAAATTCTCCTTTTTTAAGTTCCTCATTCACTCTAATTCTTACATCAATAATAGTTCAATAACTCAAGGTTGGATATTTTATTTGAATGAATTGTTGTACTTTGAATTCTACTCTATTCAAGTATGAAAGCTGTTTAATCAAATATAAAAAATAAAAAATTAGTGATTTAAATAGTTATAAATAATATACATGACTCGCAAATTACAAGTACATTATTACTTAAAAGTATGTACATTTGTGTTAAATTACATATATAATACTTTTAAACTGTCAGTTAATGATAAAATATATTTTCAATTACAATATTAATGATAAAAATATTCTAATAATAATTAGTCTATGCACATTAGTTTTATACTAGAGATACATTATAATTTAATTGTATGTACATGACTCTCGAACTACATGTACATTATTACTTAAATGTATGCACAATAGTATTAAATTGTATATATATTACTTTTAAACTGTCAGTTAATGATAAAATATATTTTCAATTGAATACTAATTTACTTAGAATATAATAGTAATATATCTCAAATTCAATATCAATGTACTAGAAAAAATAAATAAATAAAAATTAATATACATGTTCTAATAATTTGAGTTATTAAACATTTTATAATAATTAATTTTTTATAATTATTTAAATATATTTAATTAAAATTAATATATTTTCAATTGAATACTAATTTACTTAGAATATAATAGTAATGTATTTTAAATTCAATATCAATGTACCAGAAAAAATAAATAAATAAAAATTAATATACCTGTTCCAATAATTTGAGTTATTAAATATTTTATAATAATTAATTTTTTATAATTATTTAAATATATTTAATTAAAATTATAACAATTATTAGATGGGAGGAACAAAATTAATTATTATGTTTTTAATTTTAAGTATTAAAATAAATAAAAAAATAATTAGTATTTAATTTAAAAAATTTTATGATTCATTTATAGTTTTTTGAAATGTTAGATACTTTAAATAATTAAATATTAATAAAATAAAAAAAAAGAGAGTAAAATACGCTATAAAAATTATTAAAAAAATTATATATTTTCATTTTAAATATCTTACACGTGTATTTTAAATTCGTATTTATATTACAATATGAATATATATTCATAGTATAATTTGTCTCTATATTAAAGTTAAATTTCAACCCCGACATTTAAGGTTACAGTTAAATTTCAACACCGACATTTAAGGTTTGCGGGGCTTGCACTTCGATCAATCAGCGATGTGCGCTAGTTTAGATAGCCTTTTGCCTTGCGTGCATGGTCGGAGAGTGTGTGCGGTGCTGAGATTGCGAGTGGAGTACGGAGTGTGCTAGAGTACAAAGTGTGTTGTAAGTTTTTTTTTTTTTTTTTTACCAAAAAGTGTGTTGTAAGTTAGTGTGCTAAGTATATGGGTGAGTGTTTAATCCATCATTTCACAATTTACGGAAGAGTTTAATCCGACAATATCCAGCTAGCTACCAAATTAATTTGTTGCAAATTGGAAATATGATCCATTTAGATGGTAAAAATTTAAATCCTAAATTTGAATTTAGGTCAAATCTTTTATTTAAGTTATTGAAATTGAATTAATTTAAATTTAATTTATATACTTAATGAAATCTACAAAGTTTAAAATTTAATATTTAAAATTTTTTTACCTAATTATGTCAAATCCACTCTTTTTATTTTTAATCTAAAATCTCTATTTTTTTTTTCCAAATTTAAAATTTAAAATTTCTTATACTTTCCAAACAAGAGATTTATAAATTTACAAATTTTAAGTCATAAATTTGAAATAAATAATTGAAATTTCAATTTCAATTCCACATCCATACACTCAAGTGCAATTTAAAAGTTAATTAAAATAGTATAAACAATATTATAAATAAATATTTATAATAGTAGAATTTACATATCATTAAAAAAATAAAAAATTTGATAATAAAATATTAAGCACTACTAACTTATGCATAAAACCCCCTCAACAGCCAAAAAGTTTTTAATAAATATACTACAAATTAGCACACAGTACTGATGTTAATATTTGACAATACCTTAACACTATGTTTGGGAACAAAATTGAGGGAAGAAAGAAAATAAGAGAGAAAAATATAAAAATTTTACTCTTTTTATTTTCTCTCTTGTTGTTTGGATTGAAGGAAAATAAAAAGGAAAAGGAATGAAAATAAATGTATTTTCTCTTGTTTGGAAACTAAAAATACATTGAAGAAAAGAAAATGTATAGATTTTAAATTATTATTTTAAGTTTTCATCTCTTAAGTTTAAATTTGAATTTGAATTATATTTTTTTATTGTAATTTTTTTTTTCTCTCACTACTTTCTCTCCATTTTGGAGAGAAAATATTTGAAGGAAAATAAGTGTTATTTTCCTTCCTCTCTTTATTTTCCTTCCATATCCAAACAAAATAAAATTATTTTCTTCCCTTATTTTCTTTTCTTATTTTCCATTCTCTTGTATTTTCCTTCAATCCAAACATAAGCTTAACATGTTATCACTATATGAAATTGTTGTTATTAGTCATTATTTTGAACATTGATGAAGTATTAAACTAACTTCACTTAAATCCAATATCTATTATAATGAAATATTGATAACAAATTCTATTAAATCTTTTTGGATAATCTCATTTAATTTTTAATGTAAATAATTATGTTTTTTAAATAATTATTCTATTAGGAATGGCAGTACAAGAGGAAGTGTCGTAAATAGAACTAGGCAGAGAAAATATGAAAACATAACTTTAAAATTACGTGGAAGGTAAGAAGTCTGCAAGTTGTAATTTAGTGGGAGGAGAGAGGCAAAATTTAGTAGAAATACATTTGTGAAAATGCATGTTTTAAAGAGAAATTTTGAAAGTCAATGGAGTAACTGTTTCACTGCTTCTTTAGTTGGTCTGCCTTGATATTTATCTTATTAGAATTTGTTACTCAATTGGATATTCCATCCGCCCATAAAAAAATTATCTAATATTACTTATTCATTTTAAAAATAGAGATAAGTATTTATCAATTTTATTATTATTATTAATTGGCAGTCCGTTCTATATTTGGTCTGCAAAAGTGAGACTATGTTTCCTCATTGCCTTTCTTCTATTTAAATTTTGATAATGAATAAAGCCTCTCTCTTTGAATTTCAAAAATAAAAAAAATTAAAAAGTGTTATGTATTCTCAAAATTAATAAAAAAATATAATACTAAATGAGTGTAAGTAATAGTATAAATAGAAAAATATAATAAAATTTATAAGTTGATAAGCGATCAATAATATTTTTTATAAGAATGATGTATTTTATTCATTTGTTAATATAAAATGGGAAAAAACATAATATTGATGTGTAGCTATATAAGTTAATAGACTTACCTAATTACATTAGAAGAAAATGTAGGCACCACAATGTTATGTGAAAAATTCCATAACCTCAAAAATACAAATAAGAGAGAAAAGTGCAGAAAATGTACAATTATAGGGAAGAAATAAAGCTTTCGAACTTAAAACCAGCAGGTGATGTTTTCTTAAATTGCGTGAGAAAAAAGTTGACAATCTTTTTGATACAAATAGAGTATTAAATATTTTTAATTACTTTATCCATTTCAAAAGTAAAATGTTAAAATATCTTTTTTTTTTTTAAATTTTGATGTAGAGAAATAAAAGAAACTAATATAAATATTTAGTGGAGAAATAGAGTAAAATTAATTTTTTTTAAATATTAAAATGATAAATAAATTAAAATAATTTTTTTAAATAATAAATATTTTAAAGGAAAGGAGTAATCACAGGATATATTTGAAAAATTCATCATTGCCTCTAGCATTTATAGAAGCTATGGCTGAGCACGGGAAATATCAAGTAGTGTTGAAAATCAGAATCGAAAATCTCCATAATTAAAAAATATTCGTTGACCGTTTAACTTTTTCCGAACAGAATCGTCCCCATTTTTTTTATATAGTTCTGAAAATTAGTGGTTATACCAAACTAAAAAACCGAAATTAAAACTGATTTAAAAGATTCTTTACATATATATATATATACATACACGTGCGCACGCACACACACTTTGATACTGAATTAGCAAGAAATTTAAGAAAATTCAATAATGTATAAGCCAAATTTAATTTTTATTAATTATAAAATTTCATTTTCAAAATATATATTTTTAATTATTTAAAAAAATCTTTAAATTTTCGTTTTGTCGCACACTGAACCGTCCTATTATAAATATTTATAATAGTAGAATTTACATATCATTAAAAAAATAAAAAATTTGATAATAAAATATTAAGCAATACTAACTTATGCATAAAACCCCCTCAACAGCTAAAAAAGTTTTTAATAAATATACCGCAAATTAGCGCACAGTACTGTTGTTAATATTTGATATTACCTTTAACATTATATGGAATTGTTGTTATTTGTCATTATTTCGAACATTGATCCAATATCTATTATAATGAAATATTGATAACAAATTCTATTAAATCTTTTTGGATAATCTCATTTAATTTTTAATATAAATAATTATGTTTTTTAAATAATTATTCTATTAGGAATGGCAGTACAAAAGAGGAAGTGTCGTAAATAGAACTAGGCAGAGAAAATATGAAAACATAACTTTAAAATTACGTGGAAGGTAAGGAGTCTGCCAGCTGTAATTTAGTGGGAGCAAAGAGGCAAAACTTAGTAGAAATACATTTGTGAAAATGTATGTTTTAAAGGGAAATTTTGAAAGTCAATGGAGTAACTGTTTCGCTGTTTCTCTAGTTGCTCTGTCTTCATTTTTATCATATTAGAATTTGTTACTCAATTATATATTTCATCTATTTTAAAAAAGACTGTTTATTATTACTTTTTAAAATATTTTAAAATATTTATTCATTTTAAAAATAGATATAAGTATTTATCAATTTTATTATTATTAATTAACAGTCCGTTTTATATCTGATATGTAAAAGTGAGAGACTGAGTTTCCTGTTTGCCTTTCTTCTATTTAAATTTTGATCATGATCTGCCTTGAATTTTATTATATTAGAATTTGTTACTAAATTAAATATTCCATCCGATCTCAAAAAGACATTCTACTATTACTTTTTAGGATATTTCAAAATACTTATTCATTTTAAAAATAAATATAAGTATTTATCAATTTTATTATTATTAATTGACAGTCCGTTCTATGTTTGATTTGCAAAAGTGTAAAATGTTTATTAATTTATATGATGCAACTTTCAAAAAATAAAATACTCCTAATTTTCCCTTCAATTTTCCTTTTTTCTATAGAAATAAAAATTCACAAACTTACTATATTAAAAATAAAAAAAAAATAAAAAATAAAAACAATTACGTCTCACCTGCCACCAAAGCAACTTCCGATGAAACACCAACACCAAAGCTCAAATGGACAATGCAACTTTCCTCTCCCTCCGCTAAGTTCTCCTAATAATAGTAATGCCGGTAGTGCAAAGGAAGTTAAGAAAAAAATAACTAATGAAGTGCTCAATTTAATTTTGATAAAAATTTAAAGAAAACAAATATTGCTCTCTTTAAAATATAAAAAAAAATTCAAAACTCAATAAAAGTTAAAATTGATATTTTACATTTATTCAAAAAAAAAAAAGTAGAAAGACTATTTTAATTAATAAAATACAATTTTAAGAATTATTTAATTAATTTTTCAAAATATAAATTTTAGCTCATACACTTCACTATACTATTCACTAAGTAAATAATAAAACATCAAATTATTGACTTTATGGGAGAAAATAAGGGAGGAAAGATTGAGGATAAGGCTATATTCAAGCTCCTCATAATTTTATTTGTGCAAATTAGTATTTAATCTCTAAACTTTGATCTAATTAATTAATTTGTCACTGTTTTTTGAGAAATTAATTAATTTATTCACACATTTTGATTTTATCATATTATTTAGTCATTCTATTTATTTTTACAGTTAAATGTGTATAAAAAAAATAAAATACTCTTAATTTTCCCTCTCATTTTCCATTTTTATATAGAAAAAAAATTCACAAACTTACCATATTAAAAATATAAAAAAAATAAAAAATAAAAACAGTTACATCTCATCTGCCACCAAGCAACTTCCAATGAAACACCAACACCAAAGCTCAAATGGACAATGCAGATAAACAACTTCAACTCAAATAATTAGCTCACTATCCCAATCTTATATCAATCTTTCAAGTGAATGTTTCATATAAAAATTGAAAAAGGACAAACCCAATTGGAACAATCATTTTTCTTTTCTTTTTTCTTTTTTTTTTGAAATATCATTGATTGAAAAAGAAGTAAAAAAAAAAAGAGATAGCGAGGGAGAAATTGAAAAATCAAGTATCTGAGCATGGATATACAATGACCTGTGAGTCGATCTAGCTTTCTGAATTTCGTCATTTTGAGAGAGGAAGAGGAGGAATGGCTCGTGGCGTGGTGGTGAGTTGCTGGTGCCAACACCAATTGCCTTCTTTTTGCTGGTTGCATCGGGCAGTGAGGGAGCGTTGTGTGCTTGCACAGTTTCCTGAGTGGTTATACTAAAAGGGGTATTTTGGGTATATTTATTATTTTAATTTTTTTCAATTTTTTATAGGAAAAATGTAAAAAAAATAAAGGAAATGATTAAATCGAATGATGAAATTAAACTTTAAAAATAAATAAATTAATTTTTTAAATAAATAGAATTAAATTAAATTTAAGATATTAAATAGTAATTTTTTATTTTGTACATGCCCTATTGCGTGGTTTCTGCAAGTGTATATGTCGTGCTAAGTAATAGTGTATAAATAGAGTGTCGAATTTACATGAAAGAGTTGACAAGTACTAATTTTATGATTACTCTATTATTTAGAAAATCAATTATGATAATTCGTATTTTAAGTTAAAGTAAAATTTAAGTAAATAAATGATGATAATATGAAATAAGATTAAAAGTATAGGATTTAGAATTTATCAATTGATTACCTATGATTACTTTATATTTGTTTTAGATTGGATTATTTTTGCTGGAATTAATGATTAGATTTCCCTAAATTATATGATGTTCTCTTTCAAGATACAACATGTGTGCTCATATTAACCTTATGTCTACTCTCGTGATCATAAGCAATTAACACAAACCCATTAAGTTTTATGGAAATCCTTTAACAGTCACAAATGAGTATTCTTATCTCTAAGTAATACATTCCCTAGGTCAATTATCCTAATAAAATAATATTACGTTTTCACTCTTGTCACTTTACACAATATCTTAAATCATGCAATTAATGGCCAGTTAATTACAAGCATTAAGTTCTAAGATAAAAGATTAATTCCAACAATCAACCCAATCAATTAAATATAAATAATCATATGTAAATCAAAAGATTACATCTAAATTTTAGAAAAATAAATTTAGCTATTCATAATTGAGAAGGAAGAAATAATTAAATTAACAATCAAAATAACAAACATAATAACAATAAGAAATAATTAAATTAACAAACATAATAACAACAAGAAATAATTAAATTAACAATCAAAATAACAAACATAATAACAACTTATAATTAAATTCAAAAATAAAGTTTAGGAAGAACTTGTTTTGAGATACAATTTTTGATGAACTTGAGCTCCAAAAACTCCTCTTCTTGATCAAAATAATAATAAAAGAAATTTACTCTAAGAAAATATTTGTAACTCGCTTTACATCTATTTTTTGCTACTTTGAATTGTGTTTTTGGAGAAGGGAGATAATGCCTATTTATAGGCAAATTCCATCTTCATTTTCAACATTATTGCATCATTGATTACATTATTATTTTCATGACATCATTTCTTGTATTATTAATTTCATGACATCATTACTTACATCATTTATAAAATGATATCATTGTCTGCATCATTTATAAAATGATATCATCGCCTGAGTCATGATATTACCGCATTATTATGACATCATTTTGATATGCAAAAATAAAATAAAAATATTAAAAATATATTATAATTTATTTATAAATTGTATAACTATTTATTTCTAAAAATGAATAATAATATTATTACATTTTTAAGAACTGAGCTAAAATTTAAGTTTAAACAAATAAAATAACTTTAAAAATATAGAGTTATCATGCCACGGAATGGAGCCGTGGTAGGTTTTCAAGGATAGAGGGGCCAACAACTAATTGAACTGATTTTGGAGGTAAATTAACTGTCAATTGTCAATTGGGCTGAATTTAATTTTCTATCAACTGTTATTACATCCTTCTGTAGTGTACTATTCATAGTTTTAAAACCTGTCTGTATTATAATTGGTGAAAATAAAAGATTACGAATCAAAAAGTTTACTGAGCTCAAACTAAAATTGAATAGAAAATAATTACATTAATTATATATATTTACTAGGTGAACAATACAATTATTTTTATTTTCATGGTTATAAAATTAAATTGTAAAAAAATTTCTAAGTTGTAATATCTAGATTAAAGTGGTTTCGTAGTTTGAAGTTTTTTTTTTTTTTTACCTAAAAGTCATGAGTTCAACATACATAATATACATTAAAATAATAAAATTTTCAACACTATCATATCATACTGATTTTTTGTCTGATTTTCAGTTAACGAGTAAGTCAACCCAGTTGATTCAATTATGACGATATAGGGATTATTACACCATGTACCATCAACATTAACCATTAGATTAAAAATTGTGAACTGGCTATTGATTTTGTGGAAAGGAAGAGTTAACCATGTCTAATAAACATGAATGGTATATCGTGTTCATACTAATATAACAGCACCTAAATCTGTCATATAAAATTGAAATGACTTATAAAATGATATAGTAATTATTTACAAAAGTTAAAAAATTATAAAAGAAAATATGTGATACACTCAAATTGAAGTTCGATCTCGAGCATGTAGGTAGGCGATTCAACAAACCTGCAAGACAGAATATTAGAAAGGTCCAAGCAGTGTGTTTAGAAGATTACTCCGATATTTAAGTCAGTTAATGGTCATAATAAAAAGAATTGGAATATCTAGAAAGACTAAGAGTTACGTTACCTGAATAATGGAAAAAAATGAGCTATTTATATGAGTGCTAATTGATATGAATCTTTTTTGGAATAATATGCCTCTGTTATAGTTTGGTTTAGAAAAGGATTAAGGCGTTTGGCTTGAGTTATACACGGATTCTAAGTTATACCTAGAAATGGACGTGAAGTCCTTATTAGATACGGTTCTCAGATGATGGTGGAGACTTTAGGTGATGTCACTCGGCGATGTAGGTGGTTCTTGCTTCCATTTTAGGCAAGTGTGTAACAATATACAATTCTATTATTATGTTTATTTTAAGCAAATTATTTTTATAGTTTCAAGTAGGGGCGAAACTAGAAATTATAAAAAGAAGGGCAATAAAAGTTAAACTAGATCGAATTCATGATCACTTAAATCAATATCATTCTAAATTCATTTTTCATCAATTACTATAACTGAATATTTAATATTTTATGAGTAGTATGCCACAATTAGGGGGCAGCCTCTTATTTTGAAGGGGGCAGACCGCCCCTAGGTTCAAGGACTTGAAAAATAAGATTCAAATAATTGAATTTTTCGGTTTTCTAAAGTATAATATATCAAAAGCAACCAAATAAATAAAAATAAAAATAAAAAATTTTGAAAAGCATATGAAAATTTGAGATATACATGTTTCCACTGTTTCTTAACTTGCAAATCTAATACTCAAATTAGAAAAAAAATCATTTTTTAAAAAATCAAGAATTTTTAATATATGTTAAAATTTTTTTAAAAATTTCAAGAATAAATACTACTTGGCTAATAAACCTGTTATTGGGTTTGACTTGGTTTGGAAATGTTTAATTTCATAAAGGTCTAGCCCGCTCAGCCTGCAATTTCATTCACTGATGGAGACCCACAGTCCAATCCATAAACATGCTAGATATCCACCATTGTTGGTGGTACATCCATTTAATTGGATTGTATATGATATTAAGTTTTTAATATAAATTTAAAAAAATTAATCTTAAAAAATCAAATCTTAAGGCTGGAGAATCTATTGGGAATCTATTTATATATTAAAATGTTTGTATTTAATCAATGTGAGACTTTTTTTCATATTATATTATTAACAGTCCCTCAAGTGGTAATTTTATTAAGTCGAGTTGAAATTTGCAAATTTATGATAGATTAGGATGATATAATTAAAGGCCCAATACGGGCAAAAAAATAAATTTAAAAGCATATTACTAAATGAAATATAATTGAAAGAAACCCGTGTTGGGAAAAGAATCAAAATCAAATTAAATCCGGAACATATTAAAAATTAAAATTTCAGTCTAAATTATGATAAAACAGGAAGTGGTATAAGGATTAATTTGATTATGATACCATATTAAGTTTTAATATAAATTTGGGAAAACTAACTTTAAAACCTAACTTTTAAAGTTGAGGAATCTACTTTTATATTAATCACATAATATGTTTATATTTAATTAATGTGGTACTTTTTCTTATATTATATTCTTAATATATGGTGAGGGCAATACATCCGGCCTATAGAATGAGAATAATTTTCCTTGATTTTATAACATAAATGATTGCGATATATGCCATAGATATAATAAAAATTGATGAGGACACCACACATTTTTTTTGCAATAAGATAATATAAGGTGATAATTTTTGCCCATTATATTAAATTCATTAGAAGATAGATCACATATAATTATTGTTTAAACACCATTATATTAAATATTAAATTTTATTTGAAAACAAATTTTTTCTTTTAAAGTAATATTTTCAAGGAAAAACCTCAATTATAGATCTTAGACCAAGAACAGGGTTTATCTTATAGGTGGTAAATCCAGCATCAAAGAAGAGCTTCGCCCATTCTTTCTCGTTCCTCTCTTGACCAGAGACAAGCACCATCATTTCCAAGTCAAAGAGCTGTGTGGTTTCAGTTGATTGATTAACCCAATTTTGACTTTCCATCACTATATCTATGATTATCACCTTTCCTAACTCTTCTCCATTGCTCAGTATTGCTTCTCTGCATTTCTTTAGTATCTTCAAGCAATCTTCATCATCAAATACATGAAGTATCATCTGTTTTTCACTTGAAAGTAATTAAAAAATTCCAAACCCAAGAGAGAAAACAATTAAAAAAAGGATAAAAACAAATTTGAAATCTCTATTATACTGTGATGGATCTAGCCTTTTAGTTTTGGGGCACGTAATTTTTTTTAAAAAGTTCTGGGGAGCAAAGTCAGTTTTCAAAAAGATTAGGTCATTTTTCAGTGCATATTAATAGTTTTTTGCTGCCATCCGGCCCTAGAGATCCACTATTGCTATTATGTAGCTAAAAACTTGATAAATCTCCAATGTTGGATTAAAAAAATACTTGGATGTAATCACATCAATTGATACATTAATTTGAAGGTAATGAAAAAAGGGGCAACATATACACACCTTTAGTAGGATTGCATCTGCAGAAGGAATAAACTCAAACATGTTCCCTGCAAGAAAATTCAAGTTCTTGGTACCCTGCAAGCCAGCAACTACATGTGGAAGATCCAATACAGTGCAATTCAAGTTTGGAAATGTTTCAGCAATGGCTTTTGTCATAGCTCCTGTGTTACCCCCAACATCAACAAGTGAATTAAGCCCTTTAAATGCTTCTTTACATTCTCTAATCACTGCTTGGCTAACAATTGAGCTATCACTAGCCATGGCTTCATTAAAGGAAGTATTAAATCTATTATCTTTGCTCGCAAAATCCCAAAATTTTTTCCCATGAGCAATACTAAATGGAGTAGGGTTATCAATATTTTGAAACCAAGAACTCAAGAAATGCCACGGTTTTGTAAAAGTTGGATCAAGAACTGCAAGAACATAAGGTCGGACGCTTACAGGACAGTCTTTTAGAAGAAGAAGTGAAGATTGGGTTAGTGAATAGCCATTTTCATGGCGATTATCATTAAATTTCTGCAATAAAAAGAAACCACAGTGAACAAGAACTCGCATAAGACGATAAATATGGTGGGATTTTGATGGGTGGATTTGCAGAGCAGAAACAAGCTCAGACAGAGTCATGGGTTGGCCGTGGCTATGGATAATATCTGGAATGCCTAATTCAACAGCACATTTCAATGACATGGATTTTATGAAATTGAATGAATGATTCCATATGTGAGCTTGAGCTTGGAGTAGATCATTTGGGAATTCTCCATTAATCAACTCCATCAATTTTCCTTTATGTAATGTTCAAGTTGTAACAGAGGCTAGTTAGCTAGTATAAATAAGGATTAGAGCATATCTTGTTTAGACATCTTAATTGATAACAGTAGCAAACTTAGCTCAAATCCAAGGACTTTCTATATTTGCTATTCATTTTACTTTATCTATTAATGATTTTAATTTTTTAATTTTTCCTTTTTTAAATTTATCCAATAAAAAAATAGTGCTAAAAAAAAGTACAAATTAAAATAGAGAGTGATATTTGAATATCTAAATATAGAGAGTATAACAAACTATCTTTTTTATTTTTAAAAGATAAAGAGTTTATTAAAATTTAATTTTTTGAGAAGACTTTTTATAATAAAAAGCTTGACACTTATAAATAGTCCATTAGAGATACTCTAAGATAATAAATTTTTTAGCCACATATTTAACATATGAGACATTATTGTCTTAATTTTAATAATTTATCTTCATAAAGCTATGATTCATAATTGTAAATTTTTTTTATGATTTATAAATTACAGTTTGAATTTTAGGATAAGATGATAAGAAAATTATTACTTATTTATCATACAAAAAACTGATATGTAATAGTAATACCACTAATATATTTTTTTAATTTAATAGTAATGGGGCATCATAAATCAATTTTCATGTATGGTATTAAGTCCACCTCCTTATTTGTATCGCAGAAAAAGTAAAAAAGTGTTTGAATTATGTAATTCAACATTTATGCTGCCTACATATTGTAAAGAATTTGTTCTATTTAACTTTTTTTTTTTGGCTAAAGCAATCAAAATTCATTTAAAGAGGATAAAAGTCAAGTAAATACAAATAAACTTTACAAATTTCATAAAGGCCCAACTAAGGAATCCAAACTTGAACCTAAAGTTCAGAAATACAACGCTCAATAATGATTTTTGACAAAGGGCTTGAAGCCCAAGAGAGATATGGCCCAATAGCCAACAGAATTTGATAAATTTCTAAAGAAACTCTCCTCTGCCTTCTCATATCCATCTACTTGTTTCGGTGTCATCGCTAATGACCAAAGATAAGAAAATAATCATAAGAAAGCTGTTGGGCGCAACCAACAGTGCATGTATTACTTAAACCAAATTGAAACAATTTTCATATCTGTTACTCTAGAAGTTGGTCAGGATCTACTCAAATCCACACCTCTCACCTAAATCTGTCACCGCCAAAAATACCAATGACCATGGTAGATAAACTTCTCACATGAAACAATCTGTAGATGTATGAAGCTTCAGCTTCATTGAGAAAGATCTCTAGCTATTGATGAAGAAAACAAAAGCACATCTGAACAAAACCAGATTCCTCCAAGTTAGTGAAGCAAAAGGATATGATTATAGTGGCTTTCTAATGTTTCAGCTGACTCTACTTTTAACAAAATAATGGTACGGGTGGGAGGCAGAGAAAGTGGAGAAAGAAAAGAGGGATTAGATTTTCTTTATTTTTTTCCTTTTCCTTTTTTATTTTTTGATATTTTTCATTTCTATTCTTGCCCTGCCTCTTTGGATTAAAAATTGTTCAAATTTTTTATAATATATATCATGCCCATCCAAATCTTTTGGATTTTTTTTTTTTTTTTGCCATTTTTGTGTTCATATCAATCCAAAAGCACTTTTGCCATTTGATGGTGAAGTCGTTAAGTAATTATGCCGACAGATTCATATGATAAGCGGGAAAAGCTTTTTAAACGTGAAATTTGAGATTAACGGTTACAAGATTCTCAGCCCAAATAATTAAATCAATAAAATATTTGGCAATTTGTTGTGAGATTTGTCTTAGAACACTCTTTGAACTATAAATATGGATTCGTTATAGATTTGCTAAATTGACTGAAATTATTAAATTAAATCTTGCTTCAAAAAAAAAATTGACAACGTTAATATCCATTACGATTTCTTAAAACTCGTTAGAAATATAAATATTCATTCTCAATTTTTATTTTTTCCTTATTAAAATTTTAATGACCACTGTTTTGTTAGTTAAGTATAAAATAATATAAAACTTTTCAAATAAATAATATTATGAGGCCGAAATCTCATTAATCGACTTTTAAAATTATCATGAAGCAATATTTATATAACTTGATTATTAAATTTACTTTAATTATTGAATTCAAGTTAAGTTAAATTTTCAAATAAAAAATATAAAAATTTAATGAAAATATTATTATACACAATAAATATTATTTAAGTTGTAAAATCTTGCATATTTAATATAATTAGAATGATAATATAAAATAATTATAGATTCTATATAAATATATGAATATATTTTAAAAGGTTATACATACATAATATCGAAAGAAGATTTAGTCATATCTAAATAAATAATTTCTTATAATTTTAAATGATATTATTATATTTAACAATATGTTAGAGAAAAGAAAATATATGAATTGATAGATATATTTTATTATAATTTTTTAATTTACTTTGTTATTATTGTGTTGATTAATTATTAATTATAGGTTGATTTTCATGTTAATATTTGATATATCTATTGTTTTCTTATAATTTCAATATAGGTTGTGTATTTTTATTAATTTTAATAAACTTTGATTTCTTTGAGATATTATAACTTAATTTCTATTCCTCTAGAAAATTAATAATAATCTTTCTAATAAATTTAATATCAATATTAATTCAATATTAATTTTATGCAATTGATTTATCATGTGATATTATATTATATCATAAATCTAAAAAAATTTATTTAATTATTATATCACATGAATACTTGTGAATATTTTAAATTTGATATTATAAATAATAACAGTGACATACAATCACTAAATTAAAAATTTTGTAATTTTAATTTCCTATTTAATTAATTTTCAAGAATGATTAATTAATATTTTCCTTAATGAAAAATTTAAGTAAATTTAAATGTTTATAAAATCACAAATAAATTGATTTTTTTAAAAAGAATATACTATTATAAATAAAAATTTTGACATTTAATAATAAAATAATATGATTTTGCTTATTGTTGTTAAATGAACTCTCAATTAGTGCATTTTCTTTTTCTGCTGCGTTTTCTTATAGAACCAAAAATAATTTTAATAATTTACAAATTTTTACTAATTGTTAAAACAACTAATTTTAAAATTTCTAATGGGATAAAGTAATAATTTATAAGATGAAAGTCAAATTATAATTTCTCTAATTTATTAATATTCAAATAATTAAAGTCAAAAAAATTTCTCTAACTTCTAAATATTTGAAAAAATAATTTTACTCATTGTTGTTAAATGAACTCTCAATTAGTGTATTTTCTTTTTCTGCTGTATCTTCTTATAGATCAAAAGTAATTTTTCTATTATACAAATTATTACTAATAGTTAAATCAACTAATTTTAAAATTTATGACAGGACAAAATAATAATTTATAAAATGAAAGTCAAATTAGGTGTATTTTTATAGAAACAAAAGTAATTTTTATAATTTACAAATTATTACTAATAGTTAAAACAACTAATTTTAAAATTTATAATGGGACAAAATAATAATTTACAAAATAAAAGTCAAATTAGAATTTCTCTAACTTGTTAATATTCGAGTAATCAAAATAAAAAAAAAAATTCTCTAGCCTCTAAATATTTAAAAAAATAAAAAATATAAATGATTCTAATTGAATTCTTTTTTATTTGAATAAATATAATTAACTATATATTAAATAATGATAATAATTTTATTCTCTCCTTATTCTAATTAAATTTATTTTTTATTTAAATTAAATTAGATAATTAAATTATTAAATTATAATAACTATATAATTATAAATTTGTAATATAATTAATTATATATTAAATAATAATTATTTTATAATTTTCTTATTCTAATTGAAGTCATTATTTTTCTTATTTAAATTAAATATAATTAGATATTAAATATAATTAATTATATATTAAATAATTTCTATATTAATATGTTTGTATTTAATCAATGTGAGACTTTTTTTCACATTATATTATTAACAGTCCCTCAAGTAGTAATTAGATGAGATAATGTTTATTAAATTCAATTGACATTTACAAATTTATGATGGATTGTGATGATACAATTGAAGGCCCAATATGGGCAAAGAAACAAAATTAAAAGCATATCACTGAACGAAAGATAATTGAAAAAAACTCAAGTTAGGGCAAGAATCAAAATCAAACTAAATCCAGAACATACTAAAAATTAAAATTTCAGCCTAAATTATGATAAAATAGGAAGTGGTGTAAGGATCAATTTAACTCTGATAACATATTAAGTTTTTAATATAAATTTAGGAGAATCAACTTTAAAAGTCAATTTTTAAAGTTGGAGAATTTATTTTTATATTAATCACGTAATATGTTTATATTTAATTAACGTGATACTTTTTCTTATATTATATTCTTAATATACGGTGAGGGCAATACATCTAGCCTATAGAATGAGAATAAATGATTGCGATATATGCCATAATTATAATAAAAATTGATGAGGACACCATGCATTTTTTTGCAGTAAGATAATATAAGGCGATAATTTTTGCTCATTATATTAAATTCATTAGAAGATATATCACATATAATTATTGTTTAAACACCATTATATTAAATATTAAATTTTATTTGAAAACAACTAATTTTTTCTTTTAAAGTAAAGTAATATTTTCAAGGAAAAACCTCAATTATCGATCTGAGACCAAGAACAGGGTTTATCTTATAGGTGGTAAATCCAGCATCAAAGAAGAGCTTCGCCCATTCTTTCTCGTTCCTCTCTTGACCGGAGACAAGCACCATCATTTCCAAGTCATAGAGCTGTGTGGTTTCAGTTGACTGCTTAACCAAATTTTGACTTTCCATCACTATATCTATGATTATCACTTTTCCTAACCCTTCTTCATTGCTCAGTATTGCTTCTCTGCATTTCTTTAGTATCTTCAGGCAATCTTCATCATCAAATGCATGAAGTATCATCTGTTTTTCACTTGAAAGTAATTAAAAAAGATTCCAAACCCAAGAGAAAAGCAATTAAAAAAAGGATAAAAACAAACTTGAAATCTCTACTATGCTGTGATGGATCTAGCCTTTTAGTTTTGGGGCACAAAATTTTTTTTAAAAACTTCTGGGGAGCAAAGTCAGTTTTCAAAAAGATTGTCATTTTTCAGTGCATATTAATAGTTTTTTGCTGCCATCCGGCCCTAGAGATCCACTATTGCTATTATGTAGCTAAAAACTAGATAAATCTCCAATGTTGGATTAAAAAAATACTTGGATTTAATCACATCAATTGATACATTAATTTGAAGGTAATGAAAAAAGGGGCAACATATGCACACCTTCAGTAGGATTGCATCTGCAGAAGGAATGGACTCAAACATGTTCCCTGCAAGAAAATTCAAGTTCTTGGCACCCCGCAAGCCAGCAACTACATGTGGAAGATCCAATACAGTGCAATTCAAGTTTGGAAATGTTTCAGCAATGGCTTTTGTCATAGCTCCTGTGTTACCCCCAACATCAACAAGTGAATTAAGCCCTTTAAATACTTCTTTACATTCTCTAATCACTGCTTGGCTAACAATTGAGCTATCACTAGCCATGGCTTCATTAAAGGAAGTATTAAATCTGTCATCTTCGCTAGCAAAATCCCAAAATTTTTTCCCATGAGCAATACTAAATGGAGTAGGATCCTCAATATTTTGAAACCAAGAACTCAACAAATGCCATGGTTTTGTAAAAGTTGGATCAAGAACTGCGAGAACATAAGGTCGAACACTTACAGGACAGTCTTTTAGAAGAAGAAGAGAAGACAGGGTGAGTGAATAGCCATTTTCATGGCGATTATCATCAAATTTCTGCAATAAAAAGAAACCAGAGTGAACAAGAACTCGCATAAGACGACAAATATGGTGGGATTTTGATGGATGGATTTGCAGAGCAGAAACAAGCTCAGACAGGGCCATGGGTTGGCCATGGCTATGGATAATATCTGGTATGCCTAATTCAACAGCACATTTTAATGACATGGATTTTATGAAATGGAATGAATGATTCCATATATGAGCTTGAGCCTGGAGTATATCATTTGGGATTTCTCCATTAATCAACTCCATCAAATTTCTTTTGTTATGTTCAAGTTGGTCGCAGAGGCTAGTTAGCTGGTATAAATAAAGAGTAGAACATACTTTGTTTATATATCTAGTTAGCTAGTATAAATAAAGAGTAGAACATACTTTGTTTATATATCTTAATTGGTAACGTGCAGCAAACTTCACTCAAATCCAATGATTTTAATTTTTTATCTGATAGAAAAAATAATACTAAAATTATATATAATAAAGTGCATGAAAATTTGTTTTGCACTAATTAAAATTAAAAGAGAAAGTGATATTTAACTATCTAAATGTAAAGAGCCAAACAAATTATTTTCTTTATTTTTAAAAAATAAAGAATTCATTAAAATTTTATTTTTGATATGACTCTTTGTAATAAAAACAAGTTTGACACTTATAAGTAGTCCATTAGAAATGCTCTAAGATGATAAATTTATTTGCCACATATTTAACATGTGAGACATCATTGTACTAATTTTGATAATTTATCTTCATAAAGATTGCGATTCATAGTAGCAATTTTTTTTATGATTTATAAATTATAGTTTGAATTTTAGGATCAGATGATAAGAAAATTATTACTTTTTATAATAAAAAAACTGATATGTAATACTAATACCACTAATATTTTTTTTTTAATTTAATGGTAATATAATATCATAAATCAATTTTCATGTATTATATTAAGTCCACCTCCTGATTTGAGTATGCAGAAAAGGTAAAAAATAGTGTTTGAAATAATAAAATTCTGTAATTCAACATTTAAGCTGCTTACATATTATAAAGGATTTGTTCTTTTTAGCTTAAGAATATTTTCAATGGTACTCTTTATTTTATAGAATACAATAGGTTTTTTATATTTTGCTTTTCATTTTACTTTATTCAATGAGCATTAATTATTTTAATTTTTAATTTTTTAAGTTTATTCAATAAAAAAAATAGTGCTAAAATTATCTTAAATAAAATGTATAAAAATTTATATTATAATAATTAAAATAAAAATAAAAAGTAATATTTAACTCTTTAGACGTGGAGAGTTACACTGATTAGATAAAGAAAGTTGTACAAAATTATTTGTGTTAATTGGATGGAATGTTAGATTCTACTTGATTATATTTTGCCAATTGATGAGTTGCTTAAATGGACATGGTTATAGTGGCTTTCTAATGGTTCAGGTGACTGCTTTTAATACAATAATGGTGTGGGCGGGACTGGGAGGCAGAGAAAGTGGAGAAAGAAAAGACGGATTTGATTTTCTTTATATATATATATATATATATATTTTTTTTTTTTTTTTTTTTTGAGTAGGGTGTAGTTTTGATTTTTTTTTTTAATTTTTTTGTGGATTAAAAATTGTTGAAATTTTTTATAACATATAACATTTCCATCCGAATCTTTTTGGATTTTTCTTTTTGTCAATTTTGCTTTGTTTTCATATCAATCCAAAAGTACTTTTGCCATTTGAGGTGAAGTCTAACTGTAATTATGTCCACTGGTTCATAGGATAAATGCAAAAAGCTTTCTAAACGTGAGATTAGTGATTAATGGTTATAAGATTCTCAACCCAAATAAACAAATCAATAAAATATTTGACAATTTGTTGTGAGATTTGGCCATGAACCGCCATTTAAATTTTAATATAAATATAGATTTGTTATAGATTTGCTGAATTGACAGAAATTATTAAATTAAATCTTGCTTCAGAAAATAGTTATTAATTTTATTTTCCACATATATAGGAAAAATAAAATTTTATAATCAAATAGATAACACATCATGGCTAAAAATCCTTCTTAATTCAGGGTTTGTCCTAATAACTAGAACTGGCATATGCATGAGATAATTTCGTTATAGCATGAGCTAGAGAGAATATTTAGTTTGGTGCCTGAATTTTTGAACAATGCTCAATTTGGTGTTTTGTAAAAAATTTCATTCAATTAAAGACTTAAAGTCACCAAATTAATTTAATTAAGAGCTTTTCCATCATGTGCTATCACATAACCATGATAATTGTATTCATTTTGGTAAAGTGATTTGTAGGACCCATTTTATATTTTTTTAAATAATAAAAATACCAAAATATTAAAATTACTTTTTTATATGATAAGATATTAAAATGAAAAATTAAAAATTAAAAAAAGATGAAAACCATATCAGATCTAAGTTTCATCTTTGATCAAAGAGATTTTCATCCAAAAAATTATATGAAACCCATATCATCCTCTCATTTCAATCAAGAATCTAAATCCTACCTATCAACTTCACCTCCATCTCCTTTTGTCCTTTGTCCTTTCCGATTTCGATCCCTCACCTCCTTGCTAGTAATTTTACATGAAATTGAGATGGCAGGATAGAGATAAAAGAGGATCGAAGGAATGCTAGGGTTCCTAGAGATAAGGTCTACCAGAGTAAAAAAACAAAGATGTGAATTTTGATATCTCAGTACTTGGATCAAGAAGGTTAGCAAGAGAGAAGAAATGATGTGAACCTTAAGCGACATACCATGAAACCCAATAATAATATGCTTGAAAGCGACTCGTAGGAAAGCTAAATCAAATTTGAAACTAGAAATCTTGACACAAAATCAACGTATGGTTAGATACCTTGGTATAATTTAATTTGAACGTCACAAAAGTATGAACTTTTGATAAATTCGAATGTTACAAAAGAGAAAATCTTTTGATAAATTCAAGAAATTCAAACAATAATTAAACTTGAGAGAAAATTCAAAAGAATTTATTAATTAATCAAATAACTATAAGTGTCTAATTAAAAAAAAAAAAAAACTTGAGTTTATATAGGCACTCAAGATAATGAATTCTTCCTAATCAAGAATTCTTCCTATATAAGAAAAAGAAATAGAAATAGACTATAAATTCTTCCTAATTAAGGAATTGAATAAGAATCCTTCTTAAATAAGAAAATAAAATTCTAAAATAGAAAATAAGTTAAAATTCGTATTGGGTCTTAGGGTAGTACAAAAGAGGTCCAAAACTGATGAAAACATAAAAATAAACTTATCTAAATAACTCTAAGGCTTAATATATAACATAGGTAGCGCAAAAGTATATAAACTAACTTAATTAAATTAAATTCGAGCTTAATAAAAATGAAATTGCATAGTTTTTCTCAAACATTTATTCAAATTCCTTATAATGATCTTGCATGAATAAAATCCATTTAGAAGTTTTCTTGGATTGTATCATTCCCCCCTTATAGAGAAAACTCGACCTTGAGTTTTGAATTGATGAAGTACAAGAATCAACAAGCAAATCTTCTATCTTTCCTTATTTGTGGTGTAGAATGAATAAAGTGCTTGAAAGATCTGAAATTTGGTTAAAGAAACAACAAAGAAATTATTAGGAACCACATAATCCATGTTAGGAATAGGAAATACCTAAGAAACAATTTCTTAGTCATTGAAAACAAAATCAATCTTTTTTTCTTCTTCAACTTCTTGTTCTTGTAATTGAATCATAACTTTTTCTTCCTCTATGATTTCTTAATGAGTATTGAGTGTTGGAATTTCTTCATGATCAACAACTTTGTTGACCTCTATAGGTAGCAAAGAATCTTCATCAATAACTTCTATAACATGGTTGATTTCTTCATTATTTGCATCCACCCAATTATATTCATAAGTGACTTGGATGGGATGACATATTATATATTCAACTCTTTATCTTTTTTCTTCATCTCTTCCAATTGTGACTTAGATTTATATTATTTTTCCACATCAACTCTATATTCATTAAACATTAATATCACTTACTTGAAGTCTTGATGCATATTCTTCTACATAGTGGATAGTTCTCTTATTTCATTTTTAATCATTGTATATAATAAGATATTAGAATTTCATACCAGCAATTACAAATTACAAACTTTAAAAATAAAGAAACAAGGAGCAATTGCAAATTGAAGAAAATAAGAAAGAACAAGACTTAAAACAAAACAATTTGAAGAGAATAAAACTACCAGAATTCTAGGAGTAAGATGCAAATTTTTTTTTTCAACACCAAAATTTTAGATTACAAAAAAATAAATAAATAATTAAAAAAGGAAGAACAAGGAAGAACTGCGAATTGAAAAGAAACAAAGAAGAACAAGACTCAAAATAAAAGGATTTGAAGAGAATAAAATTATAAGAATTCTAAGGGTAAGATTCAATTTTTTTTTTTTAAATTTTATGATGTAAACAACTGATTTTTGATCAAACAAAAAGAAATAAGGAAAATAGAATTAAATAGACACTATTCGAAGCAAGTTTTGAACAAGACAAACACAAGAAACTAAAGTTAGGGAATTTTTTTTTTAATTTCGAATTTAAGATTTAAGTAAGAAAAAAAAAAGTTATGACCTAATTTGACAAAATAATGCAAAATGAGTACAAATGGAAAGATACGTAAATAAGAAAACGAAACAAAAGATAAAGAAAACGAGAAACAAATAACGAATAGGATACGCAAACATAATTTGGAGTCAAAACTCTGATACCAAACTGATGCGAACTTCAAGCTACCTGTCTTGAGATCCAACAACAATATACTTGGAAACAACTCTTAGAAAAGGCAAATCAGATTTGAAACTAAAAACCTTGGTATGAAACCAACTTGTAAGTAGGCATTTTAGTATAATTTGATTTGAACGCTACAAAGGTATGAACCTTTGTTAAGTTCAAATGCCATAAAAGAGAAAATATTTTGATAAGTTCAAAATATTCAAACAAAAATTAAATTTGAGAGAAAATTCAAAAGAATTTTACTTTATTTTATTAATCAAATAACTCTAACTATCTAATTACAAAGAAAGCTTGAGTTTATATAGGCACTCAAGATTAACAATTCTTACTAATCAAGAATCATTCCTAGATAAAAAAAAAAAAAGAAATAGAACTAGACTAGAAATTCTTCTAAATCAAAGAATTGAATAAGAATCCTTCTTAAATAAGAAAATAAAATTCTAAAATAGAAAAATAAACTAAAATTCGTATTGGGCCTTAGGATAATATAAAAAATGTTCAAAACTAATGAAAATATAAAAATAAACTTATCTAAACAAGTTTTAGGTATAATATATAACATAGGCTGTCAAAAAGTATACAAACAAACTTAATTAAATTAAATTCGAGTTTAATAAAAATGAAACTACATAGTCTTTCTTAAACATCCATTCAAATTTCTTGTAATGATCTTGCATGAATAAAATCCATTTAGAAGTTTTCTTTAATTGTATCAAGAAACCTTCAAATCAGCATACTCAATCACCGCCATAGGATTTTGCTTCTTACTCTAAATCCGTTGCGGAAGAACACGCTCGTTGAAGCACCACCGCCGTCGACAAGACCTCCAAGGCCCTCCAACGAGACAATGACGATGATCATAGTAAGTCCTTTTTTTTTTTTTTTTTTAATCATATAAATCCAGATATGGGTTTCATGGTTTTCAAAGGGATGAAAACCAGATATGGGTTATTTTTAAATAAAATTGAAGTTTTTAAATTTTATTTTATTTTATTTTTTAATCTTCGGTGGTCCAATAGCTAGCAGCTTTTAGGGGTATCAGTTTTAATTTATGAGTCAATTACAGGGCAAGGTTGGGCTTTATCTTCTTGTTCCTCAAGATTAAGGCTCGCAGATGTTGCAGGAGCTTCATATTGGATGGCACTTGAAGTTATTCACACACACACTAATTTTCTGGGTTCAATTTTATTTCTTCGATTTTTAAATTTATGATTTTAATATTTTTTATTTTTTAAAAATATAATTTTTTAATTTTAATTGTTTTATTATTCAAAAATATAAAATGGATCCTACAAATCACTTTATCAAATTGAATAACGTCTATTATGATATGTTAATGTCACATAATAACACATAATAGAAAAGCTCTTAATTGAGCTAATTTGGTGATTTTAAACTTTTGATTGAACAAATTTTTTAAAAGACACGAATTGAGCATTTGTAAAAGTTTAGGGCCCAATTGGAAATCCCTGCATGAGCTATCTTATTAAGTTGTATTCTAACAAAACCTAACCGAACATTTTGACTTTGATCCAAATAAGATCTTAAATTTCCATTTCCATTTTAATATGGAGATTCTACAATTATGAAAATATCCATGGATATTTTGATAACGATATAAATATCAATATCTCTTTTAAAAAAATTAAGGAAATATATATTAAATGTTAGAAATTTGTATAGAATTTTAAGAAACATTATAAAACACTAAAAGAAATATAAGAAATCATGATATAGCAAAAATATCATTAACAAATATAGCATATATTGTAAAGTAATATGAAGCTGATAACTGAAAATAAAAACTTAACTAAAAATAATAGATAAAAGATGTGTTCAATATCAAATTTTTTTTATAAAAATAGATTTTTATTAAGAAATGAGAAAAAACTATTATGTGTATTTAAATGTACGCATGTAATTTGTAAGTAGGTAGAGGATTTTTTTTATCAAATTATATAAACTTTATATAAGTTTATAAGTAAATAATAGTAAATAATAATTTCATTAATACCACATTGAATTTCCATGCAGTTCAAAGTTATCTACTTCATCTCCTACAATTGAACGCTAAGAATTTATATCCACTCACAATACTTTTTTCAAGTCATGCGATATTGTTGATATGCAACATATTGTTGAATGTGCATTCTATACTCTTGTTGGTTAATACCTATAAGATATTCTACTGGTGAATCAAGCCCCGAATCCAAGGACACGTGATCGGTACTAGGACATGGAAAATGCACGTGGCTACCAGTGCCCGTAGTAAGCCTAACCTCACTCTATACAACAAAATACCACATAACAGGGCTATAAACCCACACGTTAAACAGATCCAAACCAACATCAATTTAAATCAAAGCCACACTAGGCTAATAACTCAATTATCTCAAAAATATCATTTATCATACAATTAAATTCTGCTTAACGATAATATCTCAACTCAGAAAATACATAACAACTGATAATGAATAGAATACAACTGTCAAGAGTAAGATTGCGGAGTTTTAAAGTACCAAGACAATTATATGCATATTAATTATATAACTCAATACTTAATATTACAAAATACTACCTAAAGGCAATTGGCAGTTTAACTCAATTTACAACTCCTTCACAAGCTCATTCTCTGACTTGAAAAATAATAAGTTGAACAGAAATAAGTGTCCGACTCAGTGAAAGATACAAACTAATATATTACACTAGTGTCCTACACACAGATTTTTAATATTCGTGCTATGCATTATGTCACTAAGACAGACAAATCACATAATTAAGCAAAGATGAGATACAGTCCACAGTATCACACTAATATCCAATATAGGGAGCTGATCCCCCTATCCTGGCTCTGTGAATCCAATAATCTATCTCTTATATCCAATGGGCCCGGCCGTCATTGGTCTATACCATACAGCCCTGACTCGACTAATAACGGCCCTAGCGATGAGCAGGTCCGGCCAACATTCACTAGTCATAGCTCATCTTCTTAATCTCATCATAATCATAATCATAATCATATCCATAACACTAAGTGGTACTGTATCCTCCTGATCTCCATCCGTTAACCACAATCATCATGAAATATCAAATATCAAGTTATCAATCACAATCAAATATTAACATGCATCTATGCAAATAATAATGCTTGATATACATATGGTAAATGCAGATGCATGAGAATGAAAGAATAATATATTAGAAAGTATCACTCACCTAGTTGATGATGCATCTAACTGACTACTCTCGGAAGTACGACTCTGGGAAACAAAAAGATGCCAGAACATCAACACTGAATGACACGAGATATTATCAAAATACGAATGAGTCATTTATCAAAACACAACCAAAAGAATATTAAAACCCTTGCCGAGAATTTGGGCATAATCTCCACGGGTCTTGAACACTATCCAAAGACAACAGAGAGCAAAGACACTTCTAGTTAACTTTAATATCCCAACATCACATCAACGAACCCTTTTGGGTCCCCCCCAACTCACAATTATTATCACAACTCAACTATCAATTCTATTCATAAACACTACAATAACAATTACTAGATATATCCAATAACATAACTCAGAATATAGAAATCAAGAGATTCAAATTTACCCTCACAAACTCCGATTACATGAACATTGAAAACTACATAGGAAAGGCAAAACGAAATTGCCAAATCTGCCCCACACGCCGCCGCTGACCAGCCACGCGTCGTTGCTGCCGATGGCGAATCCGGGCGATCTTCACACCAACAAGTTCTTCTCAACACCAGGATCACGAAAATCACATTCACTAGTCGCCAGTCGTTAGCGTCTCACCGAAAATAGCCCTCAACCATTTGGCTTCCATATCTCTGATCTCCGCTTCTGGCAAGCCTTAGGGGATGAGATAGGTACCGATCGAAAGCTCTCAAGGTGAGGAGTCAAACGGCACTGGCCTTGCTCGATTTGGCAGTTGGAGTTGGCCGAAATCTAAATTTGAAGTTTTGGTGTCGGCGGGTCCTTCTCTCCTCGCATATGCTACCGTCTGCCACCCAATCGGGGTGCTACTGCTTCCCTTGGAGTTGCCTGAAGACGCTCTACCCAGTGGTGGTAGCGGTGCTCGACACCACCAGTCGGAACCCCACCAATGGTCTCTCTCTCTCTCTCTCGGTCTCTTTCTCCTTCTCTTCATCTTTCTGATCCTTGCTGGCAGCCATCTGATTGGCTCCCTTTAGCCAATCAGATGGGCTCCCTTCTTCTTCTTTTTATTTCTTTAAAACACTATATATATAAATATATATATATATATATATATATATATATATATATATATATATATATATATATATATATATATATATATATATATATATATATATATATATATATATATATATATATATATATATATATATATATATATATATATATATTGGATGATGATGATGATGATAATAATAATAATAATAATAACCATTCATAATAATAGTAATTATAACGAAAATTCCAAACTTCCGATAAAATACTATAATTAACAATATAATTTAGATTAACCGAACATAATATTAATTTCAAATATCAAAATATAAATTCTCCAAATAATCATTATAATATTTCATAATTAAATATATAATATTTCTTCAATTATACCCACATATAATATTAAAATAAAATTATGATTAATAATACATTTTTCCAATCATATATATAGATATATACACATTTAATAAGATATAACTTCAATATTTGCTTTACCATAGAAAAATATAAAATAATACATTTCCATATAAAAATAAAATTTTATAAAATAATTAAAAATTCAGGGTATTACACTCTTCCCCCTTTAAGAAAATTCATCCCCAAATTTTCAAACACAACACCTTTCAAATAAACTTCTCCAGCACGCTTCCACTGCGTGCTTTGACATACTATCTTAATAACAAATAACATATCAAGTTCAAGAGAACACATACTTTATAACCTTATAAAAATCATATAAATAAACCTCCAACAAAACTTATTCCAATAACAGTATCCAGTCTAACTAAACCTTAAAACAAATCCTTAATAATTGTTTATCCTTAAATCTTGATTTAATCTCAGATAAAACTAATATAACCTTTGATTTCACATCCAATCAATGGTAATTTTAAATATATCTTTTCCTTAGGTTCTCATCAATACTAAAGCTAATATTAATATCTAACTTACCACTTCCATTTATTACTTATTATATTTGGTCATATAAGAATCCAACACATAATTCTAAATTAATAACTTTATTTAATATTCCATTATTCCTTTCCATACTAATAATTATTACTTAATCTATTATAATCTCAATAAATATTTTCATGTTTAATATCTCGCAAAAATCACAATTTCTATTATATTTGATCATGAACAATAACTCTAATAATAATTCCCTTATTCATTTCATTCATCAATTAAAACATATCAAAACTTAACAATTTTTTTCCCACTCTTACTTGGCCTAGCTAATTTCTCCAATAAATATAAACTTTTATCTTATTAATTTGAAATCATCACATACGCGTGCATAATAATTGATATGCTAAGCCATTAGTTCTACCATTTCATCTCAACATCCTTATATTAACAAAGTCATCAAGAAATTCTGTTAACTTTAAAACATATCTCACTTTTTCCTAATTATTTCAGACTTACTCCCTTTTTATAAAATACTTCGGTATCATGATTTAAACAGCTATTGCCTCGCAATTAAGTACATTTAACACATAACATTAACTCTCTTAAATTTTCCATTTACGTCATGCTAAATATCACATTCCGAGTCATTTAACTTATCCATATAAAAATAATGAATTGATTCATACCATTAATATTCAATAAAATCTCTTTGCAACTCTTGTATCTTTACCAATCTATGTTATTCTAAATTTATCTCAACTTAAAACATATACACTTCATAAATACTCCCAATTAATAACTTCACTTTATTACCTAATAAAATTCTTTTCCCTACCAAAAATCATTACCTAATTTTTAATCATTCCCATGATATATTATCTCATCTTGAGGACTTAAATCCATTTCAGGTATGTTCAAAATTGTTTAAGTTTCCAAAACTATTTGGAATCATTTGTAAGAATCAAAACATTTTCATTTTTATTTTAGAACTCAAGGTACTGTGTCTAGGGGTGATACACAATATGCAACCTTGATGCAATTATTGATGAGGTACATGATGTATGCATAATGATATATGATTTCATAATGCTTGACTTGACACATGTGGACAGATACACTTGACACAAGTACAGGGTCCCAAAATAATAAACTCTCAAAACTATCTTTGAAATCATACTTTAAAATTAGTTATCATCTTTAAACTCATTTAAAATAGTCCATTTCCAAACCATTTAAAATGTTGAATTAAATCATTTTATATCCTCCTGGATTAAGTTCTTGGGAATTCTCAAATTCACTGTTCATAAACCTTAACGTCTTATCACTTTATAAAGAAAATTCAAATCACTGCACTCTGATCATATTCTATTCACCCAAGAATTTTCACCACTATAGAATTTCTACTAGCACCACACATACATATGTCCTTTTCCCATAATCACAACTCTAAGAAAAATCATCAAATTCATCATATCATACAAGCATACAACACATACAACATACACACTCCAATAATTAATACCAATACTCATCATAACACCACGTTACGCTAAATTGGAAGCAAAGGAAACTTCAGAAGATAATTAGGAATCCTATACTCTGCATGTTATAGAACAAGGACCCTCCATAACTTTCTTAACTTTAGACATACTGGAGGTCACAAGATCTCTGCTCTAATACCATCTTTGTCACACCCCGAACCCGAGGGCACGTGACCGGCACTAGGACATGAGAAATGCACGTGACTACTAGTACCTATAGTAAGCCTGACCTCACACTATACAACAAAATACTACATAATAGGGCTATAAGCCCACACGTTAAGCAAATCCAAGCCAACATCAATTTAAATCAAAGCCACATTGGGCTAATAACTCAATTATCTCAAAAATATCATTTATCATACAATTGAATTCTGTTTAATGATAATATCTCAACTCAAAAAATACATAACAACTGATAATGAATAGAATACAGATGTCAAGAATAAGATTGCGGAGTTCTAAAGTACCAAGACAATTATATGCATATTAATTATATAACTCAATACTTAATATTATGAAATACTACCGAAGGATAACTAACAGTTTAACTCAATTTACAACTCCTTTACAAACTCATTCTCCAACCTGAAAATAATAATTTGAACAAGAATGAGCGTCCGAATCAGTGAATGATATAAACTAATATATTAAACTGGTGTCCTACACACAGATTTCTAATATTCGTGCTATGCACCATGTCACTGAGACAGACAAATCACATAATCAAGTAAGGATGAGATACAGTCCACAGTACCATACTAATACCCAATATGGGGAGCCAATCCCCTATCCTGCCTCTCTGAATCCAATAATCTATCTCTTATGTCCAATGGGCCCGGCCGTCATTAGTCTATACCATGCAACCTTGACTTGACTGATAGCGGCCCTGACGGTGAGCAGGCCCGGCCAGCATTCATCGGTCATAGATCATCTTCTCAGTCTCATCATAATCATAATCATAATCATAATTATAATCATATCCATAATACTAAGTGATACTATATCCTCCTGATCTCCATCTGTCAACCACAATCATCATGAAATATCAAATATCAAGTCATCAATCACAATCAAATATTAACATGCATCTATGCAAATAATAATGCTTAATATATATATATATATATATATATATATATATATATATATATATATATATATATATATATATATATATATATATATATATATATATATATATATATATATATATATATATATATATATATATATATAAATATATATAGTGCAGATGTATGAGAATGAAAGAATAATATATTAGAAAGCATCACTCACCTTGCTGATGGTGCGTCTAACCAACTGCTCTTGGAAGTACGACTCTGGAAAACAGAAAGACGCCAGAACGTGAACACTGAACGACAATAGATATTATCAAAATACAAACGAGTTATTTATCAAAACATAACCAAAAGAATATTAAAACCCTTGCTGAGAATTTCAGTATAATCTCCACAGGTCTCAAACACTACCCAAAGACAACAGAGAGCAAAGACACTTCTAGTTAACTTTAATATCCCAATATCACATCAACGACCCCTCTTAGGTCGCCCTAACTCACAATTATTATCACAACTCAACTATCAATTCTATTCATAAACACCACAATAACAATTACTAGATATATCCAATAACATAACTCAAAATATAGAAATCAAGAGATTCAGATTTACCCTCACAAACTCCGATTACACGAACATTGAAAACTGCACAAGAAAGGCGAAACGAAACTGCCAAATCTGTCCCATGCGCCACCGCCACGCGCCGCCACTATTGATGATGAATCTGGGTGATCTTCACACCAACAGGTTTGCCTCGATGCCGAGATCACGAAAATCACATTCATTCGCCACCAGTTGCCGGCGTATTGCCAAAAATATCCCTCAACCATTCGGTTTCCATATCTCTGATCTCCGCTTCTGGCGAGCCTCAGGGGACGAGACAGGTACCGATCGAAAGCTCTCGAGGTGAGGAGTCGAACGGCATTAGTCTTGCTCGATTTGGTTGCCGATGTCTGCCAAAATCTGGATTTGAAGTTTCAACGCCGGCGAATCCTTCTCTCCCCACGTATGCCGCTATCTACCGCCTGATCGGGGTACTGCCGCTTCCTTTGGAGTTGCCGGACGATGCTCTACTTAGTGGTGGTGGCGGTGCTCGACACCACTGGCCGAAACCCCACCAACGGTCTCTCTCTCTCGGTCTCTTTCTCCTTCTCTTCATCTTTCTGATCCTTGCTGGCAGCTATCTTATTGGCTCCCTTTAGCCAATCAGATGGCCTCCCTTCTTCTTCTTTTTATTTCTTTAAAACACTAAGTGTGTGTGTATATATATATATATATATATATATATATATATATATATATATATATATATATATATATATATATATATATATATATATATATATATATATATATATATATATATATATATATATATATATATATATATATATATATATATATATATATATATATGACAAATCAGATGATGATGATGACGACGATGATAATAATAATAATAATAATAATTCAATTAATAAAAACCATTCATAATAATAATAATTATAATGAAAATTTCAAATTTCTGATAAAATACTATAATTAACAATATAATTTAGATTAACTGTACATAATATTAATTTCAGATATCAAAATATAAATTCTCCAAATAATCATTATAATATTTCATAATTAAATATATAATACTTCTTCAATTATATTCACATATAACATTAAAATAAAATTATGATTAATAATACATTTTTCCAATCATATATATATATATATATATATATATATATATATATATATATATATATATATATATATATATATATATATATATATATATATATATATATATATATATATATATATATATATATATATATACACATTTAATAAAATATAACTTCAATATTTGCTTTAATATAGAAAAACATAAAATAATACATTTCCGTATAAAAATAGGATTTTATAAAATAATTGAAAATTCAGAGTATTACAAAAATAATGAAAATAATTATTATTTTGAAATACTCATTGATTGACATGCATATATGTCTATTGATATCCATATGGTATAGGAATGCATGTGTTGGTTCATAATTAGATGAATGAGATCAAGATCAACCATCATAAGAGCATTCCATTCCATTATTATTTGAGAATGTAAAAGTGGAATATGATTTATATGTATCTCCAATTCCAATACTCATAAACCCAAAACTAAAAGAGCGATCGTCAACATCTTGAGTTGTTGCATTTTTATTTTTTCCACATTGTTTCATGTCCTCCTCTTCTTTATTCATGATTTTCATGTTGTATTGCATGAGTAAAATTTGCTTCGCAATAAAAATGGCTTAAAGATTGATTTTCCTCAGTAACAAAAAATTATCATCATCATCATCATCATCATCATTATCATTATCTTACGATTCAAGATATCAAATTAATTTGTCTTTTTCTATTTTTTATTGTATACTTGGCATATTGAATAATTTTTATATATTTTCACGATATATTAATATTTTCATGATATATTCGATTTATCATAATTTCCTCTAAAGATTTTGCCAATATAGAAACATTTCATAAAATATCATGAATATTTTGTGATATTTTGATATTTCATACAAAATTCTGCCAAAAAAAGATTATAATAATCCATCTTTATATCGAGACTCTCTGAAATACGATATTGTTGGACACAGCAGGTATAATCAATAAGATAAATGTAGAATAATAATAACACTAGTAATTTAATGTGGTTCGCCCTTTATTTTAGGCTACGTCCATGAGATAAACTCCGAATAATAGTTCTTCCACTAATAAAATTAATGGGTAAAAGAGAGAGACAATACAACAATTTGAGATAAATCTAAAATAGTGGCACTCAAGTGTTTCTCAAAAACACCCTAAAAATATTTTTCTCTCACTATTTTGTCACTCCCCTTTTAGGAACTATTTACTAAAACTCTCAAAGAACCCACTTTTTCTTTTTTCTTATCTTGCAAATTTATGCAAGTCTATTTCAAGCAATTACATTTTTAGTTTTTTTTTCCTAGCTATTAAGTAAGGAAGAATCGCTTCAATACACTGAAATCAAAAAATAAAGAAATAATTATTAATTCCGATAAAGATGCATAAAAAGATTTAAAGTAAAAAAAAATAAAGGTTGTAAATGAGTGAATTGCTTAAATAAATACGAAAGTTGAAGAGAAAAAATTACTATTCGAGTATTTTATATTAGTTTTACTTATAATTTTTTAGTGATTTTCTTTTGTAAGTTGAAAACTATATTAAATTTAGGAATATTTTATTGTTTGATATTATTGTTCATAAATAATATGTATTTCATTTAATTTTCTTAATAGCTTATATTTTAGTGTTATGATGTATTTATGCTTTTTCTTAAATAATATCAAATTAAAAAGTTTAAATAATAATAAAGAGCATGATGGATGAGAAACATATTTTCTTTATTTCTTGATGTCATTGTTGAGTTTATGTAAATCTTATTTAGTTTCTAATTTTAGTTTTTTTTTATCGTCTTGTTTAAGTGTTATTTTTCCTATTACAAAATTTTTTTATGATAAATTTACATTTATTATCATTTTTTTAATTTCATACAATTAATTTTCTTTTTTTTTTGAACAATAATATAACTAATTTTGTTTATTTAAAAAATTTAAAAATAAATTAAATCATGAATTTAATATTAATTCTAATCACATGCATCGCACGTCAAAAAAATAGTAAAATAAAATGTATGAAAATTTATTTTGCATTAATTAAAATTAGATAAAAAGTGATATTTAGCTCTCTACATATAAATAGTCAAATTAATTTTTTTTATTTATTAAATATAAAAAGTCTATTAAAATATTATTTTTCAGATAAATTATTATACTAAAGAGTTTAATATATATAAAAAATGCATTGAAAATATTCTAGATCCTTTGAGCTTTAGCATAAAAAAAAGTCAAATAAATAATAAAAATTTTTAAAATTTTAATAAAATTATTATCATTAAATAAAAAATAATATTTATTAGAGAAGCTAATGGATTTGTTATATAAAGAAATATATATTTATTATTAAATTATTTTTTAGTGTAAAAAAAAAAAAAAAATCAGATGAAGTGTCTCTTTTAATTTTTTGGGCCAAAAGTTGAAGTGACTCGTTGATTGTTCAAAAAATTTATGTTTGGACCCTAAAAATGCACGAAAAGATTCGAATGGGTCGTTTACAAACCGACAATTAATACATTCTCATGGAAATTTTGATATAACTAAAAATAGTGCCTATCAATAATTAATGTTGCTACCGACCTTCAATTAATGAAACTAACGATGCTCTTATATGGGACCCACCAGAATAAGTCCCAAGTCTTTGATTATTGGTCATCTCCAATTGAGAAAAAATAACCGGTCAATCACTGATGAGGGACAAAAATGGCATCTATAGGAAGGTTTTCATTTTTCTCTATATATAGAAGGAACAAAGGTAAAATAGACAGATCTCTCTCTCTCTATACTCTCTCTCTAGCCTAAATTCTCTCAACTGGCTTGCTGACTTGGGCGTCGGAGGTTCCCTCGGAGGTCAGCCTCCGGGAGCCTTTGACCCTCTTTCTTTCTATATGCAGGTCCTACCCCTTATGGGGCTCTCCCTCTACAGTCCATGATAATTTCAGACTCATCAAAATGGGGTCGTCTGTGGGGACGGCACAAAAAGTCGTATCCCAACCTCTATTTCTACCGGAAATCATTTTTTCGGTCACCAATATTCTTGATCATCACAGATTTAGCCTTTACCGACATTGATCTAAGAGATTTGAGTATTTATCTCCAACAAAAAATCAACAAAAAGAAAAAAGCAAGAAATATCAATTCGAGAGAGAGGAGAGAGAAAATAGATTGCCATAGCTATTTGCCCATCTCCGATGACCATTAGATAACACCTCCACCACAAGGAACAAGTCCACACGCCGATTGGTCATCCTTTAGAAAATCATCGTGAATCGACGTTAGAAATAGCCGCACCTCCCATCCAAAGCCGATGGTCATTGAAAACTTCCAGCCACATTTTTTGCTGAGTCACAACTCTATTCACGACGATTTTTACATTAATGAGATCCTCGTGATTCTAGCTTCATTTTGGTACCAATTATGTAGCCAATCTATTACTGGAAAGATAGATTAAAAAATTAGCAACCAAATCTCTGCAAACATATTCCAGTCAGAATCTGAGGTGTATCGCCAATCGGTCACCGGCAAGTGAGTCCCACGTGCCATGAAAACTTATTTGCTAAAGACCAGAAGTAAAGGCCGAAGGTTGAAGGTCGAAGGATGAAGGACGAAGGTTAAAGGCCAAAGGTCAGAGGCCAGAGGACGAAGGCCAAAGGTCGAAGACGAAGCCCGAAGGTCAGAGGCCAGAGGACGAAGGCCAAAGGTTAGAGGTCGGAGGATGAAGGCCAAAGGTCGAAGCCAAAGGCTGAAGGCCAGAGGACGAAGGCCAAAGGTCAAAGGACGAAGGCCAAAGGTCGAAGGTCGAAGGTTAAAGGCCAAAGGCCAAAGGCCAGAGGCTGAAGCCAGAAGGACAAAGGCCAAAGGTCAAAGACGAAGGCCGAAGGTTAGAGGCCAGAGGATGAAGGTGAAAGCTAGAGGCTGAAGGTTAAAGACGAAGGCCGAAGGCTAGAGGACGAAGGCCGAAGGTTGAAGGACGAAGGCAGAAGGCCGAAGGTCAAAGGTCGAATGTCAAAGGCCAAAGGCCAGAGGCTGAAGCCAGAAGGACAAAGGCCAAAGGTCAAAGACGAAGGCCGAAGGTCAGAGGCCAGAGGACGAAGGCCAAAGGACGAAGGTGAAAGCTAGAGGCTGAAGGTTAAAGACAAAGGCCGAAGGCCAGAGGACGAAGGCCGAAAGTTGAAGGACGAAGGCCGAAGGTCAAAGGTCAAAGGTCAAAGGCCAAAGGCCAAAGGCCAGAGGCCGAAGCCAAAAGGATGAAGGCCAAAGGTCAAAGACGAAGGCCGAAGGTCAGACGCCATAGGACGAAGGCAAAAGCTAGAGGCTGAAGGTTAAAAATGATGGCTGAAGGTCGAAGTCAAAGGATGAAGACCGGAGGCTGGAGATCAGAGGCCAGAGGACGAAGGCCAAAAGTCCAAGACAAAGCCTGAAGGTCAGAGGCTGGAGGACGAAGGCCAAAAGTCCAAGATAGAGGTATATTTATCTATATTAAATAAATAAATAACTAATTTTAACATATTATTTTAAGTATTTTATCACATTAATTAATTCAAATTAAAAAATACAAAATTAATTTAATTTTAAAATTAATTTAAAATATAATTATGTTTTTCAAATAATATCCACTTTAAATTTTTAAATATACAAATAAATTACCATTCTTCTTTTCAAGTTGGAGAAAAACAAAGAACTAATAATTATTATCACATTAATAATTAAAAAAAGATAGAGCTAACTGATTATATTCAATTAAAATAAGATAGAGATATATTTATCTAATTTATCTAAATTACATAAATAGAAAAACTCATTTTAACATATTATTTTAATTATCAAATTAATTAATTCAAATTTAAAAAGAAATGCATTTATCTCTAAATTTTCCAAATATATTTCTCATATGTAGATATGAGTATTATATAAATTAAATTCCTAGTTTTTCTTAGACTTATATTACATTACTCTATTTCTAGCAATTACACTTTTAGTTTTTTTTTCCTAGCTACTAAGCAAGGAAGAATCGCTTCAATACACTGAAATCAAAAAATAAAATAATAATTATTAATTCCGATAAAGATGCATAAAATGATTTAAAGTAAAAAAAATAAAGGTTGTAAATGAGTGAATTGCTTAAATAAATACGAAAGTTGAAGAGAAAAAATTACTATTCGAGTATTTTATATTAGTTTTACTTATAATTTTTTAGTGATTTTCTTTTGTAAGTTGAAAACTATATTAAATTTAGGAATATTTTATTGTTTGATATTATTGTTCATAAATAATATGTATTTCATTTAATTTTCTTAATAGCTTATATTTTAGTGTTATGATGTATTTATGCTTTTTCTTAAATAATATCAAATTAAAAAGTTTAAATAATAATAAAGAGCATGATGGATGAGAAACATATTTTCTTTATTTCTTGATGTCATTGTTGAGTTTATATAAATCTTATTTAGTTTCTAATTTTAGTTTTTTTTTTATCGTTTTGTTTAAGTGTTATTTTTCCTATTACAAAATTTTTTTATGATAAATTTACATTTATTATCATTTTTTTAATTTCATACAATTAATTTTCTTTTTTTTTTTGAACAATAATATAACTAATTTTGTTTATTTAAAAAATTTAAAAATAAATTAAATCATGAATTTAATAATAATTCTAATAACATGCATCGCACGTCAAAAAAATAGTAAAATAAAATGTATGAAAATTTGTTTTGCATTAATTAAAATTAGATAAAAAGTGATATTTAACTCTCTACATATAAATAGTCAAATTAATTTTTTTTATTTATTAAATATAAAAAGTCTATTAAAATATTATTTTTCAGATAAATTATTATATTAAAGAGTTTAATATATATAAAAAATGCATTAAAAATATTCTATACCCTTTGAGCTTTAGCATAAAAAAAAGTCAAATAAATAATAAATATTTTTAAAATTTTAATAAAATTATTATCATTAAATAAAAAATAATATTTATTAGAGAAGCTAATGGATTTGTTATATAAAGAAATATATATTTATTATTAAATTATTTTTTGGTGTAAAAAAAAAAAAAAATCAGATGAAGTGTCTCTTTTAATTTTTTGGGCCAAAAGTTGAAGTGACTCGTTGATTGTTCAAAAAATTTATGTTTGGACCCTAAAAATGAACGAAAAGATTCGAATGGGTCGTTTAACAACCGACAATTAATACATTCTCATGGAAATTTTGATATAACTAAAAATAGTGCTTATCAATAATTAATGTTGCTACCGACCTTCAATTAATGAAACTAACGATGCTCTTATATGCGACCCACCAGAATAAGTCCCAAGTCTTTGATTATTGGTCATCTCCAATTGAGAAAAAATAACCGGTCAATCACTGATGAGGGATAAAAATGACCTTTATAGGAGGGTCTTCATTTTTCTCTATATATAGAAGGAACAAAGGTAAAATAGACAGATCTCTCTCTCTGTAGACTCTCTCTCTAGCCTAAATTCTCTCAATTGGCTTGCTGACTTGGGCGTCGGAGGTTCCCTCGGAGGTCAGCCTCCGGGAGCCTTTGACCCTCTTTCTTTCTATATGCAGGTCCTACCCCTTATGGGGCTCTCCTTCTACAGTCCATGATGATTTCAGACTCATCAAAATGGCGCCGTCTATGGGGACGGCACAAAAAGTCGTATCCCAACCTCTATTTCTACCAAAAATCATTTTTTCGGTCACCAATATTCTTGATCATCACAGATTTAGCCTTTACCGACATTGATCTAAGAGATTTGAGTATTTATCTCCAACAAAAAATTAACAAAAAGAAAAAAGCAAGAAATATCAATTCGAGAGAGAGGAGAGAAAAAATAGATTGCCATAGCTATTTGCCCATCTCCGATGACCATTAGATAACACCTCCACCACCAGAAACAAGTCCACACGCCGATTGGTCATCCTTCAGAAAATCATCGTGAATCGACGTTAGAAATAGCCGCACCTCCCATCCAAAGCCGATGGTCATTGAAAACTTCGAGCCACATTTTTTGCTGAGTCACAACTCTATTCACGACGATTTTTACATTAATAAGATCCTCGTGATTCTAGCTTCATTTTGGTACCAATTATGTAGCCAATCTATTGCTGGAAAGATAGATTAAAAAATTAGCAACCAAATCTCTGCAAACATATTCCAGTCAGAATCTGCGGTGTATCGCCAATCGGTCACCGGCAAGTGAGTCCCACGTGCCATGAAAACTTATTTGCTAAAGACCAGAAGTAAAGGCTGAAGGTCGAAGGTCGAAGGATGAAGGACGAAGGTTAAAGGCCAAAGGTCAGAGGCCAGAGGACGAAGGCTAAAGGTTAGAGGTCGGAGGATGAAGGCCAAAGGTCGAAGCCAAAGGCTGAAGGCTAGAGGACGAAGGCCGAAGGTCGAAGGACGAAGGCCGAAGGTCGAAGGACGAAGGCCGAAGGTCGAAGGTCAAAGGTCAAAGGCCAAAGGCCAGAGGCTGAAGCCAGAAAGACAAAGGCCAAAGGTCAAAGACGAAGGCCGAAGGTCAGAGGCCAGAGGACGAAGGTGAAAGCTAGAGGCTGAAGGTTAAAGACGAAGGCCGAAGGCTAGAGGACGAAGGCCGAAGGTCGAAGGACGAAGGCCGAAGGTTGAAGGACGAAGGCCGAAGGCCGAAGGTCAAAGGTCAAAGGTCAAAGGCCAAAGGCCAGAGGCTGAAGCTAGAAGGACAAAGGCCAAAGGTCAAAGACGAAGGCCGAAGGTTAGAGGCCAGAGGACGAAGGCCAGAGGACGAAGGTGAAAGCTAGAGGCTGAAGGTTAAAGACAAAGGCCGAAGGCCAGAGGACGAAGGCCGAAGGTCGAAGGACGAAGGAAGAAGGTTGAAGGACGAAGGCCGAAAGCCGAAGGTCAAAGGTCAAAGGTCAAAGGCCAAAGGCCAAAGGCCAGAGGCCGAAGCCAAAAGGACGAAGGCCAAAGGTCAAAGACGAAGGCCTTAGGTCAGACGCCAGAGGACGAAGGCAAAAGCTAGAGGCTGAAGGTTAAAAATGATGGCTGAAGGTCGAAGTCAAAGGATGAAGACCGGAGGCCGGAGATCAAAGGCCAGAGGACGAAGGCCAAAAGTCCAAGACAAAGCCTGAAGGTCAGAGGCTGGAGGACGAAGGCCAAAAGTCCAAGATAGAGGTATATTTATCTATATTAAATAAATAAATAACTAATTTTAACATATTATTTTAAGTATTTTATCACATTAATTAATTCAAATTAAAAAATACAAAATTAATTTATTTTTAAAATTAATTTAAAATATAATTATGTTTTTCAAATAATATCCACTTTAAATTTTTAAATATACAAATAAATTACCATTCTTCTTTTCAAGTTGGAGAAAAACAAAGAACTAATAATTATTATCACATTAATAATTAAAAAAAGATAGAGCTAACTGATTATATTCAATTAAAATAAGATAGAGATATATTTATCTAATTTATCTAAATTAAATAAATAGAAAAACTCATTTTAACATATTATTTTAATTATCAAATTAATTAATTCAAATTTAAAAAGTAATGCATTTATCTCTAAATTTTCCAAATATATTTATCATATGTAGATATGAGTATTATATAAATTAAATTCCTAGTTTTTCTTAGACTAATATTACATTATTCTATTTCTAGCAATTACACTTTTAGTTTTTTTTTCCTAGCTATTAAGTAAGGAAGAATCGCTTCAATACACTGAAATCAAAAAATAAAGAAATAATTATTAATTCCGATAAAGATGCATAAAATGATTTAAAGTAAAAAAAAATAAAGGTTGTAAATGAGTGAATTGTTTAAATAAATATGAAAGTTGAAGAGAAAAAATTACTATTCGAGTATTTTATATTAGTTTTACTTATAATTTTTTAGTGATTTTCTTTTTTAAGTTGAAAACTATATTAAATTTAGGAATATTTTATTGTTTGATATTATTGTTCATAAATAATATGTATTTCATTTAATTTTCTTAATAGCTTATATTTTAGTGTTATGATGTATTTATGCTTTTTCTTAAATAATATCAATTTAAAAAGTTTAAATAATAATAAAGAGCATGATGGATGAGAAACATATTTTCTTTATTTCTTGATGTCATTGTTGAGTTTATGTAAATCTTATTTAGTTTCTAATTTTAGTTTTTTTTTTATCGTCTTGTTTAAGTGTTATTTTTCCTATTACAAAATTTTTTTATGATAAATTTACATTTATTATCATTTTTTTAATTTCATACAATTAATTTTCTTTTTTTTTGAACAATAATATAACTAATTTTGTTTATTTAAAAAATTTAAAAATAAATTAAATCATGAATTTAATAATAATTCTAATCACATGCATCGCACGTCAAAAAAAAAGTAAAATAAAATGTATGAAAATTTGTTTTGCATTAATTAAAATTAGATAAAAAGTGATATTTAGCTCTCTACATATAAATAGTCAAATTAATTTTTTTTTATTTATTAAATATAAAAATTCTATTAAAATATTATTTTTCAGATAAATTATTATACTAAAGAGTTTAATATATATAATAAATGTATTGAAAATATTCTAGATCCTTTGAGCTTTAGCATAAAAAAAAATTAAATAAATAATAAATATTTTTAAAATTTTAATAAAATTATTATCATTAAATAAAAAATAATATTTATTAGAGAAGCTAATGGATTTGTTATATAAAGAAATATATATTTATTATTAAATTAGTTTTTGGTGTAAAAAAAAAAAAAATCAGATGAAGTGTCTCTTTTAATTTTTTGGGCCAAAAGTTTGAAGTGACTCGTTGATTGTTCAAAAAATTTATGTTTGGACCCTAAAAATGCACGAAAAGATTCGAATGGGTCGTTTACAAACCGACAATTAATACATTCTCATGGAAATTTTGATATAACTAAAAATAGTGCTTATCAATAATTAATGTTGCTACCGACCTTCAATTAATGAAACTAACGATGCTCTTATATGGGACCCACCAGAATAAGTCCCAAGTCTTTGATTATTGGTCATCTCCAATTGAGAAAAAATAACCGGTCAATCACTGATGAGGAATAAAAATGGCATCTATAGGAGGGTTTTCATTTTTCTTTATATATAGAAAGAACAAAGGTAAAATAGACAGATCTCTCTCTCTCTATACTCTCTTTCTAGCCTAAATTCTCTCAACTGGCTTGCTGACTTGAGCGTCGGAGGTTTACTCAGAGGTCAGCCTCCGGGAGCTTTTGACCCTCTTTCTTTCTATATGCAGGTCCTACCCCTTATGGGGCTCTCCCTCTACAGTCCATGATGATTTTAGACTCATCAAAATGGGGTCGTCTGTGGGGACGGCACAAAAAGTCGTATCCCAACCTATATTTCTACCGGAAATCATTTTTTCGGTCACCAATATTCTTGATCATCATAGATTTAGCCTTTACCGACATTGATCTAAGAGATTTGAGTATTTATCTCCAACAAAAAATCAACAAAAAGAAAAAAGCAAGAAATATCAATTCGAGAGAGAGGAGAGAGAAAATAGATTGCCATAGCTATTTGCCCATCTCCGATGACCATTAGATAACACCTCCACCACCAGGAACAAGTCCACATGCCGATTGGTCATCCTCCAGAAAATCATCGTGAATCGACATTAGAAATAGCCCCACCTCCCATCCAAAGCCGATGGTCATTGAGAACTTCCAGCCACATTTTTTGCTGAGTCACAACTCTATTCACGACGATTTTTACATTAATGAGATCCTCGTGATTCTAGCTTCATTTTGGTACCAATTATGTAGCCAATCTATTACTGGAAAGATAGATTAAAAAATTAGCAACCAAATCTCTGCAAACATATTCCAGTCAGAATCTGAGGTGTATCGCCAATCGGTCACCGGCAAGTGAGTCCCACGTGCCATGAAAACTTATTTGCTAAAGACCAGAAGTAAAGGCCGAAGGTTGAAGGTCAATGGATGAAGGACGAAGGTTAAAGGCCAAAGGTCAGAGGCCAAAGGACGAAGGCCAAAGGTCGAAGACGAAGCCCGAAGGTCAGAGGCCAGAGGACGAAGGCCAAAGGTTAGAGGTCGGAGGATGAAGGCCAAAGGTCGAAGCCAAAGGCTGAAGGCCAGAGGACGAAGGCCAAAGGTCAAAGGACGAAGGCCGAAGGTCGAAGGTCAAAGGTCAAAGGCCAAAGGCCAGAGGCTGAAGCCAGAAGGACAAAGGCCAAAGGTCAAAGACGAAGGCCGAAGGTTAGAGGCCAGAGGACGAAGGTGAAAGCTAGAGGCTGAAGGTTAAAGACGAAGGCCGAAGGCTAGAGGACGAAGGCCGAAGGTTGAAGGACGAAGGCCGAAGGCCGAAGGTCAAAGGTCGAATGTCAAAGGCCAAAGGCCAGAGGCTGAAGCCAGAAGGACAAAGGCCAAAGGTCAAAGACGAAGGCCGAAGGTCAGAGGCCAGAGGACGAAGGCCAAAGGATGAAGGTGAAAGCTAGAGGCTGAAGGTTAAAGACAAAGGCCGAAGGCCAGAGGACGAAGGCCGAAAGTTGAAGGACGAAGGCCGAAGGTCAAAGGTCAAAGGTCAAAGGCCAAAGGCCAAAGGCCAGAGGCCGAAGCCAAAAGGATGAAGGCCAAAGGTCAAAGACGAAGGCCGAAGGTCAGACGCCATAGGACGAAGGCAAAAGCTAGAGGCTGAAGGTTAAAAATGATGGCTGAAGGTCGAAGTCAAAGGATGAAGACCGGAGGCCGGAGATCAAAGGCCAGAGGACGAAGGCCAAAAGTCCAAGACAAAGCCTGAAGGTCAGAGGCTAGAGGACGAAGGCCAAAAGTCTAAGATAGAGGTATATTTATTTATATTAAATAAATAAATAACTAATTTTAACATATTATTTTAAGTATTTTATCACATTAATTAATTCAAATTAAAAAATACAAAATTAATTTAATTTTAAAATTAATTTAAAATATAATTATGTTTTTCAAATAATATCCACTTTAAATTTTTAAATATACAAATAAATTACCATTCTTCTTTTCAAGTTGGAGAAAAACAAAGAACTAATAATTATTATCACATTAATAATTAAAAAAAGATAGAGCTAACTGATTATATTCAATTAAAATAAGATAGATATATATTTATCTAATTTATCTAAATTAAATAAATAGAAAAACTCATTTTAACATATTATTTTAATTATCAAATTAATTAATTCAAATTTAAAAAGTAATGCATTTATCTCTAAATTTTCCAAATATATTTCTCATATGTAGATATGAGTATTATATAAATTAAATTCCTAGTTTTTCTTAGACTTATATTAAATTATTCTATTTCTAGCAATTACACTTTTAGTTTTTTTTCCTAGCTATTAAGTAAGGAAGAATCGCGTCAATACACTGAAATCAAAAAATAAAGAAATAATTATTAATTCCGATAAAGATGCATAAAATGATTTAAAGTAAAAAAAATAAAGGTTGTAAATGAGTGAATTGCTTAAATAAATACGAAAGTTGAAGAGAAAAAATTACTATTCGAGTATTTTATATTAGTTTTACTTATAATTTTTTAGTGATTTTCTTTTGTAAGTTGAAAACTATATTAAATTTAGGAATATTTTATTGTTTGATATTATTGTTCATAAATAATATGTATTTCATTTAATTTTCTTAATAGCTTATATTTTAGTGTTATGATGTATTTATGCTTTTTCTTAAATAATATCAAATTAAAAAGTTTAAATAATAATAAAGAGCATGATGGATGAGAAACATATTTTCTTTATTTCTTGATATCATTGTTGAGTTTATGTAAGTCTTATTTAGTTTCTAATTTTAGTTTTTTTTTATCGTTTTGTTTAAGTGTTATTTTTCCTATTACAAAATTTTTTTATGATAAATTTACATTTATTATCATTTTTTTAATTTCATACAATTAATTTTCTTTTTTTTTTGAACAATAATATAACTAATTTTGTTTATTTAAAAAATTTAAAAATAAATTAAATCATGAATTTAATAATAATTCTAATCACATGCATCGCACGTCAAAAAAATAGTAAAATAAAATGTATGAAAATTTGTTTTGCATTAATTAAAATTAGATAAAAAGTGATATTTAACTCTCTACATATAAATAGTCAAATTAATTTTTTTTATTTATTAAATATAAAAAATCTATTAAAATATTATTTTTCAGATAAATTATTATACTAAAGAGTTTAATATATATAAAAAATGCATTAAAAATATTCTATATCCTTTGAGCTTTAGCATAAAAAAAAGTCAAATAAATAATAAATATTTTTAAAATTTTAATAAAATTATTATCATTAAATAAAAAATAATATTTATTAGAGAAGCTAATGGATTTGTTATATAAGGAAATATATATTTATTATTAAATTATTTTTTGGTGTAAAAAAAAAAAAAAATCAGATGAAGTGACTCTTTTAATTTTTTGGGCCAAAAGTTGAAGTGACTCGTTGATTGTTCAAAAAATTTATGGACCCTAAAAATGCACGAAAAGATTCGAATGGGTCGTTTAACAACCGACAATTAATACATTCTCATGGAAATTTTGATATAACTAAAAATAGTGCTTATCAATAATTAATGTTGCTACCGACCTTCAATTAATGAAACTAACGATGCTCTTATATGCGACCCACCAGAATAAGTCCCAAGTCTTTGATTATTGGTCATCTCCAATTGAGAAAAAATAACCGGTCAATCACTTATGAGGGACAAAAATAGCCTTTATAGGAGGGTCTTTATTTTTCTCTATATATAGAAGGAATAAAGCTAAAATAGACAGATCTCTTTCTCTGTAGACTCTCTCTCTAGCCTAAATTCTCTCAACTGGCTTGCTGACTTGGGCGTCGGAGGTTCCCTCGGAGGTCAGCCTCCGGGAGCCTTTGACCCTCTTTCCTTCTATATGCAGGTCCTACCCCTTATGGGGCTCTCCTTCTACAGTCCATGATGATTTCAGACTCATCAAAATGGCGCCGTCTGTGGGGACGGCACAAAAAGTCGTATCCCAACCTCTATTTCTACCAGAAATCATTTTTTCGGTCACCAATATTCTTGATCATCATAGATTTAGCCTTTACCGACATTGATCTAAGAGATTTGAGTATTTATCTCCAACAAAAAATCAACAAAAAGAAAAAAGCAAGAAATATCAATTCGAGAGAGAGGAGAGAGAAAATAGATTGCCATAGCTATTTTCCGATCTCCGATGACCATTAGATAACACCTCCACCACCAGGAACAAGTCCACACGCCGATTGGTCATCCTTCAGAAAATCATCGTGAATCGACGTTAGAAATAGCCGCACCTCCCATCCAAAGCCGATGGTCATTGAAAACTTCCAGCCACATTTTTTGCTGAGTCACAACTCTATTCACGACGATTTTTACATTAATGAGATCCTCGTGATTCTAGCTTCATTTTGGTACCAATTATGTAGCCAATCTATTGCTGGAAAGATAGATTAAAAAATTAGCAACCAAATCTCTGCAAACATATTCCAGTCAGAATCTGCGGTGTATCGCCAATCGGTCACCGGCAAGTGAGTCCCACGTGCCATGAAAACTTATTTGCTAAAGACCAGAAGTAAAGGCCGAAGGTCGAAGGTCGAAGGATGAAGGTTAAAGGCCAAAGGTCAGAGGCCAGAGGACGAAGGCCAAAGGTTAGAGGTCGGAGGATGAAGGCCAAAGGTCGAAGCCAAAGGCTGAAGGCCAGAGGACGAAGGACGAAGGCCGAAGGTCGAAGGTCAAAGGTCAAAGGCCAAAGGCCAGAGGCTGAAGCCAGAAGGACAAAGGCCAAAGGTCAAAGACGAAGGCCAAAGGTCAAAGACGAAGGCCGAAGGTCAGAGGCCAGAGGACGAAGGTGAAAGCTAGAGGCTGAAGGTTAAAGACGAAGGCCGAAGGCTAGAGGACGAAGGCCGAAGGTCGAAGTACGAAGGCCGAAGGTTGAAGGACGAAGGCCGAAGGCCGAAGGTCAAAGGTCAAAGGTCAAAGGCCAAAGGCCAGAGGCTGAAGCCAGAAGGACAAAGGCCAAAGGTCAAAGACGAAGGCCGAAGGTTAGAGGCCAGAGGACGAAGGTGAAAGCTAGAGGCTGAAGGTTAAAGACAAAGGCCGAAGGCCAGAGGACGAAGGCCGAAGGTCGAAGGACGAAAGCCGAAGGTTGAAGGACGAAGGCCAAAGGTCAAAGGTCAAAGGTCAAAGGCCAAAGGCCAAAGGCCAAAGGCCAAAGGCCAGAGGCCGAAGCCAAAAGGACGAAGGCCAAAGGTCAAAGACGAAGGCCTTAGGTCAGACGCCAGAGGACGAAGGCAAAAGCTAGAGGCTGAAGGTTAAAAATGATGGCTGAAGGTCGAAGTCAAAGGATGAAGACCGGAGGCCGGAGATCAAAGGCCAGAGGACGAAGGCCAAAAGTCCAAGACAAAGCCTGAAGGTCAGAGGCTGGAGGACGAAGGCCAAAAGTCCAAGATAGAGGTATATTTATCTATATTAAATAAATAAATAACTAATTTTAACATATTATTTTAAGTATTTTATAACATTAATTAATTCAAATTAAAAAATACAAAATTAATTTATTTTTAAAATTAATTTAAAATATAATTATGTTTTTCAAATAATATCCACTTTAAATTTTTAAATATACAAATAAATTACCATTCTTCTTTTCAAGTTGGAGAAAAACAAAGAACTAATAATTATTATCACATTAATAATTAAAAAAAGATAGAGCTAGCTGATTATATTCAATTAAAATAAGATAGAGATATATTTATCTAATTTATCTAAATTAAATAAATAGAAAAACTCATTTTAACATATTATTTTAATTATCAAATTAATTAATTCAAATTTAAAAAGTAATGCATTTATCTCTAAATTTTCCAAATATATTTCTCATATGTAGATATGAGTATTATATAAATTAAATTCCTAGTTTTTCTTAGACTTATATTACATTACTCTATTTCTAGCAATTACACTTTTAGTTTTTTTTTCCTAGCTATTAAGTAAGGAAGAATCGCTTCAATACACTGAAATCAAAAAATAAAGAAATAATTATTAATTCCGATAAAGATGCATAAAATGATTTAAAGTAAAAAAAAATAAAGGTTGTAAATGAGTGAATTGTTTAAATAAATATGAAAGTTGAAGAGAAAAAATTACTATTCGAGTATTTTATATTAGTTTTACTTATAATTTTTTAGTGATTTTCTTTTTTAAGTTGAAAACTATATTAAATTTAGGAATATTTTATTGTTTGATATTATTGTTCATAAATAATATGTATTTCATTTAATTTTCTTAATAGCTTATATTTTAGTGTTATGATGTATTTATGCTTTTTCTTAAATAATATCAAATTAAAAAGTTTAAATAATAATAAAGAGCATGATGGATGAGAAACATATTTTCTTTATTTCTTGATGTCATTGTTGAGTTTATGTAAATCTTATTTAGTTTCTAATTTTAGTTTTTTTTTATCGTCTTGTTTAAGTGTTATTTTTCCTATTACAAAATTTTTTTATGATAAATTTACATTTATTATCATTTTTTTAATTTCATACAATTAATTTTCTTTTTTTTTGAACAATAATATAACTAATTTTGTTTATTTAAAAAATTTAAAAATAAATTAAATCATGAATTTAATAATAATTCTAATCACATGCTTCGCACGTAAAAAAAATAGTAAAATAAAATGTATGAAAATTTGTTTTGCATTAATTAAAGTTAGATAAAAAGTGATATTTAGCTCTCTACATATAAATAGTCAAATTAATTTTTTTTATTTATTAAATATAAAAAGTCTATTAAAATATTATTTTTCAGATAAATTATTATACTAAAGAGTTTAATATATATAAAAAATGCATTGAAAATATTCTAGATCCTTTGAGCTTTAGCATAAAAAAAAGTCAAATAAATAATAAATATTTTTAAAATTTTAATAAAATTATTATCATTAAATAAAAAATAATATTTATTAGAGAAGCTAATGGATTTGTTATATAAAGAAATATATATTTATTATTAAATTATTTTTTGGTGTAAAAAAAAAAAAAAAAATCAGATGAAGTGTCTCTTTTAATTTTTTGGGCCAAAAGTTGAAGTGACTCGTTGATTGTTCAAAAAATTTATGTTTGGACCCTAAAAATGCACGAAAAGATTCGAATGGGTCGTTTAACAACCGACAATTAAAACATTCTCATGGAAATTTTGATAATACTAAAAATAGTGCTTATCAATAATTAATGTTGCTACCGACCTTCAATAAATGAAACTAACGATGCTCTTATATGGGACCCACCAGAATAAGTCCCAAGTCTTTGATTATTGGTCCTCTCCAATTGAGAAAAAATAACCGGTCAATCACTGATGAGGGATAAAAATGATCTCTATAAGAGGGTTTTCATTTTTCTCTATATATAGAAGGAACAAAGGTAAAATAGACAGATCTCTCTCTCTATAAACTCTCTCTCTAGCCTAAATTCTCTCAACTGGCTTGCTGACTTGGGCGTCGGAGGTTCCCTCGGAGGTCAGCCTCCGGGAGCCTTTGACCCTTTTTCTTTCTATATGCAGGTCCTACCTCTTATGGGGCTCTCCCTCTACAGTCCATGATGATTTCAGACTCATCAAAATGGCGCCGTCTGTGGGGACGACACAAAAAGTCGTATCCCAACCTCTATTTCTACCGAAAATCATTTTTTCGGTCACCAATATTCTTGATCATCACAGATTTAGCCTTTACCGACATTGATCTAAGAGATTTGAGTATTTATCTCCAACAAAAAATCAACAAAAAGAAAAAAGCAAGAAATATCAATTCGAGAGAGAGGAGAGAGAAAATAGATTGCCATAGCTATTTGCCCATCTCCGATGACCATTAGATAACACCTCCACCACAAGGAACAAGTCCACACGCCGATTGGTCATCCTTCAGAAAATCATCGTGAATCGACGTTAGAAATAGCCGCACCTCCCATCCAAAGCCGATGGTCATTGAAAACTTCCAGCCACATTTTTTGCTGAGTCACAACTCTATTCACGACGATTTTTACATTAATGAGATCCTCGTGATTCTAGCTTCATTTTGGTACCAATTATGTAGCCAATCTATTGCTGGAAAGATAGATTAAAAAATTAGCAACCAAATCTCTGCAAACATATTCCAGTCAGAATCTGCGGTGTATCGCCAATCGGTCACCGGCAAGTGAGTCCCACGTGCCATGAAAACTTATTTGCTAAAGACCAGAAGTAAAGGCCGAAGGTCGAAGGTCGAAGGATGAAGGACGAAGGTTAAAGGCCAAAGGTCAGAGGCCAGAGGACGAAGGCCAAAGGTCGAAGACGAAGCCTGAAGGTCAGAGGCCAGAGGAAGAAGGCCAAAGGTCGAAGGACGAAGGCCGAAGGTCAAAGGCCAAAAGGCCAGAGGCTGAAGCCAGAAGGACAAAGGCCAAAGGTCAAAGACGAAGGCCGAAGGTCAGAGGCCAGAGGACGAAGGTGAAAGCTAGAGGCTGAAGGTTAAAGACGAAAGCCGAAGGCTAAAGGACGATGGACGAAGGTCGAAGGACGAAGGCCGAAGGTTGAAGGACGAAGGCCAAAGGCCAAAGGCCAGAGGCTGAAGCCAGAAGGACAAAGGCCAAAGGTCAAAGACGAAGGCCGAAGGTCAAAGGCCAGAGGACGAAGGCCAAAGGACGAAGGTGAAAGCTAGAGGCTGAAGGTTAAAGACGAAGGCCGAAGGTCGAAGGACGAAGGCCGAAGGTTGAAGGACAAAGGCCGAAGACCGAAGGTCAAAGATCAAAGGCCAAAGGCCAGAGGCCGAAGCCAAAAGGACGAAGGCCAAAGGTCAAAGACGAAGGCCGAAGGTCAGACGCCAGAGGACGAAGGCAAAAGCTAGAGGCTGAAGGTTAAAAATGATGGCTGAAGGTCGAAGTCAAAGGATGAAGACCGGAGGCCGGAGATCAGAGGCCAGAGGACGAAGGCCAAAAGTCCAAGACAAAGCCTGAAGGTCAGAGGCTGGAGGACGAAGGCCAAAGGTCAAAGGACATAGGACGAAGGCCGAAGGCCGAAGGCCAGAGGCCAAAGCTCGAAGGATGAAGGTCAAAGGTCAAAGACGAAGGCTGAAGGTCAGAGGCCAGAGGATGAAGGCCAAAGGCCACAGGACGAAGGCCAAAGGCAAAGGCCAAAAAGAAAGCTAGAGGAGAAAGCCAGATGAAAATGCTAGAGGGTAAGATGAAGCCTACCAAGTAAAGGCCTTTAATAGACGAATGTCATGACGAGGTGCATGGCAAAGCACGCCAATACATATATGTTTTACATATTTTTCACGCTTTAATTAAATTTTGTGATATTACTTGCCAAAGTATGATGCGAATATGTTGATAATCTTGCATGAAAAAATTATCTATCATGACTATGTAGCATAAAATGCTAAGTCATATTTGATGCTGATACATGATTAGTTGTGCATATCAAATACTATTTTACTACTAGTTATTGTTCAAAAAATGGATTTCAACTAAATCCATTATTTTTGTGGGGGAGTAAGAGTCCCTCAAAATGGCATGATTCAATCAAAATTCATTATTTGAATAACTTACAGCATGCTACATCTACTAATAATTTGCTAAATTGTTATTGCATGCTAAAATTATTATAATTATTAAAGTCTGATTAGACTTCATATGATTCATGTTGCATATAATATATTTTCAGAAAATGCAATCATATAGGTTAAACGAGCATCTTACATAAATTTGTAGCATATAAAGTGCACATATTATATTTTATGCTCGTATAACCCTTGTTTATAGCAGGAAATAATGCAGAATTTTTCATTTGATGCAAACAATAACGCTCAACTTGGCAAAAAGTATCAAGATATTCAATTCAATTGATTAGACATTTGATGATATCAAGTCTAAAGACAAAGAGTTTGGACAAAGTTTCAACAAACAGAATTTGCTGGGTTAAGCTTAAAATGCAAAGAAGCCTAGGCCAAAACCTAACAGGTGGATTCAAGAAGACTATTGGGGTTAGCTCAAAAGAGGAAAGTAGAGGCTAAAAGCCAAATGTGACGAGTACTCCAGGCGAAATCCCAATAGATAAAAGCCCTGGTAAATCCAGGCGAAAAGACCTAGCGAGATTCTAGGCAATATACCTCGCAAATGCGAGATGTGCTTCTTGAAGAAGGAAGTAAAAGCCCTGGTAAATCCAGGCGAAAAGACCTAGCGAGATTCTAGGAAATATACCTCACAAATGCGAGATGTGCTTCTTGAAGAAGGAAGTAAAAGCCCTGGCAAATCCAGGCGAAAAGACCTAGCGAGATTCTAGGTAATATACCTCGCAAATGCGAGATGTGCTTCCTGAAGAAGGAAGTAAAAGCCCTGGTAAATCCAGGCGAAAAGACCTAGCGAGATTCTAGGCAATATACCTCGCAAATGCGAGATGTGCTTCTTGAAGAACGAAGTTAAAACCCTGGTAAATCCAGGCGAAAAGACCTAGCGAGATTCTAAGCAATATACCTCGCAAATGCGAGATGTGCTTCTTGAAGAACGAAGTAAAAGCCCTGGTAAATCCAGGCGAAAAGACCTAGCGAGATCTAGGCGAGAGATCAAGTTCAGCTACACTTAGCTACAAGGCAACAAAAGAAGAAAATGAAGAGTCGAAAAGACTTACACTTTGTCAATGAAGCTACAAAGGGAAAATTTCCCTCTTCGTGGGGGGAAGAAAGATGACTCATAAAAGCAACTTTTAAGCTCTCTGCAAAAGCTACTCAACCACATGGAAAATAAACAAGGAAGATAAAGTACTCAAGAATTGTACAAGGCATTGAAATGAAGCTTTCTGAAGACAAGCCATTTCATTTTAGCAAACAATATTGTATTTGTATAAAATATTCAATTATGTAAATGTACTTGTAAAAAAGAATCATGTACTATACATAAAAGAAAAGAAAAAAAAAAGAAAAAAAAAAAGAAAAGAGAAAAGAAAAAAAAAAGAATAAAAGAAAAGAGAAAAAAAAAAGAAGAAAAAGAAAAAGAAAAGAAAATTATTATTATCATTTAAGTCCTATTGAGACTAGCTCAAAAGATGAAAGCCCAGGCAAATAGCTAGAGGTGATGAGTGCATCAGACAAAGACCCCCAATTTCCAAGCAAATTATCCAATCAGTGAAGCATATATTATTATGTGAGCCTTCGACGGACGAATCAAAGTACCTAAGGCCTCAACAGGCGAAATAACTCTTATTAGAGTCCTTTACCAATGAAGAATATTATATAAGACCTTCCTTGAGAAGGCATATTATTTGAAGACTTGAGGCTATATGGAATCTATAAGTCCATGCTATGATGTGGCATCGAAGACTATAAGACCACCCCCTGAAGTGGCAATCATGTAGCTCGCATCTTTGTTCAGGCATACAACTGCCTCTCGGTCAAGCTAATCAGCTCACCTTATCATTCAGACGCCCAAATGCCTCACATCGGGCTAATTAGCTCGCATTATTATTTACGTGCTCAGACGCCTCTAGATTGAGCTCCTTAGCTCACCCTTTACATTCAAAACATCTAGCAACTTTCGTATTAAGCTCATAAGATGCTGCCAAATTAGCAATTATACCTGCAACGCAAATGAATCACAAGCAAGGAAAGGATATTTCTACTCTCTCAGCCGTCTCTTCAACATGCTTGATCAGACTAGGGAGTGGGGGGCCCCTGATGAGGGACAAAAATGGCCTCTATAGGGGGTCCCCATTTTTCTCTATATATAGAAGGAACAAAGGTAAAATAGACACATCTCTCTCTCTTTAGACTCTCTCTCTAGCCTAAATTCTCTCAACTGGCTTGCTGACTTGGGCGTCGGAGGTTCCCTCGGAGGTCAGCCTCCTAGAGCCTTTGACCCTCTTTCTTTCTATATGCAGGTCCTACCCCTTATGGAGCTCTCTCTCTACAGTCCATGATGATTTCAGACTCATCAATCACCAATCGTGTACAGGTGTTTGTAGGACCACCTGATCATCTCCATTAATAACCGCAACACGCTATTTTCAAAGGGATTTACACTTTGAAATTACTACGTAGTTTATAATTTGTTTTTATTACCTAATTTATAATTTTTTTTTACAACTTGGGTCAAATAAATTTATTAATAAATTTAATTTTGTTTAATATGTTATAATTATCCAACATCACTAAGTTAGTATTTTATTATATTGTATATAATGTGAATTAGATTTTTTTAGTTAGTTTTCAAAAATGAGTTATTTTGTGTTTTATTATGCACTTATATTCTCTTATATTTAATATGTAAATTACTCATTGTCAAATTTTAAATTTCAGTATTTAATCGTGTTACAATGCTAATTGGACTTAATATATATCAAGAGATGGTATTAGAATTATCCCACATATCTAAATTAGTAATTTGCTATACTATATATAATATGGCTTGGATACTCTATTATTTTAAACTAGTAATTATAAGTGGGGTGAAAAAGAGAGTTGAGTAGAATCAAACATGTCATTATTTAAGTTCGGCTCTGTAAAATTATTCTAATGATAGAAGTAATGCATATAATATTGTCTATAAATAGAAGCTTAAATTTTATTTTTTTTTTAAATTTTCTCTTTCTTATTTTTAAAAGCTTATACATATGGATTACACTTCTTAATTTTTAAAAAAAATAAAAAATAAAAAATAAAAATAAAAATAAAAAATAAATAAAGCTTCTTACATGAAATGTCATTCAGTTGGGCTATTAATTTTAGCAAGATAGATGACTTAATGAAAAATAAAAAGAAACTTTATTATTGTATAATATTAATATGCATTGAAGCTTTAATGAATAACTACAATACACAAATGAGACTTTAATTTATTAAATGATACAGTTCATAAGTACTTTAATAAGTTGTGTAACTTAAGTAATAAATAGAATCAAAAAAGAATTTTAAACAAAGATTCTTTTAATAAAAAAATTAATTTTTTTATGCCATGTCATCATATTATAACAAATTGCCTTAAAAAAATAAATTAATTTAATTAGATTTATAATTTCAAAACTAATAAATATAATTGATAAAGTACAAATTAAATTAATTAAAATCATTAGATTTTAATCTAATTGTTAAAAGAATAATAACCATCCATAATAAACAGTACAGTAATCATCAATAGTTACGATTTTATAATAACTATCATAAAAAATTAGTGCAAATATAAAATATACTCTTCATGGCCCAAATGATAAACACAAATTTTCATATAAATTAAAAATTAGAGGTTAATTTAGTTAAAATAATTAATTTTAATTTTTTGAAAAGTACCCTTACAGTAACTCACAACCCAAAAAAATTTTATGGAAAAATATATTAAATTAATAATATTGGACTTTCCCACTCCACCAAAAATAATTTAGATAGACAAATTACATGTGAAAGGAGCAATATTCTCATGCAGAAATTCATTCTACTCTATTTACCACCAATATTTTTTTTTTCAACAAATTTAAAACCCAAGCAACATTAAGACTCATTGTACTTCCATGCATAAATTCTTCCGCTCTCTTTACTATCAATATTTTTTTATTTATAACAAATTTAAAACTCTTCTTTTTTTTTTTTTTTTTTTTCACAACTGAAACTTGAAAAATAAACCAGATACTTTGAGGTTGGTGATGGAAAAAAAAAAAAGTGATTGAAGTTTAGAAGTCATGAGATTAATTTCTTAGAACTCAACTCTTATATTAGTGGCTATTAATGTACTTTCAAAAATATTATACAGCTAATTTAAATAATGAGTTATTAATATCAATGTCAAATAAATAAGGATGTTTTAGTAAAATATTGTCTAAACTCTTCTAAAATGAAAATGTACCTATAATTTAGGACGTCCATTAAAAAAAATTTGTTTATCAGAATGGGACAAAGAGAGTAATTATGTATATTGAAATAAATATTAATTACAGGTAACTTGTTATAATAAGTTAATAGGTTGTCATATAATATTTAATTATAAAGATTCTTTTTACATTTTTCAATGTTAAGTGAGAAATAAATGTTTCATTTTATGTATAAACAATAATTAATGTATAAAATTAATATAATAAAAATATACATAATAAATATTACAAGATAAAAATATTGTGTTGTATAATTATTATTTAAAAAATATTTGAACATAGATTATCAAGTTAAACTTATTTAAAAAATAATTTAAAATAATATGATGAAAACGATGTATAATATTTAAATATTATATAATTAAATATCCCAATTAATTTGTAAAATATAATTTTAATTTTTAAATTAATTATAAAACATGTTTTTCACATACTACCTTTTCAATATATTTAAAAAGAAAACTATCATAATATTAGTATTTGACTCAAAGGCCATCTAATCTAACTTAGATAATAGATAGAATCGAGAAAGAATTTTAAATGAAGTTTTTTTTTGAAAAAATTAAAATTTTTGTCATGTTATCAGGTTACAACAAGTTGCCCTTAAAAAATAAATTTAATTAGATTTATAAGCTCAAAACTAATAAATACAATTGATAAAATATAAAATTAATAAGAACCTTTAAATTTTAATCCATTAATTAAAAAATCAGTAATAATTCATGAGTAAATATTAAATAACCACCAATATTTATGATTGCATGGTAATTATCATAAAAATTAGTGTAGATATTAAATAATTACGCATAGATATTAAATTATTATGCATATTTATAAGTGAGTTATTATCATGAGTTAATAGGTTATCATATACTCTCAACATTTTAAAATATTTGTCATTTAAAATTTTAATATATAAATTAAGAAAATTATTTAATTTGTTATAATTTTAAGATAAAAAGACTAAAATATTCTTTTTATTTTAGTGTGAAAAAATAAAAATAATTAATACAAGTGTTTAACAGAGTAATAAAATAATGGTAAAGTTGGAAAAAAAAAAATACCTTCTTAGAATTTTAAAATAACAAATATTTTAGAACAAAAATAATTCTCTAAAATGATAAATATTTTAAAATGAATAGAATAATATTTAAGAATAAAATATTATTTAATCCTTTAAATTTAATAAAATTAAGGATCTCGTCTATAATTTTCAAAAGTTACTTTTTAATTTCTTATATTTGTTACTGGTAATCTTATTAGTCATTCAATATAAAAAAAAAAAATCTGTTAAAAACATGTAAAAATATGAAAATACGCCTTTTTTAATATAAAAATATTGAATGAAAAGAGCCTCATAAATAAATAGAGAGAGAGAAAGAGAGTGAATAAAAAGGGTTCCATAAATAATAATGAAGAAAGAGAAAGGGAAAGAGAAAGGGAAAGTGAATAAAAAAAGTTTCACAAATAATAATGAAAAGAGAAAAAAAATATATATTTATGAAAAAAAATTAACACGTTTAATAAACTGTGGGGTGTGGACGCAACCTTTTTGAATGTGGTAATAGCGCCACCCTCCAATATTTTATGCTTAAAATGCTTTTGGATAAAGCCCATTTAATAATTAAATATGTTTTTAGATTTGTAATAGATTTGCTGAATGAACAGAAATTATTAAATTAAATCTTGCTTCCAAAAATAGTATAAAATATTTATTATTTTATATGAAATAATTTTCCTTTCCCTCCACTAAGTTCTCCTAATAATAATAATGCCACTAGTGCAATGGAAGTTAAGAAAAAATATATATATATATATAAAAATTGCTAACAAAGTGCTCACTTTTTTTTTTTTTTTGATAAAAATTTAAGGAGAACAAATATTGCTCTTTTTATTTTATTTTATTTTTGTTTTTTTTTTTGTAAGATTAAGAAGACATGTTGAACTACAAAATAAAAGTGCTCAATTTGATTTGACAATGAAGAATACAGAATGAAAAGGATAAGGAGAAATTCTTAGATACGTTTAATCTATCAAGTTATCTATAGAATTAATTAATATGTTGATATATAATATTATTTATTAGATATATTATTTATATTTATTGGTGTTTAATTATGAATGGTTAATAATAATAAATAATTCAACTAATATAAATACTGTATTTAATAAATAATACTATATGTCAATATGTAATTGACTTGATCTACAGATAATATGGTAGACTAAACCTATAAAGAACTTTTCATAAGATGAGAGCAAAACTAATAAAATATTGAAGAGGTAGTTCTAAAATTGCAAATTAAGGATCACATGGTTCATGCAAGATTTAATATGGCAAATAGTGGGGTTTGAATTTTATTTTTGAAGAGGCTAAATCAAAAGTCTTTTATTGTATTACAATAAATAATTTTAATATTGAAATTAAATATTAAAATAATTAAATTTTTAAAAAGTTTAAATATATGTAATATTTATTAAAATTTTTAAATTTTGGAACCATGAATTCTCCATGTCCTTACTCGAAATTAACAATACAAATATTCAGATGTCATCCGGTTTTAATTAAAATTTTTGAATTGAATTTTAGTATTCCTACATGATATTATGGATAATTTTATATTTTATATTTAATTTTTACACTTTGTATTTATATTTATTATACGTGAATTAGTCTTTTTTAAATTAAGTACATATGAGCACTTAAATGTTTGTGTTTTTATATTAAATTAATGATTCGTCGACCATGTCAATTTAATTTATGTCATATAGTTGGAGATGACATATATATATATATATATATATATATATATATATATATATATATATATATATATATATATATATATATATATATATATATATATATATATATATATATATATATATATATCTGTTACGAATTAATCAGACGGACTGATATTGGAGAAAAAAAATATCATATTAAATACAAAAAAAATAAAATAAAATTACATAAGATAGATTTGAATGTGTTCACAATTATTAAATATTAACATTATAAAGCCACTCCATGTAACTATATATGGATTCTGAATTATAGTTTTCGGACAAAATGTGATAAGAGTATATAAACATGGCAAATTATATTATGAACTCCGTTTCATATTATATTATGAATTAGACATTTAAAATACGTGAGAAATTATTTTCCTCCAATCCGACTTTAAATCACGTGACCATAAGAGTATATAAACGTGATCATTTTTATATAAAAATGAAAAAAAAATGACCATAAAATTTTTATAACTATCTATTTTGAATTTTTTAACAAACTTTATCTTTAACTAATATATAAGAGATAATAAATATAATTTTAATTAAAGATACAGTAACTTAAAAGATATTTTTTATGTTAAAAATATCTTTAATGAATAATTTAAAATTTTCATTTCTTATTATTAAAAGATTTTTATATATAGTATCTATAAATATAGATAGATAATTATAAGAAATAAATATTAATGGGGCCAGAGAGTAAGATAATCCCAAATCTATCGGGTTATTTAAAAATTAAGAGTATGTATAAAATAAAGGGCAATTTTCAATAGTAAAATATGCTTTCAACGTCAATGTGTAAGAGATTGAAATAGTTATTTTATTTTATTTTACAAAAGTTTGGGAAGAGGTCAGCATTGGCAACAATCAACCTCCCAGATCCTAGAATCAAATGATCTCAAGTTTAAATCTCACCATATGTGAGAATTATTCAAATCTATTTTTTCTCATATTGAATTATTTGAATTATTTAAATTTGTGAGTTCGTACTCAAAATTTATAACAAATATCTGCATTGTATATAATATTTTAAGTAAAAATAATTAAAAAAAAAATGACCCACCTATCTGTCCGATTCGATTTTAATAGGCAAATAAAATTGGATCCATTTATAAATGGGTGGATATGAATATTGGCCAACCTACCCCAACCTCACCCCACATGTGTGTTTATATATATATATATATATATATATATATATATATATATAATGATAATTTTATACATATATTTATGTAAATATATTATATATTCTTTTATAAAAATGTAAGTTTTATGTAACTATATGTATTTTTTAAAAATAAGTGGTTATCCACGATCCGTCCTGCCTCTAAATTCGACTCATCCTAATATAAAATGGATAGGATATGGGTACACCAAAATCAGCCCCATACCCGATTCATGGCCATCCTACCCATTAATACCTACAATTAGGTGCAGCAATTAGTTTAGTCTCCTGTGTATAAAAGAGAATGAACTCAATGTACCGTGTGTGCTATGAGCTCCACTCTTGATTTCTTATCAATAAGAGTTGCATATTCTTTTGCATTAGGTACTAGAGCTCCATTTTTTTGTTTTTTCCATTTAGCTTCTTTAATTCATTGATTTCTTGTCAGCTTCAGCCAAAATTTTGTATTTCTATCTTCGATACTGAGATTGAATTTTTAGTTCCCCTTCAATGTGGTTCTACAATGGTGCAAAATAGGCCAAAAGAAAACCCTAATAGTCCTTATTTCTCACATTCAAATGAAAATTCTTCACTTAATCTTGGTAATTTATGAGTTAAATGGATCAAAGCACCACACCTGGAGCCATGCGATGAAAATGGCCTTACTGTCCAAGAACAAGCTTAAATTCATTGATGGCACGATCCCAGTTCTTGCCAATTAAAGACAACGAAATTTACCCTGCCTGGGAGCGCTGTAATACTATGGTAACAACTTGGTTATACAGAGCTTTATCTCCTTCTATTGCTCAAAGTGTTTCTTGGTTAGATATTGCTTTCGATGTGTGGAATGACTTAAAAGATCAATTTGCTCAAGGTCCAGTAAGAAATATATTCATCAAGTCAAAATACAATGACTATAACTGATTATTATACTTATATCAAGATTTTATGGGATGAGGTAGTAAATCTTAGGCCAATTCCTACATGTCAATGTGATATAAAGTGTAATTGTGGTGTCATTACAACTTTCAAGAAGTATCAATCAAATGATCATGTAATCAAATTTTTGAAGGGACTTAATGAACATTTTCCACTATGAAGTCACAGACTTTGTTAATTGATCCCTTGCCCCAAATTAACAAGGTCTTTTCTATGGTTCTGCAACATGGGAGGCAATTAGGGATTCATAATGCTACTATGGATTCTATTATGTCTTTACGTCAGACTGTTAGCAATGATTCATCATTTTATCTTGCTAAATCAAATGGCAGTGGGTCGAGTGGTTCAAGTTTTCATTCCAATACCCAGAATTATCAAAAGAGGAATGCATATTCTCAATATTCTCAGTTTAAGAAACCACAATGTTCATATTATGGTCTTCTTGGACACATAACTGATAGATGCTATAGAAAGCATGGCTTCCCCCTAGGTATAGCTTTAAGTTTAGGCTAGCTGGCTCTCATGCATATGTTAATCAAGTGGATAGTGGATAGTCTGATATGCATTCTTTTCCAGTAGAAGTGTCACATTTCCATAATACTTCAGATTCCACCAATGACTCAATTCCTATGAATCCTGCAAATTCAATTCCTATGAATCCTGCAAATTCATTTCCATTGAATGCTGATCGATATCAAAAGATCTTGTCTATGATTCATCAACCAACTTCAACTACTTCTCAAGTCAACACAATTTCAGTATCTTTCTCATAAAATTGATGGCTTTAAGTATTTTAACTCACTCTTGTTGCCTCACTGCTAAAACAACCAAAACTAAATGGATTGTAGACACTAGTGCCACTGACCGTATTGTCTGCTCTTTAGAGATCTATAGACTTGTTTCTGGTGTCCGTTAATCTCCCTAATGGCCACCAAATCACTGTTACTCACATTGTTACTGTTAAGCTTTCTTCCTTATTTATTTTACAAGATGTTCTATTTATCCTAGTATTCATTTTCAATTTAATTTTAGCTAGCAAGATCACAGACTCACCCTATTATTGTTTGATTTTGCACAATTCTTTATGTTATATACATGATCTCAGGACTTGGAAGATGATTGGATCAGTTAGAAAGCATGAAGGACTTTATCATTTGATTCCTGTCTCTAAATATATTTTGTAATAATGTTGTCTCCAGTTCCAATTTTTCAAAATTCTCATGTAAATGATGCTCTTTGGCATTACAGATTGGGACACCTTGCTCATTCTATACTTTGGTTGATGATCATACTAGATATACATGGGTTTTTCTTATGAAAACCAAAAACCAGACAACATATTCAGACCTTCTTTCAATATGTTGAAACTTAATTTCCTGTCAAAATCAAAACCTTTAAATCAAACAATGGACCAGAGTCTGCGATGCAAGTTTTCTTTCAAAGCAAAGGTACCATACACCAGACATCTTGTACATACACCCCATAATAAAACTCTGTTGACACCACCATATACTAAATATAACTAGGGTTTGAAATTTCAAGCTCGCCTACCTCTTTCTTTCTGGTCTGATTGCATCTTACATTCAGTTTATCTCATTAACAAGACACTTTCACCTATCATTGCTGATCTTACTCCCTATCAAAAGCTCTTGGCCAAACCCCCTTCCTACTCTCATTTCAAAGTCTTTGGTTGCTTGGCCTTTGCCTCTACCAATAATGTAAATAGGCCTAAGTTTGACCTTAGAGCTACTAAATGTGCTTTCATTGGTTTTCCTAAACATACCAAAGGTTTTAAATCGTGCAATTTGGTCACTAAACAAGTCTTTGTCTCCAAGCATGTTCTTTTCATGAACATGTCCTTCCATTTCAATCTTTTTAGGAATCAACTGATAATTCACCAGGTATTGTGCTTCCTGCATCCCTTTCTTCCATGGATTTTAAGGTACCTATATGTCTTTAAATACTACATTTATTTCAAATTCTGAACATTCATGGTCTCCTTTACATTTTGATTCTCCATCTCCCTCTCATACTCCTGTACTACCCACACAGTAAGCCTCCATATTATATGAATACTTAGGGGCTATTTAGTTGTGAAAGCAAGTCGAGTTTTCTAGAAAATATTTTTTAGAGATAAAAAATTAAAAAATTTGTTCAAAACACATTTTTTTTTTCAAATTGGAAAATAAAAACCCAGTTTCTGTTTTCTAAAATTATATAGAAATTTGGAAAACAAATAAAAGCTATTTTCTAAATTTTTCTTTACAAAATTTCCCTTCATTTTCTACTTATTTTCAAACTAAAACACACTTTTCTATATATTTCAAAATTATACATATTGGATATCTTAGACAATTGGATAATAATTACTAATATATATAGTTATAAGCATATATGCCTTTACTAATAACAAAATAGCTAAATTGAAATTTATTAATTCATTAAGTTTTTTTTTAATATATTTGACTCAATTTCAATTGTTAATAAAGAAGTGATAATTATTTGATTATAGGTCTAAAATATATTAATATTTTTTACAATGAATAGTCTATGAAAAAAGTTTCTTTTCTTATTGCAGTAAACAAACAATTTTTTTTATGATAATATTTATATTGAGAACTTTATTTATTTAATAAAAATATAACAAATAGTCCATTAACAAAAATTAATATAATATAAAAATAAATCAATATTAAACTATTTTGAAGTTTTGGTTAAATAGAAAACAACATGAACATATTTTCTGTTTTTCAAATTGGAAAATGAACTTTAGAAATTGCACAAATGAACGCACTCTCTGTTTATTTTCTATTTTCTATAGGAAAGAAAATGGAAATGAGAATTGGAGATAGAAAACATAAAATATTTTCCACAACTAAACAACTCCTTAGATTCTCCATTATTTTCTCAACCAAGTCCTTGGTCCTCTCCTCCTGCTACTCATCCTACCCTTTTTATTCCATCCATTTTTCAACACTCTAATTTTCCTGCTCTATCCAAACCATCCCAAGTTTCTAATCCTCCTGCACACCTACAGGACTACATCTGTCCCCACTCTCTCTAAACAGACTAAGCATTTTATCCTTCATACTTTTGCCTCTGTCATGTCCTCTCATCACTTCTCATCTTTATATAAGCAGTATTCCCTAGCTCTTACCACCATTACAAACCCTAAGAATTACAATGAAGCCATCAAGCACCAATGCTGGAGAGATGCTATGCAATTTGAACTAGATGTTTTATAGTAAAATCAAACTTGGTATGTTGTTGATTTGTCACCTGACAAATAACCCAATCAGTTGTAAGTGGGTATATAAAGTGATGTTTAAGGCAATTGGCAATATACAAAGGTGCAAAGCTTGGCTTGTTGCCAAAGGCTATACTCAACAACCTGGTTTGGACTGCATTGAAACCTTCTCTCCAATGGCTAAAATGACCACCATAAGAACTCTCTTGGCTCTTGTTTCTCTCAAACATTGGTTTTTAAAGCAATTAGATATAAACAATGCATTTCTTCATGGTGAGTTACATGAAGAAGTGTATATGTCTATGCCACTTGGTTTTCAATATGCCAATTCCTCACAAGTCTGCAAGTTAAAAAAGTCATTGTATCGCTTGAAACAAGCTAGCAAATAATGGAATGCTAACTTGGCTAGTGGATTGCTAAGTCAAGGTTTCTCTCAAGCTGCATCTGATCCATTTCTCTTCACCAAGAAGACTACAGATTCATTTCTTATTCTATTGGTGTATGTAGATGATGTCATATTGGCTAGTGATTCTATGCAGGCTGTCACTTCTAACAAAACCTTTCTTCATGAATCTTTCATAATCAAGACTTCGGCCAGCTTAGGTATTTTTTTAGGCCTAGAAGTTGCATATTCCTCCTCTGGCATTAGTCTATTTCAAAGAAACTACACACTAGATCTCTTGGTTGACACAAGCTATATAGGGTCTAAACCAGTAGCTTCTCCTATGGTGGCTGGTTCAAAACTATTTAAAGATGACAGTCAAGACTATCAAACAATTTCATTTATAGGAAACTAGTTGGTAAACTTCTATATCTATGCACAACTAGACCTGACATCTCATTTGTCACACAACAGCTTTCCCAATTTCTTGACTATCCCATATAGAATCACCTGCAAGCAATCCATATGGTCTTAAGATACCTTAACGTTGCTCCTGGTAAAGGAGTTTTCTTTCCTAAAAACTTCTAAGCTGTAATTAAAATGTTTCTCTAATTCAGATTGGGCAACTTGTATTGATACCAGGAAATCAATCTCTGCATATTTCATTTTTCATTTTTGTGGGACACTCTATTGTTTCTTGGAAAACTAAGAAAAAAACCACTATTTCTAGATCCTCTTCAGAAGTAGAATATCAAGCCCTTGCTACTCTAGTTTGTAAGATTCAGTGGCTCATTTATTTGTTCAGAGATCTGGGTATTCATCATTCTAAGCCTGCACTGGTCTATTGTGATAACAACTCATCTATTTAGCTAGCACACAATCATGTGTACTATTAAATTTTTAATATAGATTTAGGAGAACTAATTTTAAAAGCTAGCTATTAAGGTTAAGGAGTCTATTTTTATATTAATCATTTAATATGTTTGCAATTAATCAATGTAGGATCATATTCTTAATATGTATAATAAGAGAACAAAGTATGTAGATATTGATTGCCAAATAGTGAGAAAGAAAGCTGCTTGTGGTTTAATTCACTGGCTTCCTATTGGGACTACACATCAGTTGGCAGATTGTTTAACCAAGCCATTACCACCTGCTTCTTTTCAAGCCTCAATGGCCAAGCTGGCATGCTGGATCTGTATGCTCTAGCTTGTGGGAAATGACAACAGATACTAAGAGAGAGGGTGCTACATTGTAAGTTCAATGTGCTCAGCTACACTTGAACATAGGTAAGTCTGTTAGGTTGTTACTCTAAGTGATAAAACTGATAACTCTATATTTTTAGAGTTATTTTATTTGTTTAAACCCAAATTTTAGTTTAGTTCTCGAGAATATAATAATATTATTACTTACTTTTAGAAATAAATAGTTTTATAATTTATAAATAAATTATAATATATTTTTAGTATTTTTATTTTATTTTTCCAGATCAAAATGATATCACAATGATACAGTAATGTCATGACTCAGGCGATAATATCATTTTATAAATAATACAGACAATAATGTCATTTTATAAATGATACACGTAATGATGTCATGAAATTAATGATGCAAGAGATAATGTCATGAAAATAATGATGTAATCAACAATGCAACATGGTTGAAAATGAAGATGAAATTTACCTATAAATAGGCATTACCTCCCTTCTCCAAAATCACAACTCAAAGTAGCAAAAAAAAAAAAAAAATAGATGTAGATAGATTTTCATATATTTTCTTAGTGTAGATTTCTTTTATTTTTATTTTGATCAATAAGAGGAGTTTTTGGAGCTCATGTTCATCAAATATTGTATTTCAAAACAAGTTCTTTCTAAACTCTATTCTTAAATTTAATTATAAGTTATTATTATGTTTATTGTTAATTTAATTGTTTCTTCCTTTTTTAATTATAAGTGGCTAGATTTATTTTTTTAGTATTTAGATGTAATCTCTTGATTATTTTATGGTATTCTATGATTAATTAATTGATTGTTTTAATTATTGGAATTAATATTTTATTTTAGGACTTAATGCTTGTGAATAATTGATCACTATTTATATGTTTAAAAATATTATGTGAAGTAACGAGAGTAGAAGCATAATATTAGTTCATTAAAATATTAGACCTAAGATATGTGTTGTTTAGATATAAGAATACTCATTTGTGATTGTTAAAAGGATTTCCATAAAATTTAATGGGTTTATGTTAATTGTTTATAATCACGAAAGTAGACATAAGATTAATATGAATACTTATATTTTATCTTGAGAGAAAACTTCACATAATTAAGAAAAAATATAATCATTAATCCTAATAAAATTAAACCAAGCAAGCAAGCATAAGAATACCATAGGTAATTAATTGATAAAAATCTAAATCCTAGGATTTATATATATTGAATTAATTTTTTAAATTTTATAATTAATTATTCTATTGTAGGGTATAATTTTAGTAAATTATTGTACTACTAAATTACCTATTTTGATAATATTCTGTTTAGAAAAGTGATTTTTAAGTCGAATTATTGTGATCTCACCATTTATCTGAAAATTTATCTTAATGTGATTTTTTTAATTCAATTATTTACACTTTTCTGCACCTGTGCAGCATTATTAATCCTTACTGTTTCCGATTTTTTGAAAATTTTCGTGCCGATCCAAAAGCACTTTCGCCATTTGAGGTGAAATCTAGCTGTAACTATGCCGACAGGTTGATATCATAAATGGAAAAAAGCTTTCTAAACGTGAAATTTGGGATTAATGTTAATAAAATTCTCAACCCAAATTATCAATAAACTTTGTGGTGAGATTTGGCTTAGAACACTTTCTGAACTATGAACCCCACTTAAATTTTAATATAAATAAGGATATTTTTTATTGATTTTCTGAATTGACAGAAATTATTAAATTAAATCTTGCTATTTATTAATTTAGATGAAGCAACTTTCCTTTCCCCACTAAGTTTTCCTAATAATAATAATGCCACCAGCAGTGCACTGGAAATTAAGAAAATTAAATAAATATAAATAACTACATAAGTGACATAATGTTTATATACTGTAACGGACCTACGAATTTAAGTGAAAGGATGAAAATTTATCTCATTGATAAATAATACATAATAAATAATATTAATATTTTAAAAATTAATCCGTTATAATAAATAATGTAATATAATATTTTATTGAAAAATATAATAATAAATACTTGAATGAAAAATATTCATGAAAATAATTAAATTTAAAATCATGATTTTAATATTCATATAAAAAAAATCATAAACTTAATTTGTCTAATCAAAATTTAAGAAGTCAAATATAGAAGAGGGATTAAGGTAAAAATAAAAAGAATTTACGGAGTTAGAAACTAAATATAAAAAGAAAAAGAAACTAAGGTAAAAAAAAATATAAAAATTGTTGAGTTAAAAAGGGTAAAGAAAAAAAAAGGGTAAAATATGTAAAAATAAATAAATTAAGGGTAAAATATACAAAGAATTCATGAAGTTGGAGGGAATTAAATGAAAAAAAATAAGTTAATAAAAGGCTAAAAAAAATTTTACAGGACAAATATGAAATGAAAAAAATTTAGAAGTGAAAAAAAATCTATAAATCCAGCATTGGTTGTATACTTGTTTAATTTTGATAGATATATATCTTGAGGGAAATATAGAATTTTATTAATCAAATAGCTAATTTTTTTATGGAGGTTAAATTTTTTATACCATAATTTTACATTAATTAATGTGATATATATATATATATATATATATATATATATATATATATATATATATATATATATATATATATAAAATTAAGCCAATTAATTTTATATATTTAAAGAAAACTTTCACTTAAAATAAAGGATTAAATATAATATATAGCCAAATTTTTATAATTTTACACTTAAAAAAAATTTATATTTTAAAGGTTAGAAATCATGGCCTCCTTCATCCCTCCTAACTCCTGGTACTCCTTATTGTGAAATTTGGGTTAATTTCCACTAATAATAACAAAATTCATTTTGAGAACTATTATCCAGGTATTCGGGTTAATTTCCACCAATAATAACAAAATTCATCTTGAGAACTATTATCCAGGTATTCGGGTTAATTTCCATAAATGATAACAAAATTTACCTTGAGAATTATTATCCAGGTGATTATAGTGAAAACGATTATACTAAAAATCATCCCAAGGTAGATTCCCATGAAAGAATGGTGGGGTCACAATGGTCCCACTTAAAAATCACACTCCTTAGATAGAATTTTACTAAGATAAGTAATTTTAATAACACAATAATTTATAACAACTATACTCGATAATAGCTATTAAAATAGACATAAAATAATATAAAGAGAACACCAGAAATTTAACAAGTTTCAGCTAATTTTTCTTACGTCCTCGGACACTACCAAAATAATATTTCACTAATTGAAAAAATATTACAAAAAAGAGAGAAAGAATACAAATTGTCTAAATAGGAAGGAAGTCAATTTTTGGGATGAGTAAACTAAAGGGAGGAGGAGTCTTTTTATAACTAAAGACTCCTCTCATTTTTTCCTCAAATTCCCGATGTGGGAATTTTACAACCAACAAATCTCCACTTTGGAAAATTCCAAACAATTCTCTCACAAATTCAAACTTCAGTAGTGTCTGCAAATTTCATCTTTCAATATTTAATAATATTGACCAAGTCTAAACAATGTTTAAACTTGACCACAGTTACTATTTTTGTCATCATATCAGCAGGATTCTCAGTGTTCCTAATCTTCTGGATTATGAGTCCACCTTCTTCTAAAATCTTCCATACAAAGTGATATCGAACATCAATATGCTTCGTCCTTGCATGATAAACCTGGTTCTTTGCTAAATGAATAGCACTCTATTGTCACAATGCACTTTGATGTGCTTTTGTTCTATTCCTAGTTCACCAAGCAACCCTTGAAGCTAAATTGCCTCCTTCACAGCCTCTGTAACTGCCATATACTCTACCTCTGTAGTAGACAAAGCCACTATCAACTGTAAAGTAGACTTCCAACTGACTGGTGCCTTTGCAAAAGTAAACACATAACCAGTAGTTGATCGACGATTGTCCAAATTACCTGCATAGTCAGAATCACAATATCCAACTACGTACTGACCTTCTTACTTGTCTTGTTGAAATACCAAACTAACATCTACGGTGTTCAGAATATACCGCAGAATCCATTTCACAACTTGCCAATGCTCATTTCCAGGATCATGCATATACCAACTTATAATCCCAACTGCTTGTGAAATATCGGGCCTCGTACAGACCATTGTATACATCAAGCTACCAACAACACTTGCATATGGTACTTTTGATATGTATTCCCGTTCTGCATCATTCTTTGGTGATATGGATGTACTAAGCTTAAAATGAGATGCAAGTGGTGCGCTAACTGGTTTTGACTTCTCATTCATGTCAAAATGTTTTAGTACCTTCCTCGGATATTCTTTTTGAGACAAACAAAGCCTCCCCAATTTCCTATTTGTTGAAATCTCCATACCGAGAATCTTCTTTGCTTTACCGAGATCCTTCATCTCAAACTCCCTGTTCAATTGAGTGTTTAAGTTCTCAATTTCTATTTGACTCCTAAAAGCTATCAACATATCATCAACATAAAGAAGAAGATATATATAGGATCCATCTTGTGGCTTGCATAAATACACACAATGATCATATTTGCTTCTCGTATATTTTTGCCTTATCATAAACTTATCAAATCGCTTGTACCACTGCCTCGGAGATTGCTTTAATCCATACAGCGATTTTTCTAATTTGCATACCATTTTTTCTTTTCCAGCAATTTTGAATCCATCTGGCTGAGTCATGTAGATTTTCTCATCCAAGTCTCCATGTAAAAATGCAGTTTTTACATCTATTTGAACTAGTTCCAAATCCAACTTTGCTGCCAAAGCCAACAACTTTGCCACGGCTTTGTTAAAATAGGATAAAGCATGGCTGATAAAAATGGCGTCACACTTAAAGGGTTATCTTTAAGAAGAAGTTTAGACGAGTTTGTGAGAACATACCCTTCTAATAATTCTTGACCATCATTTTCTTTATATTTTGCTTTTGCAAAAAAACCAGAATGAACCAGAATGCGCATGAGACGAGGAATACAATGGAATTTTGTTGGGTGGAGAGGCAAAGAATGAATTAGCTCAGGCAGAGTCATGGGCTTGCCATGGCTATGAATTATATCTGGAATTCCTAACTGAATTGCACATTTTAAGGACATGGAATTTATGAAATTGAATATGTGATTCCATATATGAGCTTGAGCTTCAAGTAGCTCACGACGAGATGAAGTTTGATTTCCATCATCTAAATTAACCATCTTTTCTAGTTTTTTCTTTCTTTCTTTCTTGTTGAGGTGGCTATGCGAGTAACACTTGAGTATTACATGTATTTGTACAGCAGTGGTAGGTGAAATTTATTATTATTATTATTATTATTATTGACAAAATGTAAGATGTCAAGATTTAATTTTTATTTAATTTAGTTCTATTCTCATAATATTAAAAAAAAAGGACCCCATGAGCATTATTTTATTTTATATTTGGCAAAAAAAAAAAAAAGCATTATTTTATTTTATGATTAACACTAGCAATTGATATAGCGACCAAAATCTTGGATCATTCTAGGTGTCTTGTATGCTTACATCCATTGAATGTGATGATATCACATGTAATAAAAATATAATATTAATATGTTTTTATTAACATAAATATAAAATAATATTAAAAAGTAATTTTTTTTTTTAAATAATATTGACATGTTGATTGTATGTACAATGAAGATACACCTAAAATATGGTGAAATGTATTATAATAATAAATGTGCATCTTTTCAAATAAAAATTTAAAAAAAAAATTATAAATAGTAGAGCGAATGTTTAAATTGATTCTGCATTTATTAAAAAATCTCAAATAATTAGTTTTCACGATATTTTTTTTTTCCCGATAGCTGACCATCTTGCTTCAATATCATATTAAACTTTTAATTAATATAATTTTAAGAGAATCTTTTAGATTTTAATTTTTATTGTGGCCTTACATATTTATTAGAATAATTATATTGATAAACTATTTTATAAGAAAACTTAGTTTAAGTGATTTATATTTATGTAAAATCCATAAATTTCAGAAATTGGTATGATTTAATCGGTAAACACTGATAACTCTATATTTTTAGAGTTATTTTAATTGTTTAAACTTAAATTTTAGCTCAATTCTCGAGAATGCAATAATATTATTACTTATTTTTAGAAATAAATAGTTCTATAATTTATAAATAAATTATAACATATTTTAAGTATTTTTATTTTATTTTTACAGATCAAAATGATGTCATAAAAATAATGATACAAGCAATGATTCAAGTTTTCAATCCATGAGAAATAAATTCAATGGTTGGTGGCCAAAATTCAATGATTAGTAGCCAACCTAACAATGTTTGAATATTGATGAAGAAATTCAATGGTTGGTAGCCAATCTAACCATTTTTGAATATTGATGAAGGAATTCAATGGTTGGTGGCCAACCTAACCATCAATGTTGAATTTTTGATGTAAGAATTTTAATGGAACTTGAATTCTTCCACCAAACATGTCTAAAAATATCATGCTTGGTAAAGGGAAATAGCATAAAAAAAAATCCATAAAAAAAATATGTAAGAGATTTTCATATGTTTTCTTATAGTAGATTAGTTTTATTTTTTATTTTGATCAAGGGGAGGAGTTTTTGGAAGTTTGAGTTCATCAAATATTGTATCCCAAAACAAGTTATCTCTAAACTCTATTCTTGAATTTAATTATAAGTTATTATTATGTTTATTATTTTTATTGTTAATTTAATTGTTTCTTCTCTTTTAATTATGAATAGCTAAATTTATTTTTCTAGGATTTAGATGTAATATTTTGATTTGCGTATGATTATTTATATTTAATTGATTGGATTGATTGTTGGAATTAATCTTTTATCTTAGAACTTAATGCTTGTAATTAACTGACCATTAATTGCATGATTTAAAATATTGTGTGAAGTAGCGAGAGTGGAAACACAATATTATTTCATTAGGATAATTGACTTAGGGAATGTATTGTTTAGAGATAAGAATACTCATTTGTGATTGTTAAAGGATTTCCATAAAACTTAATGGGTTTGTGTTAATTGTTTATGATCACGAGAGTAGACATAAGGTTAATATGAGCACACATATTGTATCTTGAGAGAGAACATCATATAATTTAGGGAAATCTAATCATTAATTCCAGCAAAAATAATCCATCTAAAGATTATAAAGAAATCATATGTGATCAATTGATGAATTCTAAATCCTAAACTTTTAATCTTATTTTCATATTTATCATCATTTATTTACTTGAATTTCACTTTAGCTTAAAACATAAAATCTCATAATTGAATTTCTAAATAATAGAGTAATCTTAAAATTGATACTTGACAAACTCTTCCTCGTGGGAACGATACTCACTCATCACTTTATTACTTGTAAACGATTTGTGCACTTGCAGAAATCGCGCAACAAACACCCATTCCTTATTCGTATAAGTTTAATGAGATTCTAATAGGTTAATATATAAAAACTCTAGAGTTATAGTCGCCAATACATCAAATCATTTAGCCATTTTCTATTCTCTACTCATCGTACACAGAGAGTTGAGAAACTTTTAGAATTTAAGGATTTGACTAAGAAAAACCATACCTGATATCAAAGCACTCATTTATCGTTTATTCTACAAAGATTCGACTATTATAATAGATACATGTATTTATTTTTAATCCCTTTAATAACTCTAGCATGATTGATTTTGGACATCAAAGTATTTAAAAAATTATGTGATTTTAATAAGTGGTATCAAAACCTATATCATGTTAGGTTATTAAGATCTTAAAGAATTATTTTGTTTGATTCATGGTGATTATATGGATTATTAAGGATTTGAAAATTTTGTGTTTTGCAGTAGTGTAATTTTCTGTTTGAGTTTTAATAAATCGTTATTATGGTATATAATTATGTATTTGGTTTTATCAGTATGCGATTGCTATATATGGATTCAGAATTTTGAGTTACGTGTTCTGGTCATAATGGATTCAAATGTGTTGCTATGCAGTTTTGTATAACATTTGGTTTTAAGTTCTAACATATATATATAAATATATAAATATATAATATATATATATATATATATATATATATATATATATATATATATATATATATATATATATATATATATATATATATATATATATATATATATATATATATATATATATTACAAAAGCCAAAAATTTATTAATTCTTTGGTGGCCAATCAATTACAAGTCTATAACATTTTGGTTTGCGTGTTTATATGCTTTTATTGTTACATGCATAATGGATATATGCAGATTAACCTTTTATGATCACATTCAGTTTTCATGCTAATAATTCCACGTCATTATGGCTATTGAATTCGTTATGCACATATTTGGTTTTGATAATTGAGGTTGTATATATATATATATATATATATATATATATATATATATATATATATATATATATATATATATATATATATATCTTTGAAAGTCACTGTTAGGTATAGATTGTCTGTAAGCTGTCTGTATAATGTCAAACTTTCAACTCTATCTCACATGTATAATCCATAGATCATGCCATAGATTATGCCATTAATCATGTATAAATAGCTATAAATATCTCTGTAAAAAAACAGACAATACATCAATAAACAATCTATTATAATTCTTCCTGAAATATTCTCTTAATTAACATGGTATCAGAGATATTCTATGATGTTTGATCCAATTATTTGCATTTATTTTGTTCTTCATTTTAAACCACTGCCCTACTGAAATCATTCAATACACATGTCAAAATTTCATTTTGATCACACCAAAAGGAAGAACTAGTCACCAGAAAAATTTCAAGACCAACTGGAGCTCTAGAAAATTAGTCACGTGCCCTCACGCTCTGATCAAAGATACTGACTTGTGTTTCACGCTCTCCACGTGCTCCACGTGCAGCCAGAGGTTGAAGACAACCATATCAGTGCCACATCATTGACACGTAAGACACACGTCAGCAACTTTCAGATAACGTGTATGTCACGTGGCAAGCCACGTCATCTCCACCTGTTAGTCCAGTTAGTGACACATCATATTCACGTCAGCAATTGTCAGTCCACGTGTACGCCACGTGTCATGCCACGTCATCACCCGTCCGCATCCTACCTGACCCGGATCTGCGCTTTGACTGATCTGAATCTGCATTTTGCCTTACCCAATCCGTGTTATGCACTGTTCAGAACCACCTGTTGACCGAACCATTTCAGAAAACTTTGACCCACCAGTTTCACCATTTTTGAACTGGTTCTTAAAAAAATCAGACCAATTTATGAAGTTTTTGGATCTTTTGAATCCAAATTTGGTCTATGTTTTATCAAATTCTAGCTCTATCATCCATTTTTTTCTTTGTATTGCTTAAAATGGATAAATCAGACATTGCAAAATCAATTACAACAATTTTGACTGGATCCAACTATAACATTTGGGTTCAAGGAATGAAAAGTTTCTTGATTAGGCGCAAGCTTTGGCGTATAGTTATCGGAGATATCACTAAATCCACAAAAGAACAAAACGAACCAGATACCAAATTCGAAGATCACCTTGAAGATTGGGATAGCAAAAATCATCAAGTCATCACTTGGTTCCGCAACACATCAGTTCCATCCATTCACATTCAATTTGCTGAGTTTGATACGGCAAAAGCAATATGGGATTTCTTGGCAAATCGGTATCAAACTACTGATCTTGCACACTATTTTCAGCTATGGACTACTTTGCACAATCTCAAGCAAGAATCTGGTCAATCTATCAATGATTTTCTAGCACAAGTTTAGCTAATGTGGAATCAGTTATCTCAGACAAAGATTAGTGAAGATCATCTTCACCTAATCCAAGTTCTTATGACTCTTTGACCAGAATATGAAACTGTGCGTGCCTTTCTACTACAACGACATCCTCTCTCAACTTTGAACATGGCTATCTAAGAACTTATTTTTGAGGAAACACGACTTGGTCTTGGTAGCCAATCAAATTCTGAATTAGCTCTTGCAACCACATGATCTTTAAATATGAGATATAGCAATCAACTATGTAAAAATTATAATAAACCTAGTCATATTTTGCTAATTGCCCTAGTATAGAATGCAGATACTATCATGATCATAGTCACATTCTTGAGCATTGTCCAACTCGCCCATTACGACCAAATGGTGGATATTCTAAAATCAAGACTTTCTCCAAAATTGGCTCGACCTCAGTCAGTGCTGCTACCACAGAAACCTCTACTGCCATCATAATGAGTGATCTTGAAGCCTTACTCAAATAGGTTATCTCTTCCAACTCCTCTGCCGCTATGTCTGTCATTCTAGGTAATTCAAATTAGCTTTTTGACTTTGCCTGTTGTAACCATATGACTACTGATATTAATATCTTGTCTTCTACTACACTTGCTTCTTTCTTACCCCCAACACAAACAGCAAATGAAACTAAAATGCACATCACTCATACTAGTCATGCCTCTACCTCTAATCTTAGCCTTTCAGATACTCACTGTATTCCAAACCTATCACTAAATCTTATCTCGATTAGTCAATTATGTGAAAAAGACTAAATGTAAATTTTTCTAATTCTGGTTGTCAGGTACAGAATCAACAGACAGGGCAGATTCTTAGGGCGGGTTGCAGGGTGGGGCGGTTATTTGAACTCATATTTCTTCATCTTCCTCAACGATCTGTTTCTGCCGCTACTACTACCACTTCTCCTATTTTTCAATGGCATCTTCGCCTTGGTCATACTTCTGTTAATAAAATTCAGTCTTTAATTTCTCGTGGATTGTTGGGTTCCATAAAATTTAAGTCATTTCAGTGTTTAAAGTGTCAATTTGCCAAACAACCTGCATTATCTTTTAATTATAATAATTCTATTTCTTCCAGTTCGTTTGACTTAATTCATTCTGACATTTGGGGACCTTCTCTTGTTTATTCAGTAAATGGCTTTCGTTATTTTATGTTATTTATTGATGATTATTCTTGTTTTACTTGGATATGTTTCTTGAAAAATCGTTCAAAGTTACCACATATTTATGTTACATTTGCAAATATGATTAAAACTCAATTTTTCTCAACAATTAAAATTCTTCGCACAAATAATATCATGGAATATGAAGAATCATCTTTGCTTTATTATCTTCAACAACAAGGCACAATCATTCAATGTTCTTGTCCTCACACTTCGCAACAAAATGGCTGAGCTGAACGAAAATATTATCATATTTTAGACTCTGTTCATGCTCTTCTCCTCTTCGGTTCCTATCCAGAAAAATTTTGGGGAGAAGCAGCACTCACTTCTGTATATAATATTAATTGGGTACCTACCTTACTACTCCAAAATATATCTCCTTTGAAAAATTGTATGGTAAAATTCCAAACTATAAAATTATTAAGACCTTTGGTTGTGCATGTTTTGTTCTTTTACAACCTTATAAACATACCAAATTAGAACCTCACGCTCGTCTGTGTTGTTTGTTAGGTTATGGGATCAAACACAAAGGTTACCGATGTTGGGATCCTATTTCTAATCGACTTTGCATTTCTAGATATGTTACCTTTTAGGACAACACCATGTTCTCCTCTCTCTCTAAGTTTCATACTTCAGTTACTACTGGCTCATTAGTTTTACAGACCCTTCTATCGAATTATTTCCTAACTTAGTTATAGGTGATTCTACTACAATTGAGCCTGATACCTCCCCACCTGATCCACCTGAACCAGCTCTAACTGTTGATTCTGCACCTGTCTATGACTCTAAATCTTCACCTGCTCCTAACACCAATCTTCGTCGATCAACCCAGGTAAGAGAAACTCCTAGTTACCTTCAAGATTTTCATTAATACTCTGCCATTGCAACTCTCTATGAGCCTCACTCTTATCATGAGATTAGTACTAATCCTCTTTGGCAATAAGCTATGACTGAGGAAATTCAAATATTAGAGAAAACTCACACTTGGAATCTAGTTGATCTTCCTCCAAACAAAATCCTAATTGGTTGTAAATGGATTTACAAAATCTCACTCTGATGGATCTGTAGAATGTTATAAAGCCCGTTTAGTAGCCAAGGGATAAAATCAAGAATATGGCATCGACTATGAAGAAACCTTTGCTCCAGTTGCCCTATTGACATTTGTTCATAGTCTATTAGCCATTGCTGCAGTCCGTAAATGAAAACTTTTCTAGATGGATGTTAAAAATACTTTTCTAAATGGTGACTTATCTGAAGAAGTTTACATGAAACCTCCTCCTGGATATTACTTTTCTCATAAAGTCTGTAAGCTTCGCAAAGCTCTGTATGGACTTAAGCAAGCTCCTCGAGCATGGTTTGCCAAATTTAGTTCAACTCTTACTCAATTTGGTTTTGTCTCCAGCAATTATGATTCAACATTATTTGTTTGCCATACTGATCATGGAATTATACTTTTGTTGCTTTATATTGATAATATGATCATTACAGGTAGTGACATATATGGTATTTCTGAAGTCCAAACTTATCTCAGACAGCATTTTGAAATGAAAAATTTTGGCTCTCTCAGCTATTTTTTGGGTCTTGAGGTTTCTCATAATTCTCAAGGCTACTATTTGTCTCAAACAAAGTATGCATCTGATCTACTTTCTAAAGCAGGTCTTAATGACAGCAAAACTGTTTCAACTCCTTTGTAACTCAATTGTAAACTTACACCTCTAGATGGCACTCCTCTTGATGATCCTACTTTGTAAAGTTAAATAGTTGAAGTCTTGTTTATCTCACTATTACTGGACCAGATATATCATATGTTGTTCATCTGGTTAGCCAATTCATGTCTGCTCCTCGATCGTCTCATTTTGCTATCGTTATTTGGATCCTTCGTTATATCAAAGGAACTATTTTTCATGGATTACATTTCAATGCCAATACTCCCTTAGTATTATCTGGCTATTCGAATGCTAACTGGGCTGGTGATCCAACTGATCATTGGTCAACTACTAGTTAGTGTTTCTTTTTGGGTGATTCTCTTATTTCTTGGAAAAGCAAGAAACAAACTATCGTTGCTCGCTCAAGTACTGAATCTAAATATCGTGCTCTTGCTGACGCTACATCAGAATTACTTTGGTTGAGATGGTTACTCTCTGATATGGGTATCAACCATCACTCTGCCACTATACTTCATTGTGGCAATCGAAGTGCAATTCAGATCTCTTATAATAACGTATTTTATGAGCTAACAAAGTACATTGAGATTGATTAGCATTTTATCCATCACCATGTTTTCAAGGCATCCTTATCTTACAATCAGTCCCATCAGCTCATCAAACGACAAATATTTTCACCAAAGCACATCTTCCAACTCAGTTTCAGAATCTTCTAAACAAACTCAAGCCGGCATCCACTGTACTACTTTGAGTTTGAGGGGGGGAGGGGGGGTGTTAATGTAAATCTTTGAAAGTCAATGTTAGGTATAAATTGTCTGTAGGCTGTCTGTATAATGTCAAACTTTCAACTCTACCTCACATGTGTAATCCACAAATCATGCCATAGATTATGCTATTAATCATGTATAAATAGATATAAATACCTCTGTAAATAAACAGATAATACATCAATAAATAATCTATTATAATTCATCCTGAAATATTCTCTCAATTAACTATATATATATATATATATATATATATATATATATATGCTGTTAAATTTGCTACTGTGTGCTTGACAGTTATTATTACATTCATTAAATATGCTACTGTGGATATGTATCGATTTAACACTATGGTTTGCATCAAGATAATTTATTTAATATATAATAAATCTTAGTGCATGGCTTAATTGTGTCTTCAAGTCATTAATTTTATAAGGTGTTAACAGCGATATTTGTATGCAATATTGAAGACTTTATTTGCACTAGTTATATTTAGTATCTTAAATTAAATTGATTAAAGCAATATGTTACTAAAGTAGCTTCTAATGTGTAAATTGATTTAATTTAGAACATAACAATGTTGTATGTTCATTGTTTATTCAAACATTAATCAACTCAAAGGAAGATTAATATTTGGCCAAGCAATGAATATATTTGTGATGATAAATATTGATAATTATAAAGTTATTTTCCATGTGAATAATAGTCGGTCCAAAAAAAGGCTGTTGTATGACAAGTTTTATTATCAATATTTGATTGTTGCATTGAGAGTACCATTTATAATTGATATTTCTATGCAAACACTAAATGTCAAGTTGTGTTAGGTATCTTGTTTTATAATTTTCTTATAAAAATTCTAGGTCTATCCCTCTTGGCCCTTCACTCAGGGTTTTAATTTTGGCTTTATAGTTGAGATAGGCCTTTGATCTCTAAAACCTATTAAGCCATTGAATCATTTCTATCCCTCATCAATAGGACATGGATTTATTAGGGGTGTAAATGAACTGAACGCTGAGCCGAGCAATTCGCGAGAAGTTTAGTATTCGGCTCGATAAAATTCGTTCACGTTCGGATCGTTTTATAAATGAGTCAAGTTTAAGCCTTATTTTAAAGTTCAATGAATAAATGAACCAAACTTAAGTAAAGTGAAGTTCAGTTTGATTAAGCTCATGAACAGCTCGTGAACAAACTCGCGAACAGCTCGATTAATAGGCTTATAAATAATTTTATTATTATTATTAACTAAATAATTTTCTCACTTCAAAAAATATATTTTAACATTTCTATAAACTTTTTGCTAATTTAAATTGACTAAAATATATATACTCCTAATTAACATAACCTAATATTTTCATATTATATAAATTACATTTTTTTATTAATTAATATTTTTGTAATACATATAATGCTCAATTTTTTATTGTATTTTTTCACTAATTAGATTTTTTACTTTTATATTAGTTATAAGTATTTTCATTATAGTTATTTTATTAGAAATAAATATTTAGAAAGTTGAGTATTTTGATAAGTTATAAATAAATTTCATAATGAGTCAAGCTAAAATTTAACTTGATTATAATTTACTAATGAGCCGAGTTCAAATTGAGCTCGAATTCGATTCGAATTTTAAACGAGTCAAATTTAAATATGATTTTCAAGTTTTATCCAAAACTTGAGCTCGAGATTGAGTTTGAAAAAAAAATAATTAAACTGAGCCCGAATCAATATGTAAACTAGAATTTCAAAACATACATATAACAAACATATATCGTACATATATCTAACATACACTTAAAGGTACATATATCTAACATATACTTAAAAATACCAAACATATACCTAGCATATAATATTTTTTAAATTGCATGTATCTTTTATTGTGCATATTTATAAAGAATTTCTTTTATGACTATTTTTGAAATTAGAAACAAAATATAAACATTGAAAAGAATGCGAGTTGAAATTTAGTTTTAAAAGTGCATGCCATTCCTCTGTTTCTTTTCAGAACAAGATGAGCAATAATTTAAAACTCGATATTTAATTTAACTATTAATCATTTAATTATTCAATCATAATTATTGTTCGCTCAATTAACATTTTTATTTAGTCACATATATTCAATTTTAATGAGATACTTCAGTTATAAAATTTTAAAATTTCTACTAGAATTTTAGGTGGTGATATTGATTATTGACACTCCCTTTTTATTTTAGGCATTTTTATTTTCTTTTTTATTACTAAAGTTAACTACAATATCCTTATTAATTTTCCTCCTAATAATTATTTTAAAAAGTTCTATTATTTTTTTTAATTTTTACCTCATAAAAAGTACTGTATATTAGATTATTTTTGTAAAAAATAATAAAAAATTCAGAAATTTTCATAATAAATACGAGTTCTCATAAAATGGATTTTCTTTTACATTGTACATTTTGGTTTTTTTGGATTTTCATTAGATATTTTATAATTGTGATTTCAAAATTAAACAAGTATAGTATGAACAAAAATAGAAAATAAAAATCCAAAGCATAGCATTTATTCATTATATAGAGGTACATTCCAATATTACAAACAAAAACATTACAATAGTGTAAACAAGAAAATTAAGAGCAAATATAAAATTAAAGAGTTGACATTTTTTAATTAATTAATTAACTATATATTTATTAGGGATAAGCTTCAATGATAGATCTTGAACCCAACTTAGGAGTTATCTTATAATCACTAAAACCAGCATCAAAGAAGAGTTTTGCCCATTCAGTTTTGTTTCTCTCTTTGCCCGAACCCAACATCATCATCAACATATCATAGAAGAGTTTTGTTTCAATTGAATCTTTACTCTCTTTCTGATTGTCAATCACCATATCTATGATAATTAGCTTCCCTCCTTTTCTCCCTTTAATTGCTTCTTTACATCGTTTAAGTATTTTCAAACATTCTTCATCATTCCAATCGTGCAAAATCCACTGCTCATAATCCACAATAAAAAATAAAAATTTTTAAAATAAAAAAAATTCATTTAATTTTGAAGGTCTCTTTATAATATAAGGAGAGCACTGAATTAATAAAACAATATATAGTATAAAGTTTTGCACAGGTTTTTATCATTTTTTTAATTTAATCCGTGCTTTCTCAATGTAATTATTAATCTAATAGTAATCATTTTTTTCCTCTTTTAGCATTAACTAATCATTCCCGCTATTTAAAAATATTACTCATTAAGGATTTTGGCACACAAATTAAAAAAATTATTAAATTATCATAATTTTAAAGTATTTAAGGTAAAAAATTAAAAAAAAATATTTTTCTTTATTTTGATTTAAAAAATAATTAATATAAATATTTAATCAAAAATAAAAAGAGAGTAAAATTAAAAAAATAATAAATACTTTATTTAAATTTTAAAATGATAAATATTTTGAAAAAATATATATAAAAAAAATACAAAGACAAAGTACTTGTTTTAAAACTTTAACTATAAATAAAATATATGTGCAATTCATTTCAAAACAAATTTTAATGAGTTTTACAGTTTAAAAAGGTTACATATTCCATTTGTGATTTTTTAATATACACTTTTTTTTTTAACAGTATTTTAACAATAGAAATATATAAAACAGATTTTAAGAGAGTTGAAATTCAAAAAATTAAATAAATCTTAATTATACGTACCTTTAGTAGAATTGCATCAGCAGGAGGAATTTGCTCAAACATGTCACCTCCAACAAATTTCAAGTTGTCAAAATCTTGAAGACCAGCAACAACATGTGGGAGGTCAAATACAATGCAATTCAACTGAGGGAAAGCATTAGCTAATGCTTTGGCCACAGTTCCTGTTCCACCCCCAACATCAACCAATGAATTTAGCCCATCAAAAACCCCTTTACAATCCTTAATCAAAACATTCATAACTAACCTAGCATCACTAGCCATTGCTTCATTAAACAAATTATTAAGGTTTGGTTCATGGCCAGCATAGTCCCATATTTTCTTCCCATGAGCTGTATAAAACGGAGTAGGATCATCATTCAAGAACCAACTGCTTACATAATGCCATGGATTTGTTAAAACTGGATCAAGCACGCCAAGCAAGAATGGTGTCAAACTTAATGGGTTGTCTGTAACCAGGAGAAGCTTAGATGAATTGGTAAGAACAAACCCTTCTAATAATTCTTGACTATCATTTTCTCTAAATTTCGCTTCTGCAAAAAAGCCAGAATGAACCAGAATGCGCATGAGACGAGGAATACAATGGGATTTTGTTGGGTGGACAGGCAAAGAATGAATTAGCTCAGGCAGAGTCATGGGCTTGCCATGGCTATGAATTATGTCTGGAATTCCTAACTGAACTGCACATTTTAAGGACATGGAATTCATGAAATTGAATATGTGATTCCATATATGAGCTTGAGCTTCAAGTAGCTCATGATGAGATGAAGTTTGATTTCCATCACCTGAATTAATCATCTTTTCTAGTTTTTTTCTTTCTTTCTTTCTTTCTTTCTGGTGGAGGTGGCTATGCGAATAATACTTGAGTATTACTTGTATTTATAGAGCAGTGGTAGGTGAAATTTATTATTATTATTATTATGGTGTTTTCTATAGTTATGTTATTTTTAAATAAAATAACATATTTTATTGCTAAAAAATTAATTTTTTTAATGAAAGATTATAATTTTATTTATATTTTTTCTTAAATTAAACTTTTTTTTTACAATTTTACTTAATTGCGAAAAAAGTTATAATTTTATGAAAATATAATTTATTTTATAATATGATTTATTTTATACAAAACAATAATTTTATAAAAAAAATAATTTTTTAATTATGAAAAAATATTTTTCTTTTTAAAAAAACACAAATTTCTTATAAAATGTATATATCGTATAGGCAAATTTTTATATTACTTTATTTTAAAATAAAGTATAAAATTTTATTTTTTACAGCCAATAGAATAGTTATAAATAATAAATATAATTTAAATGTTTAAAATATTATAATTAAATTAATTTGCTATTACATTTCACTAACTAAAAATAAGAAATCTTAGAATAATTAAGATAATATTTTTAATTTATATATCTATAAACTTTATAAAAAAAATATCTAATTCATGAAAAAAATAAGAAAATTATAATTTTTTTATAAGAGAGCCTTTTTTTTAATTATAAATTTTTTTTTTGTAAAATTATTGTTTTGCAAAAAAATAAATTATATTTTCATAAAATTAAAAGTTTTTTGTAATTAAAAAAATTATAAAAAAAATTTAATTTGTGAAAAAATATAAATAAAATTATTATTTTTCATAAAAAACTATTTCTTTTTCTCAAATAAAGTATGTTATTTTGTTTAAAATCAAAATAACCATAAAAAAAAAACCTATTATAATTATAATTATTATTATTATTATTGACAAAATTTCATATGTCAAGATTTAATTTTTATATTTCTAATGATTCACGTTGATAATTTTGTCCTATTATCATAATATTTAAAAAAAAACGCATGATCAATGTGAGATATTTTAACATTTTTTAAAAAAAAAAAAATCATATCGTTAGTGTTTGGATCATTTATCAACTAATAAATTTTTTAAAATAAAGATTACTTTTCGCTGACCAGCAGTCAATTTCAAGGAATCAAATTAATTAACCAAAATCTAAAAAACTAAGATCAAATCTATCAAATTTAAAAATAATAAAACTGTATTATATTACTAATTAATAGATAGATTGTTTAAATGAAGCAACTGATGGATTTATTTTTTTTTTTCTGCATAAGAGGAATTCTATGTTGATTTTGAATAAAACACATAAGCCCAAGGCCATAACTTCATTCACAATCTCCACAGGAAAAATATTTTTTCTCATTAATTATTTTGTATACGAGAGTTTGTAAAGAAAGAAACAGTGATGCATGTGGGTTTTAGAAATTTTGAGGAACACTAGTAAAAAGAAAATTAAAATAATGATAATAATTAATTTAATTTAAACGATAAATAAATAAAGTTTTTTCCTTTTCAAATTAAGCCAAGTAATTTGAAAGAAATAAACAAACAAAAAATAACATGCTTTCCTATTTAAATTTAATATTTTTTTATTATTAAAAATTAACATGGAAAACAGACCCTAGGATTAAAAATCTAATTAGCTAATAAGAAAAGATGAGGTGTTTATATTACTTCAAAAAAAAAATATATATATATATCATGAGAGCTTCTTCGAAACCTTTATAAAAATACAGGCGGCCATTTGTCTTTTCATCCAGCGAATGAATGGTAAGTGCTTCCCTCACATCTTCAATCTTTCAATATTGCTACGTGTCTCGTAATTATATTCCCTGTGTATGACTTAATTTGATAATTACCCATTGATTATAGTCTTCGTGAATTTTATTTGCTCACGAGTTGGAGATACGTCCAATCATCTAAAAATTAAGTCTTCAAGACAATCTTTATCCATACTTTTTTTCTAAAAATTTTTAAGAGTTATAATCTATTTTCTTAAATTTAAAGGAAGAAAAAATAATTCTAAAGAATATTTTATCATTACTCTTTTTCTCTTTTTTCCTTCCTTTTTCTTTATTTTTTCTTTCATTTTTCTCCCCTTGAGCATAAAAAATTAATTATTCTTGAATTACTATATTATTATTAAAATATTATTTTATAATATTATAAATTACATTATTCTTATTTAGTAGAAAAATTTTATGTAAATTAGAAAAAATTATGATAATAATAATAATAGCTTATTATAATATTTTAAATCAAATTTTCTTTTTAGTAGAAATTTTATATTGAGTAAAAAAATGATATTGCAATAATAATAATAATTTGTTATAATATTTTTAAAAAGATTATATTTTTTTAGCCTCAAAAATTTTATGTAGAGTAAAAAAAATGAAATTATAAATTTATGTATAAAGAAATTGAAATTGTATATTTATTAATAAAATATGAAATAGAGAGTATTGTTGAAGTATGCACTTTTTTTGAAATAAATTAAAATAAAGAGTTAAATTGTTTATAATATAATAGAGAGTAAAATAGAGAGTATTGTTGGGGATACTATAATGAAATATGTTTTTTATGGTTATTTTGTTTTAAAATAAAGTAAGCTATTTTATTTATAAAAAAATAATTTTTTAAAAAAATTATAATTTTATTTATATTTTTTAGTAAAATAACTTATTTTTTTGCAATTCTATTTAATTGTAAAAAAGTTTTAATTTTATGAAAATATAATTCATTTTATATAAATTGACAATTTTACGAGAAAAAAATTAATAATTACGAAAAATTTATTCTTTTAAAAAAAATAATTTTTTTTATAAATGACATTATATAGGTAAATACTTAGATTACTTTATTTTGAAATAAAGTCCAAAATTTTATTTTTTATGACCAATAGAATAGTAACAAATAATAAATATAATTAAAATATTTAAAGTATTGTAATTAAATTAACCTGCTATTATATTTCACTAATTAAAAATAAGAAATATTAGAACGATTGAGGTAGTATTTTAAATTTATATATCTATAAACTTTATAAAAAAAATTTAATTTACAAAAAAATATAAAAAGATTGTATTTTTTATAAGATAGCCATTTTTTTATAATTACAAAATTATTTTTTTTCATAAAGTCATTGTTTGGCAAAAAATAAGTTAATATTTTCGTAAAATCAAAGGTTTTTTTGCAATTAAGAAAAATTATGAAATAATAGTTTAATTTAAGAAAAAATATAAATAAAATTGTGATTTTTGATAAAAAAAATTATTTTTTTTGGCAAACAAAATAAATTGCTTTATTTTTAAATAAAGTAACCATAAAAAACACCTTAAAAGAAAAGTATCTTGTAATAATGTTAGTAGATCAGTATTGAAATATTTGACAATGACAAATATAAAATATTAAAGTGTCACGAATAAAATCTTTTCTCTTATTTAAAATAAACATTTAATCACAATGTGGTTCATTATATTTTTCTCAATTTTTAATATAAATACTATTTTTCTATTAAAAATGGTAAAAATATTATTGAATGGGTAACAATTCATTTTTTTTTCTTGATAAAAAATATCGATGGCCCAAAATAGACGTCTTGTTTGAATCAAATTGTGATGGTTAATTGAGAAAATAAGCATACGATGGGCTAAAATGATGTAAATTAAAATGACTACTTGAGAAAATAAATGTAAAAAAAATAGACTAAAATGCGTACACAAAAACTTTTTATTTTTCATGCAGTGAAGAAGTCAAAAAAAAATTAGGAAGGGTCAAATTTTTTAAATAATATTTTTATATTAAAATTTTATATATAATTAACCTATATATATATATAATAATAATAATAATAATAATAATAATAATAATAATAAATGTATGGTAAAGGAGAGGAAAATCACATTTACTAATATATCTTTATTATTTTTGACTAATTATTCTTATAAATAAATGTTAGATTAATAATTTAATAATTAATAAATTAATTTATTAAATAATAATGTTATTTTTTAGGTAATCATTATTTAATTAGGAAGTATAATTAATATTTCATATTTTATAATTGATTATTTATTAATTAATAAATCGCCAATTACCATTATATATATCATTTGAGATAATTGTTAAAAATTGAATAATATTAAAAATTAAGTATATTTTCTCATTTTCAATAACAAGAAATTATTATTTTTATCGAAAGGAAAAAATTTCCTTTTTAGTTTATTATAATTTATTTTCTTTGTTTTCCTTAAAAAACTTTGTACATGTTTAAATCAATTTTTATAAATACAGATATTATATTATAAAATTAATTTGTTAATTATTAAATTACCAAACTAACATTTATTTATAAAAATAATTAGTCAAAAATAATAAGAATATCTTAGTAAATATTTTATAACAATTTACAAAATTCCCCTATTAGATTATTACATCTCCAATTAAAAAAAAAATCAAAATATGATTTCAATTTAATTATAATGTCACTCTTATATTTCATTAATTAACATTTCATAAGATTTAAAATTTATCCTATTTTAAAACCACATTCTTATGTTTCATTAATTAACCTTTCATAAGATTTAAAATTTATCCTATTTTAAAACCACATTAGCGTTAATGAAAACTTAATTGTGAAGTAATAAATTAAAAATAGCAATAAAAATTATTTATATTAACAATAAAAATAGACCTGTTTATTTGTTTAAATACAATGTTAATTTTCAAAATAATAGTTAATTTGTTATTTTATAACGATATATTATATTATGTTTTCTTATATTTTGATATTAAATATCAAAATTACAAAAATATAAGTTGTCATAATAAAATAAATTAATATTTTTATTAATTTATATAGTTATAATTAACAATTTATTGCATATGCTTTACAATACTATATTAATTAGCAATCTATTTTTTCAAAGAAAATAACATGAGAAATTAGTAAATAATTTTAAAATTTTATTTTCAAACAAATTTATTATTTTATATTTTTAATGAGCAAACCCAACTGAATAAAAATAATATTAATAATAAACAAATTGTTTATTTTTTGGCTTAGCCAAACAATAAATTTTTTTTAATTAAAAAAAAAAGAAATTAGCATATTCACACTTGCTAAGATACAATTAGATTTAGCAATTTTTTTCATGTTCTATAACAGCAAAAAATTAATCTGTAGTTGCTCTTTAATTTTTTCTATATTTGTTAAGCAAATAAGAATTATCCGAAATTTAAATTATTGAATCTTTTGAAGGAATAAAACTATTAAGAATTTCAAATTATTATATTATCAGATAAATTTTAACTTATATTAAAGAAAAAATTCAAAAAATAAGAAGATAAAAGTATGACATTTAAAAATAAATGTTAATAAATAAATAAATTGAGCCCAAAATATCTAATGTAATATATAAAAATATGTAAATAAGTAAATTTTTAATACGAATTGAAAAAGATAAAAGTTAAGTTAAATTTTATATTTATTTTGAATCAAAAGATATCTTTATTTGATATTTATTTTGGATTAAATAGACAAAACATCATAACTTAAATTTTTTTCCTAATTTTTATTTATTCTATTACTTGCTAACACTAAAATTTATACTGATATACACAAGTATAAAATCTAAGTACAACACAATACCAACAAACTTCACTTCTTATTTCAAGACAATCCATTACAAGTATATTTATAATACTATGTTAATTAGCAATATATTTTTTCAGAGGAAAAGACATGAGAAATTAGTAAATAATTTTGAAATTTTATCTTTAAACAAAATTATTATTTTATATTTTTAATAAACAAATCTAACAGAATAAAAATAATATTAATAATAAACAAAAAGTTTATTCTTTCACTTAGCCGAATAATGTAAAATTTCTTTTTTAATAAAAAAAAGAAATAAACAATTTTCATACTTGTTAAGATACGATTAAACTCGAAAGTTTTTTTTTTTATATTCTATAACAACAAAAAATTAATCTATAGTTGCTCTTTGATTTTCTCAACATTTGCAAAGCAAATAAGAACAAATTGGAAATTTAAATTATTTAATCTTTTGAAAAAATAAAACTATTAAAAATTTCAAATTATTATATTATTAGATAATTTTAACTTCTATTAGAGAAATTTTTTATTCAAAAAATAAAAAGACAGAAGTATGAAATTTAAAAATAAATATAAATAAATTGAGTCCAAAATATCTAATATAATATATACAAATATATAAATAAGTAAATTTTTAACACAAATTGAAAAAGACAAAAGTTAAGTCAAATTTTATATTTATTTTGAATCAAAAGATGTCTTTATTTGATATTTATTTTGGATAGTGGAATTCGCATAAATTAAAAATTTATTTTCTTATTTTTTATTCATTTTATTATTTGCTAATACTAAAGTTTATACTAATATACACAAATACAAAATCTAAATACAATATAATACCAATGAACTCCACTACCTTATTTCAAGAATAATATACTTATTTACACATAATTCAATATATTATGTGACTGTATATTTATAAAGAGCTAAATTAGATTTAAATATTTTATTTATAAAATTTATAAAACTCAATTTTTTCAAATTTGAAAATTTTTTATTTAAATTAATAAAGAGATCGAGAAAGAACATTGAATAATAATATCAAATATAACAATAAAAAGAAGATGTGAAATGTACCAATAAATAGTTTTTAAACACATTATTCCTAAATAATTTACCACCTCACAAATTGAAAGTAAAAATTAATTATCCTATAATATTACTAAATTAAACAATGATAGCATGTAAAAAATTTAATAGAAATGTTATACATGCTAAAATAATAATAGGATAAAATGCTGAAAAACAAGTTCTATTGCCAAAAATATTACTGTCATCAGCTGAAAATGAGGAATATTATTTTTATTTTAAAAGAAATAAATTTTTTATGTGTCTTTATTTTACAATGACTATTAATAAAGTATAATGACAAAAAAAACCTAATATAGAAATGTATTTATCATGAATAATTGTATATTATATTATCAATAAGTGTTTGAATATCTACTATGAAAATATTGATCAAAAGTGAAAAGTCAAATAAAAAAAATTATCTACACTAAAAATATAATTTATAAAGAAATTTTATTATATAATGGGAACTATAATTTAAAAAATAATATCATATAATATTCGTTTAAATTATTTATATGTCATATAACATTTATACTAATATTTATTATATAAATATAAGCAAATTAAATTATGTTTTAAAATGAATCGTAATGAGTCGTAATGAATATTAACGTGCAAAACACGTTTGAAAAAAACTAGTATATATATATATGTATGAAAAACTTTAAATTTTTTAAATCATATTTTACATTAAAATTTCTATATATAATTAACTAATTTACATATATGAAAGATTATGATTGAACAATCTATAATATGATATGATAAAAAGACCTAACAAAATCAGTATTTTTCTTGATTAAAAATTATCAATTGCTCAAAATAAATAAACTTGCATGAATCAAATTATAATAATGACTTGAGAAAATAAGAACAATCATGGTATGTTAGTATACCTAAGGATTAGGAATATAATCATATTCCACAAATAAGATTTCATTTATTGTATATATAAATAATCAAAAAATTTTCTAATCGATAAATTTTATTTAATTATTTAAAAAATAAACTTGAAAATAGATATATAAGGTTTTGCAATCTTATTTTACTTAAAATTTCGATTTCAAAGTATACCAAAAAAGCTGTAAATATATATCATTTTCAATGAATAAATTCATTAGTGCAAATATATATAATTGTAGTTAAAAGAAAAATCTATAGTTAAAAGGCAATTGGTCATTTTATGAAAAGAAAATGTCATTAAAAAAAAAAATTAAGAGTGGAATTGGATTAGCAGTTAGCTAAAAATTGTGTTTGGCATTTGAACTTTCAATAGTTAATATGAAATATTTAGTGAGGTCAACATTTAAATTAATCTTTCAAAATTCAACAATTAAAAATTATAATTAAAATAGAAAAAAATTAAAACAAGTGTAAAATTTTTTCTATTTTAATTATCAATAATTTAGAGAAAATTTATGAAATTAGAGCAATTCAATGGTAATACGAAAGTAGGAAATTAGCTGTTGAGATGAATTTCCAGCCAAAATTGATACGTGCCTCATGTGACAGCGACAAACAAAGCGCAGTAGGCCAATAGCATCTTTGTTGGTACAAAAAGTGGGGAAACTACCCAATTTGATGCTTAAATTTTTCAAATGCTCAATTTGAAGTTTAAACTAAAAATTCATCCAATTAACTCCTTAAATTAAATTTTTTGCTCAATTAAAGGCTTGACCATTAATTATACTTAACACCCTTAATTTAATTTAGTAAAGTAAAATTGTGGGACCCATTTTATATTTTTAGATAATAAAAAATATTTTTTAACAATAGATAATAAAAAATATTTTTTAACAATAAATAATAAAAAATATTTTTTAACAATAAATAATAAAAATTAGTAAAATTAAAATTAAACAATAGTAAAAATCAAATAAAATTGAACCCATATTTGGGTTTGATATGATGAAACCCAGGTCCAAATTCATAAAAAATGATTGAAAAAACAAGTAATATATCAACACCAGATGACCATTATTTCCAAATTCTAATTAATAATCCTTTAGCTTGAAAGACATCTATGAAATCTGACCCAATAACCAACGAGCGACCAAAGTAATAGAAAAATTGAGGGGACTTATGTTCAACGAAACCTTATATAATGGATTTTGTCTAACCCAATCTAAAGGTCAGATACAAAAGGGGATCCTATCCACTATAAATGAAATGATGCATAAGCTCTATCCATTATCCAATCACTTGACTTGAATATAAAGTGTTGCCCTCTCATGTCTTAAACAAAACAATGTGTATAGTTAGAATTCATGTCCGAATTCGGTAAAAGCAAAAGAAAAGGAGGAACTAATAGTGGCTTTCAATTCCTTTACTTGAAAATTTCAAGAACAAAGTAAAAACAAAAAAATCAAACACTTATTATTTGAATCTATATAACGTCTGTTACGGTTACTTGATATTATGTGATCTACTTAAACCCTTATTTGAGCTAAAATGCAAGTTTGAGGAGTTAACTAAATGAAAATTTAGTTTAGATCTCAAATTGAGCATTTGGGAAAGTTTAAACCCCAAATTGGATATTTCCCTAAAAAGTTGCTAATTTATAAAAAAAAAAAAAAAAAAAAAAAAAAAAAAAAAAAAGAAAAAGAAATTGCCAACATTACATTAAAGGGCATGAAAACCAAATGATTACATATTTGATTTAAGTATAATAGATAAGCCTAGTAAAAACCAGTATTAAAGGACATAAAATCTAAATGCACATTATCCAATTTAGGATTTTTGCAACTAGGCATAAAGCCTAAATAAAACATGACCCAAATGCCTTAAAAAATATTAATATTCACAAAAAAACCGTAGCACATTCCTTCTCTTTCTTTAATCGCTGCCATCGCCAAAAACGGCTCCTTCAACATTGGTAGAGATGGAAAGAGCATCGATGCCCCCATCAAAAGGATATCTATGGTTGGACTTGACCCGGAAACAGTAAACCATTAAACTTCACATAAACTCCTCCTATGCCATTGAAAGTCTAAGGTAGGGCAATCTTGATAGAGGAAAATATCCCTTCCTCTAACTAGGCTAAACTTTGGGAGAGTTATACCTCTATTAAGGGCTAAAGGTCTCAAGCAACAAATCAAAAAAGCACAATAAAACTCAGATCTTGAGAGACCAAAGTTCGAGATAGCTAAATCTCCTTTCCCCTCCATCCACCATGATAAAACAGATCAACACTATGTTCATATTAAGGGAGAGATAGACTAGACAGCATATGAAATTGGCATACTGTCGGAGAAAGGCATGCTCCAAAAATAAAAAATCCACTTAAATCGGGAAGTAAAAAGAACACATAAAAAAGGTATACTAGATTATAAACATAGAAAAACAAACTAAAAGAGCAGGAAAATTATAGAAATGGGTATCCAGCCATTGGAGGGAACCTCTTTAAGAAACTCCAAATGAGGGACTTGAGAAATGAAGAGATAAGGGAGAGAACCGAAAGTCTAGAGAGAGAAGTTACTAGCATCTCTAATTCAAGTGATATTTTAGAACTATGAAATATTGATTTTTTTTTTTTTTTTAAGTAAGGAAGTATCATGAGAAAATTTTGGTGCATCATATTAAAATTATCTTTCTAATTTGATGAGCACTTTAAAGTATAATTTAGTAGTACATATATATTCAGTTTAAATAATAAATTCATGTTCGATTATTTCTCTATATACTAAAAAATCTTTCTAATCCAGTAAAAAATAAATCATTTACATCATAATTAGGAGATTCAAAAATACAAAGAAAAAAAATCTTATTCATAATTTAGTTATAAGAATCGAATTTCAATTAATAAAGAGAAGAGGAAAATCTTTTACTAATTAAATTAAGTACCTTTAAAATTAAGAGACTGATTAATTAATTTATCAAAAAATAAGGATTAATTAATTAGATCAAATATTAGTAATTTACCCATATAAAATTTGATATGCCCTGTAAGCTTAAAAAAAAATCATGAGAAGGTTCAAAATTCTGTATTTCCTATTTTGATAATACTATTCTACCCTTAATAACTAATTTCTTTCTCATCCCTTGAACTTCTAAATAAAAAAATATTTGTCAAAATTTTTTTTTTCTTCTATCCCATTGATTAAATATTGTTTTTCTTTCTAATAAAAGACAACTTTTAAAGAAGGCCTTAAGACGGTGGAAAGCAGAAAACTTTATATTTCAATCTCTCAAATTACAAAAATTATCAATAATTTAGTAAAAAATTAAAAACTATTACAACAAAAAAAAATTATTCTTATTAATTAAACTTCCACCCAACAAAAACAAAAGTATATATTTATAAAAGGGTCTGCAACTAGTATATATTACCTAAAACTAATAATTTCACACTGTTTTAAATTCATTGATTAATATTACTGATTGCCACTATTTTTTTCAAATTCATATATAGTCGCAAATGGGCTGCCACTTTTTCAAATTCAAATTCAATTTCTAATACAAGTACGAAATAAATATAAATTTCTAATACAAATTCCATTTTTTGTCAATATCCAGCAATTTTCAATCTTATTAGTGGAAACTTTAATCATATTCAGTCTTTAAAAGCCCAAAAAAAAAAAAAAAAAAAAGTCAAGTCACTACAGCTGAGATGATTTAATTTTCCAACGATTAGTTGAGGTATCATAATCATCAAAACAAGATCAGAAATATATTGATTGATATTTGAATTTTCCATATAATTTTTTTTTTCTAGATCATATTATAAGAGAGTTTTCATTCAATAATGCAAACAAGTTAATAGGTAAATTTTAGTTAATAAAACTGAAATTGATTTAGAAATTATAAGGCTATAAGTGTAAATCTTATTTAAAAGCCAATTAATTCAAAAAACTATTGTGTAAATTTTCAATCCTAACCAGTCTCAGACTACCAGCCTGTTGAAAAGAACACTTGGGCCTGGGCTTGATCTTAATAGTAACAGAAAAAATAAGAGGAAATTACACCCTCTGCGATTTTTTTTTTTTTTTTTGGGAAAGATAACTCTTATACCCTCAATTTTTTTTTAAAATTTTTCTGCTAATTAATTTTTATTTTTATACGCTCTTTTCTTTTTTCTTTTTATTTTTATACGAAAGGAAAAGGAAAAGAAACGTACTACTTATAAAAAGCAAGTACACTATTGACAGTCATAACGGTGAATAAATGGTATATGAAGATAGTCAAATGACATGGTTAAAAAGTGTTTAGACAGCCAGATGACATGATTAGAAAGTTTTTAGACTTTGAAGCACCACAATTAAATATAGTAAAGTAAAATCCAATGTAACATTAATTTACAATAAATTTGTGGATTATTCCATCTTTTGCAGACTTGGCTTTGAATTTTTTTTTTTGCCATATTTTTATCACGATCACATAAAAATATACGATGACTTTTACTAAATTAAAATTGAAAGTAAGTGACATAAAAATGTAGCAAATTCATAGGTGCCTTGTACATAATTTTGGTTTTTTTTTTTAATTTGTGGTTTTATACTAATTATAAACATATGATTTTTTTAAAACATTTATAATAATTAAATATATTTATTGCTAAATAATAATTGAATGTAATAAAGTAAAATCCAATGTAAATTTAAATTACAAAAATTAGTAGTTGATTCCACCCTCTGCATACTCATATTTGAATTTTATTTTTAGTAGTATTTAAAATTACTCTTAAAATGCTGAAAAAATGTATTTAGTAAAACTGAAAATTTATTATTAATTTTCAATCATAAGAACGACTTTAAGTTCATTGAACCCAAATTTATTAGTACTTTTTGACTCATTAAATACTAAAAATTAGGTGGCATTGACTTTCTTATTAATTGAATTTTCTTTTACTTTTTTGACTTTTAACATACTCACAGTTTATATGTTTGGTTTATTTTATTTATATATTTGGTTGGTGTTTGAGTTAAAAAAAAAAAGATTTTAAAATTTAAATAGGCAAATTTGAGTAAGATTAACATTATGAAAGAAAAAGGTTGAGGATATTAAATTTCAAAAGAAGAAAAAAAAATCTATTTCTCATATATATTTAAAATATACCTAAAATATATTCATTATATACTTGAAATAAACCAGAAATATACCTAAAATATACTCATTATATACTATTTACTGTGAACCATGAAAATTGTTTATTATTTTTTTAGTATAATTTTTTTATCTAATATATATTTGATGTATTCCTTTTATATATTTATATTCATGTAAATTTTGATATCCAAAAACTTTTGAAAATATATATCAAATTAAAAGAGCCAATAAATTATAGGAATAAACTATTATAATTTAAACATTGTTTTATTGAATTTGATATATTTTAATCTTAATTTTGATAATGATTCTGACTATAAAAAAGAAAAAAAATGTTGATTATGTTTCTTCAAAGAAGAAAGAAGTTAAGGTTGTTAAATCTTTCAAAAAAGATAAAAGCATATAGTTATAGTATATATTTAAGATATACCTAAAATATACTCATTATATACTTAAGATATACTTGTTATATATGTACTATTTATTGTAAATTCTGAATTCCGTTTATTATTTTCTTATATCATAATTTTTTAATCCACATAATAAAAGTGAATAATTTTCTTTTATTTTGAGTATATGTTTGGTCTATTTTGTTTTTGTTTTTATTTGATTTTTCTTTTTTTATTTTCACATTAGAATAATTAGAAATTATGTTAATTTAAAATTATTTAATTAATCACCACATGTCAAAAATTCAAGTTTTAAAAGATATCAATTTGAGCATGTGTCGATTGGATATAACTCTAGTTACACATGTTGATTAGTACATTAGAATGATTGAAAATTATATTAATTAAAAATTATATAATTAATGACCACATATCAAATATTCAAGTTTTAGAAAATACTTATTTGAACATGTGTCAATTGGTGATATAATTCTAATGACACATATTACTAATTATCTAATTAATCACCACATATTAAAAATTCAAATTTTGAAAAATATCCATTTAGACATGTGTTTATTGGGTATAACCCTAATTACACATGTTACATATTCTTTATATTACTCAATTGATATGGATTTTACAGCATTAACATTTTATATTTACTAGGTTATATTTTTGATTAATCAAAGGTTGATTCGTCATTGATTACAAGATGATTGTTGGTTGATAACATGTTGATTATAGGTTAATTGTTTGTTTTTGCATATTTTATCTTTAGTATTGCTAAAATACTAGTAATTTTTGGTAGATCATTGATTTATTTGTAGTTAAAAGATAGGTTATTTTATACTTAATTTTGTTAATTAATCACACATCAAATCACTAAGGATGCATTATATGTATATTTTTTATGCCAAAATAAAGGAAAAAAAATAAATTCTTTGAACCCGTGAGCAATTAGCTAGCTTTGTTTTATTTGATTATTTATATTATCATGGCATAATCACGAGAATATACAATTTTAATTGGATATAATATCTTTTTTATTATTGATTAAGTGAAAGATTACTTTTATTGATTTGACCATTTATTCTCTCTCTTTTATTGATTTGACCATTCGTTCTCTTTTGTCTTACACTACTACTATTTATACATAAACAATAATAAATACATATTTAAGTCAAGTAAAACAATTAGTGGCAAAGAATTTCCTTTGCTCTTCCCTTTGCCTTCTCTTTGTATCATACACCACCTAACTTGTCCTTAATTTTTAATTGCTCACAAATCACAAAGGAAGCATTATATATATATTTTTTATGTGTTTGGTATGGAGACAAACATAAAAACAAGAAAGAGCTTTTCAATATAAGCAGAGAGAGATTGAAAACAAATATCCAATCTCTGCTACTTTCCTTCTCTTTCTTTCTTTGTTCACCTATTCTAGCTCTCTAAAACAAACTCGGTCTTTCATTGATAGAACCCATTAACTCTCACCCATAACTCCATCAATCACAAAGATATTAATGTAAATCAATGGAAGATTCGGGTTTTTCTTCAACCCACTGAATATTTCTTCAAAAATTTGTAGATCTCTTTATATTCTTTAACTTTTTTCATTTTCATTTGCAGTCAAAGGTTTCACCTAAAACTTTTTTTGATTTTAATGTTCAAGAGCTCCATTTTTTTTATTAGATCTAGAGTTTGTTATTTGTTTAGGAAGGAGGGTATAAAAATAAGAGAAAAAGATGGGAACGTATAAAAGTAAGAAATGTAAAGTGAGGGTACATTTGTAGATGAGTTTCATTTTTTAGGCGATTCTATAGAAATCCCAAAAAATAAAGTGAAAAGCCCAAATTTTGGAATTATCTCAAAGCCAACCAAAACAGGAGTTTTAAAAGCCCACATGAATTAATGAAGCCCTCTAAAGCAATGGTAGCTGAAAACGTGTTTTGCCAAACAATTAAACAATTGCCTTTTTTCAAAGAAGGAGATCTTAAGAACACTTCTAAAGCCATTGTTCAAATTGTAGCTAGAGAGGAAATTGAATTTATTCACAAGGAAGAAGCAAGTGTCATTGAAGTGAGATCCACTGCCCAAAAAACTAAGATTAAACAATTAGCCAGAAATCATCCTCTTGGGGAGATTCTTTTTAAAGAGAAAAAAGGGGTAGAGAATTTAGAATCAGCAACAATAACTATCACTGAACTACGAGACATTGAAGATGATGGTGAAGCAGAAAGAATTCAAGCTGAAGGCATTGGTGGCTCGCCTAAAGCCACCAAGGAGTAATGAAGCAGATAATATGGAACTATCAAGTCTTGGGGCGTAGCTTGATAGTTCAACACCTTAGGGAGCTTGTACAATCGCATTGCCCAGAGGTGGTCTTTCTATCTGAAACCAAAAACAAATTACCTTACTTAGAAAGATTGAGAGGGCAATTCAAGTTTGATAAGACTGAATATATGGGTCCAAGTGGAATAGCAGGCAGTCTCTTGCTATGGTGGAAGGATTCTATAAAAATACAAATCCTTAAAAAATCAATGAATTTTTATACATGTCAAATGCAAACGGCTGGACAATGGAAAAGAGTGGTACCAGTCCTTTTTGTATAGGAACCCCTATAAGTGTAATAACCAAGATTTTCATAGCTCATCAGATTTATAATAATACTATAAAATATAAATTTTATGAGTATAGTATCAATGACATAGTGATAGGATGAAAGAAACTCTTGTTGGTGCTAAGTGCATGATTGCATATTTTTATGAAATATGAATATTCATTTCATGTTTTATTGAATTAATTTTAGGCAATACGTCTTATTTTAAACTTATTATGATATGGGAAGGTAAGATTTAAAATGCCAAGTGAAAGGGAAGGGAAAAAGTTATGAAAAATTTTTAAGTTCGAGAAACGTATTCGAGTGGGCTTGTTGATGGGCTTTTGGACTCAAAGCCCAAGCCCATGGAGTGGCCGGCCCTAAGGCCTCTAAATTTGGTGGAGCTTGATCAAATTAGGGTTAGAACAAGTTAATAAAGGGTTAGGTTAAGAAAGAGTTAGATTAGTCACCTTTGTTGACTTATGTCAACTTTAACACTGAAGCTTTCTACTTTCCCATCACCATGTCTATATTCATTTTGGTGATGATGGGATTCATTATTATGATGCTAAGTCACCATACACCTAAGGGTCATCTCTACCATCCACCTTGATCAATCTTAGCCCTCCATCTTAAGCAAAAATGTGACCATTGATCTTGTAGGATTAAATCACCACCATTGATTCTATTTGTATATAAAGTGGAAATATGTTAACCCATTTTATTTGTAACCTACACCAAAAATTACACCCTCATCAAAAACTAAAAACCTCTCAACTTGTTCTTCAACCTAGAGCTAAATTTGGAGCATTTCAAGATGAGATTTATTACTTAAGTTATTCCTTTCTTTTCTTAGCCTAAGTGTGATAGATTGTTAGCAACTACTTCTTTTCTTTTAATTTCTATGATTTGATTTTGGTGGAATGATTTAAAGAAGAGTTAGTTTGGCATGTTAATTGATGAAATATGAGAATGGGGGTTAAGAATTTGGGGTTTAATAGGTGAATAATAACAAGGGAAGCATGAAAAATCAATGAGGAGGAAAGTTAGGTAGGGTTCGGCCAAATTAGGATTTTTAGGGGAAGTGTCCAAATTTTTTTTTAACACTATCTAAGGTTATTTGGGATGTTGAAAAGTGATTTAAAAATGTAAAATTTAAATTTAGAGATTTTATTCAAAAATTGAAATTCTTGAAGGCATAATGCATAATATAAGGGAAGTGTATAATGTGAGGTGTATTTTGATGTTTGATTGTTGTTATAGGCTTTGCATGACATTAATTTCATCTTTGAAAGATCAATTTAAGATTTGATTGAGAAATTTTGGGTTTTCCCCAAATCATCCCAATTTGGTAAAGTTAGGGTTTATGGGAATTGAAAGAGATTAATTTCAATTGGTGTATGAATGTTGATTGTTTGAGTATTAATTTGATAAATCCATGTTTAATTTGAAGTTTGAAAATGAATTTGATAATTTTTCCTAAATCTTGGAGTTTTGAGTCACATTGGAAGTTTCAAGATTTAAACTTGAATTTTAAGATTAATTGGTTAAATAAGCTTGTAATTGATTCAATTTGATGTTTAGAAAGTCAATTTGAAATGTGGTAGATGAAAATGATTTTTTTCAACTCTAATTGTAATATGCCAAATTAGGGATTTTGATTTTTGAGTTTTGCCAATTCCCCTAAATGTTAGAAAATTAATTGCATTGGTTCCCATTGATGAATATAGGATTTAATTAAGGAATTAGAAAAGAAAAAGAACCCAATTGTTTTGATGAAAGAATTTGGACAACATGGGATTTTGGAATAAAGTGATTAAATAATTAATGTGTTTAAGTATGCTATTGTGTAATGTGTTGGAATGTGTTTTGGTGATTAATAGTAGGAAGTTGATGTTAAGTTTGAGTTTAGAATTAGATTAGAAAGTTAAGGAGTAGTGATTAATATACGATTGTTTGGGTGTATTTGTAGAATCGAAAGGCAAAGGCATTGTTCGGGATACCGAGGAGTCTCGTTATAACCTATGTTAGGAATATTGGTATAGGAGCTAAGGAGCAAGAGGTGAGTACTTAATAATATTATATTACTTGTGCTTTAAATATAAGCATGAATGTTGAATCATTTTCCTAATTGAAATGCATTGCAATTATTTGGCATGTATGATCTGCTTTATCGATTATTGAATCAAATATCCTTTATGGCACTTGGCCAAATAAACCTCATTGCTTAATCTCATAACCTGATCAATGATGGAAACTTGATTATTTATTGGTATATTATCCATTGAATCATATCATAGATAGAGAAATAAAATGTTATAATGATATCATGATAAGCAGAATACCCCTCTGATGTGGGGCAATACATAAGACCTTGTGCACAATGGTAATGAACCCGTGGATAGGGTAAAGATTATCCGAACCTTAACTGGGAAGGGTTTAAGGTCCCCAGTACGTACGACCTAATCAGTTGTATGTGTTACTAGAAATGTGGAAGTGAGCAAAGCGTATGCCGCCACTCAATTGATTATGGGGGAAACACACCGTTTCTGAGAAAGGAAATATTCTGCTAAAAATACAATATTTATTATATATGAAAAAATATTCCATAAGAATAACTCTTGATCCATTTTATTTTATTGCTATAAGAAATCATTATTAAATCACACACCATTTGTTTATTCTATATAGTATTATTTTATACTCACTGAGTTTTGTCTCACTCCATAGTTGTTATTTATTTTCAGGACCAGTTGATAGTTCGGCAAAGTAAATTCCAAGTTATACGTCCTCGCTTGGAAGTTGCATTGCTAGTTTTGGTATCATAATGTACATATTATGTTATATTTTGGAGGTTTCACTCTATAGCTCTATGTTTTGTTAAAGTCTGTAATAATGGTATAACTTAAAATATTATTAGTATGTGTGGTTGGATATTACATTAGTACAATTCATATACATAAGTATTATTCACTTGAGTTGCAATTAAAACACTGAAAAATGGAGTTCAAAAGTGATAAGCATGAAAATGAATTTAAACGATAAATGACTATCACATAGGTAGTTAACATGGTAATTGATAATAAAGAATAAGAATTATGGCTACGATCTTGGATTAAGGATAGCGTGATAATAACGGCTTATAAGTTATAGGTTATTCAACGGGTTTAGGTGACCTTACGTCTCCCTATACCCTAGGACAGTCACGACTAAAAAATGGGTCGTAACAATAAGGAAGAAAAGAAAGCTAGTTTTCAATGAATGGCTTCTTCTAAAACCACAAGATAACTCAAAATGGGTTTGCGCATGACTTGGATGCTGTGTGTTCAAACTCAAAGAAGATTGGAGGTAGGAATGTGACAGATAGGAATTCCAAAGCTTTTGTTTCATGGATCAATGATGTGGAGTTAATTGATATCGGTTTCAAACGGCCTCCTTTTACCTAGTATAACAAGCAGTTTGGAAGGGGTAGGATTGCACAAAGACTTGACTGTGTGTTAGGTAATTCCTTATGGAGAATTGAATTTGATGCAGCTCAAGTTTTCCATGGCAAGTTGATTGGGTCAGATCATAGGCCTTTAATTCTGGATTTGGATTCTAGTGGAAGAAGAAGCTTTAGGGGTTTTCGTTTTGAGACTAAATGGTTAACACGCAAGAATTGGAGGATAACAATGGAAGAGGCATAGAATTCAAAATGAAATTTATAGCAATCTATCACCTTAGAGGATATTGGAGCTAAACTTAAAAATTGTGCTTACAAGTTAAATAAATGGCACAAAAAGGAAGTTAGGCATAGCAAAGGGAAAATTCAAAATCTACAGAAGCATCTTGAAGATTTATATACAAGCCAAATGACAGAAGATGACAAAGCTAAAGAAAAGATGTTGCTCCAAGAGCTTGAATCTCAGTGGAAAATGGAAGAACTTTTTTGGAAACAAATATCACGTATACAATGGAAAATGAGCCCCTGATGAAAAACCAAAGTTATGAAAAATATCAAGCCTCCAACTAGATTAAATATTGGAGCTCTATATATATAAATATGGAATCACAATTCAATTAGGCATAGCTGATGCATTTCACAACCACATGGCAAACCCCCATTATTCTTTCTAACAACATCAAATTAAAGGCAAAAGTGACACCTGGAAAGATAGGACCTAAAATCCGCAAGACAATTAGTTAGGATTTGAGTACAACAGTTAGGTTTTTTGCATAGAAATTTTAGTCTTAGGAACAACAAAAGCAGTAGCTTTTCTCACAGAAAGCAGGACATGTTAAGTGGTCTGTGCCTGAAACGTGTGACTAAGGAATAACATCACCGCAATACATTTAGCACCGCCACCACATTCTAATCTACTGTTTAAAGTTTAATTTCTTTTTTCTTTCCATTTTTTTTACATAATTAAATGATAAATACTAATATTCAATTTTTGGCTTCCATAAATTACATAAATAATGCAAATGAAAAACGTTAAACAATCATTCTTTGGGTTTGGCAAGCAATATAAACAAAAATAATATGTAAGAATTGTGATTCATTTTTGTATTGAAAATTAAGGAACTGCTAAAGAAAGTAAGACAAATTCCGTACTATAAGACAAATTCCGTACTATCCCAATCATCCCTTAGTAGGATGATGGGTTTGTCACCAATCAATAGAGCGGGAATGGTGATTCCAATGAAGGTAGCAGCGTCGACGGAAGTAGTGTTGGTGCTTTTGAGTTCGGCAGTGGTGGTGGGTTTAGAATTGCCAATCATTAGGAAAGAGAGAGAATGGAAAGAAAATAAAAGAGAGTATTTTAGATATTAAAAGTCATTTTTTTAAAATTTTAAACAGAATTTGTAAAATAAATGGACAAAGGGAGTAACTTGTTAGACGGAATTAAAATTGAGAGAATTTTTAATTAGTTTTTCAAAAATCAAGGATAAATTTGCTAATTAGATGAAATCTTAGAACGAAATAATAATTAATTTGCTCTTATTTTTATTTAGTATTGGAAGGAGAAATTGATAAATTTACTACTCAAGATAAGCGCAGAGCCACCTTATTCCCAATGGAATCCAGTGATCTCACTGAAATTTTTAAAAATCATACTAATTGATATATATATTTTTGGTAGTGACTTCACTAAAATTTTAAAATGACTCAATTGAAATTGTTAAAATGTAGTGTGGTCCCAATCAAATAATTTTCAAACACCTAAAATTTAAAGTGTTTTAAATTTTACATTAGTGTGATGGGTGGTCGAAAACATAAACCTCTGGCCTACGTCTACTGAAGAAACATAAATTCAGTTAAGAATCTAAAGAAATATAAATTATGGCAATTATTCTTAGCTTAAAGAATTTTCTTTCTATAAAAAAAAAATCTGTATTTATTGAAATAGTTGCATATGACAAAATTATAATTACTGGATGCCATATTTTGTTTGATGAATACCATTTGCTGCTACTTTTTTTTTTTTTTTTTTATCATATTTAGTTTTTATTGTGTAAAACATGTAATAATTTCATAGAATAATAAAATTATATCATAAGAATAATTTTTTTAATTTATGATAATAATGAGTATTATTGTATATGAACATTAACTAAATCAATACATAAACTAGTTCAAAACATACATATATCTAACATATACTTAAAGATACCAAAGATATACCTAACGTATAATATTTTTTAAATTGCATATATCTTTTACTGTGCATATTTATAAAGAACTTCTTTTATGACCGTTTTTGAAATTAGAAACAAAATATAAACATTGAAAAAGAATGCGAGTTCAAATTTAGTTTTAAATGTGCATGCCATTCCTCTGTTTCTTTTCAGAACAAGATAAGCAATAATTTAAAAGTTGATATTTAATTTAACTATTAATCATTTAATTATTCAATCATCATTAATGTTCGCTCTATTAACATTTTTATTTAGTCACATCTATTCAATTTTAATGAGATTAAAATTTCTACTAGAATTTTAGGTGGTGATATTGATTATTGACACTCCCTTTTTATTTTAGGCATTTTTATTTTCTTTTTTATTACAAAAGTTAACTACAATATCCTGATTAATTTTCCTCCTAATAATTCTTTAAAAAAGTTCTATTATTTTTTTTTTAATTTTTACCTCATAAAGAGTATTGTATATTAGATTATTTTTCTAAAAATAATAAAAAATTCAGAAATTTTCATAATAAATATGAGTTCTCATAAAATGGATTTTCTTTTACATTGTATATTTTTTTTTGGATTTTCTTTTAGATATTTTATAATTGTGATTTCAAAATAAAACAAGTATAATATGAACAAAAATAGAAAATAAAAATCCAAAGCATAGCATTTATTCAATATATAGAGATACATTCCAATATTACCAACAAAAAAATTACAATAGTGTAAACAAGAAAATTAATAGCAAATATAAAATTAAAGAGTTCACGTTTCTTAATTAATTAATTAATTAACCACATATTAATTAAGGATAAACTTCAATAATAGATCTTAACCCCAACTTAGGGGTTATCTTATAATCACTGAAACCAGCATAAAAAAAGAGTTTTGCCCATTCATTTTTGTTTCTTTCTTTGCCAGAAACCAACACCATCATCAACATATCAAAGAAGAGTTCTGTTTCAGTTGAATTATTACACTCTTTCTGATTTTCAATAACCATATCTATGATAATTAGCTTCCCTCCTTTTCTCCCTTTAATTGCTTCTCTACATCGTTTAAGTATCTTCAAACATTCTTCATCACTCCAATCATGCAAAATCCACTGCTCATAATCCACAATAAAAAATAAAAATTTTTAAAATGAAAAAAAAAATTCATTTAATTTTGAAGGTCTCTTTATGATATAAGGAGAGCACTGAATTGATAACACAATATATAGTATAAAGTTTTGCACAGGTTTATATCATATTTTTTTATTTAATCCGTGCTTTCTCAAAATAATTATTTTTTTAATTTGAATTTTTTTATCATACTAATGATTGATAGAAAATATCATATTAAATAAATATAAAAGAGATAGATTAATATTATAAAGCAGTATTATATTATAAATATAACTCAAATTCGACATAAATAAAAGTTGAATCAGATATATTTTTAATAATTGCTATTGTATTTTAATAATTATTATACATTAATCTTACTTATTCAATCATTATCCATAATTATAATTAATATATTTTATTTTACAAATAATTAGATATTTAAGAAAAAAAAATCAAGCGATTAATTAATTATGTGATGAATTATGAATACCTAAAAAAATTTTAAAAAAATAATTTATGAAAGATTTGATTCTTCATTTCTTTTGAGAAAATAAAAGATATCATGAAATTTAAAATAATATTATATAATTCAACACTTTTATTTTAATTTATTTAATATTATTATATTAAAAAATATTTTATTTAATATATTTTTTAAAAAAATTATACCTCAAATAAAATAATAATATACTAGTAAGTTGGATTAAAGAAGCTGGGGTACAATGAATTTTCCTAAAATTTCGGAAGTATTGACATGTGGTGCCGCTGTTGGCCGTCGGTTGATGGTAGCTGGGTGCCGAAAGGCGGGACCACCAGGGCTCTTTTCTCGAAAAGCCAGATTTATAGGTTGCTTATCAACTTGCAAGGGCCCCTTGCATTTATTAATCTGATAGTGATCATTTTTCCCTTTTTACCGTTCACTAATCAATCCAAAAGTGTCTATGGGCGGATTTTGATAAAAAAAATATTTAATATAAATATTTAATCAGAAAATTAAAAAAAATTTCCTTTTCCCCTAAAAAAATTATCTATTATTATTTTTTTAAAATAATTTAAAATATTTATCCATTTTAAAAATAATTTATATATTTATCTATTTTATTCTTATTAATTAAAAATTATATATTCTCAAAATTAACAATAAAAATAATAATAAATAAATATATGTAAAGATATAACTGAAAAAATATAATTAAATTTATAAATTGTCAAATAATAAATAATATTTTTTTAAACTGTACGAGAAAAGATAGTTAACAATTTTTTAAAACGGAGAGTAATAAATATTTTATTAAAATTTTAAAAAATAAATATTTTGAAAAAAAAATCTAAAATAACACACGGAGGAAGTATTTGTTTTAAAACTTTAACTGCAAATAAAATATATGTGCAATTCATTTCAAAATAAATTGTAATGAGTTTTACAGTTTAAAAAGGTGCATATTCCATTTGTGATTTTTTAATATACACTTGTTTTTTTTTTTTTTTTTAACAGTATTTTAACAATAGAAATATATAAAACAGATTTTAAGAGAGTTGAAATTCAAAAAATGAATGCAGATCCAAATAAATCTTAATTATACATACCTTTAGCAGAATTGCATCAGCAGGAGGAATTTGCTCAAACATGTCACCTCCAACGAATTTCAAGTTGTCAAAATCTTGAAGACCAGCAACAACATGTGGGAGATCAAACACACTACAACTCAATTGAGGGAAAGCACTAGCTAATGCTTTGGCCACAGTTCCTGTTCCACCCCCAACATCAACCAATGATTTTAGCCCATCAAAAATCGCCATATCATTACAATCTTTAATGATCGCATCCATAACCAACCTTGCATCACTAGCCATTGCTTCATTAAAGAAATTATTAAGCTTTGGCTCACGACCAGCACAATCCCAAAGTCTTTCCCCATAAACAGTATCAAATGGGGTTGGATCATTATTAAAGAACCAAGTACTTAAATAATGCCAGGGCTTTGTTAAAATAGGATCAAGCATGGCTGATAAAAATGGCGTCACACTTAAAGGGTTATCTTTAAGAAGAAGTTTAGACGAGTTTGTGAGAACATACCCTTCTAATAATTCTTGACTATCATTTTCTTTAAATTTTGCTTTTGCAAAAAAACCAGAATGAACCAGAATGCGCATGAGACGAGGAATACAATGGGATTTTGTTGGGTGGATAGGCAAAGAATGAATTACCTCAGGCAGAGTCATGGGCTTGCCATGGCTATGAATTATATCTGGAATTCCTAACTGAATTGCACATTTTAAGGACATGGAATTTATGAAATTGAATATGTGATTCCATATATGAGCTTGAGCTTCAAGTAGCTCACGATGAGATGAAGTTTGATTTCCATCACCTAAATTAGCCATCTTTTCTAGTTTTTTCTTTCTTTCTTTCTTTCTTTCTTTCTTGTTGAGGTGGCTATGCGAATAACACTTGAGTATTACATGTATTTATATAGCAGTGGCAGGTGAAATTTATTATTATTATAGACAAAATTTAAGATGTCAAGATTTAATTTTTATATTTCACATGATTCACGTTGATAATTTTATTCTATTCTCATAATATTAAAAAAAAAAAAAAAGGACCCTATGAGCATTATTTTATTTTATATTTGGCAAAAAAATAAAGCATTATTTTATTTTATGATTAACACTAGCAATTGATATAGCGACCAAAATCTTGGAATCACAATGCAATTAGGCATAGCTGATGCAATTCACAACCACATGGCAAACTTCCATTATTCTTCCTAACAACATCAAATTAAAGGCAAAAGTGACACCTGGAAAGATAGGACCTAAAATCTGCAACACAATCGGTTAGTATTTGAGTACAACAATTAGTTTTTTGCATAGAAATTTCAGTGTTAGGAACAACAAAAGCAGTAGCTTTTCTCGTAGAAAGTAGTGTTGTGGAATTCGGGTTAATTTTTACTAATAATAATAAAATTTTCTTTAAAAATTATTATTCAGGTGATTAGAGTAAAAATGATTATACTAAAAATTATCCCAAGGTATATTCCTAGTAAAGAATAGTAGGGTCACAACGGTCTCACTTAAAAACTACACTTTTTAGACAGAATTTTGCCAAGACAAGTAATTTAAATAGGATAATAATTTTTAACAACTATACTCGACAATAGCTATGAAATAGACATAAAATAACATAAAGAGAATACCAGAATTTTAACAAGGTTCAGCCAATTTTGCCTACGTCATCGGACACTACCAAAATAATATTTCACTAATTGAAAAAATATTACAAAAGATAGAAGAGAGAAATAACAATTAAGTCTTAAAAATATGAGAGAGACTTAATGTTTTGGGATAGATTTACAAATGAAATGGAAGCCTTTATTGATAACCTATTTTTGCCTTCCATTTCCCACATCTTACCGATGTGGGATTTGGAAATAAGCCAATAGTCAACAAATCTCCACCTTGGCGAATTTCCAAATCCCAACCAAATTTTCTCAATCTTCAATAATGTCTTCTAATGCGCTTTAAAGCACCAAACTTCAAATTCCGATAACATTAATGAAGTCCAAACAATGTTGGAACTTGATAGCTGTAACTGCTTTTGTAAACATATCAGCAGGATTCTCAATGGTCCAAATCTTCTGAATTATGACTCCACCTTCTTCTAAAATTTCCCGTACAAAGTGATATCGAACATCAATATGCTTTATCCTTGCATGATAAACCTGGTTCTTTGCTAAATGAATAGCACTTTGACTGTCACAATGCACTTTGATGTGTTTTTGTTCTATTCCCAGTTCACCAAGCAACCCTTGAAGCCAAATTGCCTCCTTCACAGTCTCAGTAACTGCCATATACTCTGCCTCTGTGTAGACAAAGCTCCTGTTGACTGTAAAGTGGACTTCCAACTAACTGGTGCTTTTGCAAAAGTAAACACATAACTAGTAGTTGATCGATGTTTGTCCAAATCACCTACATAGTCAGAATCACAATACCCAGCTATACACTAACCTTCTTGCTTGTCCTACTGAAATACCAAACCAACATCTATGGTATTCAGAATATACAGCAGAATCCATTTCACAACTTGCCAATGCTCCTTTCCAGGATCATGCATATACCTGCTTACAACCCCAACTGCTTGTGAAATATAGGGCCTTGTACACACCATTGCATACATCAAGCTACCAATAGCACTTGCATATGGTACTTTTGACATCTATTCCTGTTCTGCATCATTCTTTGGTGACATGGATGCACTAAGCTTGAAATGAGGAGCAAGTGGTGTACTAACTTGTTTTGACTTCTCATTCATGCCAAAATATTTTAGTACCTTGCTCAGATATTCTTTCTGAGATAAACAAAGCCTCCCAATTTCCTATCTCTTGAAATCTCCATGCCGAGAATCTTTTTTGCTTCACCGAGATCCTTTATCTTAAACTCCCTGTTCAATTGAGTCTTTAATTTCTCAATTTATGTCTGACTCCTGGAAGCTATCAACATATCATCAACATAAGGAAGAAGATATATATAGGATCCATCTTGTAGCTTGCGTAAATACACACAATGATCATATTTGCTTCTCATATACTTCTGTGCTATCATAAACTTATCAAATCGCTTGTACCACTGCCTTGGAGATTGCTTCAATCCATACAACGATTTTTCTAATTTGCATACCATCTTTTCTTTTCCAGCAACTTTGAATCCATCTGGCTGAGTCATGTAAATTTCCTCATCCAAGTCTCCATGTAAAAATGCAGTTTTTACATCCATTTGAATTAGTTCCAAATCCAACTGTGTTACAAAAGCCAACAAAATTCTGATAGAGGAATGCTTTACAACTAGAGAAAATAGTTCATTATAATTAACTCTCTCCGTCTAAGCGTAGCCTTTAGCCACCAATCTTGCTTTGTAGCGAATATTATCCTTGTCAGGAAATCCATCTTTCTTTGCATATACCCATTTGCAACCAATTGCCTTCTTTCCCTTGGGAAGACTAGCTAGTTTCTATGTTTGATTCTTTTGAAGGGACTGCATTTCTTCATTCATGGCGATCCTCCACTTTTTCTGTTTTGAACTTTGAACTGCTTCATTAAAAGTGGTAGGACGTCATCAATTGCAATTGGTGATGCAGATGAGACCATATCAGCATAACGAGCAGGTTGTCTAATGGTCCTCTTTCCCTTTCTTAGTGCAATTGATTCATGTTGCTGTGGAGATTCTTAGGTCTGAACCTCTTCTTCATTTGACTCTTTTTCTACCATAAGAGAGTCATCATCAGTTTCTTTATTAGCTAAGACAATTTTGTTACCATCAAACTCTACCTGTTTGGAAGTACCCTCCACCTGCTGTGGAGTACCATCTGTTTGTTCATCAGTTACCTTTCTCAACATGGTAGATTCATCAAAGGTAACATCCCTACTGAAGATTACTTTCTTTGTCTCTGGACACCAAAGATGATAGCCTTTTACACCAGAGGTGATCCCCATAAAGATTGCCTTCTTTGCTCTTAGATCCAGCTTGGACTCCTTAATATGATAATATGCAGTGGAACCAAACACATGTAAGGAATTATAATCTGTAGCAGGTTTTTCAAACCATTTCTCCAATGGTGTCTTACCACCAATAGCAGTCGATGGTAAACGATTGACAAGGTGACAAGCATATATCAAAGCCTCAGCCCAAAATTTCTTGCCCAACCCAGCATTGGACAACATACACCTAACCTTCTCTAGCAATGTTCGGTTCATACGCTCTGCCACCCCATTATGTTGTGATGTATTTCTGACAGTGAAATGCCTGACAATACCTTCATCTTCACAGACTTTCAAAAAAGGATCATTTTTGAACTCTCCACCATTGTCTGTACAAAGATGTTTGACTTTTCTACCTGTTTGAGTCTCTATCATCTTTTTCCATTTAAGGAAAATTCCCAACACCTCATCCTTTATCTTCATCGTGTACACCCAAACTCTCCGAGAAAAATTATCAACAAAGGTAACATAATAGTGTTTTCCTCCCAAAAAAGTTGGAAGGCCCCCATACATTTGAATGAACATAATCCAAAATACCCTCAGTATCATGGATTGTTGTTCCAAATTTCACCCTTGTCTGTTTTCCTTTGATGCAATGCTCATAAAAATTCAATTTGCAAGCCCGTGCTCCTTTCAATAATCCTTGATCTGTCAGTAATTTCAAGGATTTTTCTCCAGCATGCCCCAAATGCATATGTAATAACCTAGTTGCTTCTGACTTCTGATCATTAGTAGAAGCTGTTACTACTGCTATCCCAACAATTGTACTACCCAGAAAGTAATACACATTGTTTCTTTTTCGAATTTCCTTCATTATCACAAGTGCTCCAGAGATAATTCTCATTATTCCATCCTTCGCTCTTACTTCTAAACCTTTTGACTCTACGGTTCCCATAGAGATGAGATTTCTCATTAAATCTTATACATAATGAACACCTGTTAAGGTTCTTATTGATCCATCCTGATTTCTCAAGTGAATTGAACCAATCCCATGTGTGTCAAGAGGGGAATTATTTGCTGTGTAAACAACTCCACCTTTTAGTTCTTTAAAATCAAAGAACCATTCTCTATTTGGGGTCATAAAGTGGCTACAAGCTGAATATAGCAACCATGAGCTAGAATTGTTGGTTGATGGTGTAGCAGCAAATGAGAAGTCTGAATCTGCATCATCATACTCAACTACATTTGACTCTAAGACAGCCCTTCCCTTTTCAGGTTTGCCTTTATTCTTTAGTTTGGGATAATTTTTCTTCCAATGTCCTTTTTCTTGACAAAAGGCACATTCATCTTTACTCTGTTTGAATTTTGACTTTGATCTCCCTTTCCTTCCTTTATTCTGACTCTTCGAACGGCCTTTAACAATAAGAGCTTCTGCTTCTACACTTGTATTTTCTTGCTTCTCTTTCTTTCTTAATTTGTAATTATACAAGGCAGCAGTTACTTTATTAAGAGACACAACAACCTTCCCATGAAGTAGAGTAGTTTCAAAGTACTCAAACTCAGCAGGAAGCGATCCCACCAACATCAGAGCCAGATCTTCATCATTAAAAGTCACGTCCATATTCATCAAATCAGTAACCAATTAATTAAAGCTAGTAATGTGATCATTCATAGTGGTACCTGGAACGTAGTTGAAGCGAAACAATCTCTTTTTCATATAGAGCTTGTTCTGACTACTTTTCTTCAGGAATTTCTCCTCTAGTGCCTTCCATAATTTACTTGTAGAAGTTTCTTTAGAGAATGCATACTTCTACTCTCTAGAAAGACACGATCGAATAGTACCACATGTCAATCTATTGATCATCTTTCATTCTTTCTCCTCAACATCATCGGGTTTTTCTCCTTCAATGGCAATATCTAGACCCTGTTGAAAAAGGGCATTTATAACCTCACTTTGCCACATGTTGAAATGACCAGTGCCATAAAAAATCTCCACTGTAAATCTAGCATTTGTCACAGCATTTCTTGCCAAAATTGAAGATGAAGAAGCTGTTGATATCGATGTGGATAATTTTGTATTGTCTGCTATTTCTGTTACAAATTCTATTTAATAACTGTCAATGCGGAATACCAATTAGCCCAAGAAAATTTTTTCTGATGTGAAAGATCAGCCTAAGTCGCAACCATAGAGTATACTAAAATAAACTAAGAGCTCTGATACCAATTATTGTGGAATTCGGGTTAATTTCCACCAATAATAATAAAATTCTCCTTGAGAACTATTATCCAGGTGACTAGAGTGAAAACGATTGTACTAAAAATCACTCCAAGGTATATTCCCAGGAAAGAATGGTGGGGTCACAATGGTCCCATTTAAAAACTACACTCTTTAGACAGAATTTTACCAAAACAAGTAATTTTAATAGGACAATAATTTTTAACAACTATACCCGACAATAGCCAATTTTGATGAGATTCGGCTAATTTTGCCTACGTTCTTAGACGCTACCAAAATAATATTTCACTAATTGAAAAAATATTACAAAAGAGAGAAGAGAGAAATAACAATTAAACCTTAGAAATATGAAAAAAACTTAATGTTTTGGGATAGATTTACAAATGAAATGGAAGCCTTTATTTATAACCTTTTTTTGCCTTCCATTGAAATAAGCCAATAGTCAACAAGTAGGACATGTTAAGTGGTCTGTGCTTGGAACGTGTGGCTAAGGAATAACATCACCACAATATATTTAGCACTGCCACCACATTCTAATCTACTGTTTAAAGTTTATTTTCTTTTTACTTTTCATTTTTTTTACATTATTAAATGATAAATACCAATATTCAATTTTTGGCTTCCATAAATTACATAAATAAGGCAAATGAAAAACGTTAAACAATCATTCTTTGGGTTTGGCAAGCAATATAAACAAAAATATTATGTAAGAATTGTGATTCATTTTAGCACTGAAAATTAAGGAACTGCTAAAGAAAGTAAGACATAAATTCCTTACTATCCCAATCATCCCTTAGTAGGATGATGGGTTTGCCACCAATCAGTAGAGCGGGAATGGTGATTCCAATGAAGGTAGCAGCGTCGGCGGAAGTAGTGTTGATGCTTTTGAGTTCGGCGGTGGTGGTTGGGTTTAGGTTTGCCAATCATTAGGAAAGAGAGAGAATGAAAAGAAAAAAAAAGAGTATTTTACATATTAAAGTTATTTTTTTTTAAATTTTAAACGGGATTTATAAACAAGAAAATTAATTACAATATTAACAACAAAAACATTACAATAGTGTAAACAAGAAAATTAAGAGCAAATATAAAATTAAAGAGTTGATGTTTCTTAATTAATTAATTAACTATATATTAATTAAGGATAAATTTCAATGATAGATCTCAAACCTAATTTAGGGTTTATGTTATAATCACTAAAACCAGCATCAAAGAAGAGTTTTGCCCATTCATTTTTGTTTCTCTCTTTGCCAGAAGTCGACACCATCATCAACATATCACAGAAAAGCTCTGTTTCAGTTGAATCTTTACACTCTTTAAGAACACATAAAAAATGTATACTAAATTATTAATAAAGAAAAACAAAGTAAAAGAGCAAGAAAAGTAAAGAAATGGGTATCTGGCTACCAAAGGGAACCTCTTTAAGAAACTCCAAATAAGGGACTCGAAAAATGAAGAGAGAAGGAAGAGAACCGAAGATCTAGAGAGAGAAGTTTCTAAAATCTCTAATTGAAGTGATATTTTAGAACAACTATGAAATATTGATTTTTTTTAAGGTAGTATCATGAGAAAATTTTGGTGCATCATATTAAATTTATCTTTCTAATTTGATGAGCACATTAAAGTATAATTTAGTAGTGCATGTATTCGGTTTGAATAATAAACCCATGTTTGATTCTCTCTCTATATACTAAAGAAAAATCTTTCTAATCTAGTACAAAATAAATCATTTACATCATAAGAAGGAGATTCAAATATAAGAAAAAAAAATCTTATTCATAATTTAGCTATAAGAATGGAATTTCAATTAATAAAGAGAAGAGAAAAATCTTTTACTAATTAAATTAAGGAAAATCTTTTACTAATTAAATTAAGTACCTTGGAGTTATGAAATATAAAATGAAAAATTATTATTTAGTCTTTTAAATTTGACATACTTAATTAATTCATTTCTATTTTTTAAGAAACTAATTAATTAGTTTTTCAGTTTTGTTTTCATTAAATTATTTAGTCATTTTATTTAGTTTTTATTTTTTTTCTGTTAAATTTTGTAATGAATGGTGAAAATTCCTTTGTATATATATAATAAATATAATTTTAAGTTTAGTATTTAAAAATAAAAATTCAATTAATAAAATTACATAATAATTATATAAGTTTGAAATAATCATTTAATTATTTAATTTTATCAATATAAATTTTTTTATTATATATAATAATTATAATCATATAATAATAAATAATTTATAATTTGATGATATTAAATATAATTATTATATAAATGTATATATATTATTTATTTTTATTAATTTCAATTTTTTATTTTTTTTAAATAATAAAATTAAAATTACATTTATTATATATACAAGGACACTTTCATTATTTTTTTTTATGAAATTTAATAAAAAAAAATACAAAAACTGAACATAATGACTAATTAGTCTGGCGAAATCAAAATTAAGAAAGAGGAATTATATTTCTAATTCTCTATTCTCTATTTACACTCTTTTTCTTTTTACAATCATTTTTTATTTAAAATTTTCTTCTTACAATCCCCTCTTTTCCTTTTATACCTTTTTAATTTTTACAACACCTTTTTCTTAATAAATTTTTTTTTTTTTTACAATCCCTTTACAATTAGTCCTATAGCTAGATTGTTGTTTTCATTTCCTTCTAATACTAATTTATTAAAATACTAAATTTTAATTAATACTTTTCAAGTCATATTTTGATTTAATTTTCTTTTAAATTATAAGCATTTTAATAGTCTCATATTTATCAAGTCTAAATTTTTTTATACGCTATTCTCACAACCACAATATCAGTAGGGATGGCGCCTACAACCCCTATATATATATATATATATATATATATATATATATATATATATATATATATATATATATATATATATATATATATATGTTATTGAAAAAATTGTAATCTCACATGTTTTTTCTTCGTCGATAGTTGTTCTATTAACCTCCAAACTCTTTTATATCTCCATAAAAAAAATTTTAGAGATACAAAAAATAACTTATTGAGAAAGAAGGGATTATCAATTTAAGTATAAAAGGGCTTGTACAAAAGTTATAAGGGTGAAAAAGGTAATTTATTTAGAGTATATAAATAATTTAATTTATTAAATTTTTAAGGACAGTGTAAAAGAGATTGAGGTTTGAAAATAAAGCATCCCATTGAGAGAATTAATTAATTTCTTAAAAAATAAAAAATAGTTAATTAGATCTAATATTAGTAATTTACCCATATAAAACATGATATGGCCTGGAAGCTTTAAAAAAAAAAAAGTCATGAAAAGGTTCAAAATTCTGTATTTCCTATTTTTATTTGATAGATAATGATATCTAATTATTTATTATTTTATTTCACTTTTCCAGTTATCATTCATTTCACGAACTCGAAAAGAAAAAAAAACCAAAAGTTTTCGATTTAAAAATAAAAATAATATAATAAAAAAAGAAGGATAAAGTTGAACTTGACATGGAGGTTTTTATTTTTTATTTTTAATATGTACGTTACTATAATAATTCATATTTTGTTTGATGAATACCATTTGCTGCTACTTTTTTTTTTTTCATATTTAGTTTTAATTGTGTAAAAGCTGTAATAATTTCATAGAATAATAAAATTATATCATAACAATAATTTTTTAATTTATGATAAAAATGAGTATTATTGTATATGAACATAAACAACACATAAACAAGAATTTCAAAACATACATATACCTAACATATGTCCTACATATATCTAACATATACTTAAAGATACCAAACATATACCTAACATATAATATTTTTTAAATTGCACATATCTTTTTACTGTGCATATTTATAAAGAACTTCTTTTATGACTGTTTTTGAAATTAGAAACAAAATATAAACATTGAAAAAGAATGCGAGTTGAAATTTAGTTTTAAATGTGCATGCCATTCCTCCGTTTCTTTTCAGAACAAGATGAGCAATAATTTAAAAGTTGATATTTAATTTAACTATTAATCATCTAATTATTCAAACATCATTAACATTTTTATTTAGTCACATATATTCAATTTTAATGAGATACTTCAGTTATAAAATTTTAAAATTTCTACTAGAATTTTAGGTGGTGATATTGGTTATTGACACTCCATTTTTATATTAGGCATTTTTATTTTCTTTTTTATTACTAAAGTTAACTGCAATATCCTTATTAATTTTCCTCCTAATAATTCTTTAAAAAAGTTCTATTTTTTTTTTACCTCATAAAGAGTATTGTATATTAGATTATTTTTCTAAAAAATAATAAAAAATTCAGAAATTTTCATAATAAATATGAGTTCTCATAAAATGGATTTTCTTTCACATGGTACATTTTGTTTAGTTTTTTTTTTTTTAATTTTCATTTAGATATTTTATAATTGTGATTTCAAAATAAAACAAGTATAATATGAACAAAAATCGAAAATAAAAATCCAAAGCATAGCCTTTATTCAATATATAGAAATACATTCCAATATTAGCAACAAAAACATTACAGTAGTGTAAACAAGAAAATTAAGAGCAAATATAAAATTAAAGAGTTGACGTTTCTTAATTAATTAATTAACTATATATTAATTAAGGATAAACTTCAATGATAGATCTCAAACCCATCTTAGGGGTTATCTTATAATCACTAAAACCAGTATCAAAGAAGAGTTTTGCCCATTCATTTTTGTTTCTCTCTTTGCCAGAAGCTAACACCATCATCAACATATCATAGAAGAGTTCTGTTTCAGTTGAATATTTACATTCTTTCTGATTCTCAATCACCATATCTATGATAATTAGCTTCCCTCCTTTTCTCCCATTAATTGCTTCTTTACATTTTTTAAGTATCTTCAAACATTCTTCATCACTCCAATCATGCAAAATCCACTGCTCATAATCCACAATAAAAAATAAAAATTTTTAAAATGAAAAAAAAAATCATTTAATTTTGAAGGTCTCTTTATAATATAAGGAGAGCATTGAATTAATAAAACAATATATAGTATAAAGTTTTGCACAGATTTTTATCATTTTTTTTATTTAATCCGTGCTTTTTCAAAATAATTATTAATCTGATAGTAATTATTTTTTCCTTTTTTAGCGTTAACTAATCATTCTCTCTATTTAAAAACATTACTCATTAAGGATTTCAGTACACATATTAAAAAAATTATTAAATTATCATAATCTTAAAGTATTTAAGGTAAAAAAAATTAAAAAATCTTTTTCTTTATTCTGATATGAAAAAATAATTAATATAAATATATAATCAAAAAATAAAAAAAGAGTAAAATTAAAAAAAATAATAAATACTTTATTAAAATTTTAAAAAAATAAATATTTTGAAAAAGAATATATAAAATAATACACGGACAAAGTACTTGTTTTAAAACTTTAACTACATATAAAATATATGTGCAATTCATTTCAAAACAAATTTTAATGAGTTTTACAGTTTAAAAAGGTTACATATTCCATTTGTGATTTTTCAATATACACTTGTTTGCTTTTTTTTTTTTTTTTTTTTTTTTAACAGTATTTTAACAATAGAAATATATAAAACAGATTTTAAGAGAGTTGAAATTCAAAAAATTAAATAAATCTTAATTATACGTACCTTTAGAAGAATTGCATCAGCAGGAGGAATTTGCTCAAACATGTCACCTCCAACAAATTTCAAGTTGTCAAAATCTTGAAGACCAGCAACAACATGTGGGAGATCAAATACAATGCAATTCAACTGAGGGAAAGCATTAGCTAATGCTTTGGCCGCAGTTCCTGTTCCACCCCCAACATCAACCAATGAATTTAACCCATCTAAAACCCCTTTACAATCCTTAATCAAAACATTCATGACTAACCTAGCATCACTAGCCATTGCTTCATTAAAGAAATTATTAAGCCTTGGTTCATGGCCAGCATAGTCCCATATTTTCTTCCCATGAGCTGTATAAAACGGAGTAGAATCATCATTCAAGAACCAACTGCTTACATAATGCCATGGATTTGTTAAAACTGGATCAAGCATGCCTAGCAAGAATGGTGTCAAACTTAATGAGTTGTTTTTAACTAGGAGAAGCTTAGATGAATTGGCAAGAACAAACCCTTCTAATAATTCTTGACTATCATTTTCTCTAAATTTCGCTTCTGTAAAAAAACCAGAATGAACCAGGATGCGCATGAGACGAGGAATACAATGGGATTTTGTTGGATGGATAGGCAAAGAATGAATTAGCTCAGGCAGAGTCATGGGCTTGCCATGGCTATGAATTATATCTGGAATTCCTAACTGAATTGCGCATTTTAAGGACATGGAATTTATGAAATTGAACATGTGATTCCATATATGAGCTTGAGCTTCAAGTAGCTCACGATTAGATGAAGTTTGATTTCCATCACCTGAATTAACCATCTTTTCTAGTTTTTTTCCTTTCTTTCTTTCTGGTTGAGGTGGCTATGCGAATAATACTTGAGTATTGCATGTATTTATAGAGCACTGGTAGGTGAAATTTATTATTATTATTATTATTATTATTATTATTACGATATTTTCTATGGTTCCTTTGTTTTTCAACAAAGTAACATGCTTTGTTGCCAAAAAAATAGTATAAAATTTTATTTTTTTATGATCAATAGAATAGTAATAAATAATAAATATAATTAAAATATTTAAAATATTGTAATTAAATTAATCTGCTATTACATTTTACTAATTAAAAATGAAAAATATTAGAATGATTGAGATAGTATTTTAAATTTATATACCTATAACTTTATAAAAAAAATAGTTTAATTTATGAAAAAATATAAAAAGAATGTGTTTTTTGTAAGAGAGCCATTTTTCATAATTACAAAATTATTTTCTTTTTATAAAGTTATTGTTTTCCAAAAAATAAGTTAATATTTTCATAAAATTAAAGGTTTTTTTTCATAATTAAGAAGAAATACCAAATAATAGTTTAACTTAAGAAAAAATATAAATAAAATTGTGATTTTTGATTAAAAAAATTATTTTTTTCACAAATAAAATAAATTGCTTTGTTTTTAAATAAAATAATAATAAAAAATACCTTAAGAGCAAAAGTGTCTTGCAATAATGTTCGCAGATCTGTATTAAAGTATTTGATTGTGACAATTATAAAATACTAAAGTGTCGCAAATAAAATCTTTTCTCTTATTTAAAATAAACATTTAATCATAGTGTAGTTAATTATACTTTTCTCAATTTTTAATATAAATATTATTTTTCTATTAAAAATGATAAAAATATTATTGAATGGGTAACAATTTATTTTTTTTTTCTTGATAAAAAATATCGATGGCCCAAAATAGACGTCTTGTTTGAATCAAATTGTGATGGTGAATTGAGAAAATAAGTGTACGATGGGCTAAAATGATGTAAATTAAAATGATTACTTTAGAAAATAAATGTAAAAAAATAGACTAAAATGCAGTGAAGAAGTCAAAAAGAAATTAGGAAGGGTCAAATTTTTTAAATAATATTTTTATATTAAAATTTTAATCATATGGTAAATATTTTTCCAAAAAGACCTAACAAAATCAGTATTTTTCTTGATTAAAAATTATCAATTGCTCAAAATAAATCATCTTGCTTTAATCAAATTATAATAATGGCTTGAGAAAATAAGTATATAATGAGTTAAAATTGATGTCTTCAATGGATGCCCGAAATTTCTTTTTTTTTATTGTATATATGTATACTTTTTACAGTAATTTTTTTAAAAAAAATTCAAACCCATAAATTTTAAGTCATAAAAAAATTAATGATTTTAGGTGGAATTTATACCAAGATTAAAAATTTGAAAATTAATTAAATTTTCAGTATCAAATATTATATCTGTGAAAATTTTTAAAATATAAAATTATATTTAAAAGCTTAATAAGTGATTTTGTTTCGTTACTTCTCTGTAAATATTAATAAATTAAATATTTTGAATTATCATTTTAATAAGTTAATTTTGGATTATTCAATTTTTTTTTAAATGATACATAAATTTGAGCAAAATATGTAAATTGTTTGCTCAACTTTTCTTATATCTTGTTGAAGAAATTCATAAAAATGACAAAAACCCAAATAAAATTTATGATATGTATAGATTATGAATTTATGATTTGCTGATTTGAAAAAACATATTTAAAAGGAAAAAAGTGTTTAAAAAGGTCTTCCGTCTAAATAACTAAAAAAATAAACTTAAAAATAAATATATAAAATTTTGAAATCTTATTTCATTGAGAATTTTGATTTTAAAGTGTATCAAATGAGCTCTAAATGTATATCATTTTCCATGAATAAGTTCAATAGTGTTGTAGTTAAAAGAAAAATGCCTTTAAAAAAAAATAATTAAAGGTGGAATTGGATAAGCAGTTAGCTAAAAATTGTATTTGGCATTTGAACTTTCAATAGTTAGTATGAAATATTTGGTGAGGTTAATATTTAAAATAGTGTTTCAAAATTCAATAGTTAAAAATTATAATTAAAATAGAAAAAATAAAAACAAGTGTAAAATTTGTTCTATTTTAATTATCAATAATTTAGAGAAAATTTATGAAATTAGAGCAATTCAATAGTAATATGAAAGTAGGAAATTAGCTGTTGAGATGAATTTCCGGCCTGAATTGACAGCGCGACACCACATTCATCAAACAAAGAGCAGTGGGCCAATAGCATCTTTGTTGGTATAAAAAGTGGGGAAAATACCCAATTTGATGCTTAAATTTTTTAAATGCTCAATTTGAAGTTTAAACTAAAAATTCATCCAATTAACTCCTTAAATTAAATTTTTTGCTCAATTAAAGGCTTGACCATTAATTATACTTAACACCCTTAATTTAATTTAGTAAAGTAAAATTGTGACACCCATTTTATATTTTTAAATGATAAAGATTATTTTTTAACAATAAATAATAAAAATTATTAAAATTAAAATAAACAATAATAAAAATAAAATAAAATTGAACCTAGGTAATGATGAAAACCAAATCTGGGTTCATAAAAAATGGTTGAAAAAACAAGTAATACATCAACACCATATCACCATTATTTCCAAATTCTAATGAATAATCCCTCAACTTGAAAGACATCTACGGAATCTAACCCAACAACCAGCGAGCGACCAAAAAAATAGAAAAGTTGAGGGGACTTGTTGAATGAAACTTTATATAATGGATTTTGTCTAACCTGATCTAAAGGTCAGATACAAAAGGGATCTTGTCCACTATAAATGAAAAGATGCACAAGCTTTATCCATTATCCAATCACTTGACTTGAATATAAAGTGTTGTCCTCTCATGTCTTAAACAAAATAATGTGTATAGTTAGAATTCATGTCCAAATTCGATAAAAGGAAAAGAAAAGGAGGAACTGATAGTAGCTTTCAATTCATTTTCTTGAAAATCTCAAGAACAAAGTAAAAAAAAAAAATCAAACACTTATTTGAATTTATATAATGCCTGTTATAGTTACGTGATATTATGTATCTACTTAAACCCTTATTTGAGCTAAAATGCAAGTTTGAGGAGTTAACTAAATGAAAATTTAGTTTAGATCTCAAATTGAGCATTTGGGAAAAATTTAAACCCCAAATTGGGTATTTCCCTAAAAAGTTGCTAATTTAAAAAAAAAAAAAAAGAAAAAGAAAAAGAAATTGCCAACATTACATTAAAGGGAATGAAGTCCAATTTAGGATTTTTGCAACTAGGTATAAAGCCTAAATAAAACATGACCCAAAGGCCTTAAAAAATATTAATATTCACAAAAAAAAAAAAAAAAAAAAAAAAAACCTTGCACAACCCTTCTCTTTCTTTAATCTTTGCCACTGTCGGAAACTGCTCCTTCAACATTGGTAGAGATGGAAAGAGCATCAATGCCCCCCCATCATAAGGATATCTGTGGTTAGACTTGACCCTGAGACAGTAAACCTTCGAACTTCCCATAAACTCCTCCTCTGCCATTGAAGATCTGAGGTAGGGCAATCTTGACAGAGAAACAAATCCCTCCCTCCAAATAGGCTAAATTTTGGGAGATTTGTACCTTTATCAAGGGCTAAAGGTCTCAAGTAACAAATCAAAAAAGCACAATAAAACTCAGATCTTGAGAGACTAAAGTCCGAGTAGCCAAATCTCCTTTCCCCTCCATCCACCATGATAAAACAGATCAAGCACTATGTTCATATTAAGGGAGAGACGGACTAGATAACATATGAAACTAGCATCCCGTCGGAGAAAGGCATGCTTCAAAAATCAAAAGACCCTTAAATCGAGAAGCAAAAAGAACACATAAAAAAGGTATACTAGATTATTAACAAAGAAACTCGAAATGAGAGACTCGAGAAATGAGGAGAGAAGGGAGGGAACCGAAAGTCTAGAGAGAGAAGTTACTAGCATCTCTAATTCAGGTGATATTTTAGAACAACCATAAAATATTTTTTTTTTTAATTTTTTAAGTAAGGTAGTATCATGAGTGTGAACCCTCAATTTTATACCCACATCATCCAACCGCAGTTTTAGCACTTACTAAGTTTAACGCATTACGCAGAGTCATTATAATGGTCCCACTAACCAGTTAATGGGTGGAGGTTTAGGGGCAGTGCCCCTGAAAATTTTTTTTTTACTTTTCAATTACATTGCCACCATATATCCAAAGTTCCTAAACTCTATATCAACCAATATCTAAAAAAAAAAAAAAAGGGGCACTCCATCAGTTGCTGGCAGCGTCGCTGACAGTCTAGGCGGCATCGCCACCCTCCTAGGCAGCGCGCCGCCTAGAGACCTAGTGGCGCCATCCAGGCCTCCGGTGGCGTGGGCCCCACTATCCACCTGCAGTTCCTAAAATACCTCTCAATATGATTTTTTTGCTTTTTTCTAACTCTATCCTTTTGGTCTTTTCACTTTTCCACTTCCCAAATTACCCTCACTCACTTTTCCTATGAATACCCCCCTCCACTTCTCATTTCTATACACCAATTGAATTTGAGTAGATTGCTATTCTCAAATTCCTCTCTTATTCTCCCTCTAATCACTCTATAATTAATTAATTAATCTTTTTAATTAATTAATTACCTCACTCTAACTAAGTTAATTAATCTTTTTAATTAACTAAAATTCTCTTTTTCTAATCACTCAATTAATTAGTTAATGAATCTTTTTAATTAATTAATTAATCACTTTTTTTAAAATAAAATTAATCATTTTCTTAAATTCACCCTTTATCCAAATTAATTAATTAATTTTTAATTAATTAATCCATCCACCCTTTTCATTATATTAATTAGTTAATTAATCCTTTTAATTAATTAATTAATCCTCCAAATTAATCATTTTTCTTAATCCACCTTTCATCCAAATTAATTAATTAATCCTTTTAATTAATTAATACATCCATCCTTTTCGTCATATTAATTAGTTAATTAATCATTTTAACTAATTAATCTTCTAATTTATCTAATCACTTTGTCCCAATAAAACTGAATTTCAGTCCGGTAAAACCCTCCGTTAACCAAAAGTCAAGGTATCAGTCTTTTTCCTCACTCTCAAAACACCCAAACTAAAATTTATCTGATCAACTCCTAAACATCTTTACTTAATCGTGAAATGAATTACGTGGGTTTTGATCCCTATAGGGTATGTAAGCATGTTTAGAATCTAAATTCAAATCTCAATCAATCCCTTTCCCTTTTTTTAATTAATTTGTGAATGTTTTATTTTTACCATGCATTCATGTTATGGTATATTCATGCATTCTCTTTAATATCATCTTATAAATATCATGCATGAAATCCAATTTTCAAGTCAAATTAAACTTAAGAGTTAAATTTAGATTATTTAAAACGAAAAAACTAGTCCACGAACTCAACTTAATTCGAAAGCTAGTGATTTTTATCATTGGGAAAATTAATTAAAAAATTAATGAATTGGAGTCAATTTGGATTTTTTCCTTAATATTTTTTCAATTAAATAAAATTAAGGTGACGACTCTTAAAAATCATTTTCAAAATCAACCAAATCTGAATCCAAGTGTCCCATCGTGAGTCTAAACTCGAACGAGTATCCCAGTTCCCTCTAGCGGATCGGGCCGGTGCTCAGGCAAGGTCTCACAATGAGAAATTTTTGGTGTATCATATTAAATTTATCTTTCTAATTTGATGAGCACATTAAAGTATAATTTAGTAGTACATATATTGTAATACCCTGAATTTTCAATTATTTTATAAAATTCTATTTTGGTACAGATGTATATTATTTAATTAATTTCCTACTAAAGACGTAATTGAAATTATATATTATTTAATTGTATATATTTTATGATTTGAAAATGTATTATTAATTATAATTTTAAGTTAAGTTAATTATCCATTATCCAGTTATTTAATTTTAGTACACTTTGAGATTTCAGCTTTGAAAATATTTATTTATGAAAATACTTAATGGGATTTAATTATCAATTATGAAAATTTTATAAAGATTAACTTTATATTATAAGGCTTTTTATTATATATATATATATATATATATAAGCGTTTTAAAAAAAAAAAGAAAGAGAAGAGAAAGGAGAGCCATCTGATTGGCTAGAAAGGAAACAGCCAATCAGATGGCTGTAGGAAGGAGAAACAGAAGCAAAGATGGAAGGCAAAGAGAAAGAGAGAAAGAGAGGCTATTTGAGGACTTCCAGTTGGCGGTGTTGAGTACCACCATCTCTACCTTGAACTGGCGACTTTAAGGGAACCAACAACACCTTGATTGGGCAGCGGATGGTGGCGCATGTGCAGTGAAGAGCTTTGCCAGTGCTGAATCTTCAATTGCAGATTTTAGCCGATTCCAACTGCCAAATCAAGTGAGACCGGTGTCGTTCGACTCCTCACCTTGAAAACTTTCGATCAGTACCTGTCCCGTCCCCTAAGGCTCGCCGGAAGAGGAGATCATAGTTGTGGAAGTTGAACCTTTGAGCTTGTTTTCTAGTGAAACGGTAGTGAGTGGTGGCGATTTTCGTGCTCCTGGCATCGAGGCGAGCCTAGTGGTGTGAAGATCGCCTTGATCCGCCACCGGCAGCGGCAGCGCATGGGACAATGAGCGGACCTAGACCTAGAAGCTCCGTCTTGTTGTTTCAGTGCGATTCTTAACATTCATTTGATCAGAATTTGCGAGGGTAACTTCAAAACTCTTGAATTTCTATATATGTTGGTTTATGTTTGTTAAATTTAATTAGTATTTGATAATTGAGTTGATTGTGTTAATGATTGTGAGTTGGGAGGACTCGGGAGAGATCGTTGGTGTTGTATTGGGTTGTGTTGACTATTGAGATTATTTTAGAAGTGTTGTGTTCTTTGTTGATTGTGGGTAATACCCTAGTTTAAGAGAGATTATGCCAAAATTTTGGCAAGAATCTTAATAGTTTTTCAGCTATGTCTTGATGAGTGAGTCATTTGTGTTCTGATATGATGCAAAATGGCATAACCAAACTAATAATATCTTTATTTATTTTATTTGAATGCATGCATGTTTTATGTTAATTTTCTATGCTAGGGTGTGTTTTATCTTTTTGTTTGAGTGTTATAGGATAATATAGGTGTAAGAAGATAATTTTGATTGAAAATGGAAGCTAAGGACCAAAATGGAACCAAGTGCCAAGCCTAGGAGCAAAGACAAGCCAATGAAGAGGACCATGCTGACTCGTTCCATCTGTGCCGAGTCGTGACAGAAAAGGACCGTGCTGACTCATCCCGTCTATGCCAAGTCATGACAGAAGCCAACCGTGCTGACTCATTCCGTCTGTGCCAACTAGTGACAGGGTGGTTACTATACCCTTTCAAGGCACTCTTTTATTTTGACACCTTTTCAAAAGGGCACTTCTTGGGACACCTTAGGGCTTATAAATACTTAGATTTGGCTTTATTTTGGGAAGGAGATGCTATTGTATTAGATAGAAAAAACTTACTTAAAATCCTTGTAAACACCTTATTAGAATTAAGTACTTGGTTTGTATCAAGTGTCCTTCCAAAAGGCACTTCAAGTTCAAGAATTGTGCAAGTAATTTCCTAAAAAATAAAGGAGTTTTCATTCATCAATCATTCTTCCTTTCTTCTATTTTTACTTTACTATTCAATAATGAATGGTTGCATTATTTCTGTGTTATATTTTACCATATACTTAGGCTAATAGGTTGTTAGAATTGCAATGATGAATTAATTTTATGAACTACATTCTTAATATGCATGAATGATTTAGTTCAATTGAGTTCTACATTGTGTTATGTATGCTTGATCACCATATATAACTTGTTAATTATTTTGTTCACAACGAGTGTTAGGGCATTTTGGTGGAAATGCAATTGAAATTACTCAAAGGATAGGAAAGTACTTGGAGATAAAAAATCCACTTTGAGGGGTTAAAAAATTTGCATGGAACTTAATAATTTTAGTTTATCTCTATAATGACATGAGAATGCTTATAGACTCTAAATTAAAATACTCTTAATTGACAATGAGAGTTGCTTTTAAGAATTTTTAGTCATATTCTCCAATCATTGCATGTGTTTATATTTTGTTAACTTTTATAGTTCAAAATTAATTCTGAGTTATAATTCTAATATTAATTGTCTGTTGTTATTAAAGTAATAATAAAATTTCAGTATTTTAGATTAGTTAGAATAAACCAACATCTTTTTGTTTGTTGTTTGCCTATCCATCTTAGTAATTACTCGGTTAATATAAAATTTCTCCAAATTTCCTAGAGTTCGACACCCTACTCACTCTATACTTAGTCTTAGAGACTAGGATATTAAATTTGACCCACATCATGTTCTGATAATATCATTTGTTATTCAGAGTCGATGTCTCTGGTGTCCTTCTGTCATCAAGGGTCGCACTTCCTAGGATAGTCGATTAGATGCATTGTCTACTAGGTGAGTAATACTCCCTAATATATTATTCATTCTTCTCATGCATCTGCATTTACTATATATATATATATATATATATATATATATATATATATATATATATATATATATATATATATATATATATATATATATATATATATATATATATTAAAACATAATTTAATTTAAAATATTTATATAATAAATATTAGTATAAATGCTATATGACATATAAATAATTTAAATGAATATTATGTGATATTATTTTTTAAATTAGAGTACCCATTACATAAAAAAATTACTTTATAAACCATATTCTTAGTGTAAATAATTTTTTTTATTTGACTTTCCACTTTTGATTAATATTTTCATAGTAGATGCTCAAACACCTATTAATAATATAACATATAATTATTCATACTAAATGCAATTCTATACTAGGTATTTTTTGTCATTGTGCTTTATTAATAGTCATTGTAAAATAAAGATGCATAGGAAATTTTTTTTTAAATAAAAATAATATTCCTCATTTTTAGCTGATAATAATAGTATTATTGGTAATAAAACTTATTTTTTTTGCATTTTGTCTGACTGTTATTTCAGCATGTATAACATTTCCATTAAATTTTTTAATGCTATCATTGTTCAATTGAGTAATATTATAAGACAATTAATTTTTACTCTCAATTTATGAGGTGACAAGTTATTTAGTAATAATGTGTTTACAAACTATTTATTAGTACATTTCACACATTCTTTTTATTGTTATATTTGATATTATTATTCAATATTTTCTTTCGATCTCTTTATCAATTTAAATAAAACTTTTTCAAATTTGAAAAAATTGAGCTTTTATAAATAAAATATTTAAAGCTAATTTGGCTCTTTATAAATATACAATCACGTATTACTGTTCTTGAAATAAGCAATGAAGTTCATTGGTGTTATATTGTATTTAGATTTTGAACTTGTGTATATCAGTGTAAATTTTAATATTAGCAAATAATAGAATGAATAAAAAATAGAAAAAGAAACTTTTAATTTATGATGATTCTACTATTTAATATAAAATAAATATCAAATAAAGATATCTTTAAATTCAAAATAAATATAAAATTTGACTTAACTTTTATCTTTTTTAATTCGTATTAAAAATTTACTTATTTACATATTTTTATATATTATATTAGATATTTTGGACTCAATTTATTTATTTGTTTATATTTATTTTAAATGTCATACTTCTATTTTTTTATTTTTTGAATAAAAATTTTGTCTAATATAAGTTAAAATTTATCTAATGATATAATAATTTGAAATTCTTAATAGTTTTATTCTTTCAAAAGATTCAATAATTTAAATTTCATATTAGCTTTTATTTGCTTAACAAATATACAGTAAAATAAAAAGCAACTATATAGTAATTTTTTGTTGTTATAGAATATAAAAAAAATGTCAAGTTTAATCGTATCTTAACAAGTGTGAAAATTGTTGATTTCTTTTTTTTATTTATTAAAAAATAAATTTTATATTATTTAGCTAAGTGAAAGAATAAACCTTTTGTTTATTATTAATATTATTTTTATTCTTTTATATTTGCTTATTAAAAATATAAAATAATAATTTTATTGAAAGATAAATTTCAAAATTATTTACTAATTTCTCATGTCCTTTCCTTTGAAAAACTACATTGCTAATTAACATAGTATTATAAATGTACCTGCAATAAATTGTTAATTCTAACTACATAAATTAATGAAAACATATGAAACATATATTAACTATATATTAATAATAATTATTTTATTTTTTCTTATTCTAGTTGAATTCGTTCTTTTTTTATTTAAATTAAATTTGTTACAACATGTTTTAAGATTTTTTTATCAAACTTTTTTTATTCATCCCCTTCTAAAAAAAAATGGTATGTTCAATTTTATTTTTAGTATTTCATGTAATACAATTGTTTTGGTTCATTTTTTATGCATAATTATAGAGAAAATTTATGTATTTATTACAAGAATTATTTGCTATATATTAATTTAGTAGAATTACATAATCATTTAAATTATTATAAGAATTATTTGTTATATATATATTTTATTTTTTAAAAGCTCTTGTTTTATTCGTAGTACAATAATGATTTTTTTATAATCATATTTAAATAATTATAAATTTTTATTCATATCTATTATGATAATAAAGAAAATAGATTATAATAAACTGAAAATGGATTTTTTTTCTTTTGATAAAAATAATAAATTCTTATTATTCAAAATAAGAAAATATACTTAATTTTTAAAGTTATTCAATTTTTAACGATTATCTCAAAACACATATATATTGGCAATTGACAATTTATTAATCAATAAATTAACAATTTTAAAATATGATACATTAATTATACTTTCCTAATTAAATAATGATCACCCATCCTAAAAAATAACATTATTATTTAATAAAATAATTTATTAATTATTAAATTGCCAAATTAACTTTTATTTATAAAAATAATTAGTCAAAAATAATAAGGATATCTTGGAAAATATGTTTTTCCTCCCCCTTTACCACACACACACATATATATATGGTAAAAGGGGAGGAAAAGCATATTTACCAAGATATCCTTATTATTTTTGACTAATTGTTTTTATAAATAAAGGTTAGTTTGGTAATATATATATATATATATATATATATATATATATATATATATATATATATATATATATATATATATATATATATATATATATATATATATATATATATATATATATATTACCAAACTAACCTTTATTTATAAAAACAATTAGTCAAAAATAATAAGGATATCTTGGTAAATATGCTTTTCCTCCCCTTTTACCATATATATATATATATATATATATATATATATATATATATATATATATATATATATATTATGCATTATTACTGCATGGATGCATGTTAACATTTGATTGTGATTAATGAATTGATATTCATTATTGCATAATAGTTGTGGTTGATGGATGGGAACTAGGAAGATATAGTACTGCTTAAGATGTGTGGATATGATTATGATTATGAGGAAATTGCAAAGATGACCTATGATTAGTGTATGCTGGCCGAGCCTGCTCATAGCCAGGGCCGCTGCCAGTCGGGTCAGGATTGCGTGGTACAAACCAGTGACAGCCATGCCCATTGGGTATAAGAGAATTTATTGGATTGAGAGAGCCAGGATAGAGAGATCGACTCCTCATATTGATGATTAGTGTGGTACTGCAGACTATATCTCATCATTGATTGCTTATGTGATTTTTTTTGTCTTTGTGACACGTTATACTAGCATAAACATTAGATACGTGTTTATAAGACACTTGATTAATATATTAGCTAGTATCATTCATTGAGTCAAATGCTTATTCCTATTCAACTTATTTTTTAAGTGGTGGAATGAGCTTGTGAAGGGATTTGATTTAAATTAATGTCAGATTGATTTTACTTAACACGTGGGCTCATAGCCCTATTATGTGGTAGTTTGTCGTTTAGTATGATGTCAGGCTTATTACGAGCACTGATAGCCACGTGTATCATTCGTGTCCTAGTGCCGGTTACGTGCCATTGGATTTAGATCGTGACATATACATTCGGTTTGAATAATAAATTCATGTTCGATTATCTCTCAATATACTAAAAAAATCTTTCTAATCTAGTAAAAAATAAATCATTTACATCATAATTAGGAGATTAAAAAATACAAAGAAAAAAAATCTTATTCATAATTTAGCTATAAGAATCAAATTTCAATTAATAAAGAGAAGAGGAAAATCTTTTACTAATTAAATTAAGTACCTTAGAGTTATGAAATATTGTTAAGAATCAAAATCTCAAATCTAAAAAATACACTAAAAATATTTGGATATATAATGATTTAGTCTTAATTATCTAATTGGTTAACTCTAACCTTTTAGTAATAGTTAACCCAAACTCATTAAACTCAATTCATTTGTGGTTTAACCTACTTTAATTCAAATCATCTCTACCCTTTCAATTCAATTCCTATCAAATATAAAATGGAAAATTATTATCAATCCCTTAAATTTGACATACTTAATTAATTCATTTCTATTTTTTAAGAAACTAATTAATTAGTTTTTCAGTTTCGGTTCCATTAGACTATTTAGTCATTCTGTTCAATTTTTGTTCTTTTTCTGTTAAATTTGTAATGAATGGTGAAAATTCCTTTGCATATATATAATAAATATAATTTTAACTTTATTATTTAAAAATAAAAAATAAAAATCCCATTAATAAAATTACACAATAATTATATAAGTTTATGATAATCATTTAATTATTTAATTTTATTAATATAAATATTTTTTATTATATATAATAATTATAGCCATATAATAATAAATAATTTATAATTTGATGATATTAAACATAATTATTATATAAATATATAAATATATATTATCAAAAAAATATAAATATACAAATATTATTTACTTTTATTAATTTGAATTTTTTATTTTTTATTTTTAAATAATAAAATTAAAATTATATTTACTATATATATAAGGATATTTTCATCATTTTTTTTATAAAACTTAACGGAAAATTAAAAAAATAAACAAAAGGACTACTAGTTTGGCAAAATCAAAATTGAGAGACCGATTAATTAATTTCTCAAAAAATAAGAATTAGTTAATTAGATCAAATATTAATAATATACCCATATAAAATTTGATACGGCTTGGAAGATTTAAAAAAAAAAAAAAAAAAAAAGAAGAGTCATGAAAAGGTTTAAAATTATGTATTTCCTATTTTTATTTGATAGATAATGATATCTAATTATTTATTATTTTATTTCACTTTTCTTGTTATCATGCATTTCACGAACTAGAAAAAAAAAAAAAAAAAACAAAAGTTTTCGATTTAAAAATAAAAATAATATAATAAAAAAGAAGGATAAAGTTGAACTTGACATGGAGGTTTTTATTTATTTTTTAATATGCACGTTACTATAATAATTTGATTGATGAAGAAAAAACTGAAGGACATACTAATACTGAGAATCTGATGTGCTTATTAAAAAATTAAAAAAGAAAAAGACTGATCTTGATTGATCCAATCCAATCCTAAATTTCTAATTTAGGATTTATCCTCGTGTAAAATCTGCTTCTTATTTTATACAAAACAATGCGAAAATATCAAACACAAAATTAAATTAACAATCTTTCGCAAAAAAATTATTAAGTAAATAAATTCACAATTAAATCAAATATTACAAACTCAATATGAATGAATATTAATATCAAATTATCGAATAATAACAGTTGTTTCAGATAAAATATAATTATATTTTAAATAAATATAATTATATTAATATAAAAATTAATTAAATAAGAAATAAGTAGAGATTTTAATAGAGTTGTATTTCGTTATAATTACTACTATCCAACTGATAAATTAAAATCTCTCTTTTCACTCATTTATTTTTTTAAATTTATTTATTTAATTCATTAGTGAAAATTGAACCTAAAATCAAAAGATTTTAAAACCTAATTCGACTAAGGCATCATTCATGGTGTAAAGTGTGCTAGCTAAAGGCTGGTGGGTAGAAGTGATTATCAATTGGGTTGGCTCTGTGTCTAACGCTTTACAGAGTATATTGTCCCATCCTCTCCTTTAGATCCTCTTTGAGAGCTGAAAAAAAAGAAGAAGAAGAAGAAGAAGAAGAAGAGTGGGATAGGAGTTATCCGTTGTTTAAAAATTTAATTAGTTTGAGCAAGAAATGATATTAAGGGATTAGCTATTCTTTTAAACATACACTTCATTTTTTTTTCCAAGTTAAGGAAATAAGTGATTTCCTTACTTATTACTAAAAATAACTTTTTGATAATACTACTCTATACTTAATAACTAATTTCTTTTTCATCCCTTGAACTTCTAAATAAAAAATATTTGTCAATTTTTTTCTTCTCTCTCTTTTTTTTCTATCCCATTGTTTAAATATTGTTTTTCTTCCTAATAAAAAACAACTTTTAAAGAAGGCCTTAAAAGGGTGGAAAGCGGAAAATTTCATATTTTAATCTCTCAAATTATAAAAATTATCAATAATTTAGTGAAAAATTAAAAACTATTATAACAAAAAAAAAAGGTTATTCTTATTAATTAAACTTCCACCCAACAAAAATAAAATTATATATTTATAAAAGGGTTTGCATCACTTAAAGTCTGCATCACTTAATAACTAATTTATAAAAGGGTTTGCATCACTTATCTAAATAATATGGGTATAATTGTGTTGGCACTCTATAACTCCGTAATGTTACATTTGAAATTTATATTTTATTTTATTATCAGTTGTATTAAGATATTTTTTCTGGATTGATAGTTGTTTGTTAAGTATAACTACTAATGTGTTAATTAATATTTTTGAGATAATAATTTGGTTAGCCCAGTGTGGTTTTGATTTAAATTAATGTTAGATTGATTTTGCTTAAGACGTGGGCTCATAGCCCTATTATGTGGTAATTTATCGTTTAATGTGATGTCAGGCTTACTACGAGTACTGATAGCCACGTGCATCATTCGTGTCTTAGTGCCGGTTACGTGCCCTTAAGTTTGGGTTGTGACATATACATTTGGTTTGAATAATAGATTCATGTTCGATTATCTCTCTATATACTAAAAAAATCTTTCTAATCCAATAAAAAATAAATCATTTACATCATAATTAGGAGATTAAAAAATACAAAGAAAAAAAATCTTATTCATAATTTAGCTATAAGAATCAAATTTCAATTAATAAAGAGAAGAGGAAAATCTTTTACTAATTAAATTAAGTACCTTAGAGTTATGAAATATTGTTAAGAATCAAAATCTCACATCTAAAAAATACACTAAAAATATATGGATATATAATGATTTTGTAATGCCCTTGACCACTCACTAGTGATATTGTCCGCTTTGGGCCTGGGACTGGACCTTCACGACCTTCACGGTTTTAAAATGTGTTACTAGGGGAAAGTATCTACATCCTTATAAAGGCGTGCTTCGTTCTCCTCCCCAACCGATGTGGGATTTTACAATTCACCCCCTTAGGGCCCAGCGTCCTCGCTGGCACATCGATCCGAGAACCAGCTCTGATACCATCTGTAACGCCCCTGACCACTCGTTAGTGATATTGTCCGCTTTGGGCCTAGGACTGGACCTCCACGACCCTCACGGTTTTAAAACGCGTCATTAGGGGAAGGTATCCATACCCTTATAAAGGCGTGCTTCGTTCTCCTCCCCAACCAATGTGGGAGCTCACAGATTTAGTCTTAATTATCTAATTGGTTAGCTTTAACCTTTTAGCAATGGTTAACCCAAACTTATTAAACCCAATTCATTTGTAGCTTAACCTACTTCCATTCAAATCATCTCTACCCTTTCAATTCAATTTCTATCAAATATAAAATGGAAAATTATTATCAATCCCTTAAATTTGACATACTTAATTAATTCATTTCTATTTTTTAAGAAACTAATTAATTAGTTTTTCAGTTTCGGTTCCATTAGACTATTTAGTCATTCTGTCTAATTTTTGTTCTTTTTCTATTAAATTTTGTAATGAATGGTGAAAATTCCTTTGCAAAAATATAATAAATATAATTTTAACTTTATTATTTAAAAATAAAAAATAAAAATCCCATTAATAAAATTACATAATAATTATATAAGTTTATGATAATCATTTAATTATTTAATTTTATTAATATAAATATTTTTTATTATATATAATAATTATAGCCATATAATAATAAATAATTTATAATTTGATGATATTAAACATAATTATTATATAAATATATAAATATATATTATCAAAAAAATATAAATATACAAATATTATTTACTTTTATTAATTTGAATTTTTTATTTTTTATTTTTAAATAATAAAATTAAAATTATATTTATTATATATATAAGGATATTTTCATCATTTTTTTTTATAAAACTTAACGGAAAAATAAAAAAATAAACAAAAGGACTACTAGTTTGGCAAAATCAAAATTGAGAGACCGATTAATTAATTTCTCAAAAAATAAGAATTAGTTAATTAGATCAAATATTAATAATATACCCATATAAAATTTGATACGGCCTGGAAGATTTAAAAAAAAAAAAAAAAAGAAGAGTCATGAAAAGGTTTAAAATTATGTATTTCCTATTTTTATTTGATAGATAATGATATCTAATTATTTATTATTTTATTTCACTTTTCTAGTTATCATGCATTTCACGAACTAGAAAAAAAAAAAAAAAAACAAAAGTTTTCGATTTAAAAATAAAAATAATATAATAAAAAAGAAGGATAAAGTTGAACTTGACATGGAGGTTTTTATTTATTTTTTAATATGCACGTTACTATAATAATTTGATTGATGAAGAAAAACTGAAGGGCATAGTAATACTGAGAATCTGATGTGCTTATTAAAAAATTAAAAAAGAAAAAGACTGATCTTGATTGATCCAATCCAATCCTAAATTTCTAATTTAGGATTTATCCTCGTGCAAAATCTGCTTCTTATTATATACAAAACAACGCGAAAATATCAAACACAAAATTAAATTAACAATGTTTCACAAAAAAATTAATAAGTAAATAAATTCACAATTAAATCAAATATTGCAAACTCAATATGAATAAATATTAATATCAAATTATCGAATAATAACAGTTGTTTCAGATAAAATATAATTATATTTTAAATAAATATAATTATATTAATATAAAAATTAATTGAATAAGAAATAAGTAGAGATTTTAAGAGAGTTGTATTTCGTTATAATTACTACTATCCAACTGATAAATTAAAATCTCTCTTTTCACTTATTTATTTTTTTAAATTTATTTATTTAATTCATTAGTGAAAATTGAACCTAAAATCAAAAGATTTTAAAACCTAATTCGACTAAGGCATCATTCATGGTGTAAAGTGTGCTAGCTAAAGGTTGGTGGGTAGAAGTGATTATCAATTGGGTTGGCTCTGTGTCTAACGCTTTACAGAGTATATTGTCCCATCCTCTCCTTTAGATCCTCTTTGAGAGCTGAAAAAGAAGAAGAAGAAGAAGAAGAGTGGGATAGGAGTTATCCGTTGTTTAAAAATTTAATTAGTTTGAGCAAGAAATAATATTAAGGGATTAGCTATTCTTTTAAACATACACTTCATTTTTTTTTTCCAAGTTAAGGAAATAAGTGATTTCCTTACTTATTACTAAAAATAACTTTTTGATAATACTACTCTATACTTAATAACTAATTTCTTTTTCATCCCTTGAACTTCTAAATAAAAAATATTTGTCAATTTTTTTCTTCTCTCTCTTTTTTTTCTATCCCATTGATTAAATATTGTTTTTCTTTCTAATAAAAAACAACTTTTAAAGAAGACCTTAAAAGGGTGGAAAGTGGAAATTTTCATATTTTAATCTCTCAAATTATAAAAATTATCAATAATTTAGTGGAAAATTAAAAACTATTATAACAAAAAAAAAAAGATTATTCTTATTAATTAAACTTCCACCCAACAAAAATAAAATTATATATTTATAAAAGGGTTTGCATCACTTAAAGTCTGCATCACTTAAACTAGTATATATTACTTAAAACTAATAATTTCACACGGTTTTAAATTCATTGATTAATATTACATTTGATAGCTCTTCGAAGTTAAATTAAAAAATAATTCTAAATGACACAATTGAATATGACACAATAAGAGTAATTATATTTTTTTAGAACAACTTATTGTTGAATTTACAATTCAAATATGGAGACACCGAATTTGTGCCTCCATATTTGACAAATGAAACAAATGCAAGCTGTGTTCCATTTGGTTGGGAGCCTATATAAAGGCTCCCTCTCCTCCTTATTCTACCATTTCAAAATCTCAAAATTGTGAGAGTTTTTAGTGTGAGAAAAATATTAGAGAGTTAAAAAAAATTATTTAGTGTGTATTTCTCCTAATTTCAAGAAAGATTATTATTTTTATTTCCTTGTGATTTAGAGAGAATGTTGTAACTCCTATTATTTCTTATAGTGAAATTCTTCTATCATTGCCTGTGGTTTTTACTCTAATTTGTTTAGGGTTTTCCACGTAAAATCTATGTGTCAAAATTATTTTCATTATTTTCTCAAATTATTAGCTGCGTTCTTACTCTAATCCGGTCCTAATTTTTCAACAAGTGGTATCAGAGTTATTGGTTTTAATTTTTTTTGAAAAATAAGAGTATACTCTGTAGTTGCAGTTTTAACTGATCTTCCATATCAGAAAAATTTTTCTTGGAAAATTATTATTGCAAATAGTACTATGAGGTATTATACAATTTGACATTATTCACAGATACGTTGGAAATAAGTTTGGTAGTGTGAAAATACATGTCTAGGAAAAGTTCTGGTTAAGGAAAGACTTGGTATTTAAGTGTGTTCATTGTGACCCATCTCTCTTTTCTAGAAACTTACCTGGTGTATTGTTTACAGACTATGGTCACTATTCCAATATACAGTTACTATTTACGTGAAATAGTAGGAGCTAGATTTGCTCAAAAGTTCATGATAGAAGCAATGGCGGCAAAATTTGATATTGAAAAATTTAACGGGAGAAATTTCTCACTGTGGAAATTAAAAATGAAAGCTATCTTGAGAAAAGATAATTGCTTGGCCGCCATCAGCGATAGGAGCGGAAATCATAGATGACAACAAATGGAATGAGATGGACGGGAATGCTGTTGCAAATTTTCATCTGGCAGTTGCAGATGAGATATTGTATAGCATAGAGGAGAAGAAAGCAGCAAAGGAGATTTGAGATCATCTCACAAAATTGTACGAGGTCAAGTCACTCCACAACAAAATTTTTCTTAAGAGGAAATTGTACACTCTTTAGATGTCAGAATCTACTTCAGTGACGGAGTACATCAATATGATGAATACGTTATTTTCTCAACTCACATCGTTGAGATATATAATAAATTCACAAGAACGTGCTGAACTTTTGCTTCAAAGTCTACCAGATTCATATGATCAACTCATCATTAATTTTACAAATAATATTCTTGTGGACTATCTAGTTTTCGATGATGTTGTAGCTGCTATTCTTGAAGAAGAAAATTGGCGCAAAAACAAGAAGGACAGATTAGTCAGTTCATAGCAAGCAGAGGCGTTAATAGTGATGAGAGGGAGATCAATGGAACGTGGCTCAAATGGGAGCCAAAATCATGGTAGGTCTAAATCAAGAAGTAAGAAGAATATGAAGTGCTACCATTATGGTAAGAAGCCTGAAGAAGGATTGCTAGAGTTTAAATAAAAATTCTAGTCCTAATGGAAATGTAGCATCTACATCAAATGAAGGTGAAGCCTTGTGTTGTGAAGCAGTGAAAACTTCAGAAGGTAGAAAAAGATTTGTTGATGTATGGCTCATTAACTCTAGAGCGTCATTTCATATGACCTTTCGAAGAGAGTGGTTCCATCATTATGAACCTATCTTAGGAGGATCTGTGTACACAGTTGATAACCACGCCTTAAAGATTATCGGTATTGGAACCATCAAGCTGAAGATGTATGATGGTACAATTCGCACTATTCAAAACGTGCAACATGTGGAAGACTCGCAGAAGAATCTGTTGTTTGAAGGACAACTAGATGATCTTGGGTGTAGGATTGAAACCCAAAATGGGATTAACAAAATAATCCGTGGCGCTCTTGTACTTATGAAGGGATAGAAAATGGCTGCAAATTTGTATATACTGATGGGAGAGACTATGCAGGAAGGAGAAACATCTATTGCTTCAAGTAGTTTGAATGACAAATCTGCAATGATATGGCAATACAAACTTGCACATATGTCTGAGCAAGGAATGAAAATTCTTTCAGAAGAAAATCTACTTCCAGGACTCACAAAGGTTTCCTTACCCTTTTGTGAGTATTGTGTTACAAGCAAGCAGTATAGAATAAAATTTAACACATCAAATTCTAGAAGCAAGAAAGTTCTAGAATTGGTTCACTATGATATATGGCAAGCACCAGTTACGTCCCTGGGAGGAGCAAAGTACTTTGTGTCCTTCATAGATGATTACTCTAGGAGATGTTGGGTATTTCCTATTGTGAGGTCTTGCCCGAGCACCGGTCTAATCCGCCGACGGATCGAAATGCTCTTCAGGAGAAACTCCATGATTGGAACTCGCTGTGAATTCAGAAAATTGATTTGTGTATTTTGAAAGTTATAAAAGGGAGTCGCCACTTTAATTTACTTATTTTAATTGGGAAAATTAAAGAAAACCCAAATTAATTAACTCCAAAAATGGTTTGATTTTACCCCAATGGAAAATGCACCGATCCGCGAGTGATCCAGGAGGGCTCGGGGATCAAGGAGGGCTCGGGGATCAGGTTTTAGTAATTACACAAATAAGAAAATGTTATTTTCTTTAATTTGGCTAAAAATGCAAAATAACTCTTAAAAAATGAATTTTTGTGTATACATGAACATGAATATAATGATGAATGAACAGATATATATATATATATATATATATATATATATATATATATATATATATATATATATATATATATATATATATATATATATATGATGTGATGGAATGACAATAACAAATAAATAGGCAAAATAAATCCTACTTAATTATTACAATATCAAAACAAATGAAATAAGGAGGATCTTTCCTCTAACCCTTATGGGTACTAGAAAAAGCACACATTCCTTAAGTAAACTAAAATAAAATCATAAACAAAAGATTAATACAAATAAATCAAAGCAAAAAAGGAGAACAATATTGATAAAAAGATTTTGGAGTTGATGCCCTTCAGAATGGCAGCCTGCGTATCCTATCGAATAGGAATCAAACCCCACGTAGTTCTCCCTTTTTGCGAAGGAGGGGTTTTAAAAATATGTTGGTTTGTTTATTAACTTAATTCTGATTTTTAAATTAATAAGTTTTAGATCTTTTCAATTTTAGACCTAAGATAATTCTAGATTTGAATTTAGAATTTTGAAAATAAAAAAGGATTATACCTTTACTTTTCTTGGCTTTCGAATGAATGGAACTAGTTTTGCTCCGGATCTCAACTCCACCTTGAATTCAAAGGAAGCTTGGAATCTGGATCTAGAAGCAACAAGTGTGTTTGGAAAGCGTTGAAGCTTGTTGGAAAGTGTCAAATGAGCTTGAAAATGTATTGGAATGCCTTGGAAGCCATGCCAAATGAGGTTGGAGGACACTCTATTTATAGAGTTGCCAGAGGGGGTTCCGGCAGTACGGACAGCGGCGTCGCGCGGCGCCGGCGGCATGGGCGGCATAGCAGATGCGTCGGCCATCCAAGCGGCACGGGAGGTGTGCCGCTTGTCTTTTTGCATCAAATCAGTGTCGCCCACGGTGGCACAGCAGGCGTGCCGCCCTGTCGGCAACACCAAATGCGTGCCTCCTTTTGGGCAGCACGGCAGGCATACCTCTTATGCTGTTCGACCTATTTCTGTCTATTTCGAGCCCGTTTCAGTTTCGATTTGAGCTCGGTTTGATCCTGTGGGTTCGTAACTGAGAGACGGTCGACTGGTGGTGAAAGATTCAGGAAATTTATTTTTTCGACGGGGCGCTGCTAACTGGCTAACTGCCTGTTAACTGGCTAGCGGGACCGCCGTATGCGTAGCGCCTTATTCTTAGTAGGTGTCAAGCTGCAGTCGAATCAGGAGGTGCAATTTTGAGGGTTCACACCTATCAAAGGGAAGGGAGATGTGTTTTTAGTTTTCAAAGCATTCAAAGTGCGGATAGAACTTGAATTTGGGGAGAAGATCAAGTGTTTGAGGACAGATAATGGAGGAGAATATATTAGCAATGAGTTGCTGACTTTTGTAATCAAGAAGGCATTAAGAGACAGTTCACTACAGCATACACTCCTCAACAAAATGGAGTGACAAAGCGGATGAACAGAACCCTATTGGAAAGAACAAAGGCCATGTTAGGAGCTGCTAGTCTAGAAAAAATATTTTGGGCAGAAGTAGTCAACACTGCCTGTTATGTGATCAATCGGTCACCATCAACTGCAATTGAGGTGAAAACACCGATGGAGATGTGGACGGAAAAGCCTGTCGATTATTCAAACCTCTATGTATTTGGAAGTCCTGTGCACATGATGTACAATACTCAAGAAACTACGAAGTTAGATTCAAAATCCAGAAAATGCATATTTCTGGGATATGCTGATGGAATAAAGGGGTATCGCCTATGGGATCCCATTACCCATAAGGTTGTCATCAGCAGGGATGTGATATTTACAGAAGGGAAGCCGCAAGAGAAAGGTGATAGTAGCAGTTCAAACGAAGGTCTAGAAACTACAATGGTACAGATGAAAAAAGAGTCTGATTCAAAGGATTCTTTTGAAGTAATACCAAAAATTGAGGAACGAGAACCAGTTGAGTTTGAAACTACAGAAGTTCGACGGTCAACTCATAAAAGAAAAACACCAGCTTGGTAGTCTGATTATTTTATGGAGACCAATGTTGCATACTGTCTTCTAACAGAGGAAGGGGAGCCATCAACTCTCCAAGAAGCAATGAATAGTTCAGATGCATCTCAATGGATGGCAGCAATGCAGGAGGAAATGGAAGCTCTTCATAAATAAGACTTGGGAGCTTGTGCCAGTACCACAAGGAAGAAGGCCTATTGGCAATAAATGGGTTTTCAAGATCAAATGAAATAGTGATGATCAAGTGGAGGGGTATCGTGCAAGACTGGTTGTAAAAGGGTATGCTCAGAAAGAAAGAATTGATTTTAATGAGATATTTTCCCTTGTGGTTCGACTTAATACAATCCGAATAGTTCTGGAAATGTGTGCTACTCTTGACCTATATTTAGAGCAATTAGATATGAAAACTGCATTTCTTCATGGAGATCTTGAAGAAGAAATTTATATGCTCCAACTAGAAGGATTTGAAGAAAAATAAAAAGAGAACTTGGTTTATAGGTTGAACAAATCTCTGTACGATCTCAAACAGGCACCGAGGTGTTGGTATAAGAGATTTGATTCCTTCATCATGAGCCTAGGATACAACAGACTTAATGCAGACTCTTGTGCATATGTCAAGAGGTTTGGTGGAAATGATTTTATCATCTTGCTGTTGTATGTAGATGACATGTTGGTAGCAAGTCCTAACAAAGATCATGTCAAAGATTTGAAGGCTCAGTTGGCTAAGGAGTTTGAAATGAAGGACTTAGGGCCTGCAAACAAGATTCTAGGGATGCAAATTCACCGAGATAAAAATAATAGGAAGATTTGGCTTTCTCAAAAGAATTATTTAAAGAAGATCTTGCGACACTTCAACATGCAAGATTGTAAGCCAATTTCTACCCTACTTCCTGTTAATTTCAAGTTATCCTCTAAGATGAGTCCTAGCACTGAAGCAGAGAGGATGGAGATGTCTCGAGTACCGTATGCATCAGCAGTAAGAAGTTTAATGTTTGCTATAATTTGTACAAGACCAGACATTGCACATACAGTGGGAGTGGTTAGTAGATACATGGCAAATCCTGGTAGAGAGCATTGGAATGCTGTAAAAAGGGTCCTGAGATACATTAAAGGGACCTCAGATGTTGTGTTATGTTATGGAGGATTAGATTTTACTGTCAGAGGGTATGTTGACTCAGATTATGCAGGTGATTTGGATAAAAGCAAATCCACTCTAGGTTATGTGTTTATTCTTGCTAGAGGAGCAGTAAGCTGGCTTTCAAAACTGCAGTTAGTTGTGGCTACATCAACAACAGAAGTAGAGCATATAGTAGCTACACAAGCCAGTAAAGAAGCAGTCTTATTGAAAATGATAATGAAAGAACTCGAGCACAAACAAGAAAAGATTTCTTTGTTTTGTGACAATCAAAGTTCCTTGCATCTTGCAAGGAATCCAGCTTTTTATTCAAAGACAAAGCACATTCGAGTTTAGTACCACTTCGTTCATGAGAAAGTGGAAGAAGGAACAGTGGATATGCAGAAAATTTATATGAAAAAGAACCTGGTAGATTTTATGACAAAAGCAGTCAATACTAACAAGTTTGTTTGGTGTCGATCCTCTAGCGGTCTAGCAAAAACATGAGCAACAGGCAATGGCAAGGAAGAAAGAATAGTGTAAAGATTGATTGATCCTCAATCAAATCTTCAAGTGGGAGATTGTTAAAGTTACAATTCAAATATGGAGGCACCGAATTTGTGCCTCCATATTTGACAAATGAAACACAACTTGCTTTTTGCAAGCTGTGTTCCATTTGGTTGGGAGCCTATATAAAGGCTCCCTCTCCTCCTTATTCTACCATCCCAAAATCTCAAAATTGTGAGAGTTTTTAGTGTGAGAAAAATATTAGAGAGTTAAGTAAAATTATTTAGTGTGTGTTTCTCCTAATTTCAAGAGAAATTATTATTGTTATTTTCTTGTGATTTAGAGAGAAGGTTGTAACTCCTATTATTTCTCATAGTGAAATTTTTTTATTCTTGCCTATGGTTTTTACCCTAATTTGTTTGGATTTTCCACGTAAAATCTGTGTGTCAAAATTATTTTCATTATTTTCTCAAATTATTAGCTATGTTTTTGTTTTAATCCGGTTCTAATTTTTCAACAGTTATAATATATCTAATTACAATTATAGTTTATTTATTTTTTATTGTATGATATATTCAAATTTCATTGATTGACTCTAAAATTTTTTAGACACAACTTATATCACCTAGCATTGTCCTAAATTAAATTGCCATATAATTTTCTTATCTATAAAATTATTGCCATGTTAGAATACATTAGATATTAGCAGTAATATTGACACAATTACTAATATGATTCTTTGCTTACCATAGCATTTGATAGAGTTCACCAACCTTTATAACTGTTCATATGTTGACCTAAATTTACAATATTTTAATATTTCTAAAATTTTAATTCGTCAGTCTTAGGAATTTCTTCACTAATTGTCCAAAACATCTACATATTTAAATATGTATTTTATCTAAAATTAATTTTAGGTTCATAAAAATCAAAAAATAAGTGAATTTTTTTTTAGATAAAATGAAATATTCATTACAGATTGCCGCTAATTTTTTTTTAAAGTATTAATTGTTTAAAATTGGCTGTCATTCATATTCAAAATCAATGGCCTACACAGCTAAGTCGTTGGAGCTTTCACTCTTTAATCAAATGCACGTACGAAATAAATATAAATTTCTAATACAAATTCCATTTTTTGTCAAAATCCAGCAATTTTCAATCTTATTAGCAGAAACTTTAGTCATATTCAGCCTTTAAATTTACATCTATGACTTTTATCACAAATTTTCATGTTCATGGAGTTGGAAGAGAATTATGGAATTCAAGACCAAAAAAAAAAAAAAGATTCAAGTCTACTACAGTTAATGAGATGATTTAATTTTTCAACGATTAGTTGAGGTATCATAATCATCAAAACAGGATGAGAAATATATATTGATTGATATTTGAATTTTCCATATGATTTTTTTTTCTAGATCATTTTATAAGAGATTTTTCATTCAATAATGCAAACAAGTTAATAGATAAATTTTAGTTAATAAAATTGAAATTGATTTAGAAATTATAAAGTTATAAGTGTAAATCTTATTTAAAAGCTAATTAATTCAAAAAAAAAACTATTGTGCAAATATTCAAGGGATTTTTACATAGTTGCCTAAAAAATCAAGCTACTTTATAAATATACCTCACCTTTTAAAAACTTATAAAAATACATTACCGCCCTTTATTTTAACTTTTTAAGTTTCTTTATCAAAACACGTATAGAAAACATTTGTTGTTTGTTGCTTTTCAACAAAATATAAATAAAGTTATTTAGTTTGATCATAATATGTATTTATGTACCTTTTTTATGAGTTGGCTTTACATTTGTCCTTTTTTTTTTTCAAAATTGTCCTTGATTAGCCAAAAATACTGCAAAAAAAAAAAAATTAGTTTCATTCTCACTTATCCATTTTATATCAAATCAATATTGTTAATTTAAAAAATAAATTATAACTTGAAAACTGGAGAATTTTAAATAATTCAAAATTTTCAACTTAAAATATAAGTAAAAAGATAGATATTCAAAATAATTGAATGAATATTTTTGTTGAAATATTTTAGTTATTGTTCAAACAAATAAATTTTTATAAGATTTTTATTTTAAATTTTATTTATTGATTTGAATTTTTTTATCTTTTATATGATTTTAAATTGTGTGAGAATTTGTTTTGTAAATTGAAGAATAAAATTGAAAAAAAAAAGGAAAAAATTAAAATTGAAATGTGAAAAGAAAATTAGTTTTAGTATTAACAAAACAAAAATTTATAAGTTGAAAATTATTTCAAAAAATGTTAATATTGTATTTTAATTTATAAAAAAAAAACATTTTTAATTATACATAATAAAGAGTATATGACATGTATATTTTAAATATGTGTGAAGTATATGATAATACAATTCTTACTCACTTTTACATATTATGATTTAAATTATATTTTTTCCTTTCTCTATATAGATATAGAAATGAACAACAATCAACCTATAATCAACTACAAATAAACCTATAATCCACAAAAAAAACAACCAGTATTTTAGCAATACCAATGCTAAAATATGCAAAAACCAATAATTAATCTACAATTAACCTATTATCAAACAACAATCAACCTATAATAAACAATAAATCAACATTTGATTAATAAAAAAAATAATAAATATAAAATGTTAGTGTTGTAAAATCCAGATCCATTGAATAATGCAAAGAATATGTTACATATGTAACTAGGGTTATCGTCAATATACACGTGTCCAAATGGGTATTTTTTAAAACTTGAATCTTTGAGATGTTATGATTAATTAGATAATTAGTAACATGTGTAATTAGAGTTATGCAACCAATTGACACATGCTAAAATGTGTATTTTTCAAAGTTTGAATATTTGATATGTGGTCATTAATTGTATAATTTTTAATTAACATAATTTTCAATTATTCTAATGTGTAAATCAATATGTGTAACTAGAGTTATATCGAATCAACACGTGATCAAATGAATATTTTTCAAAGCTTGAATATTTGATATGTGGTGATTAATTAGATAATTTTCAATTAACATAATTTCTAATTGTTCTAATGTGCAACAAAAAAATAAAAATAAAAACAAAATAGACCAAACATATTCTTAAAATAAAAAAAATTCACTTTTATTGTGTGGATTGAAAAATTATGATATAAAAAATAAGAAAAATAATAAATAGAATTCAGAATTCACGGTAAATAGTATATAATGAATATATTTTAGGTATATTTTAAGTATATAATGAATATCTTATAGGTATATCTTAAATATATACTATAACCATATATTTTCATCTTCCTTGAAAAACTTAACAACCTTAACTTTTTTATTCTTTGAAGAAACATAATAATCAATTTTTTTTTTGTTATAGTGAGAATCATCATCAAGATTAAGATTAAAATATAAAAAAATTTAATAAAACAATATTTAAATTATAGAAGTTTATTTTCAAAAAATTTTGGATATTGAATATTACATGAATATAAGTATATAAAAGGAATGTATCAATTATATATTAAATAAAAAAAATTATACTAAAAAAATAATAAACAATTTTCAAGATTCACAGTAAATAATATATAATGAGTATATATTAAAAAAAATATCAATAAACTTTGATTAAATGAACCTAAAATCATTCTCATGATTGAAAAATACCAATAAATTTTCAGTTTTACTAAATACCTTATTTTAATATTTTAAGAGTAATTTTAAACACTACTAAAAGTAAATAAATAAATTTAAACAAAAATTCTCAATTACTTTTTCCAATCTACCTATTCGAAATTGCTCATTTAGAAGTAATTTTATAGTGTTTTAACCTATTTTCCCTAGCAAATTAATAAGCAAGTGGTACCATATCTACCATTGACTAATACAAAAGCCCACGTGAATTTCATCAGTCCACAATTGGCTCATCCTGAAGTGCCAAAAAGGTGGACCCACATGATATTTACATTAATTTAAAAAATATATCAAAAAATACGTTTAGCTCAAAGTTTTTTTTTTTTAAAAGGTAAAAAGATAGGCATAAAGACATAAAAAGCACATTAAAAAAAAGAGAAAAGCAAAAAAGTTAAAAGTCAAAATGTAGCATATAAAAATAAAGAAACTAAAAAAAATGGGTACATCACGTAATTTCGTCAATATTCAATCCTAACTAGGCTCAAACTAGCAGCCTATTGAAAAAGAAGACTTGGCCTTGGGCTTGATCTTAATAGTAACAGAAAAAAAAAGGGTGAAAGAGCCCAAATTTTGGAATAATCTCAAAGCCAACCAAAACAAGAGTTTTAAAAGCCCACATGAATTAATGAAGCCCTCCAAAGCAATAGTAGCTGAAAACGTGTTTTGCCAAACAATTAAACAGCTGTCTTTTTTCAAAGAAGGAGATCTTGAGAACACTTCTAAAGCCATCGTTCAAACTGCAACTAGAGAGAAAATTGAATTTATTCACAAGGAAGAAGTAGGTGTCCTTGAAGTGAGATCCACTGCCAAAAAAACTAAGATCAAACAATTAGCCAGAAATCATCCTCCTAGGGAGATTCTTTTTGAAGAGAAAATGGGGGTAGAGAATTTAGAATCAGCAGTAATAACTATCACTAAAATACGAGACATTGAAGATGATGGTGAAGCATAAAGAATTCAAGTTGAAGGCATTGGTGGCTTTAGGAAAGCCACCAAGGAGCAATGAAGCAGAAAATATGGAATTGTCGAGGCTTGGGGTGTACCTTGACAGTTCAACACCTTAGGGAGCTTGTACAATCCCATCGCCCAGAGGTGGTCTTTCTATCTGTAACCAAAAACAAATTAGCTTATTTAGAAAGATTGAGAAGGTAATTCAAGTTTGATAAGGCAGAACATATGGATCCAAGTGGAATAGTAGGCGGTCTCTTGTTATGGTGGAAGGATTCTATAGAAATAAAGATCCTTAAAAAATCAATGAATTTTATACATGTCAAATGCAAACGGTTGGACAATGGAATAGCAAGCGGTCTCTTGCTATGGTGGAAGGATTTTATAGAAATAAAGATCCTTAAAAAATCAATGAATTTTATTCATGTCAAATGCAAATGGCTGGACAATGGAAAAGAGTGGTATCAATCCTTTTTGTATGGGAACCCCTATAAGGAAGAAAGAAAGGCAATTTTCAATGAATGGGTTCTTCTAAAACCACAAGATAACTAAGAATGGGTTTATACAGGTGACTTGAATGCTGTGTGTCAAACTCAAAGATGATTAGAGGTAGGAATGTGATAGATAGGCATTCTGATAACTCTACATTCTTAGAGTTATTTTATTTGTTTAAACACAAATTTTAGTTCAGTTCTTGAGAATATAATAATATTATTACTTATTTTTAGAAATAAATAGTAGAATAAATAGTTTTACAATTTATAAATAAATTATAATATATTTTTAGTATTTTTATTTTATTTTTGCATATCAAAATGATGTCACAATGATACAGTATGTCATGACTTGATTTTATAAATGATATAGATAATGATGTCATTTTATAAATGAAACAGGCAATAATGTCATGAAATTAATGATGCAGGCGATGATGTCGTAAAAATAATGATGTAATCAATGATGTAATATGATTGAAAATAAAGATGGAATTTGCCTATAAATAGACATTACCTCCCTTCTCCAAAAATATAATTCAAAGTAGCAAAAATTAGATATAGAGAGATTTTCATATTCTTTCTTAGAGTAGATTTCTTTTATTATTATTTTGATCAAAAAGAGGAGTTTTTTAAAGCTTGAGTTCATCAAAGATTGTATCCCAAAACAAGTTCTTTCTAAACTCTATTCTTGAATTTAATTATAAGTTGTTATTATGTTTATTGTTAATTTAATTATTTCTTCCTTTTTAACTATGAGTAGCTAGATTTATTTTTCTAGAATTTAGATGCAATCTCTTGATTATTTTATGGTGTTCTATGATTGATTAATTGAGTGTTTTGATTATTGGAATTAATCTTTTATTTTAGGACTTAATACTTATGAATACTTGATCACTATTTACATGTTTAAAGATATTATGTGAAGTAGTGAGAGTGAAAGTATAATATTAGTTCATTAAGATATTAGACCTAGGGTATGTGTTGCTTAGAGATAAGAACACTCCTTTATAATTGATAAAAAGATTTCCATAAAATTTAATGGATTTATGTTAATTGCTTGTGATCATGAGAGTAGACATAAGGTTAATATAAATACTTGTGATTTATCTTGAGAGAGAACTTCACATAATTAAGAGAAAATCTAATCATTAATTCTAATAAAATTAAACCAACCAAGCAAGCATAAGAACACCATAGGTAATTAATTGATGAAATCTAAATCCTAGGATTTACATATATTGAATTAGTCTTTTAAATTTTGTGATTAATTATTCTATTGTCGGGTATAGTTTTAGTAAATTATTATACTACTAAATTACTTATCTCGATAATATTCTGTCCAATAAAGTGATTTTTAAGTGGGACCGTTGTGACTCCACCACTTACCTGAGAATTTATCATGAGGTATTTTTTAGTTCAATTATTTACACTTTACTTACATGTGTAATAGTACTAAATATCTAGTTTAATTTAAATCACAAGAATTTTCATATGATAGTCTAAATAATAGAATATTCAATAGTTTTAGTACTTGTCAATCCTTCCTCGTGGGATCGACACTTATTTCACTACTATATTACTTGTTCACGACCTGTACACTTGTAGAAATCGCGCAACATATTCCAAAGCTTTTATTTCATGGAACAATGATGCAGAGTTAATTGATATTAGTTTCAAAGGGCCTCCTTTTACCTGGTATAACAAGTAGTTTGGAAGGGGTAGGATTGCACAAAGACTTGACTATGTGTTAGGTAATTCCTTAGGGAGAATTGAATTTGATGCAACTCAAGTTTTCCATGGCAAGTTGATTGGGTCAGATCATAGGCCTTTAATTTTGGATTTGGATTCTAGTGGTAGGAGAAGCTTTAGGCCTTTTCGTTTTATGACTAAATGGTTAACGCACCAGAATTGGAGGAGAACAATGGAAGAGTCATGGAATTCAAAACAAAATTTGCAGCAATCTATCACCTTAGAGGACATTGGAGCTAAACTTAAAAATTATGCTTACAAGTTTAGTAAATGGCACAAAGAGGAAGTTGGGAATAGCAAAGAGAAAATTCAGAATCTATAGAAGCATCTTGAAGACTTATATACAAGCCAAATGATAAAAGATGACAAAGCTAAATAAAAGATGTTGCTCTAAGAGCTTGAATCTTAATGGAAAATGGAAGAACTTTTCTAAAAACAAAGATCACATATACAGTGGTTAAAGGAAGGTGATAGAAACACAAAAAATTTTCATGCAATTGTAGTTTAAAAGAAGTAGATGAATTGGATTCTGAAACTAAAAGATAGTAGAGGGGTATGGATGGAGAGAGAGCAGGATATTAGGTGTGAGATCATAAATTTCTTCTCTCAGTTGTATCAGTCAAGTGATTAAGGGCGATATACTGAAGTTCTTAATGTAATCCAGAGGGTTGTATGGTACAAATAATCCCTATTTGAGCTAGGGTGAGCTCCTAAGATTTAATGAAATCAGATACAGAGAAAAGAAAAGCGAAAGAAAGCAGAGAAGAAAGATAATTGTTGAGTTATTTCATATATATTATTGGATCTCCATTACAGCATATATATAATTTCATATTCAGAAAAGTAGAATACATCACATAACAAAATTCAGGGGACCACATAGTCATCCATCCATTTTGGTGCTTTACGTACACGTGTCATCTTCTCTTTTTTACTTAGGTCTTCATTTTCTTGTTGAGTGGTGAGCACATCTTTAATTTCTGCTAGTTGCATCTCAGTCTAGCCCTTAGCTTACTCTTAGGCTTGTACTAGTTCTATGGGCTCGGTGAAATGTGTATCACTGCCTCCCTCTTTAAAGGGGACCTTGTTCTCAAGGTCAAGCATAGGATGAGCTGCTTTAAGTGTTTGAAAGTCTTCCTAAGTGGCCTCCTCTGGTGGTTGATCTGACCACTGCACCAGAACTTGTGGATACTATTTGTTGTGACGGCTAACATACCTCTGGGTAAGGATTGCCAATGGAACCAGTAAGTATTGGTTGCCCTTGGTGAAAGTAGGGATGGAAGGCTCTTGCTGGTTGGTACTTCCATGAAATGGTTTGAGTTTGGAGACATAGAAATTTGGATGGATTTTGCAGACTTCTGGTAATTGTAGGTGATAAGCCACTGGGTCTATATGTTTCATTTTATCATTAAGCAGTAAACAATTCAATTGCAATTGTTTTCTTTTCTTCCACTTGTGAAAATTATTGTTATTTAATTCTATATAATAATCTTCAGAGACCAAACTCACTTGTCAAAAGACAAGACTCATCACCTGTCTTGTAGCATTATTAATCCATATTGTTTCCAATTTGTTGAAACCTTTCATATTAGTCCAAAATCAAATTTTGCCATTTGAGGTGAAATCAAATTGTAAGTATGCCAAGTGCAGGTTCATGTCATAAATGGAAAAAATCTTTCATAAATGAAAAAAACACTGGCTTGTTAAAAGACAAGACTCTCCACCTATTTAACATTATTAATCCTTATTGTTTCTGATTTTTTGAAATTTTTTTTCATACCAATCCAAAGCACTTTTGCCATTTGAGGTGAAATCTAACTGTAACTATGCCGACAGGTTGATATCATGAATGAAAGAAAGCTTTCTAAATGTGAAATTTTTGATTAATGGTTACAAAATTCTCAACCCAAATAATTAAATTGTTGTGCAATTTTTGCAAATACACAGGTTGTGAACAAGTAATATAATAGTGAAATAAGTGTCGATCCCATGAAGAATGGTTGACTAGTACCAATATTATTGAATGTTCTATTATTTAGACAATCAGATTGAAAGTCTTGATATATAAATTAAACTAAATCTACAGTGCTATTGCACATGTAACTAGAGTATAAATAATTGAACTAATAAGATCACTTCAAGATAAATTCTCTGGTAAGTGGAGGGGTCACAATGGTCCCACTTAAAAATCACTTTCCTAAATAGAACATTATCGAGATAAGTAATTTAGTAGCACAATAATTCACTAAAATTATACTCGACAATAGAATAATTAATTAAAAAAACTAATTCAATGAATGTAAATTCTAGGATTTAGATTTCATCAATTAATTACCTATGGTGTTCTTATGTTTGCTTGGTTGATTTAATTTTATTAGAATTAATGATTAGATTTCCCTTAATTATGTGAAGTTCTTTCTCAAGATAAATTACAAGGTATTCATGTTAACCTTATATTTACTCTCGTGATCACAAGTAATTAATATAAACCCATTAAGTTTTATGAAAATCCTTTTAACAATCACAAAAAAGTGTTCTTATCTCTAAGCAACACATACCCTAGGTCTAATATCTTAATGAACTAATATTATGCTTCCACTCTCGCTACTTCACATAATAGCTTTAAACATGTAAATAGTGACCAAGTATTCATAAGTATTAAGTCCTAAGATAAAAGATTAATTCCAATAATCAAAACACTCAATCAATCAAACATAGAACACCATAAAATAATCAGAAGATTACATCTAAATCCTAGAAAAATAAATTTAGCTACTCATAATTAAAAGGAAAGAAACAATTAAATTAACAATCAAAATAATAAACATAATAACAACTTATAATTAAATTAAAGAGTAAATTTTAGAAAGAACTCTTTTTGGGATACAATATTTGACGAACATAAGCTCCAAAACTTCTCTTCTTAATCAAAATAACAGTAAAAAAATCTACACTAAGAAAATATATGAAAATCTCTCTACATCTATTTTTTTGCTATTTTAAATTGTGATTTTGGAGAAGAGAGGTAATGCCTATTTATAGGCAAATTCCACTTTCTTTTTCAACCATATTGCATCATTTTTTGGCCAAATTTCTTCGTTTTGGCCCCCTAAAATGGCAGTTTTTCCATTTATAAAAACTGTATATTTCTATTATAAGTCTTGATATTTAGCTCTGTTTTAGGCACTATTTATGGCGTCTATCTTGTTTAGTGTTTCCTATTTTTATTTATGGTAATATTGTAATCTCATCATTTATGGCAGTTTTGTATCTAGGATTTCGGGTCCCCTATTTAGTCTCTTATTTTGGCCTATTTGAGATATTAAATAATTCAGACATACTTTGAAACACTAAAATTGAATTTATCCTTTTTGCTTACGTTGCGTCATTGGCAAACAGGGTCTTTTAATGCTGTTTCTCTTCTTTGAATAAGTTCCCTAAATCTAAAAGAGTCTGTTGAACTTGTCTACAAGGATGTGTCTCAATAATTTATAGGATATTATCCAAAGACTCCTTACTCAGTCCATCCTTTATAAATTTAATTTTGTCTTCTCGATTTATGGATGCAAATCCAATGTTTCTACAGTGTGTGTTGCAATTTCATCTTGCACACTTGTAGCAGACTCCTATTATCTTAGCTCTCCTCTTCTTTGAGTAAGAACTTCTCCCCATACTTGGCAAACATTTAACAAATGATTCTTCAAACTCACTTGCCAGTCGTACCTTGGCTTCTATGATCTAGCGAATATCTTCAGGAAGATTCAGATGCCTAAATGCCTTCATTCTTTCCAGTCTGCGTTCATCTATTTTCCTAAGTACATTTAGGGGAAGAGTTGGAAACCTGTTTTTTAATACTGTAAGATTTGGTTCCATATCTAACTAATTAATTAAGAAAATCAAAGAGAAAATTTTGCAAAGAAAATACTAAACAAAAATAAAAGAAACCTAATAAAGAGAAAACTTGGGTTTCCTCTTAATAAGCTATTTAATAACTCATAAACAACACTAAAGCAAAATTAAAATAGAAGGAAACAGAAAAAGAACAAAAGGAATTAAAAAAAAAAAAGTAAAAAAGTAAGAAATTTGGGTTATCTCCCAAAAGTGCTTAATTTATAGTTTTTAGCTTGACTATGGCTAGATCTTCATAAAGGAGGATAATACACAAAGTATATCATCTCGATAATTGTGGAAAGATAAACTTTTGCTAACTTTAATAAGTCCAGCCAGTTGGATTTGAGCTCATCAGAGTCATGCAGCGAAGTTTGTTTTCAAAAGAGGCTAAAGCTGCAGCACTTATCTTTTCACCTAAAAACACTAAAAACAACAAAACAAACACATAAAGAGGAATTAAAAATTTTGAAATAAACAATAAAATCAAATAACTTGGGTTACCTCCTAAGAAGCACTTCTTTAACGTCATATTAGCTGGATGTTAATGTTATCCATCTTCATCCATGGACTTGGAGGTTTCATCATGTTGTTTGCCTCCATGTTTCAGAATGAAAAGCAATATGCAAAGATTGTGGCTCTCGTTGCTCCTCCACTTCATTGTAAACCGTAAAAGATGTATTTTTGCTGCTCTATTGCTTGGAAACTTCAATTTGATCTTGTTAAGCATAAAATCATACAGATTTATCCATGGACTTGTTAATTTTTTAGCTTTGGAATTCAGCAAATTTTGCACTTCATCTACATCCACCTTTTGCAACTTTGAGATGCTCCACCCAAATTCACTTACCTTTTTGAACATAACCTCCACGAAACCAAGTTTTCTCTCTAAACAAGGTTTGGAAGATACAAGCACTAGCCAAATACTTGATTCTCCCACAATTGAGCACATAGAGAAAGATGGTAATAGTGTAAGATCAGTTGTAGGATGGCTATCGACTGATGGAATTTGAGGTAATGGATGGGAGGGTGTTTGGATTGGGGTGAAAATTTAGACTGTGATGGAAGGTAGAGATATTGGAATATTAGAAGAGATGGGGCTTTCCAAATCCAGTGTTTCATTCTCATGGTTCTTATGTATTTCATTCTCCTCACTAGAGAATTCATCAATACTTCTATTCACCATCTCATTATAAGAAAAAAAGTCATCATCATGGATCATTGACCACTCAAAATATGAAATGGTCTCCCTAGTATGTTGTACTTCTTTCTCTTCCAATTTTTCAATATGCGACTGCTTAATTGAATCATCATCTTTATAGTATCCTATATGCCTTACATTACTATTATCCTCACCATACTTGTCTTCTAATAAGACATCATCCCTTAAACATCCTTGCATGCTTTGTTCTGATGTGTCCACTTCAGTGTGAACTGAAAAGTTGCCTTGATTTGACTCCATATAATTAACCAACACTCCAATTTTCTCTTCAATTCTTTATAGCTGTTAGTCAATTCATTGTCTTTGGCATCCAATCTGTCTTTCTCTTCCCATTCCTTATACGTTTTCTCAGTGGATTCTAGAAATTTTTCTAATGTAAGCTCAAGGGACAACTTTTTCTCCTTGTATGGCATACCCTCATCATAAGTGGAATTTATGAACCTCTCTAATGTAAGTTCAAGGGATGATTTCTCTTCACTTGGTGGAATATTTTGTCTTTCATTCCACCCATAATTGTTTTGGAAGTCAGGTTGATAATAATATCCTTGGTTATAATACTGACTTCCATTGTAACCCCATTCCGAACTTAGATAAGAAGTCCAATGCTAAAAATTGTTAAAATCCATGAACAAAATCTGCAAATACAACTAAAAAAAAAAAAAGGAATTAAAAACACAAAATGTCTAAATTAATAGAATATATCAAATCAATTGATAGTCACACTGTTGCCTTCCCATGCAATGGCGCTAAAAACTTTTTGCATGATTTCTACAATTACATAGGTTGTGAACAAGTAATATAGTAGTGAAATAAGTGTCGATCCCACGAGAAATGGTCGACTAGTACCAATATTATTGAATGTTCTATTATTTAGACAATCAGATTAAAAGTCTTGATATATAAATTAAACTAAATCTATAGTGTTATTATACAGGTAACTAGAGTGTAAATAATTGAACTAATAAGATCACTTCAAGATAAATTCTCAAGTAAGTGGTGGGTCATAGCGGTCCTACTTAAAAACACTTTTCTAGACAGAATATTATCGAAATAAGTAATTTAGTAGCACAATAATTCACTAAAATTATACCTGACAATAGAATAATTAATTACAAAATTTAAAAAAACTAATTCGATGAATGTAAATTCTAGGATTTAGATTTTATCAATTAATTACCTATGGTGTTCTTATGTTTGCTTGGTTGATTTAATTTTATTAGCATTAATGATTAGATTTCCCTTAATTATGTAAAGTTTTCTCTCAAGATAAATCACCAGGTATTCATGTTAACCTTATGTCTATTATCATGATCACAAGTAGTTAATATAAACCCATTAAATTTTATGGAAATTCTAACAATCACAAATAAGTATTGTTATCTCTAAGCAATACGTACCCTAAGTCTAATATCTTAATGAACTAATATTATGTTTTAACTCTCGCTACTTCACATAATATTTTTAAATATATAAATAGTGACTAAATATTCACAAGTATTAAGTCATAAGATAAAAGATTAATTCCAATAATCAAAACACTCAATCAATCAAACATAGAACACCATAAAATAATCAAAAGATTACATCTAAATTCTAGAAAAATAAATTAAGGGAAGAAACAATTAAATTAACAATCAAAATAATAAGCATAATATCAACTTATAATTAAATTCAAAAGTAAAGTTTAGAAAGAACTCTTTTTGGGATATAATATTTGACGAACATAAGCTCTAAAACTTCTCTTCTTTATCAAAATAATAATAAAAGAAATCTACACTAAGAAAACATATGAAAATCTCTCTACATTTATTTTTTGCTACTTTTAATTGTGATTTTGGAGAAAGGAGATAATGCCTATTTATAGGCAAATTTCACCTTTTTTTCAACTATATTGTATCATTGACTAAATCATTATTTTTATGATATCATCGCCTGTATCATTTATTTCATGATATTATCGCCTGCATCATTTATAAAATGATATCATCCTCTGAGTCATGATATTATTGTATCATTGTGATATCATTTTGATCTGTAAAAATAAAATAAAAATACTAAAAACATATTATAATTTATTTATAAATTGTAAAACTATTTATTTTTAAAAATAAATAATAATATTATTCTATTATAATTGAGCTAAAATTTGAGTTTAAACAAATAAAATAACTTTGAGAATGTAGAATTATCATAAATCAATAAGCTTTGTTGTGAGATTTGACTTAGAACACTTTCTGAACTATGAACCCCAATTAAATTTTAATATAAATAAGGATTTTTTTTTATAGATTTTCTGAATTGACAGAAATTATTAAATTAAATCTTGCTATTTATTAATTTAGATGAAGCAACTTTCCTTTCCCCACTAAGTTTTCCTAATAATAATAATGCCACCAGCAGTGCAATGGAAATTAAGAAAATTAAATAAATATAAATAACTACATAAGGGAGATAATGTTTATATACTGTAATGGACCTAGGAATTTAAGTGAAAGGACGAAAATTTATCTTATTGATAAATAATACATAATAAATAATATTAATATTTTAAAAATTAATTCATTATAATAAATAATTTAATATAATATTTTATTGAGAAATATAATAATAAACACTTGAATGAAAAATATTCATGTAAATAATTAGATTTAAAATCATGATTTTAATATTCATTTAAAAAAAATCATAAACTTAATTTTTCCTTCAAGTGTTGGCTAGAAAAGTGCATTGTTTTCCAACTCCTCTTTGCTACTAAACATCAACTTATTAATATATATTTTATGATAAAAAAAAATAAAAATAAAGCTCAAAGGTGTGCATTATCTGGGTTTTACCATCGATTAATTTTAATTGAATTTGAGTAATCTTTCAATGATTAGTTGAGGTATCATAATCATCAAAACAAGATGAGAAATATATATTGATTGATATTTGAATTTTCCATATGATTTTTTTTTCTAGATCATATTGCAAGAGAGTTTTCATTGAATAATGCAAACAAGTTAATAGATAAATTTTAGTTAATAAAACTGAAATTGATTTAGAAATTATAAGGCTATAAGTGTAAATCTTATTTAAAAGCTAATTAATTCAAAAAACTGTTGTGCAAATTTTCAACACTAACCAGGCTCAAACTACCGTCCTGTTGAAAAGAAGACTTGGGCCTAGGCTTGATCTTAATAGTAACATAAAAATAAAGTGAAAAGCCCAAATTTTGGAATAATCTCAAAGCCAACCGAAACAAGAGTTTTAAAAGCCCATATGAATTAATGAAGCCCTCCAAAGCAATGGTAGCTGGAAACGTGTCTTGCCAAACAATTAAAGAGTTGTCTTTTTTCAGAGAAGGAGATTTTGAGAACACTTCTAAAGCCATCGTTCAAACTGTAGCTAGAGGGGAAATTGAATTTATTCACAATGAAGAAGTAGGTGTCCTTGAAGTGAGATCCACTGCCAAAAAAACTAAGATCAAACAATTAGCCAGAAATCGTCCTCCTAGAGAGATTCTTTTTGGAGAGAAAAAAGGGGTAGAGAATTTAGAATCAGCAGCTATAACTATCACTGAAATACGAGACATTGAAGATGATGATGATGCAGAAAGAATTCAAACTGAAGGCATTAGTGGCTCGCCTAAAGCCACCAAGGAGCAATGAAGCAAATAATATGGAACTGTCAAGGCTTGGGGCGTACCTTGACAGTTCAACACCTTAGGGAGCTTGTACAATCGCATCGCCAGAGGTGGTCTTTCTATCTGAAACCAAAAACAAATTAGCTTATTTAGAAAGATTGAGAAGGCAATTCAAGTTTGATAAGGCTGAATATATGGATCCAAGTCGAATAGCAGGCGGTCTCTTGCTATGGTGGAAGGATTCTATAGAAATACAGATCTTTAAAAAATCAATGAATTTTTATACATGTTAAATGCAAATGGCTGGACAATGGAAAAGAGTGGTACCAGTCCTTTTTGTATGGGAACCCCTATAAGGAAGAAAGAGAGGTAGTTTTCAATGAATGGCTTCTTCTAAAACCACAAGATAACTTAGAATGGGTTTGTGTATGACTTGAATGTTGTGTGTTCAAACTCAGAGAAGATTGGAGGTAGGAATGTGACAGATAGGCATTCCAAAGCTTTTTTTTCATGGATCAATGATGCGGAGTTAATTGATATCGGTTCCAAAGGGCCTTCTTTTACCTGGTATAACAAGCAGTTTGGAAAGGCTAGGACTGCACAAAAACTTGACCATGTGTTAGGTAATTCCTTATGGAGAATTGAATTTGATGCAGCCCAAGTTTTCCATGGCAAGTTAATTGGGTTAGATCATAGGCCTTTAATTCTGGATTTGGATTGTAGTGGAAGAAGAAGCTTTAAGGGTTTTCGTTTTAAGACTAAAGGGTTAACACGTAAGAATTAGAGGAGAACAATGGAAGAGGCATGGAATTCAGAACAAAATTTGTGGCAATCTATCACCTTAGAGGATATTGGAGCTAAACTTAACAATTGTGCTTACAAGTTCAGTAAATGGCACAAAGAGGAAGTTGGGAATAGCAAAGGGAAAATTCAAAATCTACAGAAGCATCTTGAAGATTTATATACAAGTCAAATGACAGAAGATGACAAGGCTAAAGAAAAGATGTTGCTCAAAGAGCTTGAATCTCAGTGGAAAATGGAAGAACTTTTCTGGAAATAAAGATCACATATACAGTGGAAAATGAGCCCTTGATGGAAAACCAGAGTTTTGAAAAATATCAAGCATCCAACAAGATTAAATATTGGGGCTCTATATAAATATGGAATCACAATTCAATTAGGCATAGCTGATGCAATTCACAACCATATGGCAAACCCCTATTATTCTTTCTAACAACATCAAATTAAAGGCAAAAGTGACACCTGGAAAGATAGACCTAAAATCCATAAGACAATCGGTTAGGATTTGAGTATAATAATTAGGTTTTTTGCATAGAAATTTCAATGTTAGGAACAACAAAAGCAGTAGCTTTTCTCATAGAATTAATTATCTCTATAGTTCCTGAAAAACTGATAATATTTACAGTTCCTGAAAAACTAATAATCTCTAAGAACTAATAATAATTACAGTTCTTGAAAAATTAGTATTTCCTACAGTTCCTGAAGAACTAGTATTATCTCAAGTTTCTGAAGAACTAATCAAATAAATAAATAAATAAAATAGAAATTCCTAAAAAATTGATATTTTATATTCCTGAATAACTAATAAATTTGATTTAACATTTATGAATGAATTGATAATTGGCATTTAATAAATTGGATGTCAATAAAGTACCTATGCATAAAAAAAAATTCAAAGAGTTGGTGCTAATACTCATAAAATTAAGGTAAACCCTTTTGTTTTGATCTTTGTGTTTTGGGTGTTTCATTATTGTTTGTATGCATTGAAATGATGGATATGGCCTATTTGTTTAACCAACCAAATTGCAACTTTTAATTGGTTATCAATTATAACAATACATTTTATGCATAGTTTTAAAGTCATGGTTTGCAATTTTTTTTTATGGCATGAAATCCGACACTAAGTTATTCATTTATTGATTGATTGACTTGCTTTATGGGGAAAGTGGTGATTTTGCATTCATATTAATAGGTTTACTTGATTCCTTAAATTGAGATCAATTCTACTAGTGTTCCTTCGGTCTTAACATCTCAACTCAAAATTTATTTTATGGTTAATACACGTCTCATACACATATATATATATTTATTAATTGAATATCCACGCGAAAGTTGTGTGTGTTATATATTTCTTAAATTTACTTATGTTAATATGCATTGGATGTGAAAGCAATTAGAAATTTAATTGAAAGATGAGATGCATATAAATTATATAAGTGACATGGTTTTGTTAATTTGTGATTTGATGGATTTATTCCTGGATAGCATATATTGTTAGATTTATGTTGGTATAAAGAAGCATAATTAATGCTTATCTTTCCATGGTGGGATAAATTATAAATTTAATGTTTGCTAAAATTAATATTAACTTATTTTTCTGATTGGTCTATTTATATATATTTTAAATATATGCAAATTAGGTTACTTAAATAAATAAAGTGAAGTATAGTGAAAGTTTGGTTGATATTTTTATATGCTCTGGAATTTAATAGGAATAATTTTTGGTGTAGGTTCTTGATAATGAAATACATCTAGATGCTAGCAAGAGTGAAAATTATTATCTACTTAAATCTCATTTAAGTGAGGATTTAAAGGCTGAATATCTCACTGATTTTTATATTCTCTAAAAGAGTTTTAAAGATAGATATGATCACCTGAAAGACGTGGTTCTACCACAAGTTTAATATGACTGGCTAAACATGTGCTTAAAAGATTTTAAGTTTGTTTCATAATACAATTCAATCATGGTTAGAATCACTTTACAGCTGAGATTGTGTGGTGGTAAAATTGTGAAATATGATATGATAGAAAAAACATATACTACTTTTCATACCTCTAACATGCTCCTGTAGTAGCAGTATAAAAAAAATGAAGATTTACAAATATTGTTTATCTTATAGTAGTTGTAAAAAATAATTGCCAATGTGAAATCATCAAACAATGCCCACTAGTACAATTGTATTTCCTGAAGTGAATGCTCTAAATTATTTGGTAGATCATGAGAACTCTGAAAGAGTAATGACTCATATAGAGGACACAACTCAATATTGATAATTTTATGTAAACTCCCTGAAGGAGTAATTTGCAAGGATTTTATAAGTTGTGCATTATAATGAGCTATTTCATTATTGTTTTATCCCTAGTATACATGCACAATATATTGCGTTGAACCTGGAGTTCAAGCATCGAACTTATAGTTTAATAATTATACCTTGAAGGTTTGGCATGAATACCATTATGTATATCATACATACTCTTCTTTGAAACTTGTATAATGACATGAGCTACAAATTTTTAGTTGTGCCATGAATATACTAATATCACTATCTCAATGTGTGACAATGGATCCACAAAAGAGACTAAGAATTTATTTTGATGAGGCACATTTCTCGACATTAGGGGGGAGGAAAAGCACCAACAGTACTAAAGAATGTCGAAAAATTTATTGAAAGGAAAATCCTTTAAATAATTTTGATCCATGTACAAGTTAGAGTGAATTAGAAGTTCACAAAATAATACAATTGCAACAAATTGCAACTTAACTACCAAATCATTTATAAATGCTAAAAGAGTGACAAAGTCTCATATTACAATTGCTAATACCCAAATAAGAGTTGTGGTTCCAATTGCAGATAGAAAATCAATCAATCTCACTATACGCTAGAAGTATGAATAGTAAATTAAAACTAAAGATAAAAATCCGCAAAAAAAAAAAAAAAAAAAAGCAGCGTTACTCATAAAATCTCCTGAAGAGAAAGCTCTTGAAGAGGAAGATCTCAGTCAAAGAACTATAGCCAATTATGAGACACAAACTGAGATAAAGGAACAATTAGATCCTCCAGATATGGTTTCTGGAGTTGATGATTATATAAATGAAAACTATGAGATCTCAATTATTTTCGTGGTATAAGAGATAGAGTTGATAGAAATTCAATTATCATCGATGATGAATTTACCTCAACAGTAGCTCTAGCTGTTTCAAGAGAAAATCTGAATTTAGAATCTATAAGTATAACTGAATATTAGTATAAACATGATTGATCATCATGGAAAAAGGTAATTAAAGTAGAGTTAGACTCATTCTATAATTAATTATGAGAAAAATAATTCTCTTATTATGGAAATGATCATGTTCCAATATTTAATTAGTATGGCAGTTAAATGTTTGCCTCAAAATAATCTATCAAAAAGAGACCTGCAAGTATACAGGGCAATTGAAGTATATTAAAAGCACCCAAGGTCATATCTCTTAAGGAATTGCAAATGGAAATATTTGTTTCGATTTTAAGCAAATTAAATGAAAAGAAGTTGAATGTTTTAAAAAGAAATATTTGCAAAATAGGAAATTAAAAGAAAATATAGATTAAGATGCAATAAGTTTTTAAAACAATGAATGAATAATGCCTAGGGTTTGTATTCAGCTTATCAATCATATATGATCATGAATATATCCAAATGATTATCCTAAAGTTTTAATTTCTAACAATTCAAAGAATAGAACTCATTCTAATAGCTTTCGCATTCATAAAAATCATTCTATCAAATTATATATCAAAAATTAAAACCAAATCTTAAAACTTATATTTCTAATTCATTTTAAGATCCTAAAGGAATAAGATCCGGAATTGAACTTCAACTCTCATTCCCTCATTCAAAACCTAAGTCGAACAATTGGTAGCTAAGCAATTATTCAATAACAATTAATCAATTCAATTAGGGATGAAAATAATCAAATGAGATTATATTCAATTCCATATCATGAACACCTCATACAAACCCTAGACAAAGATGAATTTAGCTCATGGGAAATAAAGAATTTATCATCATTTTATTATAATCAAAAAAATTCATTAAATCAATTCTATCAATTCAATAATCCCCAAAAAGAATTATATTAAAATAATAAGAATTAAACCGAGTTAATCAATCCGTTTATCCGATTCAATCTCTTCAATCTTCACAAACGAATTCCCAAGAACAAAATTCTCCTCTAAGTGTTTTGTTCTAATAATTAAAATAAAATTGAGAAAAAAGAAAATTAGAAGAGAAAATACTATCCCCAAAATCCAAATCAAAATCAAGATATTTTTCTTCCTCCTAACCACCCTATTATAACAACACAACTTCTTATTTAGTTTTTACTTTCCTAAAATAATTTAGGAATGAAAATCCTTGAGAATCTTGGAAAATCTTCAATGTTTGCTCATAGGAGGCGCAGCGGGCGCTGGAATTAGTCAGCTCGGCGCTGGGATGAACAGGCAATATAGGAACCTCCTGTTGCATGGCACTAGAAAGCTTTGCCGGATGCTGGGACAAGCAAGCAATAGGCTGCTTGCTGCTGTGCCATGCTGTTGCTTCTGGTGAGATGCTGGGGCATTTGCTGGAATAAGCAAGCATCTTGCTACGGGGTGCTGCAACTCTTAAGCGAGATGCTGGGGAAGAAACGTCAGCAGGCACCTCACAGCAACTTGGCACTAGACTTTCTGGCGAGGTGTTAGGGCTACTGCTGCTCTTGCAAGGCACTGAGGCTACTACAATGACACTCCTCCTGCCGCGTCTTGTGACACTTCGCCAAACTTTCAGTTTTTGCTCCAATTTTCTGCAAAACATGACTAACCTTCCTCAAACCTAAAAAGGTGAATAAAATAACACAATCTAACCTATATGACACGAATTATGCACAAAATGCTTAATTTATCACAAATAAAAACATACAAATATGCCACAAACATTAAAGAAAGATTTATCATATGTCTAATGAAAATGATATTTATATGAGAGTCCCAGAAGGACTAAAGATATTAGAAATAAATACACATTAAATATGTGACATATATTTCATCAAATTGCAAAAATTCATATATAGATTAAAGCAATATGGACATGTGCTATAATTATTTAAGTAAATTCTTATTGAAAGAAAGATATGTGAACAATATATCATGTCCATTTGTATTCATAAAAGACCATAGAATGGTAAATATTATTGCAGTATATATTAATAATTTAAATATCACTGTGACTTCTAACAAACTCAAAAAAGTTTACTTCTATTTGAAGAGTGAGTTTAAGATGAAAATTTAAAAAAAAAATAAAATTTTGTATAGGCCTGCAGATCAATTATCAAGGAGTCCTAATATACCAGTCTACTTATGTGGACAATTTATTTAAGCAATTTTGTGTGGATAAATTTTTTCTCTTAAACATACCAGCTGTGGTCCTCTCACCTGAAGTGAAGAGATATCCTTTAAGACCTAAATAAGATAACAAAAAGCTATTTGGTCTTGAAGTACCATATATAAGTGCTATAAGAGCACTCATGTATCTTGCAAATTGCATCATGCCTGAAATTGTATTTGTAAGAAAAAAAATTCCTAATTAAGGTATAGCTCTTCACCTATTAAGAGACATTAGAGTGGTGTAAAAAGTTATCTTTAATGTACTATTAATATTATGATCATATTTTGATTCAGATTTGAATTTGATCTATATGAGAATATTGATTATTTGCTTGATCTTCATAATGGTGGATCTTAGACTAGCTATATATTCACTTATATTGATACTGCAATTTTATAAAGATTTTTCTGGTCCTGAAGTACCTCGATAAAGATACTCCCATTATTCTTTGAAAATAGTATAATTTGCATTGCATAAATTAAAGGTAAGTATATTAAGGGTGATGAAGTAAACATATAAATTTCACCCAAATTCTTATATATACATGAGCTCTAGAAGAGATATCCACCAAATTTACTCCACTGATAACCTAATAGACTTATGTACTAAGTTTTTACCTAGTCTGATATTTAAACAGCATTATTTTATCGATTAGTATACGCCGTGTTAAATTTGTCCTCATCAGGAAGAGCGAATTAGTATATAATTATACTCTTTTTCCTTAGTCAACTTTTTATCCCACAGGATTTTCTTGGACAAAGGTTTTAATGAGGCAATCTGTGCAATAACAAAATAGCGCATGAAATGTACTCTTTTCCTTAGCTATATTTTTTCCCACTAGGTTTTTCTAACAAGGTTTTTAACGAGGCAAATTCATGGCGTAAGTAATATCCTAAGGGAGTATTATAAATAAATTATTACATGTGGATATTACTTAAACATCATTAAGTATACGGTTTGATAACTTGGCAGATTTGTTTACAAAGACACTCCTTACAACCATATTTGAGAAGTTGATGAACAAAATTGGCATGCATGGACTAAAAGATCTTTGTTAAAAATCATGTTCTTATGAGGAGGAGATTTTTATGTACTGTACTCTTTTTCCCTTAGCCTAGGTTTTGTCCCATTAGGTTTTTTAGGTAAGGTTTTTAATAAGGCAGTATTATGATGCAAGTTCTACAAGAATAATGTACTCTTTTTCTTTCACTAAGATTTTTTTTCCACAGGGTTTTTTTTTCTTAGTAAGGTTTTAACGAGGCATATCTTTTGTAAAAGACATTAAGGAGAAGTGTTAAGATATATTATAGGATTTGATTGATATCTTTCCATATACATGAATACTCTATGTTAGGATATATTATAGGATTTGATTGATATATTTCCATATACATGAATACTCTAGTTTCCATATTAGTATTAATTGTATTTTCCTTATTAGAAAAACTTTTTATTTCTTTCTCTTCTGTACTCTATATAAAAGGACATAATACTATTGAATGGAACATCTAGAAAAACTATTCTCTTCTCCATATTTTTTGTTCTTATTCTTCTCCATTATATTTATAATATATATATATATATATATATATATATATATATATATATATATATATATATATATATATATATATATATATATATATATATATATATATATATATATATATATATATATATATATATATGTGTGTGTGTGTGTGTGTGTGTGTGTGTGTGTGTGTGTGTGTGAAAAACTTTAAATTTTTTAAATCATATTTTACATTAAAATTTCTATATATAATTAACTAATTTCCATATATGAAAGACTATAATTGAACAATCCATAATATGATATGATAAATATTTTTCTAAAAAGACCCAACAAAATCAGTATTTTTCTTGGTTAAAAATTACCAATTGCTCAAAATAAATCATCTTGCTTGAATCAAATTATAATAATGACTGGAGAAAATAAGAACAAAACTATGATCAAGGTATGTTAGTATACCTAAGGATTGGGAATATAATCATATTCCACAAATAAGATTTCATTTATTGTTTTGGTATATAAATAATCAAAAAAATTTCTAATCGATAAATTTTATTTAATTATTTAAAAAATGAACTTGAAAATAGATATATAAGGTTTTGAAATCTTATTTTACTTAGAATTTCAATTTCAAAGTGTACCAAAAGAGCTCTAAATGTATATCATTTTCAATGAATAAGTTCATTAGTGCAAATATATATAATTGTAGTTAAAAGAAAAATCTATAGTTAAAAGGCAATTGGTCATTTTATGAAAAGAAAATGTCATTAAAAAAAAATTAAGGTTGGGATTGGATAAGCAATTAGCTAAAAATTGTGTTTGGCATTTGAACTTTCAATAGTTTGTACGGAATATTGAAAATTTTTATCAATACTATAAAAATGATTGATTGATCACATTAAATAATTGGTTGTCCTAACATCAATTATATAATCCATGATTTTCATTAATTATTTACAAGTGCAGTATATCAATAATTTGGAGAAAATTTATGAAATTAGAGCAATTCAATAGAAATATGAAATTAGGAAATTAGCTGTTAAGATGAATTCAATAGTATATCAATAATTTTATATTTTTAAATAATAAAAATTATTTTTTAACAATAAATAACAAAAATTATTAAAATAAAAAAAATATATATATATAACGTTTGTTACGGTCACATGATCTCACATAACTTACTTAAAGCCTTATTTGAGCTAAAATGCAAGTTTGAGGAATTAACTAAACGAAAATTTAGTTTAAATCTCAAATTGAGTATTTGAGAAAAGTTTAAACCCCAAATTGGATATTTCCCTAAAAAGTTGCTAAAATCTTTTTTTCTAAGAGAAATTGCTAACATTACATTAAAGGGCATGAAGCCCAAATGATTACATATTTTATTTAACTATAATAGGTAAGCCCAGTAAAAATCAATATTAAAGGACATAGAATCTAAATACACATTATCCAATTTAGGATTATTACAACTAGGCATAAAGCCTAAATAAAACATGACCCAAAGGCCTTAAAAAACTATTAATATTCACAAAAAACCCTAGCACATTCCTTCTCTTTCTTTAATCTCTGCCACCGCCAGAAACTGCTCCTTTGACATTGTTTGAGATGGAAAGAGCATCGGTGCCAACAACAAAAGGATATCTATGGTTGGACTTGATCCGGAGACAGTAAACCACCGAACTTCACAAAAACCCCTCCTCTACCACTGAAGATCTAAGGTAGGGCAATCTTGACAGAGGAACAAATTTCTCCCTCCAAATCGGCTAAACTTTAGGAGATTTGTACCTTTGTCAGATCTAAAGGTCTCAAACAATAAATTAAAAAAGTATAATAAAACTCAGATCTTAAGAGATCAAAGTCCAAGATAGCCAAATCTCCTTTTCTCTCCATCCACTATGATAAAACAGATCAAGCACTATGTTCATATGAAGGGAGAGACAGACTAGATAACATATGAAACTGGCATCCTGTCACGACCCACCTTTTGAGCCGCAACGGTCCTAGGGCATGGGTAGCCATAAGGGCACCAAAACCCGTAGAACCCATTCCACTCATAATCAATTGACATTCATTACATTGAACCATATCCCAAGACCGTAGCCTAATCATATTTCCTTAATACCCATTACTTGCTATCATTTCCACTTATAATATCATTTACACATATAACTTGTAAAACCTTTAAAGTTTCCTTTTATGTCATTAACTCAACGTTCAATAGTTCATATATAATGACAATAACAGTTATGATACAAATCATATTATACAAACATCCTTTAACATATTAATGCTAACCCATTAATAACCATTCATGTTACATATGGACCTTATAACTTTCAATAACCATGGAGCTCTACCTACAACATCGAAACTTATCAAAACAGTTTCCAAGCGAAGGATGGGCTTGGGACTTTTACTTTGCTAACTCATTGACTGTACCTGAAAAGTTTAAACCACTAAAATATGAGACAGAGCTCAGTGAGTACATAATAAAACTGTATGAAGTAAGCAAGTGGTAGGTGGTTTAGTGATAATTTCTTATAGCAATGAAGTGAAACGAATAAAAAGTCATTCTTATGGAATAGTTTTCCATATACAGTAATTATTGCATTTTTAGCAGAATATTTCCTTTATGGAAACGGTGTGTTTCCCACATTATCATTATCACTTGAGTGGCGGCTTACGCCTTGCTCACTCCCATTTCAGTCACACGTACAACTGATCGGGTCGCACGTACTGGGGGCCATAAACCCTTCCCAGCTAGGGTTCGGATACTCTTTACCCTATCCGCAGGTTCATTACCATTGTGCACAATGTCTGATGTATTGCCCCACATCAGAGGGGTATTCTGCTTGCCACGATATCATTAAAACATTTTTCCTTTCCATCCATGAAATACTTCAATGGATAATATATCAATAAATAATCAAATTTCCCATCATTGATCATATTAGGAAATGAAGCAATAAGGCTCATTTGGCTAAGTGCCATAAGGGATATTTAATTCAATAATTGGTAAAACATATCATGCATGCCAAAGAATTGCAATGCATTTTAATTAGGAAAGTGATCCAACATTTAGGCTTATACTTAAAGCACAAGAAATGTAATATTACAATGGATAATATATAATATCAATTGGGTTCTCATTATTAATCATATTATAAGATCAAACAATATAGACTCATTTGGCCAAGTGCCATAAAGAAATGTTTGGTTCACTTTGGCTCAATAATCAAGGAAGTATTATATCAACGGTTCAATATTCAATAAGCAGATTAAGCTTCTCAAGAAATCAAGATTTTGGAATATCAATGAGCCATTCAACTTTTCAAGGCATAGAAACAATTCAACCATTAAGGTTGGAACAATAAAGGTTCAAGTATATGGAACAAGGAATATTATATTATTAAGTACTCACCTTTTGCTCCTTAGCTCCTATACCGATAGTTCTAGTGCAGATTATAACGAGGCTCCTCGGTATCCCGAGCAATGCCTTTGCCTTTCGATTCTACAAATATACCCAAATAATCATACATTAATTCCTACTCTTTTAACTTACTAATCTCATTCTAACTCAACTTAACATTAACTTCCTACTACTAATCACCAAAACATATTCCAATACATTAAGCAATACATACATAAACACATTAATTATTTACTCACTTTATTCCAAAATCCCATGTTGTCCAAATCCTTTCATTAAAACAATTAGGTCCCTTTTTCCTTCCTAATTCCTTAATTAAATTTTATGTTTATCAAACTAATACTCAAACAATCAACATTCATCTACCAATTGAAACTAATCTCTTTCAATTCCCATAAATCCTAACTTTACCAAATTGGGATGATTTGGGGAAAACCCAAAATTTCTCAATCAAATCTCAAATTGATCTTGCCAAGATGAAATTAATGCCATGCAAAGCCTACCACAACAATCAAACATCAAACTACACTTCATATTACATACTTTTCTTATATCCTGCATTATGCCTTCAAGAATTTCAATTTTTGAATAAAATCTCTAAATTCAAATTTTACATTTTTAAACCACTTTTCAACATCCCAAACAACCTTAGATATTGTTAAAAAAAATTTTGGACACTTCCCCTAAAAATCCTAGTTTGGCCGAACCTTATGTGACATTCTTCCTTATTGATCTTTCATGCTTCCCTTGTTATTATTCACCTATTAAACCCCAAATCCTTAACCCCAATTCTCATATTTCATCACTTAACATGCCAAACTAACTCTCCTTCAAATCATTCCACCAAAATCCAATCATAGAGATTAAAAGAAAAGGGATAATTGCTAACAATTTATCACACTTAAGCTAAAGAAAGAAAGGAATTACTTAAGCAATAAATCTCACCTTGAAATGCTTCAAATTTAGCTCTAAGTTGAAGAATGAGTTGGGAGGTTTTTGGTCTTTGATGGGGGTGAAATTTTTGGTGTAGGTTACAAATGAAATGGTTTAACACAATTTCATTTTATATACAAATAAAATCAATGGTGGTGATTTAATCACACAAGATCAATGGTCACATTTTTGCTTGAAATGGAGGGCTAAGATTGATCAAGATGGATGGTTGAGATGGCCCTTAGGTGTATGGTGACTAAGCATCAAAATAATGAATACCATCATCACCAAAGTGAACATAATCATGGTGATGGAAAAGTAGGAGGCTTAGGTGTAAAGTTGGCATAAATCAACAAATATGGCTAACCTAATTCCTTTCTCATCCTAACCCCTAATTAACTTGTTCTAACCATTCTTTAGTCAAGTTTCACCAAAATTTGAGGCCTTAGGGCCGGCCACTCCATGGGCTTGGGCTTTGAGTCCGAAAGCCCATCAACAAGCCCACCCGAAACGTTTCCCGAACTTAAAAATTTTTCGTAACTTTTTCCTTTCCTTTTCACTTAGCATTTTAAATCTTACCTTCCCATATCATAATAAGCTTAAACTAATCCATTTTTCCTAAAATTAATTCAATCATACATACAATAAATATTCCTATCTCATAAAAATACACACTCAAGCACTTAACACCAACAAGAGTCTCTGTCATTCTATCACTATGTCATTGATACTATACTCATAAAATTTATATTTTATAGTATTATTATAACTCCGATGAGCTATGGAGACCTTGGGTATTACATTCTACCCCCCTTAAAAAAAATTCGTCCCCGAATTTTCAAAAACAAAATGTTCACCTTTGCAAACTTGAGTAACTATATCACTTACATTATCATTCTTGCCAAAAGAATTCTAATCACTTTCATTACTTTCAATTCATCACTTACCAACTTCATTTCTTATCATTAGCGGTCTATTATCCCTCTTCCATATATCTTCTTCCAATTATATATCTTATTCCTCTAAGCCCCATAATCGATCTTTAGTTCTTATCGTATTCAACCATATCTTTACATACATCTTTCTTCTTACCCTACCTAATCTCTTTTATCAATCATTAACCTTCATAATAGCATTGAATCTATAACTTCAAAAATTACCAAGAAACATTTACACAACCTTTATATCTCTTCGATTTCTTATTTCACCTCAATTTAATTGTAATATTAAATATACCTCTTCTCATATATAGTCTTATCAATACCTAAATCACATATTAACAACTTAATCATAGCTCCTATTACACCAATCACCATACTTTGAATATACATATGCCCTTGTGGTATTTCCTAATTCTGAATGACTTCCAATTTATAATTTGATAACCATGGTCTTCATATAGTTGGGATTTATTCCACTCTCATACTATCATCAACAAATTTTTCTTACTCATTACCTCTTATATATGTATATATCCATTACACTTCTTATATATGTTCATCTACAATCTTATCTCAACTTATCTTAAACACCTTATTAACAACTATTTTACACATTATATCGTTAAAAGAATTATACTTTCACCATTACTCCATAGTTTCTCAATCAACTCCTTACAATCACATAAATTTCAACCCAATATCCATATTCAATTTATTATCATATTAATTAATGTAATCACTCCAAAATACAATTTTCACATTGTCTCTAAATAACTCCTACCTTTCAACATCACATGCGTCTCTTTAGCACTAAATTTATTATTATAATATTCAAATTATCAAATCACAAAAATCTATTAATATAACTTCCCATTCCATTCCTAAAATACCATTGATTTATACCCTACAATTCATATGTAGTTTTACTCCAACTATATCAACTTTGAACACATCGAGTAATATAATTGATCTATCGAAATAAAGTAAATATACTTAAACACAATCATAAATAAGAAAATATATCAAGCACATAATTGAGTTCGTTTGAGGTAGAGTAACTCTTCTGAGACGATCTTATCCAAATCGTAAATGATGAGACATCGCCGCACAAGCGAAAAATGTATAAAGGTCAAATCAAAGCACGAAATTCTAGTCTATACTTAGAGAACCAGAACATCAGCAAACAAGAATCTTATACTCCGTAGTTTATTTAGTCTAATACACTCTTAACTTATCAAAACTTATCCTTTATCTTAACTTATTTAATTCTATCTCTGTATTAATTCAACCTCATCACAAAACCTTCTCTTAAATAAAATTTGCCTAATCAATTAACTTCATAAACTCTTTTACGTCATAACTTTTATTTTCCCTTAGTTCCCTTTAATTCATACTTCATATCTCCTAATATTTCCTCATACACTTTTTTTTTTCAATATTTTTACTTTTCCACATCTCCATCACTTCGTTTAAACCCATTCAAATTATATTTCTATTTAACACATAATGTTCTAGTTCCATACCTTCTTAATCAACAATATTTCTTCCATAAAATCTATTATGGTCCACTATCATTCATTATTTGTCAAAATCAATCATATTTTTACACTAATTTACTCTTAGTCCAAATCTGCTTTCAGTTTCTTCTTAGAGGCTATCTCATCACTATACGTTTCTTGTAATCATCAACTTTATACATTTCTCTTTTAAAATGATTCACCATCAAGTCATGTTCCATCCCGATCCTCTATTTTCCTCATTACTGTAGTCTCTTAATGCCTTAAGAGTTTTTTTTTTATTACACATACCTAATCATGTTTCTTACAAGTCACCTTAACGTATATACGATTGATCATTTCTTTCTTTGAATATGGAATAATCTTCTTTAAATCATACTATAATAGTGGTCTTCCTTAAGCTATACCCAATATTCTCATACATAACAAATCTCCAAATCTTTACTTTTTCATTTCTTGAATTTATAAGATAGCATCTAAACCACAATTTCGATAATACCTTGTTTAGTCTATCTTACATAAACCTTAATATATAATATCCATGTGAATCATTTACAATCCCGTTTGACCATTGTTAAATATCATCTTTTTAGCTTATCTCACATAAATCTTACTATGTAATAGCCATATAAAACATTTATGATTTCACCCAATCACTATTGAGTATTTTCCTTCATTTTATAACTTTAATGGTTCATAACTTCTAACAATTTCCTATAGTGAAAATTCCTTTGTATATATATAATAAATATAATTTTAACTTTAGTAGTTAAAAATAAAAAATAAAAATTCAATTAATAAAATTACATAATAATTATATAAGTTTATAATAATCATTTAATTATTTAATTTTATCAATATAAATTTTTTTATTATATATAATAATTATAATCATATAATAATAAATAATTTATAATTTGATGATATTAAATTTAATTATTATATAAATGTATATATATATTATTTATTTTTATTAATTTCAATTTTTTATTTTTTATTTTTAAATAATAAAATTAAAATTATATTTATGATATATACAATGACATTTTCATTATTTTTTTTATGAAATTTAATAGGAAAAATACAAAAACTGAACTTAATGACTAATTAGTTTGGCAAAATCAAAATTAAGAGAGAGGAATTATATTTCTAACTCTCTATTCTCTATTTACACTCTTTTCCTTTTTACAATCATTTTTTATTTAAAATTTTCTTTTTACAATCCCCTCTTTTCCTTTTATACCTTTGTAATTTTTACGGCCCATATTTCTCAATAAATTTTTTTTTACAACCCCTTTACAATTAGTCTCATAGCTAAACTGTTGTTTTTATTTCTTTCTAATACTAATTTATTAAAATACTAAATTTTAATTAATACTTTTCAAGTCATATTTTGATTTAATTTTCTCTTAAATTATAAGCATTTTAATGGTGTCATATTTGTCAAGTTTAAATCTTTTAATGCGCTATTCTCACAACCACAATAACAGCAGGGATGGCGCCTACAACCTCTCTCTCTCTCTCTCTCTCTCTCTCTCTCTCTCTCTATATATATATATATATATATATATATATATATATATATATATGTTATTGAAAAAATTGTGATCTCACATGTTTTTTCATTGATAGTTGTGCTATTAACCTCTAAACTCTTTTATATCTCTATAAAAAAAAATTTTAGAGATGCAAAAAATAACTTATTGAGGAAGAAGAATTGTCAATTTAAGTATAAGAGGGCTTGTACAAAAGTTATAAGGGTGAAAAAAATAATTTATTTAGAGTATATAAATAATTTAATTTATTAAATTTTTAAAGAGAGTGTAAAAGAGATTGGGGTTTGAAAATAAAGCATCCCATTGAGAGAATTAATTAATTTCTTAAAAAATAAAAAATAGTTAATTAGATCTAATATTAGTAATTTACCCATATAAAACATGATATGGCCTGGAAGCTTTAAAAAAAAAAAAAAGTCATGAAAAAGTTCAAAATTCTGTATTTCCTATTTTTATTTGATAGATAATGATATCTAATTATTTATTATTTTATTTCACTTTTCCAGTTATCATTCATTTCACGAACTCGAAAAAAAAAAAAAAACAAAAGTTTTCGATTTAAAAATAAAAATAATATAATAAAAAAAGAAGGATAAAGTTGAACTTGACATGGAGGTTTTTATTTTTTATTTTTAATATGTACGTTACTATAATAATTCATAGGTTTAAATTTGACTGATGAAGAAAACATACTAATACTGAGAATCTGATGTGTAAAATCTGCTTCGTTTTATATACAAAACAATACAAAAACATCTCACACAAAATTAAATTAACAATCTTTGGCAAAATAAATAAATTCACAATTACATCAAATATTACAAACTCAATAGGAATAATTGTTAATATCAAATTATCGAATAATAACCATTGTTTAAGATAAAATATGATTATATTTAAGATAAATATAATTATATTAATATAAAAATTAATTGAATAAGAAATAAATAAATATTTTAATAGAGTTGTATTTCGTTGTAATTACTACTATCCAACTGATAAATTAAAATCTCCATTTTCACTCATTTATTTTTTTAAATCTATTTATTTAATTCATTAGTGAAAATTGAACCTAAAATCAAAAGACTTTAAAACCTAATTCGACAAAGGCATCACAATTCAATTAGGCAAAGCTGATGCAATTCACCACCACATGGCAAACACTCATTATTCTTTCTAACAACATCAAATTAAAGGCAAAAGTGACACCTGGAAATAGTGTTGATGCTTTTGAGTTCGGCGGTGGTGGTTGGGTTTAGAATTGCCAATCGTTAGGAAAGAGAGAGAATGGAAAGAAAATAAGAGTATTTTAGATATTAAAAGTCATTTTTTTTTTTAATTTTAAACGGAATTTGTAAAATAAATGGACGGAGGGAGTAACATGTCACGCCCCGAACTCGAGGGCACGTGACCGGTACTAGAATACGGGAAATGCACATGGCTACCAGTGCCTGTAGTAAGTCTAACCCAAAACACATAATAAAAAGTCCAAAACTGAAAAGGGCTATGGGCCCAAATGAAATTAAGCAGATTCAAATAATATCAATACAATATAAATATTCTTGGGCCAACAACTCATTTATTCCATATATTTCAAAAAATAGTAAATTACAAAAAAGTTCTGCTTAACAACAGATTACAGCTCTTTAAATTACATTACTGAATGATAACAATATACAAGTACAAAGTGTAACATTGCGGAGTTCTAAAGTTATAATTACAAATGTACATCTATTACATGTATTCTTAATATCCCATTAATACAAATCACTGTCGAAGGGAAATTGACAGTCTACACAATTACAATTCTTTCACTGGCTCATTCCCTGACCTGAAAAGCAACAAGATGAATAGGGATGAGCGTTCAACTCAGTGAATGATACCAGCTAATATATTAAACTGGTATCCAACAGATAGAGTCTAATGCACATGCTATGCATCATGTCATAGAGACAGGTAAATCATCCAATCAAGTAAGGATGATGTATGGTCCACAGTATCACACTGATACTCAATACTCAATATGGGGAATCGATCCCCCTACTCTGGCTCTCTGAATCCAAATAATCTGTCTCTTATATCCAAGAGGCCCGGCCATCACTGGTCTGTACCACGCAGTTCTGACCCAACTGATAGCAGCCCTGGCGATGAGCAGGCCCGGCCGGCATCCATCAGTCATAGCTCATCTTCTGAATCTCATCATAATCCAAATCATAACAAATCCATAACCCTAGATGGTACTGTATCCTCTCGACCTCCATCCATCAATCACAACCATAGTATGGCACAGAATACAGAATATCAATTCATCATTCACAGTCAAATGTTACATGTTTATATATGCAGTAGTAGTGCATAATATACATATATATACACACAGCAATGCATATGAAATGGAAACAGAATAATACACTAATGAGTATCACTCACCTAACTGCCGACGCTCCCGACCGGCTTCCCTCGGAAAAGTAGCCTTGGAACCAGCCATCGACACCTCTCAACAACGGACATTGTTAGGATAAGAAACACACTTAACTAGACACCATTAAAAGACTACTGAGATTCTGATCGAGGTCTCGACAGAATCATATAGAACCTAATGACAGGCTCGACAACCTAGCAAATACTTTAAGGACTACTAAACATAAAATAACTTATTTAACGACTGAAATACAAGGGTTTCGAGTTAACCTTCACAAAATCCGATCATACTAACATCGAGGATCGTGCCAGAACGTCGAAACAGAACCACTGAATCTCCCCACGCGCCGCCGTTGCTAGTGGCGAATCTGGGAAAACTTCATACCAGCAAGTTCACCTCGACTCTAGGATCACGAAAAGGGTCACAACTCACCGTCACTCGCCCTCCAGTCGCCGGAAAATGCCTCCAAAGTTTCGGGTTTACGTTTTCCAATTTCCTCCTCCGGTGGTCCTCAGGGGGCAAGGTAGGTACCAACTTGAAGCTCTCATCCTCAGGAGTTGAACGACACTAAGATCGCCGTATTCTGCAGCCAAAATCGGCCGAAAAGTCAAGTTGAAATTTCGGTGGCCGACCGTCCTTCTCTCCTCGCGTACGCCAACGTGCTGCCGCCGATCATCGTGCTGTCACCTCCCCCGAGATCGCCGGACTATCCTCTACCCAGCGGTGGTGGCGGTGCTCGCCACCGCCCGCCGTAACTCACCCAGCAACCCCCCCTTCTCTCTCGGCCTCTCCCTTTCTCTCTCCTCCTTCCTCTCTGCGTTCCCGTTCCTGTTCTCTCAAAACTCCCCGTTTTGCTTCTCCAACCAATCACAATGCTTTCCTTTTTCTTCTTCTTTTACTTACTTAAAACACATTTAGTTATATATATTATAATTAAACTCATAATATTAATTAATACCTTTATTAATACTCAAAATACAATTCCTCCAAAACCCACATTAACAATTTTCATAATAATATACATATATAATATTATACTAAAATTACCATTAATAATACATATTCAAATAATATGAATATTTATAATTTAATAAAATATAGATTCAATTCTTACTTTAATGAGGAAAATAATAAAATAATACGTTTCCATACGAAAATAGAATTTTATAAAATAAATGAAAATTCAGGGTGTTTCATAACATGTTAGACATAATTAAAATTAAGGGAATTCTTAATTAGTTTCTCAAAAATCAGTTTCTCAAAAATCAAGGATAAATTAGCTAATTAGATGAAATCTTGGAACGAAATAATAATTAATTTGCTCTTATTTTTATTTAGTATTAGAAAGAGAAATTGAATATAAATTTACTACTCAAGATAAGAGTGGAGCCACCTTATTCCCAATAGGGTCAAGTGACCCCACTGAAATTTTAAAAATCATACTAATTTATATATATATATATATATATATATTTGGTAGTGACTTCACTAAAATTTTAAAATGACTCCATTGAAATTGTTAAAATGTAGTGTGATCCCAATCAAATAATTTTCAAACTCCTAAAATTTAAGGTGTTTTAAATTTTACATTAGTGTGATGGGTGGTCGAAAACATAAATCTCTGGCCTACGTTTATTGAAGAAACGTAAATTCAGTTATGAATCTAAAGAAATATAAATTACGGCAATTATTCTTACCTTCAAGAATTTTCTTTCTATAAAAAAAATCTATATTTATTGAAATAGTTGCATATGACAATATTATAATTACTGTATGCCATATTTTGTTTGATGAATACCATTTGCTGCTACTTTTTTTTTTTTTTTATCATATTTAGTTTTAATTGTGTAAAACCTGTAATAATGAATAATAAAATTATATCATAACAATAATTTTTTAATTTATGATAATAATGAGTATTATTGTATATGAACATTAACTAAATCAATATCTAAACTAGACTTTCAAAACATACATATACCCAACATATATCCTACATATATCTAACATATACTTAAAGATACCAAACATATACCTAACATATAACATTTTTTAAATTGCATATATCTTTTACTGTGCATATTTTAATGTGCATGCCATTCTTCTGTTTCTTTTCAGAACAAGATGAGCAATAATTTAAAAGTTGATGTTTAATTTAACTATTAATCATTTAATTATTCAATCATAATTAATGTTCGCTCTATTAACTTTTTTATTTTGTCACATACATTCAATTTTAATGAGATACTTCAGTTATAAAATTTTAAAATTTCTACTAGAATTTTAAGTGGTGATATTGATTATTATTGACACTCCCTTTTTATTTTAGGCATTTTTTATTTTCTTTTTTATTACTAAAGTTAACTACAATATCCTTATTAATTTTCCTCCTAATAATTCTTTAAAAAAGTTCTATTATTTTTTTTAATTTTTACCTCATAAAGAATATTGTATATTAGATTATTTTTCTAAAAAATAATAAAAAATTCAGAAATTTTCATAATAAATATGAGTTCTCATAAAATGGATTTTCTTTTACATTGTACATTTTGTTTTTTTTTTTTTTCGGATTTTCATTTAGATATTTTATAATTGTGATTTCAAAATTAAAAAAGTATAATATGAACAAAAATAGAAAATAAAAATCCAAAGCATAGCATTTATTCAATATATAGAGATACATTCCAATATTACCAACAAAAACATTACAATAGTGTAAACAAGAAAATTAAGAGCAAATATAAAATTAAAGAGTTGATGTTTCTTAATTAATTAATTAACTATATATTAATTAAGGATAAACTTCAATGATAGATCTTAGACCCAACTTAGGGGTTATCTTATAATCACTAAGACCAGCATCAAAAAAGAGTTTTGCCCATTCATTTTTGTTTCTCTCTTTGCCAGAAGCCGACACCATCATCAGCATATCACAGAAGAATTCTGTTTCAGTTGAATCTTTGCACTCTTTCTGATTCTCAATCACCATATCTATGATAATTAGCTTCCCTCCTTTTCTCCCTTTAATTGCTTCTTTACATCGTTTAAGTATCGTCAAACATTCTTCATCACTCCAATCGTGCAAAATACACTGCTCATAATCCACAATAAAAAATAAAATTTTAAAATGAAAAAAAATTCATTTAATTTTGAAGGTCTCTTTATAATATAAGGAGAACATTGAATTAATAAAACAATATATAGTATAAAGTTTTGCACAGGTTTTTATCAACTTTTTTATTTAATTTGTGCTTTCTCAAATTAATTATTAATCTAATAGTAATCATTTTTTCCTTTTTCAGCATTAACTAATCATTCCCTCTATTTAAAAACATTACTCATTAAGCATTTCAGCACATAGATTAAAAAAGTTATTAAATTATTATAATTTTAAAATATTTAAGATAAAAAAAATTAAAAAATCTTTTTCCTTATTTTGATAAGAAAAAATAATTAATATAAATATTTAAAAGAAAAATAAGAAGAGAGTAAAATTAAAAAAATAAATATTTTATTAAAATTTTAAAATGATAAATATTTTGAAAAAGAATATATAAAACAACACACGCACGAAGTACTGGTTTTAAAACTTTAACTGTAAATAAAATACATGTGCAATTCATTTCAAAACAAATTTTAATGAGTTTTACAGTTTAAAAAGGTTACATATCCCATTTGTGATTTTTCAATATACACTTGTTTTCTTTTTTCTTTTTTTTTTTTAACAGTATTTTAACAATAGAAATATATAAAACAGATTTTAAGAGAGTTGAAATTCAAAAAATTAAATAAATCTTAATTACACGTACCTTTAGTAGAATTGCATCAGCAGGAGGAATTTGCTCAAACATGTCACCTCCAACAAATTTCAAGTTGTCAAAATCTTGAAGACCAGCAACAACATGTGGGAGGTCAAATACAATGCAATTCAATTGAGGGAAAGCATTAGCGAATGCTTTGGCCACAGTTCCTGTTCCACCCCCAACATCAACCAATGAATTTAACCCATCAAAAACCCCTTTACAATCCTTAATCAAAACATTCATCACTAACCTAGCATCACTAGCCATTGCTTCATTAAACAAATTATTAAGCTTTGGTTCATGGCCAGCATAGTCCCATAATTTCTTCCCATGAGCTGTATAAAACGGAGTAGAATCATCATTCAAGAACCAACTGCTTACATAATGCCACGGATTTGTTAAAACTGGATCAAGCATGCCTAGCAAGAATGGTGTCAAACTTAATGGGTTGTCTTTAACTAGGAGAAGCCTAGATGAATTGGTAAGAGCAAACCCTTCTAACAATTCTTGACTATCATTTTCTCTAAATTTCGCTTCTGCAAAAAAACCAGAATGAACCAAAATGCGCATGAGACGAGGAATACAATGGGATTTTGTTGGGTGGACAGGCATAGAATGAATTAGCTCAGGCAGAGTCATGGGCTTGCCATGGCTGTGAATTATATCTGCGATTCCTAACTGAATTGCACATTTTAAGGACATGGAATTTATGAAATTGAACATGTGATTCCATATATGAGCTTGAGCTTCAAGTAGCTCATGATGAGATGAAGTTTGATTTCCATCACCTGAGTTAACCATCTTTTCTAGTTTTTCTTTCTTTCTTTCTTGTTGAGGTGGCTATGCGAATAATACCTGAGTATTACATGTATTTATAAAGTAGTGGTAGGTGAAATTTATTATTATTATTATTATTATTATTATTATTATTGACAAAATTTAATTGTTTTATTTTATCATGAGCACTAGCAATTGATATAGCGACCAATGGATCATTCTAGGTGTTTCGTATGCTCTCACCCATTGAATGTGATGATATCACACGCAATAAAAATATAATATTAATATGTTTTTATTAACATAAATATAAAATAATATTAAAAAGTAATTTTTTTTTAAATAACATTGACATGTTGATTGTAATGAAAATACACCTAAAATATGTTAAATATGGTGAAATGTATGATAATAATAAACGTGCATCTTTTCAAATAAAAATTAAAAAATATATATAAATAGTAGAGGGAAAAGTTAAATCAATTCTGTATTTATTAAAAAATATCAAATAAATTTTCATCTTACTTCGATATTATATTAAATTTTTAATATAAATTTAAGAAAATCAACTCTAAAAATTAGTTATTAAAGTTGATAAATCAATTTTTATATTAATCACTTAATAATTTTATATTTAATCAATATGAGATATTCTAATACCCTTTCTATTTTCAAAAAATACATTATCAGTACTTAGATCATTCACCAGCTAATAAATTTTTTGAAATAAAGATTACTCTTCGCTAACCAGTCAATTTCAAGTACTCAAATTAATTAACCAAAATCTAAAATGCTAAGATCAAATCTATCAAATCTAAAAATAATAAAACTGTATTATATTACTAATTAATAGATAGATTGTTTAAATGAAGCACCTGATGGAGAGAGAGCAGGATATTAGGTGTGAGATCACAAATTTCTTCTCTCAGTTGTATCAGTCAAGTGATCAAGGGCGATATACTGAAGTTCTTAATGAAATCCAGAGGGTTGTGCCAAATGAGTTAAATGAAGCATTGTCAGCTCCAGTTACAGACAAAGAAGTTGAAGCAGCAGTATTCTCCCTTGGTGCATTGAAAGCTTCGGGGTCTGATGGTTTTTTTGGAATTTTTTACAAGAACAGTTGAGAGAACATAAAAAAAATGATATTGTAGCTACAGTCAGAAATTTCTTTGCCACAGGAGAGATGCCACAACAAATAAATTGGACTCTGATAGCCTTGATTCTTAAAGTACCATCCCCCATCAGGTACATCAATTTTGTCCTCTCAGTCTATGCAACTTCATTTATAAAATCATTTCCAAAATTATTGTTTTGAGATTGAAACCACGGATGCATACTATGATACATGAATGTCAGACAGCTTTTATTCCAAAAAGGTGCATCCAAGATAACATTTTGATTGCGCATGAAATCTTGAATAATTTTAGTAAAATGTCTCATAAAAGGAAGTTTGGATGCGCCATTAAGTTTGATATATTGAAGGCATATGATAGAGTAAAATGGGGGTTTCTATTGGCTGTGATGGAAAACATGGGGTTCTCTGCTTATTTAATAAATCTCATTAAACAATGCATCTCATCTATCTCATACGCAATTCTTATAAATGGCCAGCCTACTGATTACTTTATGCCAACTAGGGGGCTAAGATAAGGTGATCCATTTTCAACTTATCTCTTTTTAATTGTATCCAATGCTTTTTCTTCTTTGATTGAGGATGCTGTAAATAGGAGGACCTTAAAAGGCTTTAAGATTAATAGAAGATGCCCTCAAATATCTTACATGTTGTTTGCTGATGATACAATCCTTTTTGGGGAAGCATCAATGGTGGAAATTTATGAATTTCAAAGAATTCTTAGAGTTTATGAAAAGGCATCTGGGCAAAGCATAAATAATTCTAAGTCTTCTGTGTTTTTTAGTAAACATACACCATTGGAGATTAGAAACCAAGTTACTTCTTTGCTCATAATGAAAACTATGGAGGGGGGAGAAATATTTAGGATTGCCAACTATTTAGGGTCGGTCAAAAACTGCTGCCATGAACTATCTAGTTCAAAGGGTTAAAGATAAAACTGTTGGTTGGAAAAATAAACTTCTATCCTTGGCTAGAAGGGAGGTTATGACCCATTGTGAAAAAAGTTTTAATTTTATGAAAATATAATTTATTTTATATAAATTAATAATTTTACTAGAAAAAAATTTATAATTATGAAAAAATGTATTTTTTTAAAAAAAGAAAACACAATTTTCTTATAAATAGCATTGTATAAGTAAATATTTAGATAATTTTGTTTTAAAATAAAGCATAAAATTTTATTTTTTATTACCAATAGAATAGTAACAAATAATAAATTACATAATTAAAATATTTAAAGTATTGTAATTAAATTAACCTACTATTACAGTTTACTAATTAAAAATGAAAAATATTAAAATAATTGAGTAGTATTTTAAATTTATATATCTATAAATTTTATAAAAAAAAGTTTAATTTAAGAAAAAATATAAAAAAATTGTGATTTTTTATAAAAGAGCTATTTTTTCATAATTACAAAATTATTTTTCTTTTCATAAAGTTATTTTTTTGTAAAAAACAAGTTAATATTTTCTTAAAATTAAAAGTTTTTTCGTAGTTAATAAGAATTACGAAATAATTGTTTAATTTAAGAAAAAATATAAATAAAATTGTGATTTTTAATAAAAAATTATTTTTTCCCAAATAAAATAAATTGCATTGTTTTTAAATAAAATAACTATAAAAAACACTTTAAGAGAAAAGTATCTTGTAATAATGTTAACAGATCAGTATTGAAATGTTTAACAGTGACAAATATAAAATAATATAAAATACTAAAGTATCACAAATAAAATCTTTTCTCTTATTTAAAATAAACATTTAATCATAGGGTAATTCATTATATTTTTCTCAATTTTTAATATAAATATTATTTTTCTATTAAAAATGATAAAAATATTATTGAATGGGTAACAATTCATTTTTTTTTTCTTGATAAAAAATATCGATGGCCCAAAATAGACGTCTTGTTTGAATCAAATTGTGATGGTGAGTTTAGAAAATAAGTGTACGAAGGGCTGAAATGATTTAAATTATAATAACTAATTGAGAAAATAAATGTAAAAAATAGACTAAAATAGTGTCTTCTATGCATCTTTTCAAATAAAAATAAAAAAAAAAACCTGTAAATAGTAGAGGGAAAGGTTAAATCAATTCTGTATTTATTAAAAAATCTCAAATAAATTTTCAACGATAACTTTTTTTTATTTTGCCAATAGCTGATCATCTTACTTCGATATTATATTAATTTTTAATATAAATTTAAGAAAATTAACTTTAAAAATTAGCTATTAAAATCAAGAAATCAATTTTTATATTAATCACTTAATAATTTTATATTTGATAAATGTGAAATATTCTAACACCCTTTCTTTTTCTAAAAAATCACATTATCTATGCTGGGATCATTCACCAACTAATAAATTTTTTAAAATAAAGATTACTCTTCGCTAACCAGTCAATTTCAAGGAATCAAATTAATTAACCAAAATCTAAAAAAACGAAGATCAAATCTATCAAATCTAAAAATAATAAAACTGTATTATATTACTAATTAATAGATAGAATGTTTAAATGAAGCAACAGATGGATTTTTTTTTTCCTGCTTAAGATGAATTCTATGTTGATTTTAAATAAAACCCATAAGTCCAATACCATAACTTCATTCACAATCTCCACAAGAAAAATATTTTTTCTCATTAATTGTTTTGTATACGAGACTTTGTAAAGAAAGAAACAGTTATTCCATATATGAGCTTGAGCTCCAAGTAGCTCATGATGAGATGAAGTTTGATTTCCATCACCTGAATTAACCATCTTTTCTAGTTTTTTCTTTCTTTCTTTCTTTCTTTCTTGTTGAGGCGGCTATGCGAATAATACCTGAGTATTACATGTATTTATAGAGTAGTGGTGGGTGAAATTTATTATTATTATTATTATTGACAAAATTTAAGATGTCAAGATTTAATTTTTATATTTCAAATGATTCTAGGTGTCTTGTATGTTTATATCCATTGAATGTGATGATATCACCTGTAATAAAAATATAATATTAATATGTTTTTATTAACATAAATATAAAATAATATTAAAAAGTAAATTTTTTTTCTTAAATAACATTGACATGTTGATTGTAATGAAAATACACATAAAATATGTAAAATATGGTGAAATTTATGATAATAATAAATGTGCATCTTTTCAAATAAAAAAAATTGTAAATAGTAGAGGGAATGGTTAAATCGATTCTCTATTTATTAAAAAAATCCCAAATAACTGTTTTTTTTTTTGTTGAAAGCTGATTATCTTACTTTAATATAAAGTTAAATTTTTAATATATATTTAAGAAAATTAACTTTAAAAATTAGCTATTAAAATTAAAAAATCAATTTCTATATTAATTACTTAATAATTTTATATTTAATCAATATGAAATATTTTAACATATTTTCTTTTTTAAAAAAAATCGCATCATCGGTGTTTGAATCATTCATCAACTAATAAATTTTTTGAAATAAAGATTACTCTTCACTTCAATTTCAAGGAATCAAATTAATTAACCAAAATCTAAAAAACTAAGATCAAATTTAAAAATAATAAAACTGTATTATATTACTAATTAATAGATAGATTGTTTAAATGAAGCAACTGAAAAGCAAGAGAGCAATCAATAATTTCCAACCCCAGCAATAAAACCCAAAAAGCAAAATTAATTTAGAACAAACAAGATTATTGTGACACAGTTTTTGCCTATCTGCTTCCATAGATTTTTTTTTTCTGTTTAAGATGAATTCTATGCTGATTTTAAATAAAACCCATAAGCCCAAGACAATAACTTCATTCACAATCTCCACAGGAAAAATATTTTTTCTTATTAATTATTTTGTATACGAGACTTTGTAAAGAAAGAAACAGTGATAATACGTGGGTTTTAGAAATTTTGAGAAACACTAGTAAAAAGAAAATTAAAAAAATAATAATAATAATAATTAATTTAATTTAAAGGATAAACAAAATAAAGTTTTTTCCTTTTCAAATTAAGCCAAGAAATAAACAAACAAAAAATAACATGCTTTCCAATTTAAATTTTTCGTACTGGAGGGCGAACCCTTCCATTGAGGCCTTCCAGTTTTCTACTGGAAATGTCCCCATGCCAAGCTTCATGCCTTTGTTTTGAACGACTTTCTAACAAGCTGTTGAACTTCCCGCCCCGGAATTGGGACTTATTTACCATAAGAAGTAGTCCAATCTTTTTCACAATAAGATAAGCCAATCCTGGAAGAATAACACAGGAAGGATCGGCACTATCAGCCAGGATAGATATTAGACAGAACAGACTTTCCGAATTCATATAGTAAGATGAAAATGAAAAGCAAGCAGGAATAAGAAGAATACTAGCAGATAGGGTGAGGCAACAAAAGGCTAGTCCGATAAAGGGGCTAGCTAAGACAAGGTTAATTAGTTAATAATAAAAGATGAGGTGTTTATATTACTTAAAAAAAAAATTATCATCAGAGCTTCTTCGAAACCTATCTATTAAATCTATCAAATTTAAAAATAATAAAACTGTATTATATTACTAATTAATAGATAGATTGTTTAAATGAAGCAACTGATGGATTTTTTTTTTTCCTGCTTAAGACGAATTCTATGTTGATTTTAAATAAAACCTATAAGAACAAGACCATAACTTCATTCACAATCTCCACAGGAAAAATATTTTTCCTCATTAATTATTTTGTATACGAGACTTTGTAAAGAAAGAAACAGTGATGCATGTGGGTTTTAGAAATTTTGAGGAACACTAGTAAAAAGAAAATTAAAATAATGATAATAATTAATTTAATTTAAACGATAAATAAATAAAGTTTTTTCCTTTTCAAATTAAGCCAAGTAATTTGAAAGAAATAAACAAACAAAAAATAACATGCTTTCCAATTTAAATTTTAATTTTTTTTTTATTATTGAACCTTTTTTCGTACTTGAGGGTTCCACTGGAAAGGATCAGCACTATCAGCCAGGATAGATATTAGACAGAACAGACTTTCCGAATTCATATCGTAAGATGAAAATGAAAGGCAAGCAGGAATACGAAGAAGACTAGCAGAGAGGATGAGGCAACAAAAGGCTAGTCTGAAAAAGGGGCTAGCCAAGACAAGGTTAATTAGTTAATAATAAAAGATGAGGTGTGTCAATTACTTAAAAAAAAAATTATCATGAGAGCTTCTTCGAAACCTATATAAAAATACAGGCGGCCATTTGTCTTTTCATCCAGTGAATGAATGGTAAGTGCTTCCTTCACATCTTCAATCTTTCAATGTTGCGACGTGTCTCGTAATTATATGCCCTGTCTATGATATAATTTGATAATTACCCATTGACTATAGTACACGTGAATTTTATTTACTCACGAGTCGGAGATACGTCCAATCATCCAGCATGCCAAAGACTTAAAAAAAAGTATCACCTGATAAGTTTACGTGTATTTTATAGTTATTTTATCTTAAAATAAAATAAGCTATTTTATTTATAAAAAAAAATTTAAAAATATAATTTTATTTATATTTTTTCTTAAAATAAATTATTTTTTCATAATTTTATTTAATGTGAAAAAATTTTTAATTTTATGAAAATATAATTTATTTTATATAAATTAATAATTTTATAAGAAAAATAATTTTATAATTACGAAAAAAATATATTCTTTTAAAAAAACACAATTTTCTCATAAATAGCATCGTATAGAAAATACTTATATTACTTTGTTTTAAAATAAAGTATAAAATTTTATTTTTTATGACAAATAGAATAGTAACAAGGAATAAATATAATTAAAATATTTAAAGTATTATAATTAAATTAATCTGTTATTACATTTTACTAATTAAAAATGAGAAATATTATAAATATTAAGGTAGTATTTTAAATTTATATACCTGTAAATTTTATAAAAAATAGTTTAATTTAAGAAAAAATATAAAAGATTGTATTTTTTGTAAGATAGTAATTTTTCATAATTATAAAATTATTTTTCTTTTCATAAATTTATTGTTTTTAAAAAATAAGTTAATATTTTCGTAAAATTAAAAATTTTTTCATAATTAAGAAGAATTATGAAATAATAATTTAATTTAAGAAAAAATATAAATAAAATTGTGATTTTTGATAAAAAAAAATATTTTTTTTTGCAAACAAAATAAATTACTTTGTTTTTAAATAAACTAATCATAAAAACACCTTAAGCGAAAAACATCTTGTAATAATATTAGCATATCGGTATTGAAGTGTTTGACAGTGATAAATATAAAATACTAAAATATCACAAATAAAATCTTTTCTCTTATTTAAAATAAATATTTAATCACAGGGTAGGTCATTATATTTTTCTCAATTTTTAATATAAATATTATTTTTCTATTAAAAATGATAAAAATATTATTGAATAGGTAACAATTCTTTTTTTTTTTTTCTTGATAAAAAATATCGATGGCCCAAAATAGACGCCTTGTTTGAATCAAATTGTGATGGTGAGTTGAGAAAATACGTGTACGATGGGCAAAAATGATGTAAATTATATTGACTACTTGCGAAAATAAATGTAAAAAAATAGACTAAAATGGCGTCTTCTATGCGTACAGTGAAGAAGTAAAAAAAAACTAGGAAGGGTCAATTTTTTTAAACAATGTTTTTATATTAAAATTTTATATATAATTAACCTCTATATATATATATATATATGTATGAAAAACTTTAAATTTTTTAAATCATATTTTACATTAAAATTTCTATATATAATTAACTAATTTCCATATATGAAAGATTATGGTTAAATAATCCATAATATGATATGATAAAAAGACCTAAGAAAATCAATATTTTTCTTAATTACAAATTATCAATTGCTCAAAATAAATCATCTTGCTTGTATCAAATTATAATAATGACTTGAGAAAATAAGAACAAAAATATGATCATGCTATGTTAGTATACCTAAGGATTGGGAATATAATCATATTCCACAAATAAGATTTCATTTATTATTTTGGTATATAAATAATCAAAAAAATTTTCTAATCGATAAATTTTATTTAATTATTTAAAAAATAAAATTAAAAATAGATATATAAAGTTTTGAAATCTTATTTTACTTAGAATTTCAATTTCAAAGTGTACCAAAAGAGCTCTAAATATGTATCATTTTCAATGAATAAGTTCATTAGTGCAAATATATATATTTGTAGTTAAAAGAAAAATCTATAGTTAAAAGGCAATTGGTCATTTTATGAAAAGAAAATGTCATTAAAAAAAAAATTAAGAGTGGAATTGGATTAGCAGTTAGCTAAAAATTGTGTTTGGCATTTGAACTTTCAATAGTTAATACGAAATATTTAGTGAGGTCAACATTTAAATTAATCTTTCAAAATTCAACAATTAAAAATTATAATTAAATAGAAAAAAATTAAAAAAAGTGTAAAATTTTTTCTATTTTAATTATCAATAATTTAGAGAAAATTTATGAAATTAGAGCAATTCGATGGTAATACGAAAGTAGGAAATTAGCTGTTGAGATGAATTTCCAGCCTAAATTGATACGTGCCTCATGTGACAGCGACAAACAAAGCGCAGTAGGCCAATAGCATCTTTGTTGGTACAAAAAGTGGGGAAATTACCCAATTTGATGCTTAAATTTTTCAAATGCTCAATTTGAAGTTTAAACTAAAAATTCATCCAATTAACTCCTTAAATTAAATTTTTTGCTCAATTAAAGGCTTGACCATTAATTATACTTAACACCCTTAATTTAATTTAGTAAAGTAAAATTGTGGGACCCAATATATATTTTTAGATAATAAAAATTATTTTTAACAATAAATAATAAAAATTATTAAAATTAAAAATAAACAATAATAAAAATAAAATAAAATTGAACCCAGATTTGGGTTTGATATGATGAAATCCAGATCTGGGTTTATAAAAAATGGTTGAAAAAACAAGTAATACATCAACACTAGGTCATCATTATTTTCAAATTCTAATCAATTACATCTATAGAATCTGACCCAACAACCAGCGAGCGGCCAAAGCAATGGAAAAGTTGAGCGGACTTGTTCAATGAAACCTTATATAATGGATTTTGTCTAAAATACAAAAGGGGATCCTATCCACTATAAATTAAAAGATGCACAAGCTCTATCCATTATCCAACCACTTGACTTGAATATAAAGTGTTGCCCTCTCATGTCTTAAACAAAACAATGTGTATAGTTAGAATTAATGTCCGAATTCGGTAAAAGGAAAAGAAAAAGAGGAACTGATAGTGGCTTTCAATTCTTTTACTTGAAAATTTCAAGAACAAAGTAAAAAAAAAAAAAATGAAACACTTATTTGAATCTATATAACATCTATTACAGTTACTTGATATGTGATCTACTTAAACCCTTATTTGAGCCAAAATGCAACTTTGAGGAATTAACTAAATGAAAATTTAGTTTAGATCTCAAATTGAGCATTTGGGAAAAGTTTAAACCCCAAATTGGGTATTTCCCTAAAAAGTTGCTAATTAAAAAAAAAAAAAAGAAGAAATTGCCAACATTACATTAAAGGGAATGAAGCCCAAATGATTACATATTTGATTTAAGTATAATAGATAAGCCTAGTAAAAACCAGTATTAAAGGACATAGAATCTAAATATACATTATCCAATTTAGGATTTTTGCAACTAGGCATAAAGCCTAAATAAAACATGACCTAAAGGCCTTAAAAAATATTAATATTCACAAAAAAACTTAGCACATTCCTTCTCTTTCTTTAATCTCTGCCACCGCTAAAAACTGCTCCTTTAACACTGGTAGAGATGGAAAGAGCATCGATGTCTCCATCAAAAGGATATCTGTGGTTGGACTTGACCTGGAGACAGTAAACCATCGTACTTCACATAAACTCCTCCTATGCCATTGAAGGTCTGAGGTAGGGCAATCTTGACAGAGGAATAAATCCCTCCCTCCAAATAGGCTAAACTTTGGGAGATTTGTACCTCTATCAAGGGTAAAAGGTCTCAAGAAACAAATCAAAAAAGCACAATAAAACTCAGATCTTGAGAGACCAAAGTCCGAGATAGCCAAATCTCCTTTCCCCTCCATCCACCATAATAAATGATAACTTTGCATTTTTAGAGTTATTTTATTTGTTTAACCTCAAATTTTAGCCCAGTTCTCGAGAATGTAATAATATTATTATTATTTTTAGAAATAAATAGTTCTACAATTTATAAATAAATTATAATTTATTTTTAGTATTTTTATTTTATATTTGCAGATCAAAATGATGTTACAATTATGCAATGATGTCATGACTCAAGCGATGATGTCATTTTATAAATGATGCAGACGATGATGTCATAAAAATAATGATGAAGTTAATTATGTAATATGGTTGAAAAAGAAGGTGGAATTTGCCTATAAATAGATATTACCTCTCTTCTCCAAGATATAATTCAAAGTAGCAAAAAAATAGATGTAAAGAAATTTTCATATACTTTTTTAGAGTAGATTTCTTTTATTGTTATTTTGATCAAGAAAAGGAGTTTTTAGAAACTTGAGTTCATCAAAAATTGTATCCCAAAACAAGCAGAGGAGTTTTTAGAAGTTTGAATTCATTAAAGATTGTATCCAAAACATATTTGTCCTTTTTAATTATGAGTAACTATATTTATTTTTCTAGAATTTAGATGTAATCTCTTAATTATTTTATGGTGTTTTATGATTGATTGATTGAGTGTTTTGATTATTGGAATTAATTTTTTATTTTAGAACTTAATGCTTGTGAATACTTGATCACTATTTATATGTTTAAAGATATTATGTGAAGTAGTGAGAGTGGAAATATAATATTAGTTCATTAAGATATTAGACCTAGGGTATGTATTGCTTAGAGATAAAAACACTCCTTTGTGATTGTTAAAAATATTTTCATAAAACTTAATGGGTTTATGTTAATTGCTTGTGATCACGAGAGTAGACATAAGATTAACATGAATACTTTGTGATTTATCTTGAGAGAGAACTTCACATAATTAAAAGAAATATAATCATTAATTCTAATAAAATTAAACCAACCAAGAAAACATAAGAACACCATAGATAATTATTTGATGAAATCTAAGTCCTAAGATTTACATATATCGAATTAGTTTTTAAATTTTGTCTAAAATAAGTTTATAATTAATTTTTCTATTGTTGAGTATAGATTTAGTGAATTATTGCGCTACTAAATTACTTATTTTGATAATATTCTGTCTAGAAAAGTGATTTTTAAGTGGGACCGTTGTGACTCTATCACTTACTTGGGAATTTTATCTTGAAGTGATCTTTTTAGTTCAATCATTCACGTTTTACTTACTTGTGCAATAGCACTGAATATCTAATTTAAATCACAAGACTTTTCATATGATAATTTAAATAATAAAATATTTAATAATTTTGGTACTTGTGAACCCTTTCTCATGGGATCGATACTTATTTCACTACTATATTACTTGTTCACAATCTGTGCACTTGCAGAAATCACGCAACAAGTTTTTGGCGCTGTTGTCGAGGAAGGCGACAGTGTGACTATCAATTAATTTGGTATATTCTATTAATTTAGAAATTTTGTGTTTTTAATTCTTTTTATTTTTTTTAGTTGTGTTTGTAGATTTTGTTCATGGATTTTAACAATTTTCAACATTAGACTTCTTATCCAAGTCCGGAATGGGGCTACAACGAAAATCAGTATTATGACCAAGAATATTATTGTCAAATTGACTTCCAAAATAATTATGGATGGAATGAAAGACAAAATATATGACCAAGTGAAGAGAAGTCATCCCTTGAACTTACATTAGAGAGGTTCATAAATTCCACTTATAATGAGGGTATGCCATACAAGGAGGAAAAGTCATCACTGAGCTTACATTAGAAAAATTTCTGGAATCCTTTGAGAAAACGTATAAGGAATGGGAAGAGAAAGACAAATTGAATACTAAAGATAACAAATTGACTAACAACTATAAAAGAATTGAAGAGAAAATTGGAGCATTTTTCAGTTATGTGGAGTCAAATCAAAGTAACTTCCCAATTCATATTAACAGAGCATGCAAGGATGTTTAAGGGATGATGTCTCATTAGAAGATAAGTATGGTGAGGATAATGGTGATGTAAGGCATATGGGATACTATGTGTGAGACCTCACCCGATCACCGATCCGATCCACCGAGGAATCGAAATGCTCTTCGAGAAAAACTCTACGATTGGAACACACTGTGAGTTCAGAAAATTGATTTTTGTGATTTTGCAGTTGTGAAAGTGAGTCGCCACTTTAATTTACTTGTTTTAATTGAGAAAATTAAAGAAAACCCAAATTAATTGACTCCAAAAATATTTTGATTTTGTCCCAATGGAAAAGCGCTAATCCACGAGTGACCAAAGAGGGCTCGGGAATCAGGTTTTGATAATTACACAATTGAGAAAATAAAATTTTTTTCAGTTTGGCTAAAAATTGCAAAATAACTCTTAAAAAAGGAATTTTCGTGTATGCATGAACAGGAATACAATGATGCATGAAATAGATATATATGATAAAATGAAATGAAATGGCAATAAATAAGTAAAAGAATAAATCCTACTTAATTATTACAAGATCAAAACGAATGAAATAAGAGGATCTTTCCTCTAGCCTTATGGGTACTAGAAAAAGCACACATTCCTCAACTAAGTTAAGACAAAATTCAAAAATGAAACGTTAACACAAATAAATCAAAGTAAAAGGGAAAAAATGTTATTACAAAAGATTTTTAGAGTTGATGTCTTTCAGAATGGCAGCCTGCGTATCCTATTAAATAAGAATGAAACCCCACGCAGTTCTTCCTTCTTGCGAAAGAGGGGTTCTGGAAAGAGTATTGGTTTGCTTATTAATTTAATTTTGATTCTTAAATTAATAAATTTTAGATCTTTTTTGTTTTAGACCTAAAAAAAAATTCTAGATCTGAGTTTAGAATTTTGAAAATGGAAAGAAGATTATACCTTTGCTTTCCTTGATTTTCGGATGAACGGGGCGAGCTTAACTCTGGATCTAAGCTTCACTTTGGATTTAAAACCCGTGGAAGCTAAAGCTTAAAAGCAAAAGATTAGTGAAATAGCATAATAAATATAAATCGAAATTGAAACAATAGCTCTTTTGTATCAAATTTCACACATAACTTAAACACAATAAATATATCAATATGAGAGAGCTTCTGCCCTGGCATTCCCCCCAACTGAGCTAGAAGAAGGCTCTATTTATAGAGCTGCTAAGGAGGGTGTTGCAATATGGATGGCTGCATCAGAAGTTCACCGGCTGCACGGGCAGCACCGCTGACACGCCGGGTGTCGGAGCGGCACATTGAGCGTGTACCCTACCACCAGCACGCATTTCATGCCCCCTCATAGGCGGTATGGCCGGCGTGCCGCCCAAAGCGACGGCATGCCTCCTGCGCATTAGTCGGCTGGTTAGAACTGTTTCCTGCTTTTTCGTCCGTTTCAGGTCCATTTCAGTTCTGATTCAAGCTCAATTTGATCCTATGAGTTCGTAACTAAAAAGCAGTCGACTGGAGGTGAAAGATTCAGGAAATTTATTTTTCAACGGAGCGCTGCCCCTTTAACCCCTGCCCGCTAACCGGCTAGCGGGACCGCCATATACGTAGCACACTATTCTTTGTAGGTATCAAGCTGCAGCCGGATCATAAGGTGCAAATTTAAGGGTTCACACTATGAAGATGATGATTCAATTAAGCCATCCCATATTAAAAAATTGGAAGAGGAAGAAGTAGAAAATACTAGGGAGACCATTTCATATTTTGAGACCCGAGTTATTTGATTTTATTGTTTACTTTTAAAATTTTTAATTCCTTTTTATGTGTTTGGTTTGTTGTTTTTTGTGTTTTTAGGTGAGAAGATAATTGTTGTAATTTTAGCCTCTTTTGAGAACAAACTTCTTTGCATGACTTGGATAAGCTCAAATCAAGTTAACTGGACTCATTAAAATTAGCGAAAGTCTATCTTTTTGCAATTATCAGAATGATATACTTTGAGTATTATTCTCCTTGATAAAGATCTAGCTATAGTCAAACTAAAGACTATAAATTAAGCACTTTTGGGAGGCAATCCAAATTTCTAAACTTCTTTACTTCTTTTAAATTTCTTTTGTTCTTTTGTTTGTTTCCTTCTATTTTAATTTTGCTTTAGTATCATTTGTGAATTATTAAATAGCTTATTAGGAGGAAACTCAAGTTTTCTCTTTATTAGGTTTCTTTTATTTCTGTTTAGTATTTTCTTTGCAAAATTTTCTCTTTGATTTTCTTAATTAATTAGTTAGATATGGAACCAAATCTTGCAGCACTAAAAAACAGGTTTCCAACTCTTTCTCTAGATGTACTCAGAAAAATTAATGAATGCAGACTAGAAAGAATAAAGATATTTAGGCATCTGAATCTTCTTGAGGATATTCAGTGGATTATAAAAGCCAAGGTATGACTGACAGGTGAGTTTGAAAAATCATTTGTTAAATATTTGCCAGATACGGAGAGAAGTTCTTACTCAAAGAAGATGAGAGCTAAGAGAATAGGAGTCTGTTACAAGTGTGCAAAATGGAATTGTAATACACACTATAAAAATATTGGATTTGCATCCATAAATCGAGAAGGCAAAATTAAATTCATAAAGGATGGACTGCGTAAGGAGTCTTTGGATAATATCCTACAGACTCTTGAGATACATCCTTGTAAATAAGTTTAACGTACTCTTTTAGATATATACGACTTATTCAAAGAAGAGAAGCAGTGTTACAGTCTAGAGAATCTGACGTTAAAAGACCCTGTTTGCCAGTTAATAAAAAAACTAGATGGAAATCCTATTCTCAACTCATAGAAGGCGTTTAAGCCGTTACTAGACATAAAACCAAAGGAAGATGTGAGCCAAAATCACAACTAATGTTCATAATCAGGTGTATCACTAACTTTTTTATTTTTTGATGCATTATTTTTCCACATCTTACAGTACTTGTTGAATTTTTAGCACCTAGATTTTCTTTTTGTTATAGATTTTTCTACTTTTGTCAGCTTTTTAGTCTTTCAATGTCTTTTTTTAGTTTTTCAATATTTCTTTTGACATTTGTGCATACAGCATTAATTTTTCTTTTATTTTTATTATTCTTTTTTTATACTTTTTCTGTCAATAATTATTTTACCTCATTGAACTGTTCTTTTACTCTTATATTTTCTTTATATGTACATTCATTATCATCAATATACATACAATGCTTTAGAGAGATCTGTAAGAGAAAATGGCAGAACTCTCAACATGCAAATTTAAAACTATTTGTGTCTTTTATAGTCCAAACTCTAGCAAAAAAAGAGAGTACTTGATTACAGCTAATAAACTTTGTAAGATTTAAGCTGAACAAAAAATTGATTTGGTGCTTAAGGGAGGTAGTTTAGGGTTAAGGGGTTGTATCGCAAGTTCTACATATATTGGAAGTAGCAAAGTCCTAGGAATAGTTATAAAGGCTTTGGCTCAAAATAAACACATCATCGGTGGAGCTATAGGTAATAAGTTATAAGTCATGAGCATGTACAAACGAATGGCATATATGAATCTCAATGCTGATACTTTTATCATATTACTTGGAAGTTTAGAAACATTTGAAGATATCTTCACCATTGCATTTTAGACCCAATTAACTATTATTCAAAAGCCATTAGGATTACTTAATATTGATGGTTTTTATAATGGTTGCTATCTTTTCTTGATCATGTTGTGGAACAGGGTTTTATGACACCAGTGAGTCGACGCATTCTAGTCTCTGTTTCAACTACTGATCAATTGATTGACCAGCTATAAAACTTTAAATTTGAACCTGATCCATTGATGGCGCAGGTGGTTTGGCACACCAGGGCCAGTAGCAATAAGAAGTGAGGACTAGATCTGAATCTCTGGTTGTAACTTCTCTAACTCTTGTAGTTTTTCTTATTGAATTTTTTTCTTATTGCACCTAATCAAGTGAAGTTTTAGGTCCGATTCAGTAAATATAAGATGATTGAATAAAGAGTTACTTTTATATTCTTAACACGCATCTTAAATTTCTATGATTTTCCTTTTCCAAAAAAAAAAAACTAACTAACTGAAGAGTTATTTATACAATATGGACAAGTAAAGAGTACTTTTTGTGCTCTTGATATGCATCTGTATTATTTTCTTTCTTTTTCTAGTTTCCAAAATAAAAAATTAAAAAAAATAAAAAAAAAATTGATGTTTTCTTTTTGTATGACTAATTTCTCATGCTTGTTTTTACTGTTATTTCATGATATTTTATCAGAAACAATGAAGTAGAATGTATGTCCTACTTACAATTTGGAATCCACTTTTCTACATGAGGGATATTTTCTTTATTTTGATTTGTTTTTTTGACATTGAGGACAATGTCAATTGCAAGTTTGGGGGAGATTTAGTTTATTTTTTATTTTTAGTCATTTCTTTTGTGTTTTGATGAATAAATTTAAAATTTTTACTCTTTTATTAATAAAATATGCTTGTGTTAAAGAATTTGATGAAAGGCCAATAATTGATTTTAATTGGTATTTGTGGACAATTTATTAAAGTATTTCAGGTTGAGTAACTATTTTGGGTAAGAAATTAACTTTTATTAAGATTAAGTTTTGATTTACTTTGTATTATATTGATTGTATTGAAATTGTGTATGCTTACTTAGAGAGGTTTTTACACATTTTTATCTTCATTTGCCTCACTTATTTTAGAACATGTTTTGCAAACTTTTGAGATGAAATTTTGAAAGAGAAATATGATTTAGACATTATTTGTTTAGCCTATTATTTATATTCACCCTTATTTTAATTTTTTTCCTAGTTCACCCCTTTGTGCCTTGTTAATTTTAACTTTTTTTTCTTTGTTAATTAACCTTAATTGTTATCTTTCACCCTATTTGTGAGATAGTTTTGTCAAGTTTACATTTTAATGAAGAACAGGGATGTCAAGTTTACATTTTAATGAAGAACAAGGAATTATTGAAGTTTTAAAAGAAAATAAGGATTTCTAATAACTAAGAGTATTATTCATTTTAAAAGACCACCTTATGCTTAAAATAAGTTTGGGGGAAAGCATGAAAATTGAATAAAATAAAAGGTAGTAATTCTTGCTTATTCTTAAAATGATGTTGTTGGTGATAAAAAAATAAAAAAAAGAAAAGAAAAGAAGAAGAAAAAGGGGGGTTTAAAAGAAGAAAATATTGAAGAAGGATGGTGCTTAAGATGGAAGGGATCCTTCATTAACAAAATCCCTTTATTTAAGCTATTAATTTTCTTTTGTAAACTTGGCATAATTATCTTACTTTTGTTCATTTAACCTTTTTTTTGGTTTAACCAAAAGACCTTGTGTTAGCCTCATTACAAGCTTAGTTAAAACATGTTAATCTCTCTTGATTTGTGAATTCCATTAGTGGATATTGTTTGCATCAACATGCTTATGAGATTTGTACATCAATTTTATATCTTTTAATAGAGGCATTTAAAATATTAGTGTATATGCCTATCTAAAGTGCAACAATTTCTTTGCGGTTGATTTAATGCATGGTTATTCAAGGTATGATTAAAATAAGGATTGTTTTGAACTTGAAATAAAAGCTTGACTTACAATATTATTGATATGTTGTTTGTAAATATTAATTTCTTGAGACCTTTGAAAAATTATTCAACATAAGCATGAGAAGATTAAATTTCCTTTTTGTGATGTTTTATTATTCTCTAAAATAAATAGTTGAAAATTTAGAGTTTTATAGGTGTTTATGAGTATCACCACTGGAAGCCCTCACGAGACTATAACTCGTCCTCTATGGGACACCTAGGAATTTAAAGGTTTGTTGCATACGCTGAATGCAATCATAATTTTCTACGAAAGTGGACTAATTTAGGTTTTGAATTTTCTTTTGTTTGAGGACAAGTAAAAACTTAAGTTTGAAGGTGTGATAACTCTTCATTTTTAGAATTATTTTATTTGTTTAAACTCAAATTTTAGCTCAGTTCTCGAGAATACAATAATATTATTACTTATTTTTAGAAATAAATAGTTTTACAATTTATAAATAAATTATAATATGTTTTTAGTATTTTTATTTTATTTTTTCATATCAAAATGATTTCACAATGATGCAATAATATCATGACTGAGGCGATGATATCATTTTATAAATGATGCAGACGATAATATCATGAAAATAATGATGCAATCAATGATGCAATATGGTTGAAAAAGAAGGTGGAATTTGCATGTAAATAGGCATTACATCTCTTCTCCAAAATATAATTCAAAGTAACAAAAAAATAGATGTAGAAAGATCTTCATATACTTTCTTAGAGTATATTTCTTTTATTGTTATTTTGATCAAGAATAAAAGTTTTTGAAAACTTGAGTTCATTAAAGATTGTATCTCAAAACAAATTCTTTATAAACTCTATTCTTGAATTTAATTATAAGTTGTTATTATATTTATTGTTAATTTAATTGTTTTTTCCTTTTTAACTATGAGTAACTATATTTATTTTTCTAAGATTTAAATGAAATCTCTTAATTATTTTATGGTGTTCTATGATTGATTGATTGAGTGTTTTGATTATTAGAATTAATCTTTTATTTTAGAACTTAATACTTGTGAACACTTGATCAATATTTACATATTTAAAGATATTATGTGAAGTAACGAGAGTGGACGCATAATATTAGTTCATTAAGATATTAGACTTAGGGTATGCGTTGTTTAGAGATAAGAACTCTCCTTTATGATTGTTAAAAGGATTTCCATAAAACTTAATGGGTTTATATTAATTGCTTGTGATCATAAGAGTAGACATAAGGTTAACATGAATACTTTCTGATTAATCTTGAGAGAGAACTTCACATAATTAAGGGAAATCTAATAATTAATTCTAATAAAATTAAACTAACCAAGAAAAACATGAGAACACCATAGGTAATTATTTGATGAAATCTAAATCCTAAGATTTACATAAATCGAATTAGTTTTTAAATTTTGTCTAAAATAATTTTATTAATTTTTCTATTATCAAGTATAGATTTAGTGAATTATTGCGCTCCTAAATTGCTTATCTTGATAATATTTTATCTAGAAAAGTAGTTTTTAAATTTGACCATTGTGACCCCACCACTTACTTGGAAATTTTATCTTGAAGTAATCTTTTTAGTTCAATCATTCATATTTTACTTACCTGTGTAATAGCACTGAATATCTAGTTTAAATTTAAATCACAAGACTTTTCGTATGATAGTCTAAATAATAGAATATTTAATAATTTTGGTACTTGTCAACTCTTTCTCGTGGGATCGACACTTATTTCACTACTATATTACTTGTTTATAATCTGTCCACTTGCAAAAATCGTACAACAATAAAATAGATCAAGCACTATGTTCATATTAAGGGAGAGACGGACTAGACAGAATATGAAACTGGCATCCCGTCTGAGAAAGGCATGCTCCAAAAATAAAACGACCCACTTAAATCGGGAAGCAAAAAAGAACACATAAAAAAGGTATAATAGATTATTAATAAAGAAAAACAAACTAAAAGAGCAGGAAAAGTAAAGAAATGGGTATCCGGCCATCGGAGGGAACCTCTTTAAGCATGTTCAAATGAGGGACTCGGGAAATGAAGAGAGAAGGGAGAGAACCGAAAATTTAGAGAAAGAAGTTACTAGCATCTCTAATTCAGGGGATATTTTAGAACAACTATGAAATATTGATTTTTTTTTAAGTAAGGTAGTATCATGAGAAAATTTTGATGCATCATATTAAATTTATCTTTCTAATTTGATGAGCACATTAAAGAATAATTTAGTAGTACATATATATTCGGTTTGAATAATAAATCCATGTTCGATTATCTCTCTATATACTTAAAAAATCTTTCTAATCCAGTAAAAAATAAATCATTTACATCATAATTAGGAGATTCAAAAATACGAAAAAAAAATCTTATTCATAATTTAGCTATAAGAATCGAATTTCAATTAATAAAGAGAAGAGGAAAATCTTTTACTAATTAAATTATGTACCTTTAAAATTAAGAGACTGATTAATTAATTTATTAAAAAATAAGGATTAGTTAATTAGATTAAACATTAGTAATTTACCCATGTAAAATTTGATGTGGCCTGGAAGCTTAAAAAAAAGAAAAAAGTCATGAAAAGGTCCAAAATTCTGTATTTCCTATTTTGATAATACTATTCTACCCTTAATAACTATTTTCTTTCCCATCCCTTGAACTTCTAAATAAAAAATATTTGTTAATTTTTTTCTTTTCTCTCCTTTTTTTTTTTTATTAAATATTGTTTTTCTTTCTAATAAAAAACAACTTTTAAAGAAGGCCTCAAGACGATGAAAAGCGAAAAACTTCATGTTTCAATCTCTCAAATTATAAAAATTATCAATAATTTAGTGAAAAATTAAAAACTATTATAAAAAAAGGTTATTCTTATTAATCAAACTTCCACCCAACAAAAACAAAATTATATATTTATAAAAGGGTCTGTATCACTTACACTGGTATATATTACCTAAAACTAATAATTTCACACGGTTTTAAATTCATTGATTAATATACATTTGATAGCTCTTTGGAGTTAAATTAAAAAATAATTTTAAATAAATTCATTGATTAGTATACATTTGATAGCTCTTTGGAGTTAAATTAAAAAATAATTTTAAATGATGCAATTGTATTTGACACATTAAAAGAAATTATATTTTTTTGATACAAATGTATTTAATTGCAATTATAATTTTATTTATTTTTTATTGTATGATGTGTTTAAATTTCATTGATTGACTCCAAAATTTTTTGAACACAACTTATATCACCTGGCATTGTCCTAAATTAAATTTCCATATAATTTTCTTATCTATAAAACTATTGTCATGTTAGAATATATTAGATATTAGCATTAACATTGACACAATTACTAATCTGATTCTTTGCTTACCATAGCATTTGATAGAGCTCACCTACCTTCATAACTGTTCATAAGTTGACCTAAATTTACAAAATTTTAATATTTCTAAAATTTTAATTCGTCCGTTTCATGAATTTCTTCACTAATTGTACAAAACATCTATATGTATTTTATCTAAAATTAATTTTAGGTTCATAAAAATCAAAAAAAAAAAGTGAATTTTTTTTAGATAAAATGAAATATTCATTACTGATTGCCACTATTTTTTTTTTTTGGTATTAATTGTTTAACCACCACTCATATATAGAATCAAATTGGCTGTCATTCATATTCAAATTCAATGGCCAACACAGCTAAGTCGTTGGAGCTTTCATTCTTTAATCAAATGCACGTACGAAATAAATATAAATTTCTAATACAAATTCCATTTTTTGTCAATATCCAGCAATTTTCAATCTTATTATAGTAGAAACTTTAGTCGTATTCAGCCTTTAAATTTACATCTATGACTTTTATCAGAAATTTTCATGTTCAAACATGGAGTTGGAAGAGAATTATGGAATTCAAGACAAAGAAAAAAAAAATTGGTCAAGTCACTACAGTTAATGAGATGATTTAATTTTTCAACGATTAGTTGAGGTATCATAATCATCAAAACAGGATGAGAAATATATATTGATTGATATTTTAATTTTTCATATGATTTGATAAGAGATAAAAATGGCTCTCTTATTATGTATGGGTTTTGGGGATTAGAGTCCCACACTTGTTTCGGGCCCCTTAAGACTTCAGAGAAAAGGCCGAAGCCTGTTGATCGAATCCCCATGGCCTCATAGCCCACATATACATCAGACGAAGAAACTACCAAGGAACTTACTTTACTTCACTCGCAAGTAACCTGCTGAGCAAGTTATGTCTAAAGTTCTTGGTACAGATGTCATATCAATAGGCATTCATATCCTGACACAATTCTCAACAAACATTTCTGAGGATAGGAAAGAAAACATGCGCCCACTACCTTTGCACCTATCATGCCAGTCGAAGGGACTGAACGACAGAGAACACCCCTCCTTATGGAGAAGTGTCAGTTTTATCTCATACGGAGTCATACAAAAGGAAAGGAAAAACATGAAACTCAAGTAGATGAAATTCTACACTCTCTCACCTATTTTCTCTTACTAAAAGATACTCTGTAATTCAGAGGGAAACACCTCTCTGATTACTAGCATTACAATTTACTGACTTAATCGTCGGAGAGTCTTCGCCAAGCAAAAGGCCTGGCTCTCTCTTGACCCTTCCTCTTCTCTTTGCAGATCTATTTCATAAGGCCCAATCTAGAAGATTCAACCCACTACTTCATCTTAAGCTCATACCGATCATGATTTTTTTTTTCTAGATCATATTATAAGAGAGTTTTCATTCAATAATGCTAACAAGTTAATAGATAAATTTTAGTTAATAAAACTGAAATTGATTTAGAAATTATAAGGTTATAAGTGTAAATCTTATTTAAAGCTAATTAATTCAAAAAACTATTGTGCAAATATTCAATCCTAACCAGGCTCAAATTAGTAGCCTGTTGAAAAGAAGACTTGGGCCTGGGCTTGATCTTAAACAATTAAACAGCTGTCTTTTTTCAAAGAAATAGATCTTGGGAACACTTCTAAAGCCATCATTGAAACTGCAGCTAGAGAGGAAATTGAATTTATTCACAAGGAAGAAGCATGTGTTCTTGAAGTGAGATCCACTGCCAAAAAAAACTAAGATCAAACAATTACCAAAAATCGTCCTCCTAGGGAGATTCTTTTTGAAGAGAAAATGGGGGTAGAGAATTTAGAATCAACAGCAATAACTATCACTGAAATATGAGACATATGATGGTGAAGTAGAAAGAATTCAAGCTGAAGGCATTGGTGGCTTGCCTAAAGCCACCAAGGAGCAATGAAGCAAATAATATGGAATTGTCAAGGCTTAGGGCATACCTTGACAGTTCAACACCTTAGGGAGCTTGTACAATCCCATCGCCCAGAGGTGGTTTTTCTATCTGAAACCAAAAACAAATTAACTTATTTAGAAAGATTGAGAAGGCAATTCAAGTTTGATAAAGCTAAATAAATGGACCCAAGTGGAATAGCAGGCGGTCTCTTGCTATGGTGGAAGGATTCTATAGAAATAACAATCCTTGAAAAATCAATGAATTTTATCCACGTCAAATGTAAATGGCTGGACAATGGAAAAGAGTGGTACCAGTCCTTTTTGTATAGGAACCCCTATAAGGAAGAAAGAGAGGCAGTTTTCAATGAATGGCTTCTTTAAAACCACAAGATAACTCAGTATGGGTTTACATAGGTGACTTGAATGTTGTGTGTTCAAACTCAAAGAAGATTGGAGGTAGGAATGTGAGAGATAGGCATTCCAAAGCTTTTGTTTCACGGATTAATGATGCAAAGTTAATTGATATCAGTTTTAAAAGGCCTCGTTTTACCTGGTATAACAAGTAGTTTGGAAAGGGTAGGATTGCACAAAGATTTAACCATGTGTTAGGTAATTCCTTATAGAGAATTGAATTTGATGCAGCTCAAGTTTTTTATGGCAAGTTGATTAGGTCATATCATAGGCCTTTAATTCTATATTTGGATTCTAGTGGTAGAAGAAGCTTTAGGGGTTTTCGTTTTGAGACTAAATGGTTAACACACCAAAATTGAAGGAGAACAATGGAAGAGGCATGGAATTTAGAACAAAATTTGTAGCACTCTATCACCTTAGAGGATAATGGAGCTAAACTTAAAAATTGTGCTTACAAGTTCAGTAAATGGCACAAAGAGGGAGTTGGGAATAGCAAAGGGAAAATTCAAAATCTATAGAAGCATCTTGAAGATTTATATACAAGCCAAATGACAGAAGATGACAAAGCTAAAGAAAAGATGTTGCTCCAAGAGCTAGAATCTCAATGGAAAATGGAAGAACTTTTCTGGAAACAAAGATCACGTGTACAGTGGTTAAAGGAATGTGATAGAAACATAAAATTTTTTTCATGCAACTACAGTTCAAAGGAAGTAGAGGAATTGGATTCTGAAACTAAAAGACAGCAGAGGGGTATGGATGGAGAGAGAGTAGGATATTAGGTGTGAGATCACAAATTTCTTCTCTCAGTTGTTTAAGTCAAGTGATTAAGGGCAATATACTGAAGTTCTTAATGTAATCCAAAGGGTCGTGCCAAATGTGTTAAATGAAGAATTATTAGCTCCAATTATGGAGAAAGAAGTTGAAGCAACAATATTCTCCCTTGGTGCATTGAAAGTTCCGGGGCCTGATGGTTTTTCTAGAATATTTTTATCAAAACAGATGGGAGAACATCAAAAATGATATTGTAGCTGCAGTCAGAAGTTTCTTTGCCATAGGAGAGATGCCACAACAAATAAATTAGACTCTAATAGCCTTGATTCTTAAAGTACCATCCCTCACTCAGGTACATCAATTTCGTCCTATCAGTCTATGCAACTTCATTTATAAAATCATTTCCAAAATTATTGTTTTGAGATTGAAACCATGCATGCATACTATGATATATGAATGTCAGGCAACTTTTATGCCAAAAAGGTGCATCCAAGATAACATTTTTATTGTGCATGAAATCTTGAATAATTTTAGTAAAATGTCTTATAAAAGGAAGTTTGGATGTGCCATTAAGTTAGATATGTTAAAAGTATATGATAGAGTAAAATGGGGGTTTCTATTGGCTGTGACGGAAAACATGGGGTTCGCTGCTTATTTTATAAATCTCATTAAACAATGCATCTCATCTGTCTCATATGCAATTCTTATAAATGGCCAGCCTACTTATTACTTTATGCCAACTAGGGGGCTAAGATAAGGTGATCCATTGGCACCTTATCTCTTTTTAATTATACCTAATGTGTTTTCTTCTTTGATTGAGAATGCTATAAATAAGGGGACATTAAAAGGCTTTAAGATTAATAGAAGATGCCCTCAAATATCTCACATGTTGTTTGCTGATTGCATAATCCTTTTTGGGGAAGCATCGATGGTGGAAATTTCTAAATTTCAAAGCATTCTTAGAGTTTATGAAAAGGCATCTGGGCAAAGCATAAATAATTATAAATCTTCTATGTTTTTTAGTAAAAATACACCATTGGAGATTAGAAACCAAATTACCTCTCTGCTCAGAATGAAAACTATGGAGGGGGGAGAAATATTTAGGATTGCCAGCTATTTGGGGTCGGTCAAAAACTGCTGCCATGAACTATCTAGTTCAAAGGGTTAAAGATAAAGTTGTTGGTTAGAAAAATAAACTTCTATCATTGGCTAGAAGGGAGGTTATGACCAAAGTAGTCTTAACTGCTATACCCACCTATCTTATGGCTTGTTTTAAGTTGCCTAAGTTTATTTGTCATAAGCTGAATAGTATAGTTTCAAGATTCTGATGGCACAATGACTAGGAGAAAAAAGGAGTGATTATGGAAAAATGGTCTTCTCTAACAAAGTCAAAATACAATGGTGGATAAAGATTTTGAGAATTTGAAGCCTTTAATTTATCAATGGTTGCTAAACAAGCTTCGAGACTCATTACAGAACCTACAAGTCTATGGGCTAGAATTGTAAAATCTATATATTATCCTAGTAGGGATTTTTGGTCAGCTAATCCTAGTTATAAATCTTCTTGGAGTTGGTGCAGTTTATTGGCCACTAGGGAGCTATTGTTTGCTGGAGCCAGAAGGAACATTCAAAGTGGAAAGGAAGTAATATTATGGGAAGAACCATGGGTTCCAGACCTTCCTCAATTCAAGATAAGACCACTGTCCCATTTTCCATACTTGGTGTCTGATTTGTTTACAAATATTAGACAATGGGACCAAAATTTATTAAAGAATATCTTTAACTCAGATGAAGTGGAAGCCATTTGTAGAATTTATCCTAATCATACGGTATGGCACTAGATAAGAGATGGGCGTTTTACGATTAAGTCAGCCTACAGGTGGATGATGAAAGAAAAAGAAGTTCAAGCATTAATTCTAAATGTTTCTTCATCTGCTAGTATTCCATTTGATTTTTGGAAATTGATTTGGAATTTGCAACTCCCACCAAAAATATCTATGTTCTTATCAAGAGGTTCCAAAAATTCTCTTCCAACAAAAGAGAATTTATGTAATAGAAAAATTACTGATAATTCTATTTGTGATGTGTGTCAACAAGCTTCAGAATCATTAGAACATATGTTATTTTTTTGTAACCATGCAAGGGTGTTCGCCTCAAAATAACCTGTCAAAAAGCGACCTGCAAGTATACAGGGCAATTATAGTATATTGAAAGTACCCAAGGTCGTATCTCTCCAGGAATTGCAAATGAAAATATTTGTCTCAGTTTAAAGCAAATTAAATGAAAATAGTTTGAAAAGAAACAATTGTAAAATAGGAAATTAAAAGAAAATGCAGATTAATATGCAATAAGTTTTAAAACAATGAATGAATGATGCCTAGGGTTTGTATTTAGTTTATCAATCCTATATGTTCATGAATATAACTAATTGATTATTCTAAAGCTTTAGTTTCTAATAATTCAAAGAATAAAAATCAATCTATTAGCAATCGCATTTATAGAAATCATTCTATTAAATCATATATCAAAAACTGAAGCATAATCTTAAAACTCATATTTCTAATTCATTTTAAGATCCTAAAGGAATGAATTCTGGAATTGAACTTCAACTCTCATTCCTTCATTCAAAACCTAAGTCAAACAATTAATCAATTCAATTAGGAATAATAAAAATAATCAAAAGGGATTATATTTAATTTCATATCATGAACACATCATACAAACCCTAAACAAGGATGAAATTAGCTCATGGAAAATAAAAAAATCATCATAATCTTATTATAATTAAAAGAATTCATCAAATCAATTTTATTAATTCAATAATCCAAAAGAATTATAAATAAGAATTAAACCACGCTAATCAATCTATTTTATCCGATTCAATCTCTTGAATCTTCACAAAGGAATTCCCAAGAACAAAATTCTCCTCTAAGTGTTGAAATCTAAAAACTAAAATAAAATTGAGAAAAGAGAAAAATTGGAAGAGAAGATATTATCCCCTAAAATTCCTCAAAATCCAAAATCAAGATCAAGCCTCAAATCCCCCCATAATCAAGATAAAAATTCAACTTTTCCTCTTCCTCCAGATGGCCCTATTTAAATCAACCAAACTTCTTATTTTGTTCCTCCTTTCCTAAAATAATTTAGGAATGAAAATCTCAGAAAATCTTCATCATCTGCTCAAAGGTCATGCAGTAGGGCGTTGGGACAAGCAAGCAGCAGGAAGGAAGCTGCTGCAGGGCGCTAGGATTTGCTACGTGGTGCTGGGGCTTCATTTCTACCGCAATGACATTCATCCTATCATGTGGTGCGACGTTCCGCTAAATTATCTGATTTAGCCCAAGTCTCTTCCATTTTTTTCAATTATTAATACGACTGAAAATAACTTAACAAACACATTAAAAGCATCATAAAATAAACTATAAATTAACAATTAAAAGAATCGAAAATAAGATAAACTTATGACAAAACAAAAGGCCTCATGGTTTGACTCAAATGTGGGAATATATTCAAATACTAATAATAATATTTCATTTGCAGCATCGTGGTATTCAGTAATTTAATATTTTTATAGACTTCATGATCTTGAAATTCCTCAAAGATTTGCTTTCCTCTGTTGGGGAATTTGGAAGCCAAGAAATTCTAAAGTGTTTCATTCTAAGCAACATATTGATCTTACCAAGACAATTCAGATGGCAAAAAATCTTTATCAAGAGAATCAACAAGCACAAATTAAGCCTTTCTTGAGAATTCTTTCTATTGAGGGTGTCTCTAAATGGTAACTGTGAACTCTTATTTCAATACCTCTAAAATTAATTCTGAACTTACCAATATTGACCAAGATATTTTTGACATAATCAGACACCTTTTTTTATCTCGACCGGACATTTTGCACCAGATAGTATTTTTTCGAAACTGACCAGATTCTCTCCCAAACTGACTGCCATATTCTAAAATTAATTTTGAACCTATTGACATTGACTGATTAATTTTGTGAACTCTATAACTCCCAAAAACTGATTTAGAAGTCTAAAAATCTGGCTGAACTAAAAAGCAAAATTCCAACTGGCCGATGGCGCCACCCATATCGTCAGCAGCGCCTCCGGACCCCACAGCCCCCACCTATAGTTCTCAAAATATCCCCCAGCCTGTTTTTCAGCCCTTTCTAGTCCTACTCCTCATGGTCTTTTCATATTTTCACTACCTAAACTACCCTCACCTCCATTTGCCTATACATAAGCCCTCCCTCCTTCATTTCAAAACACACCAAGGTTGATATTGATAGCTATCTATCAACCTTCCTTCTTCTTCTCCCTCTATCCACTCTCTAATTAATTAATTAATCATTTTAATTAATTAATTTTCTCATCCAAACCAAGTTAATTAATCTTTTTAATTAACTAAAAAACTTTTTTAATCACTTACAGGTTAATTAATTAATTAATTTTTTTACTTAATTAAGTACCTTTTTTTAATCAAATCAAATTTTTTTTTTAACTCATCCACTATTTTAATTAATTAATTAATTACCTTTTTTTAATTAAATCAAAATCCCTTTTTAACTCATCCACTATTTTAATTAATTAATTAATCATTTTAATTAATTAATTTACTCATCCATCATTTTTTTTAATCATTAATCAATCCACTTGCCCAGTCCAATAAAACGGAATTTCGGTCCAACAAAATACTTTTTCTGTCTCATCCATCAAAATCCAAGGTATTTTCATCAAATTCATTCTCCAAACCACAAATCATTTAATTAATTTGTAAATCCTCCACTTAATTATGGAACGAATTACATGGGTTTTGATCCCTATTCAAACGAGGTACGCAGGCATGTTTAGAATTTAAGTCCAAACTTCAAATCCAATTTTTCAAATTAAACTTATTTTCTTCATTTTTCTTGAATTAACTATCTTTTTTTATGATATTTGTAACGAAATATGAGGTCTTCCTAGAATCCCATAAGGGCTAGAGAAGGCATCCCATTTTCTATCAATGTAATTATCTTAATTAAGGAGTGATCATGTGGTTCTCCTAAATCTTTAAGGATTAGAGGGAATACTCTCCTTTATTTGTGAATGTTTATTACTTCATTAATCCTCATACATCCATCTTATGCCATATTCATGCACTTTATTTACAATTATTAATATCATTCATGAAACCCAATTTTCAAGTCAAATTAAACTTAAGAGCTAAATTTTGATTATTTAAAACTAAAAACCTAGTCCCTAGCTCAACCTGGCTTGAGGCTAGTAATTTTATCCGTGAGCAAATTAAAATAAAAAATTAATAAATTGGAGTCAAATTGGGTTTTTCCTTAGTTTTTCCATTTAAAATAAAATTAAGGTGGCAGCTTCCAAAATTATTTTCAAAATCAACTAAATCTGAATTCGAGAGTTTCATCGTAAATCTAAACTCAAATTAGTATCTCGGTTCTCTCTAGTGGACCTGGCCAGTGCTTGACTCCTAGTCTAACTATGAATTTTTGATCAAACAATGTCAACCTTTAATATTTTTCCTTATTTTGACCTTTAATTTTGATGATTAATGTCCTAATGTTATTTTAGTATGTTTATCATATGTCTTAATTCATCTTTGGTCATAGTCAAACTTTTGACTTTGACTTCCTAAAATCAACTTTATACTAGTGGTACCCTCTAATGGAAGTCTTAATATTTGACTTGTACATACTAATTGACTCCATAAATTCTTAATTTATTTATTTAAGTTTATAATTATATCATTAATGTAATATCTATATTTAATTTAATTGGAATCTCAATTCTTGGGTCTAAAGTTCATTCGTCAAAATGTTTCAACTCGCCTATCTTTCGATTGCTTGTGTTCTTGTTACCAATTCCACAATTTTATTGTTTAATTATTTAAGTAAGTTATTTAATTACATAATTTTAATTAAAACTAAGCTTAATTAACTTTAATTGGAAAGTCCCCAATTTTAAATTGTTCATGGATGTTTAAGAATATTTTTGAAATTCTATTTTGGATTTCTCGACGATTTGAACTCAGATTTTATTTTTAATAATCTCTATGTTCTATTGGCTCTAAGTCCAACCAAATTTTACTCTAAAATTAAATTATAGAACTTGGGAATGATTTCCCCTCTTGGCCGAATGGTACATGCACAATTTCTTTTTTTCTTTTTTTTTTTCCAATTTAACATGTTCTTTACTAACAATCAAAACTTTATTTGCAATTAACTTCATTTACATTCCTAGGCATAATTCTTTTCTTAATTCAATAAATACATATTTCATTCCACTAACTAGACCAAACCAACACAACATTGCCATGATTTTTATACATATTTAATTGTTGTAAAAAAAAATAAAAAATTAAATTGAGAAAATAATTGTTCTTACGTTAATTCACAAATACAATTCCAATCCCTTTCACTAGCCTTGGCTGAATCCTCCCAAGGCTGAATAAAAAGAATTTTTTTTTTTTAGAGCAACTACTACAATGATCAGCTCATAAAAATTAAAAAGATTTAGTGTAGAGGAATTTTTACCTTGTGAAAATCGATGATTCTTGGTTGTTAAGTCTTGGAATTCTTTGAGAGAAAAAGAAAGAAGAAGATTTTGTTTTTTGGAAAACTTGAATGGCATGTACAACAGCCAAAATTGGGGGGGGAGGGGAGGTGGCAACGGCTGCTGTACATTAAAATACTAGGATTTTTTTTTTCTAAATTAACACTGCTTTTAAAAATATCGGTTTTTAGGTTTCGATATGTTTTTCCTATATTTCTGTTGAGAATTTGGAAAAGTGTTCAACTAGACTTTGACTCCAAATATTCTTAACTTTCATTTGATATAATTATTTTATAACTTATATCAAATGACTTAAATGCCCCTGATTAGTGACAGCTGTCAGAGTTATTTTCAGTATTTTCGCAATAACTTTTATGGTTCTTGTACTTTTTTGTTCAAACAAAAATTATTGTGTTTTGTATAATATTTGGACCCTATTTTTAGTATTTTTTTTATTTTTAACTCAAATACCCCTAGTCCACTATCTTAGGATCAAAATGACCAAAATACTCCTATAGTTAAAATATCTCCTATTACTATCCTAACTTAGTTCTTATATTATTAAACATCCTAAAATATATTTTGAACATAAAGTAAATCACATCATATCATACTTAATGCACATTAGGTCTTATAATTGCTATCTTTAGATAGGGTATTACAGCTGCAACTCTTATTCCCTTATTGAAACTGGCATCAAAATTAGCTTTGAGAACATTTTGTTGTGGTGGTTGAGATAAGCAAGAATATGCATAAATATGATAAGTTATTTACTCTATGAATTAGATAAGAACTATTTGATTTATGTTATAGAGGTTAAAAAAGTTCAAGTCCTGCAGTCCACTTAGCTCGGCTAATTAGAAACAGAGGAGTCTGAGGTGAGTTGTAATGCACACTCTTATTTCTTCTTAAATATGGAATGATTTCTTTGAGATTGAATGATTTCCTTCATGATTTCATACCCATTGATTGATTTTGATTTCATAAGCTATATTTGCCTAAGAGTCCCACCTTAAGTAGGACTCTTTCTTAAGTTGGTTACTTTTACCCCAAATTCTTATTAAGCTATATTATGATTTGTAATGATGTTGTGAACCTTAAATCAAGTCTTTCAAACTAAGTAGGACTCTTTCAAAGAGTCCTAATTAAGTTAAACTCTTACTAAGTATAACGTTATTACTTATTTTCCAAGCCTGCAAAAACACCCCTTCTCAATGTGGGGTGAACATTGGACTTATGCATATGGTATACCCATGGATAGTGTCACGCCTCGAACCCGAGGGTACGTGACCAGCACTAGGACACGGGAAATACATATGGCTATCAGTGCCTGTAGTAAGTTTGACATCTCACTACACAACAAGCCAACACATAATAGGGCTATGGGCCCAATGTTAAGCAGATCTAATTAAACAATATTTTCAAATAAAGCCACACTGGGCTATTAGCCTAATTATCTCATACATATCAATTTCAACATAGTATTGGATTTCTGCTTAACAAACAATGTCTTAACTCAAAATATACATAGTAACTGATAATTACATAAAATACAAGTAGTAGAGATAACGTTGCGAAGTTCTAGAATTATGATACCATTATGCATATTATTTACATAACTCAGTACTTATATACAAAATACTGCCGAAAAGCAATTGGTAGTTCTACTAGACCACAATCCCTTCACAAGCTCATTTCTCGACTTGAAAAGTATAATTTGAACAGGAATGAGTGTCCGACTCAATGAATGATACAAACTAATATATTAAACTGGTGTCCTACAGACTGATTTCTAAAGCTCGTGCTATACACTACGTCATAGAGACAGACAAATCACACTATCAAGCAAGGATGAGATACAGTCCACAGTACCACACTAATATCCAATATGAGGAGCCGATCCACTTATCCTTGCTCGCTGAATCCAATAATCTGTCTTTTATATCTAATGAGCCTAACCATCATTGGTCTGTACCATGCAACCCTGACCCAACTGATAGTGGCCCTGATGATGAGCAGGCCCTGCCAGCATCCACCAGTCATAGCTCATCCTCTCAAACCCATCACAATCACGATCATAACCATAATCATAATCATAACATAATCCTAGGTGGTACCGTATCCTTCCGATCCTAATCTGTCAACCAGAATCATTATATAGCATAGAATGTCGATTCATCAATGACAATCAAATGTTACATGCATCTATGCAAAAATAATGCATAATATACATACATACATATATATATATATATATAAATATATATATATATATATATATATATATAGATATATATATATATATATATATATATATATATATATATATATATATATATATATATATATATATATATATATATATATATATATATATATATATATATATATATATATATATATATATATATACATATGTATACATATATATACATATGTATACATATATATATATATATGTATACATATATATACATATGTATACATATATATACATATGTATACATATATATACATATGTATATATCTATACATATACATATGTATACATATATATCTATATATATACATATATATATATATATATCTATATATATCTATATATATATATATATATATATATATATATATATATATATATATATATATATATGTATATATATATATATATATATATATGTATACATACATATATGTATGTATATATAT